>JAJMAM010000001.1:0-600000 GCA_030572655.1 Ogataea allantospora
CTCCCCTCCCTCTCTATTACCCGGACAACTCTTTTTTTTCTTCATTCCTTCTACTTCCCCCCGCCCACCCCATCCACCTACTCTACTATTTATCTTCCTCCCTTTTTTTTCTCACGCGTCCGACTTTAAAAGGCTTCGCCGGATTGCACAGTGTTAGAGGTGTTTTGTTTTGTTTTGTTTACTTCTGTTTACTTGTGGTTACTCTCCCTCTCTCCCTTTTATTTTCATCACTTTTTAATTTTCACTTGTCGCTCCTCACTTTCCGTCCTTGTTCAATATTAGTTAATCTCGGATTCTGATTTCCCTTCTACGTCCATATATACTCTTTCTTGTGACCACTGCGCTGTTTGTTTTCGTACGACTTATCTTCCGTTATTACAGTTGTTCCTGTCACAGCCACTAATTCATGTGTTACAAGTTCGCACGAAGTCAAACCACAGAGGATCTTTTGACATCGATCAGTCTCATGTTTAGGAACTGCACCAATGTCGTCAGTAATCCAAGGTTCGACATCCACGTATCGGATATGGGACTTATCGATTTCTCTAAAGCATCACCATAGCTGCACCTGCTTCACTTGCCTTGCAAAACTCTCATGAGGTATTACAGATATCTTATAAGGTAGAGGTTATTGATTATACAGCAGCTAGCCATTCTAGAGCGAGACAGATCTTCTATTCCAAGTATTGCTCAATATGAAGATGGATCTATAGGCTGTTTCGTTATCCTGTTGATCTAGGTCACCAAGAGGATTTTTGTAAATCACTGGAAAACAATCACTGATATTGGAATCGGTTTTTCCTGGTACTTGTATTCTTTCAGTTGAACGGGTTTTGTTGTTCAGATCTGATAATTACTCAGTAGGAACTCTACGAAATCAGATGATATCTATCCTTATGAGTTGCCTGATTGGACTCCATTTTCTCAGCCTGATTTATTCTCAGTTTTGAACTCAACACATAATCCACAAGGTTTAATGACGGGCCTCAAACCACTCACCTTCTAGCTTCTCACAATATCACATATATTATAATATGTGAAACTTCTGCTTTTTCTGTTGGTACTTTCCTATTGAATTCTATCATAATGTATCCAGCGTTGTTCTTGGGACTGAACGTAGGACAATTGCATGCTGACAATGGGTCTGAACTTCTTCTCACTTTATGTAGCGCTCTCATTTTCACCACTGGATTCTCGGTGTTTATGTGTCAGTTTATTTCCTTCCGTTATTGCATTTCAGAGCGGTTGAGTGCCACTGTTGGTCGTATCAAAATGAAATCCTCTCCGGAAAAGTTATTCTCTTTTACCTCCATCTAGTCAGACCTATTTTAAGTACATGGTAGACTCCGTTAGCACTGCTGGTGTATCGAAAATATCGAGATGCCTTTGATACTTTTCCTTTTTACTCCTGTACTTGATAAACTTATCAGACCAGATTTAAGAAAGCCCCACCCATAATGGATGTATCGGATGTTCAAGCTTGCATATATTTTTACGAACTGCTTTGGAACCGTAGTATATATTGCCATGTTAAGCAATGACTGTGTATATTTGTATCCTTAACTGAGTCAATTAAGTCTCGATATAAACATTGTTCATCTCTTGGGCGATCAGAGTTCCGGTTGATAGCAAGTTTTATTTATAATCAATAACACTTGCTGTCCATACCTATATTTCTTATTATCGAAAGATATAGTGAGATCAATATATTATTGTTGAGCTTATCACATCCGTCGACCTTTTCTTTTTTTTCCATTCTGGATGAGACTTTCATAGATATTGCGACCGTGAGGTATTGAAAGAAGAAGTCAACTCCGATACACAGCTTTCTCTAACACAAGTTAGAAATGGGAAAAAGATTGTGATATATCTTTGTAACTGAATAGGAGCTGCTCGTTCAATCGTTGCTCTCTGACGATCTTGATAATCTCTAAAATGGTATATTGGTCCTATTAAAATTATTACAGATTATAGATCAAACTCCCAGATTAATTAGTGCATTGGCTTGCCATTCAAGATATGTATTTCATCTTTCGATCTTGGTAGTTTGTGTGCTTCAGGGTGGTATCTAAAACTCATAAGAACTTGTTATCTCGCGAAATCGATTTCCTGATTCGGCCACATTTCTCGGTAATCAGTTATCGTATTGCATCAAATCTACAACATGACATAAAACCCCAGGATCTGCTCTCCTCTTTCACTGTAATGACTCACGAACTTGACTATTCAAAAGTCCCAGGCACCTCACACTTAGTCGATCTGGATCACTCTGAGACTGGTGTCACTGAAACCGAGAACGGAATCGTTTTGATTCCAACCCCTTCAGACGATCCGAATGATCCACTGAACTGGTCCAAACCTCGTAAATGGCTAGCTGCTTTCTGTATTGTGGTTTACATGTTCGGAGGAGGTGTGGTTTCTTGCTGTCTATACTCTAGTTTGAACGATATAGCCGAGCAAGAGAACATTCCAGTGGCTACACTAAACGATGCTTCTGGATACATGTTCTTATTCTTGGGTCTTGGATGTCTTGTCATGATGCCACTTTCACAACAATATGGTAGGAGACCAGTGTATTTGCTTTCAAGTATTGCCAATACGTTCCTAACCTTGTGGTTACCTTTTGTTAAGTCTGGTGGAGAATGGATCGGCGCGAAGCTTTTATTTGGTATCTTCGGATCTCCTGGTGAAGCCCTACCAGAGATTTCGATTGCCGATTTGTTCTTCGAGCATGAACGGGGAACCTTTATGGGGATTTATGGAATTGCTATTTTTGGTTCTAATTATGCTGCTCCTATGATTGCTGGATTCGTCAATGACGCTTTGGGGTGGAGATGGGTGTTGTATATTGCCTGTATCTGGTCAGGTGTCTGCACAATCTTCATGTTCTTCTTCATGGAGGAGACAAACTACGATAGAACCCTTAGATCCAAGAAAGATGCAGAGGGCAATGAAATCACGATGATAGTCAGCGGTGGTGAAAAGAAGCCGTCAACCACTCTGGAAGTGATAACCAGTGATGAAGTTGAATATCCACCTCTGAAAACGTTTTGGCAGAAGCTTTCTCTGACAAGCGGTTTCAGTAAGAAGAATAATTTGAAGATGCATTTCATGGGTGCATTCTACATGGCGCAATTTCCTGTCGTGCTCTACGCCGGATTCCTGTATGGTGCATCGCTCTTTTGGTATTCGGTTCTCAATGCCACCGAAAGTACGGTTCTTGGAGGGGAGCCATACAACTTCTCCTCGGCGATGTGTGGTCTTTCTTACGCATCTGCTGTCATATTCACCGTTATCTTATATCCTTATGCTGGTTGGTCAATAGATTGGATCAAAATTAAAATTGCAAAAAAACATAATGGTGTGTCCCAAGCAGAAGATAGACTTTGGGTTCTCGTTGTCTATATGATTTTAGGTCCAGTGTCTCTTATTCTTTGGGGTGTTGGTGCTGCCAAAGGTATTCATTGGTTTGGGGTGATCATTGGTCTTGGATTGATGTGTGGATTGTGTGTTATTGGATGTGTTTCTTCCGTTACCTATATGCTAGATTGCTACGAGGAGATGAGCTACTGTGGCATTACTGTTGTTATCATCGTCAGAAACACTATGAACTTTGCAATGGATTATGGTATTACTCCGTTTGTTACCAATGTTGGCCTGCAGAACTGTTTTGTTGCGTCAGCGTTCATCTGTTTCTTCTGTATTGGAACTTTCTTCGTTATGGTTTATACTGGTCACTACTGGAGAAACAAAACAAAGGAGCGTTATTGGGCAATTGTGGAGAAATACAGAAGTATTGGAGCTATCACCATGTAAGTTCCCCTATACATGGTATGGATTAGGCTATATAATTCAGTGTTTTTGTTATCCGTGTTGTATGATGCTTGAATAAACCTCTGATTGTGAGTAATTTAACGAGACCTTGCAATTTGTGATTTTTTTTGTGGCTACCGATATTAGATCTGAAATTCTTATGGTTGAGCAGGAACCTTTCAAGATCGATGCCCCAATTTCATTAGTGTGGTTCTGTACAATCCCTATAAAAAGGAAGGGTTGATCGAGAACTGAAAACCAGGTAGTTACAATGATTTATGGGGATGCCGATGTCGAAAATTTGTTATTGAACTAGTTGATGCTCACGGGACCAATTCAGACTCGAAATTCAACAATATATAGCCAGATTATCAGCCAGATGGTGTTGATCAACGAGCTAAATCTCTTCCATTTCGCAATGGCTTAGGTCGGAAAATCGAGAAGCGAACAAGTGCATTCAGGAAAAGATACGACGATGATGAGATTGCAACCAGAAGATTCTGTTTTGAAGACACTGACTTTGAACTTGCGAAACAATACTATCCGCCTCTCTCCCATGAAAACTATAAGGCATTTGACCTTTCGTTTAGATGAACTTTGTGGGTGGTTACAAGTTCTGGCCCACAGAGTAGGCCACAATCGATTCGGCCGGACTAGAGTGCGACGTCTGAGAGTGATTAGTTGCCGATAACGTAAGTAGAATATAACCAGTTTCTCCGAGATCAAACAATATCTTTTATTTCTTGGAATGCCCGATTGGCTTCCAAAACAACAGTTCTTTCGTCGGCATAGACCAGTTTTCGGTTTTTCATTACCACTTTCCCATCAATTATGGAGTTTTGGACCACGCTCCCATTTATTGCAAAAACAATGTGTGAATAATAATGTTTAACATCACCCCTGGTCAGTGGCACAAACATTGGATCCATCATGTCTAATGTGATGATATCTGCTAGCATTCCCTTTTTGATCACTCCAGCATTCACCCCAAGGGCCTTGTTTCCATTCCGACAACACATCTTCAAAATATCTCCAGCCTGACATAGCGACGCATCCTGCCTACTTGCTCTGTGCATCAACGACGCGAACTTCAAGACCTCGAACATGTCTCGATTGTTATTACACTCAGCCGCATCATGTCCCAATCCAACATTAATACCTGCATCTAACCATTCCGGCATTCTGGCAATTCCGTTTCCAAGCTTGGCGTTGGAAGACGGATTATGAGAGATATGAGTGCCTGTTGATGCCATCAACTCGATTTCGTGATCATCAAGATGGACACAGTGAGCAGCAACACAATCAGGACCTAGTATACCGCATTCATATGCCAATTCTGTCGGCCGAAGTCCAAATCTCTCTTTTACCTCCTTCACTTCGAGGGCAGACTCGTTTAAATGGATATGAATTCCGATTCCAAGGTCATCAGCCAACTTTCGTGAATCAATCAGAAGTTGTCTATCTGCCAAGGGAGACCATTCAATTCCTACCCAAACCTTGATCCTTTGGCTAGCCAAAGCATTCACTGCAGTATATGCTGCCCGACAATCTTCCAGGGAATCCAACTTGTGCTCTGTGGAAGCAATATCGTTTGATAAAACAGCTCTGATTCCAATTTGATTGGCCGCTTTACCCAAAGATTCAAGTTTCCGGTACATGTCATTCACGTGAGTCGTTCCAGATCTAATGGCCTCGGTGTAAGAAGCCATAGCGGCCCAGTATGCTCTATCATCATTCAAATTTCGAATACAGGGATACCAACACTCCATTAGATACTCTTTAAGAGGTAAATGGTCGTTCCATCCTTTTCCAACGGCAGTATGAAAGTGCAAGTCCACCAGCCCCGGCATGACTATTTGCCCGGCGGCATCCAATACTTCTGCACTCTGTTTCTCCTGCATCGAAGCAGGGCCTTCGTGTACATCAACAATCACATTATCTTCAATTACCACAGTACCTCCAACAATCAAGGAATCATTGTCATCCAAGGTCAAAATATCACCGTTTTCTATCACCAATTTCCTCATACTTATTATTCCTTATCAAAAAAATGTATAGATTAAATATAAGGAAGCTTACCAAAAAAAGAAATTAACTCCGAGATTTCTTGTTTTAGAAGTCTTGCAAATTCCTTCTGATCAGAGAGATCTTGGAGTGCGCTCTTATAAAATGATTTGGTGGTAAAATAACGAGCACCCAGTGCTAGACCATTGGCAGTCCCACAATATTTAGATTGTACAGTTGCTGTACAATTTGCGGTCAATGCATCGTCGCTTACACAATAACAGATGTCAGTGACTATCTGTGTCATATCCAGCTTGGCTATGGTTTTAAAAAGTCGACATAAAACTCTTCAAGAGCTTTAATTACCGTCACATCCAATTAGAACAAAACGTCTTCACTTAACACAAATTAAAGCAGAGTGGAATCTTCCGTGTCAAACGAAAGAACTGTACGAAGTCCTTCATCCAAAATGGAAACACAATTATTTGTGGGAGAATGTGTCGTATGTTATCCTGACTACAACGGAGTGGATAGTACATTCGTTATATATGACAGGCTAGGTAGTTTTTCTGCATAGCCTAAATATTCTACTGAGAACATGCTGAGGAAGGAAATTCTTCAAGCCTGCTATTATCTCGAAATGTGAATTGAAATCCAACCCACTTGGGGAATTTATCATTCTCAAAATTTTTAAAAAAAAATATGTGGGCTAAGAGGTTCGAACTCTTGCTTCTTACGAAACCACGACCTGAACGTGGCGCCTTAACCACTCGGCCAAACCCACTATAATTCAATTAAAGAAGGTGATGGTTTATCATAGACCCCCTTGTTACGTTCCAGAACCCCCTTCCACAAATCTGGTATACAAATCAGTATTCAACTGTTTTAATCCATCTGACTTTATTTTACACAGGAACCAGGCCACCATTTGCATTGAATACCGATCCAGTGGTCCATTTTGCATCGTCTGAGCATAAGAACACTACAAGAGGGGCAATATCCCCAGTCACGCCAAATCTAGCTGCTGCAGGAGTCGCGGCTGCAAAGGCCTCCATAACCTTCATGGCCTCTGGCGTACTCTCCATTAACATATCCGTCACTACAGGTCCCGGATTCACTGCATTCACAGTGCATTCATATTTTTTGCCCAATTCCAAGGCCCAGACCCTAGTCAATGCCTCAACTGCTGCTTTAGTGGCAGAATAAACACCCATCTCTTCACATGCGATTCTAGCATTAATCGAAGATAGGAACACAATCCTGCTATTTCTTGAAAGATAAGGAAGAACTTTCTGGGTCAGGAACACTGGACCTTTAAGATTCACACCAATTCTGTCGTCGAAAATAGATTCAGTAAGTGTTTCAAGATATCCGTCATCTCCAACGCCAGCATTGTGAATAAGAATATTGATTTCACCAGTACCAAAGGACAAAGCAGATTCAATCAAGTTTTGATGAGAAGATAAGTCGTTTACTTTGGCTTGACAAATGGTTGCCTTCCCACCAGTTGATCTGATGGTGTTGGCCACTTCCGACGCTTCTGTCTCATTATTCGAATAGTTCACCACGACATTGCATCCAAATTTTCCCAAGAACAATGCAATTTCCTTACCAATTCCTCGAGAAGCTCCAGTAACAATTGCTGTCCTCCCCGTAAAGTTGTAGTTCACAGACATTCTAATCTCTCTATTCTTATCTAAGAGGTTCCAATTCTTTCATCACTTTTGCAGGCACACCTAAGACCAACATGTTGGAGGGGACATCTTTGGTGACCACAGATCCAGCTCCAACCACTACATTATCGCCAAGAGTGACACCTGGTAAAATGACACTATTTGACCCAATCCAACAATTGTCGCCGATTTTCACTGGTCTCGAATACTCCTCTCCACCAACACGTGCTGTAACATCAATTGGATGAGTAGCAGTGGTAATGGTGACATTTGGACCAATCATACAGTTATCACCAATGATGATCAAGGACGCGTCCAAGAATGCCGCATTGAAGTTCACGTAGAAATTGTCACCAACAAAAATGTTGAAACCGTAATCGCAACTGAAAGGTGGCTCCACCACAGAATTCTTTCCTACTTTGCCGAACAATTTTGAAAGATACTCTGATTTAGCCTTCTTGAACTCCTCAAGAGTCTTATAATCCTTTAAACGGATAGAACCAAACTCCACACACATCTCCGTGGATTGAACCCTTGCAGTCTCTAAAGGTTCCACAAACGAGTTGTACATTACGCCTGAGATCATCTTGTCATATTCTGGAGTGTCTGGTATATTAATGATGTTCGATCTCGCAAATTCCACTAACTCATGGTCGATTTCTGTTCTGGAAGCCACCATAAAGAAATTGCGGAAGTAGAATATAATTCTGACATAAGCAATGCTTGAAAATATTTCTACGAACCAAAAAAAACAAACACTCAACAATGTACAATATCAAGTCGTATACCCCACCGTCGCACGACTCTCGAAATGGTAGTGAAATGCCACCAATTACCAATATCAGGGTGATGCCGCTTGAACCTGTGACTTCTAGAGACCAGGAAATGCGGTTTTTAGAGAACAATAGATCTTTCAAAACCGACAACTACAATCTCCATAACGCTTCGGGTACGAACTTCAAAGGGCCACCTGATGTCGAAAGAATTCAGCTTGCTTTTGAATCTAGGATCGATGAAGAAATTGACTATTATTTGGGTCATTTAGTTTTCCAATCCAAGGACAATCCAGAGATGTTGAAATTAAAGGGTGGATATGCGTTCCTGATCGACCCGTTGTCAAACTATTTCAACTGTACCGTGTTTGATCCCCAATCAGACAACTCTGATATTAACAGATCTTTGGATACTGCGTTGATTTTAAGAAATTTGGCCCAGGATATTGATAACTCACAAGCCATTTCCATGAACTTAAAGATTAAAGAAACTTTGCACAAAATCCTGAGCCACCCGCCAATCGTGGAGAACCAGTTCACCGACGATACATATAGTCAAAGTAAAGAGCTATTGAGATACAGCATGGACATCATTGAAGCAATCTCGTCGTATCTGGCACCAGCTCCTTTAGAAGATCCAATGTTCCTGTCGCTTATAAACTTACTCAAGACTGTTCAAGATCGTTCTGTTATCATTACCATATTGAGATCCTTGAGTAGACTCATGTACAACACCAAAAAACAGGGAGATGCTGCTGATCATCTCGACGACGAGATTCTGGACAGAGTGGTGTCATATCTCGCGTTAGCCGCAACCGAGGACAACGATAATGATGAGCTTTTGATCACATCGCTGGACTTCCTTTACCAGTACATTCTTCCCGGAAGGAGCTCTAAATTACTGAAAAAGGAGACCAATTGCTCCGTACTCGAAACTTTCCTCCCAAGATTGCTCACCTATAAACAAAATTACAAGACAGAGTTCACCCAAAGCATGTCCATGTTAAAACTGGCAAAAAAATCCAAAGAAGAGACTCCAGCAAATCCTCCAATTCTTCCAGACCATCTTGTTGCCTCTCTCAATAGTTTGGTGGAACCTAACAGAGCTACAGCTTGGATGAGGTGTTCTTATAAAGCAACAGAAGAGGGGGATGTGACTCAGATTTCACTTTGGAGGTCTTATGAGGCCCAATTTCAAAAGTTTTCGGGTGCAAGCTCGAACTTGCGGTTATTACCTGCTGTGGATTTCATCAAGAATGTCCAACATGCATTCCCAAACTCCAACGCAATGGTTTTAAGTTTACCAGACGGAACTCGCAAGTTCATCATCAAAGGTATCGAACCAAGATCTGTTGCTGTGGATATTGACCAAGGTAAGATCGATGCCTTGACTGACCGAGCTGCAAGCTCTGGCGAGAATGGATCTTCAAAGCGATCATTACAAGAATCATATCATCCAGTTCAGTACAATTACAATGATTACTTGAAGCCTACGGAAATCAATATTTCTGCCAGCCTGTTAATCACTGTTCTTGTCAGTACAGGTCAGGGTGAACAACTGTTTGTTGGACAAAAGGAGACACTGTCAAACTGTCTCGTTAAAGTTCCCAAATTGTTACCATATTTGTACCAGGCGATGCAAAAATTAGAATATTAATTAATCTCATTATTGCTTCTGTCTCTCTATAATTTTCGATCTTAATATTCCATCTACGCGGTCCACCACGTTCAACTTTTCGTTAATCAGCTCCGACAGCTTTTTGGCATCCTCGTCCAACTTAGTTAGTCTGGATTGGAAAAATTCCAAAGCTTGCTCAGAGCCTTTCTCGACAAAGTAGCCGGTTCCAACATCTATAAGGAACTTCTCATTATTCTTAACTTTTCCTGGAACATACAACGATGATGTGAGTGGTATCATAATTTCTGTGTCGTTACTGGAGTTGATTTGTCGCACATTATCTCCACAATCCTGGTATTTGGCTTGAGCTGTTTTCAATGCTTGGAACGACGACTGCAAATGATCTAGTTCAGTGTTCAATTGACGCTTGAACTCTAGAATCTGTTCTGGCTCCAGCTTCGTGAGGTCAACTAACTCGTTAGAATCAAATCTACTAAATACTAACCTCTTTGGCTCATGTTGACTGACTTTGGAATAAAAAAATGTAGTGCAAATTCTAAGGCAATTTAATTTATCTTATGGACGCGGATTCCAGCTCGTTTGCCAGTATATTGGCAAATGTTACCAAACTTCGAGAACAAGAAAGTGGAAATCATTCTGAGGGATCCAAATCTGTTGAATCTGTGGAGCCTGTGTTTGTAGTGAAGTCCAAGTCTACTTTTGATCGAGTGATAGATGGTCCAGTACAATCAGCTCCAATTGAGCCCAAACAAAAGATCATCAGAGGATCGAACGAACAAGACCGTAGGAACGATGCTACAAAATATACCACTCTCAGAAAGCAAATATTTGGGTCGATTCAAGTCAACCAAAATCAAACAGGCAATCCTCTATTGCAATCCTTGAAACAAGTTTCGTACCAATTCAACTCAAAGATTAAGGATGTCGACTATTTGATCAATTCACATTGTGTCGTGGTCTTCTTGTCCCTGCGGTATCATAAATTGCATCCAGAATACATTTACAGCAAGATCAAGAAGATCACATACAATCCAAATAACAAGCGGTTGAATCGGATACTGATGGTGCTTGTGGACGTCGACAACTCCAATGATTCAGTTCGCGAGCTTAATAAGATGTGTTTATTGAATGAATTGAATCTGGTTCTGGCGTGGTCATTTCAGCAATGCAGTGATTATTTGACATATTTGAAGCAATGTGAATTAAATGTGGGTAATCAATTGATCAAGGGAGCTTTAAAAACAGATAGTATTACCAGTGACAGTGATTATTATCAGCGAATAGTGGAGATGATGACCACCGTTCGGTCCATCAACAAAACAGACTCTGTGAATTTGATTTCAAAGTTCAAAAGTGTCAAGAATCTGTGTGAGACAGCTAACGAATACAACCTGGAAGAGGTTCCAGGAATGGGTCGTAACAAAATCGAGCGACTGTTGAAAGTCATCAACGATCCGTTTATTTATAAGTAGACTAGATGTCAAAAAACGATTTGAGATCCAGTTTTTTGGTGCGCAATTTGGTCTTTTTCTTGGAAGGATTCGATGGTCGTGGCTTATTCTTGACGATCCGTCGATACGCAGAAACGAGATTGTCAGCTTCAGATCTTTGAAACCTATATGTCCATAATTGAGTAGTGTCCGTTGCAGAATCTGCGGTACAGACTTTATAATCCAATATTATTTCGTCATTGCGAGAACCAACAATTTCACTATATTTCAAGCCATCTGGTAGCATACTTATTTTAGTGTCATGAAAATCGATCCAATGTGGGTGAACGATCTTGAGATTAGTCTCGATGTACTCAACTTGGGTGTCAAAGAGACAATCAAGAGAGGTTAGGTTGTTGTATTGAAGAAGTATGCATGCCAATTGTCTAACGTTCCCATTTTTGATACTGATACTCCAGCTTTTCAACATTTGGTCTGTCACATTTGAACGCGAGACGTTGAGAAATTTCAAATTTGAAAGTATATTGAACACAAAGCCTCCTTTCGATAGATCTATACCTTTGAGGTTGAGAATGACGACGTTTTCAAACTTCATCCGTTGCAGATCAGAGAACAATGCGTTCAACGATACATTGGAATAGAACGTCTCAAATCTGTGTTTCCTTGTCGCTGAATTCAACTCCACAAAAGCTCCACGTTTGTAATTGTCAACACTTCGTGGATTGACTGGTAGTTGATGCGTTTGAAAGTCAATCTGGTTGGAAAAGTAGATTGCAAACAGATTAAATACGGCAGGAGAGTCTTTTTCGAATTTGAGGATATAATACCACACCTTCTTCCAAATGATCCAATTGATAGCCGTGGCTTCAATATGATTTCTTGTGATCAACTCTGCCGATTGAGCAAGCTTACCTGAGCACAGGTCTTTGAGAGACCCACGCAAAGTCTTTTTACGCTGCTGGCCAGGAATCAAATATCGATAATCATAGGTTTTGACGTACTCTTGATCAGTATATCCAACATCTGAGGTGCCTAGAACATGGTTCGGAATGAACTTAGTTTCTTCAACCTTCGTTTCAACCTTGAGATCGAGCTTTCTTCGTTTGACATGAAATCGCACCATGGCGACGCGTCGAAAGTTTATTTTTTTTGCGAAAATTAACACCATTTATCTCCAATCATTCGATGAACAATTCGCTTCTGCCAACCCGTCTTCAAGAGTTGGTGGTACCCAGGTTTCTTCACCGTACCTGGGCCAAAACCTTTTACTGTAAACCGGAATATTATTTACGGCCTAGAACAGTGGAAGAGATCCAGGAAATTGTCAACTGTGCCAGAAAATCTGGACGTACGGTGATGACAGTGGGTTCCGGTCATTCGCCTTCCAATTTGACCATGTCTAAGGATTGGATCGTCAATCTAGATAAATTTAACAAAGTGGTGAAGGAGTCGCCTTCTGCAGATGGGAAATATACCGACTTCACAGTGGAGGCAGGTATCAGAGTTTATCAGTTGAACGAGATTCTGGCTACTCAGGGTCTTGCCATCCAAAATCTTGGATCCATCAGTGAGCAATCGATTGCGGGTATTATTTCAACGGGTACTCATGGTTCTTCACCGTTCCATGGTTTGGTTTCTCAGCAGGTCGTTGACATCACTTTGGTGAACGGAATGGGACAATTAGTGAAGTGTTCACCCACAGAAAACCCAGACCTATTCCGTGCGGCTTGCCTTTCTCTTGGAAAGATTGGTTTGATTGTGTATGTCACATTGCGTACTGTTCCCCGGTACCAGATCAAATCCCGACAAGAAGTTATTAGCTTTGACACTCTTTTGGATCAATTTGACTCTATTTGGACAAGTGACGAATTTGTAAGAGTTTGGTGGTTCCCATACACCAAGAGATGTATTTTATGGAGAGCTTCAAAGTCCAATGATCCAATTTCTAAGCCAAGACCTTCTTGGTACGGAACGAAATTTGGAAGATTGTTCTACGAATCGTTGCTCTGGATTTCTGTTCACGTTGCCCCTTGTCTAACACCATATGTCGAGAGATTTGTTTTCTCAAGACAATACGGTTTGACTGAGACTTATGGAAAGGGAGATGTGGCGGTGCAGGAGTCGGTCGAGGGTCTTAATATGGATTGCTTGTTCTCCCAATATGTGAATGAATGGGCAGCGCCATTGACCAATGGCCCAGAAATTTTGCGTTCATTGGCTTCCACAATTGATGAAGCCTCCAAAGCTAATAAATTCTACGTCCACGCTCCAATTGAGGTGAGATGTTCCAACACCACCTGTTCAGATTCAACGGAGCCACAAGATCTTACCACGAGAACCACCACTTCTCCAGGTCCGGTATTTGGTAACAACTTGAGGCCATTTTTGGATAACACTCCAAGATTGAATTGGGCTCCTCAAGTCAACGTCACCAACAGCCAGTTGACACTGTACATTAATGCCACGATGTACAGACCTTTCTCTACAAATGTTCCGATAGGAAAATGGTATGCTATATTCGAAGAGACTATGGAAGCTGCGGGTGGAAAACCCCATTGGGCCAAGAATTTCATTGGCACTGGTGCCAATGAGTTCAAGAAGGATGGTGAGATGATTGGATTCAAAAATAAGATGGAAGAGTGGTTCGGTGAAGATCTGGTCTCGTTCAGAAAAGTTCGTTCCGAGATGGATCCAGAGGGGGTGTTCTTAAGTGGTGTTGATTGGCTACAGATGAACGGAATTGTGGAAGAAGACGAGCTCCCTGACATAGACTGAATGGATGCGGGTGACATTTATAAACTATGTACTCTATTCAAAAACAAAAGACTTGGTCCTCTTGTTTTGAACTGATGACTCCTTTTGGCCAGCCCAACTCTTCGGTATACTCAAGCATCTTCTTTCTCATTTCCATTGGACCGCAAACAAACACTCTTTTATCAGCTTCAGGAGCAGGTAAGTATTCTTTGAGTAATTCTTTAGTAATGTATCCGGTGTAACCGGTCCAATTCTTCTGTGGCTTGTTAAGCACATAAACCACGTTAAAATATGGGTATTTCTCGGCAAATTCATCCAACTCCTCTTTCAAAAGAATATCGTTCTCGGTCTCGTTGGCATATATCAAAGTCACCTGAGTGGTATCTGCGGGAGTGGTAATAATAGATCCTATAACTTGTAACATTGGAGTAATTCCGGATCCTCCTGCAATCATCACAATCTCACTGGCCATGTTTGCTTCATATGACATTCTTCCAACAGGACCTTTGAAATCAACAAACTGACCAGGATGCAGACCAGCAAACTTCCTTGACACAGTTCCATCCGGATATGACTTGACCAGTAAGTCAAAGAAGCCCTCATCGAACCGATTAGAAATTGGGGTATAGTATCGCACAACTTCCTTGTCGTCGATCATGAATCTACATGCTAAGTGGTGACCAATTGGGATGTCTAAAGTTGCAGTCTCGCGTGGAAGCTTGAATCTGTATATTGCTGAATTTTTTGAAACAACAGTTTTCTCTAAAAGCTCATATTGTTGGAATTTGTCCTTGCTTAAAACTGGACCCTTGAACCACGCGATAGTTAATTGAACACTAAAAAATAGAACGAGGATTCCAATGGTGTGTGGTAAAAAATCGTAGTTTAAAATAGTGATTCCAAAGAGAATCAATGCCGTTGGAATGTAGATTCCATGTAAATTCGTCGCAGCCAGGTTTTGAGGATCTTTCATAGGTTGAATGAATAAATTAAACTTGTGCAAGTTTTCTTACTCATGCCGTAAGCATAGTTTTTTTTCGCCAAATGGACACACACAGAGTATTATTTTTACACCAGAGAAGCCAGTAATAGCGCAGCGCTAAACGAAATCATCAAATTCATCCATTGCCCAAATCGAGGTGTGTTTTGCAGTTGATCTTGTAGGTAGATCTTTGATGCAGACGACCCACTTGGGCCTGAAAAAACCAACCGATTGTTTGTTGAGATACTGGTACTCTACTAACAATATATTTAACATATCTTTGAGGTTCCTGCCGAACTAATGGTCGAACATCCCTTGGCAGAATTCTTGGCTTGTACTCCCCGGTAGACCCGAAGACAATGGTTACAATGACTAATCATTTTTGTACACAATAGCGACGCATGCGTATTTGGTGAAAGCCGCCCTAGCTTTTGTCTTTTCTCCGTGTACTCTCTTTTTTCGGTCGATGTACTTATGTAGAGTGCCCCAGTATATAGTGAGTCGAGTATTTCCTCATACGCTAGTATGTCCGCAAAGTCTAAAGAAGAGTACTTTGAAAAAGCTGAACCTGTGCAAGGTTACAAATATCTTTTGTATGAGAAGCTTGGGCATGCCCAAGTTCTCTCTGGAAATGGAATCCTTCCGGATGTGGAATACTTGTACGAGAAAATAAGCGAAACGTCAATTGATGAAGCTCTGGATATTCTAGTAAACGTGGTGGAGGAGCACCGTGATGATCCAAACTTCCCCGTTGAGGACTACGATTTGGTCGAACAGCTCGTTAAAGGGCGTAATGAATCAACGGAGTCAAGCATAGAGGACTGGGAATTCAATACAAAGATGCATGCCGTTTTGAACAAATATCACTCGCCGTACCCAGAGGTCCGTGCTGTCACATCTCCTCTTGACGACCCAAGCATTCCTTGTGAGACGATCCGGGCCTACTTTCAGGGATTTGTGTGGTGTATTGTGGGAACCGGAGTTAACGAGATCTTCTCCAGAAGACAGCCTTCATTATACATCTCGTCGGCTGTGTGTCAGATGTTGATGTATCCTAGCGGTTTGCTACTGGAGCGTATTCTTCCTGATTGGGGAGTCACTATGTTTGGAACTAGGCATTCCTTGAACCCCGGCCCATGGACTTATAAGGAACAAATGTTTGCAACCGTCATGTTTGACATTGCAATTGGAGGGATGTATGTCGGAGCGAACTTCTACGTTGAGAAACTCGATGTTTTCTATGGTAACAAGTGGGTGACTCTTGGCTACCAAATTTTGATCTCATTGGCCACTCAGTTATTTGGATTTGGATTCGCAGGAATTCTAAGAAAGGTAGTCATCTATCCTGTCCGAGCAGTCTGGCCGACAGTTTTACCCACCTTGGCATTGAATCAGGCTCTGCTTAAGAAAAACAAGAAGGAAAGCATCAATGGATGGACTATCACCAGGTACAAGTTCTTCTTCATAGTGTTTACAAGCTCATTTTTGTACATGTGGATTCCAGATTATCTTTTCCAAGCTCTTTCATACTTCAACTGGATGACATGGATTAAACCAGACAACTTTAATCTTGCTGTTGTGACAGGCTCCATTATGGGTTTGGGTCTAAATCCAATTGCTTCCTTCGATTGGAATATTATTGGTTATTGGCTTCCGTTGGCTTTCCCATTCTATACCTATATGAACATGATGATAGGTACTTTCATAGGTTTCTTTGTTGTTATTGGGATGTATTATTCAAATCACAGATGGACTGCATACTTGCCTATCAATGACAACAGTATTTATACCAACACTGGTGATGTTTATGATGTCTCAAGCGTTCTAACGAATGGAAAGCTTGACGAGGATAAATACAAATCTTATGGACCTCCATACCTATGTGCAGGAAACCTGCTTGTTTGGGGAGCAGAGTGTGCTCTGTACACTTTTATTATTCCGTGGGTGGTTGTTACCGAGCGCAAAGCTTTAAAAGATGCCGCAAAGGCTATTTGGGCAGATATTCGATCCAACACCGATACCAAACTGGATGATCCTCACTCTAGAATGATTTCGAAGCATAAAGAAGTGCCACAATGGGTGTTTGTGGCTATCATGCTGATGGCATTGGTTTTTGCCATTGTTTGCGTCAAAGTCTATCCTGCAAATACTCCTGTCTGGGGTATCTTTCTAGTTTTGGCAATTAATGTGGTGTTTGTGATCCCACTGTGTCTTATCTACGCTGTCACCGGATATTATTTCACTCTGCAAGTTTTCGTTGAACTCATTGTTGGATATGCTATTCCGGGCAACGGAGATGCCCTCATGTTTTTGCAAGCTTTGGGATTCAATATCACAGGACAGGCACAGCAGTATGTTTATGACCAAAAGATCGCACATTACGCCAAGGTTCCCCCAAGAGCAGTTTTCCGAGGCCAATTCATGGGAACCATCTTTCAGATAATCATATCCCTTTTAGCTATCAACTGGGAAATCAATCATGTCGAGGGAATTTGCACCGACGAACAATCAAATAACTTCACCTGTCCAAGTGAAACCTCATATTATTCTCAATCTGTCTTTTGGGGTGTCATTGGACCTCAAAGAGTATTCAATAAACTCTATCCAGTACTCCCATACTGTTTCCTGATTGGCTTTGTTCTTTCCATAATTTGCCTGACGATCAGAAAATACTATCCTAGACAAACTCAATGGTTCCAACCAGCGGTTATTATTGGAGGCTTATTCAATTATGCACCGTACAACATGAGCTATTTCTTGCCAGGACTATATGTTTGTTATGCTTTCAATCATGTCATTAAAAAGAAATACCCAGGTTGGTGGGAAAAGTACAATTATATTCTATCATCTGCTTTGGATGCCGGAGTGGCCTTTGGGGGTATTATTATTTTCTTCGCCGTTCAATATCATGAAAAAGACGTCAATTGGTGGGGAAATCTGGTTTCTTACTCGGGAACAGATTCGTATATGGGCCAGTATAGTTTGAAGGATCCGACAACTGCACAAGATGGTTATTTCGGAGTTCGGATTGAAGATTTTTAATTAAGGTAGATTTTTAAAAGTTAATTAACTTATGACTTAAGCCTCTGTTTTCGCAGTAGCAGCGGCTTGTTGTTGTCTTGCTTGAGCAGCAAAACCATACTTCGACATATCTCTCAATGCAGGACCATACTTGGTAAACAGCCATGGAACTGGAGCAAGTGCAAGAGAAATAAAAGCAAATAAAGAGACTCCCCAATCAATGCCCAATCTTTCCAACATCTGGACAGTGAATAGCGGGAACACTGAGGAAACAATGTATCTCAAGAAATTGTTGGCAGCTAAAGCAGATGCAACAGAAAGTGGTGGATAGGACATACTGAAGTATGTGAGAATTGAAAAGAAAATCAGGATGAGAGCAAAACCGAATGGCACACCGGCAGCTGTTGGAGCCATCCAATGGACGGAAGATCGTCCTGTCCAAGCAAGCCAGAATAAAGCAGGAGGCATGGCCACAGCTCCGATTTTGCATGGAAGCAATCTGGATTCCGGAGTTGGAGCCAAAGGCTTTCCGTCCTTGTCTTTCATTCCAATGTGACCATCCTTGTGCTTCTTGAAGAACACAAACTTATCAATATAGACATAGGTCATCGCACCAAGAGTAATACCAATACCAACACCAAGGAATGGGAGACCGGAAATACCCAAACTCATACCATATTGACCTCTAAAGATAACAGGGAAGGCTTCGAAGAAACCAAAGAGCACAGCAAAGATGAAAGCAGCATAAATAGAGAATACAAGCACAATTGGCTCGACAACAAGCATTTCCATTGGCTTGAGCAAAGTGATAAACACAATCACCAATAAAAATTGGCCCAGAGGCATTCCTTTCTTCATCTTTAATCCTCTGGTCTTAATTCTCTTTCTCATAATGATTGGTTTATAAGTTTCCGGACACAGATAGACAGGAATAAAAACGACAGCCGCAAAGAAGAGGTCAACCCACATAGTCCATCTCAATCCTCCCACAATGTTTAGATCTGAAGAAATCTTATATTCCCCAACAAAACCTCCAATAATGGGTCCAATAACGGGTCCAGCAAGGGGAGCCATACAAAAGAGTGTCATTGCCAAGCCAAGTTCATGTGGCCGCCAGATATCGGTTATGGATCCTCCTCCAATGGCCAAAGCAGCAGAAGCCGTAAGGCCTGCAAAGAATCTCAGCACCAACACGGATCCAATATTTTTAGACAATCCAACACCCATTATGAACAGCATACTAATTGGCAAGGTAGAGCAGTAGATGATTTTCCGGCCGAAAAGTTCTGAGAGTGGAGCAGCGATAGCAGGACCGAAAGCCAAACCCACAAGATATAATGTGAGACCAGCGAGACCTAGAGTTTGAGAGATTCCCCATTTAAGCATCATTTCTGGAATAGAATCAACGTAGATCGAGGATCCAAGAGTGATCACCAAACAAAGGAAGGCAATGGTCATGGTAACAAACCATTTTTTCCAAGAAGGCCAATTCACAGGATTGGCAGGATCATCTGGAGAATCCCAGTCCATAGTCCGCGGATCAAATTCCTCTTCTCCTTCTTCCTCAGGACTTTGATCCGTACCAGTGGACTCATCCACCTTGTGGTGGGAGAGTTTCTTGGAAAGTCTTGATAGATTGGTTGCAACCCTACTCAATTCCCGATTCAAATCATCCTCATATAGCTCAGTATTTGTTCTTTGTCTTTTGAGAGTCTCTTGAGACGAAAGGACGTCCCCATGGGTTGCATCCGCTTCGTTGTCGTTGGACAGGACGTCGTCCATTGATAAAGGCTTATCAGATTCGAAATCCACAGAGATCCTTTGATCTGCCAATGATTCAACAGCTGAATCGTATTGATCATCGGTTAGGCCAGAAGCCAAAGATTGCGAAGATGCCATAATGGAGGGACAGCAATCAGAAACGCAAATTTTTTAGTTTATATTCTGTCCGGTGAAATGTATTAAATGTCAGGGCCAAATTTTCCAGAGCCTGCTATAAAATAGTTCATTCAAGGCATATTATTACCGAGATAGTCCCGAATAGGATATTGAAAAGAAACAGTTTTCCCGGTCGCTTAAAAGACGTCATTATTGCTATAGAAAAGGCTTGCCAGGTCCATTATTCTTAGTAAACCATCGCTGCATTGGTTTCACAAGCGACAGGCACATCAACTGTTGAACCGCAAGAGAAGTAAACCGTTAAACGGATTGACACATGCAAATATGATCCTGTGTAAGGATGTGGAAGTATTTTTCCTGAACACTAAATAACACCTACCATGGTTTCTTTTTTTTGTTTTGTAAACAAACGTGGTGTTGAGTTACCCTCCTCACTCGCCTCTCTACACAGCAAAATAATCCAAATTACTTGTACAATAGAATAGTTTGTTTGTTACGATGGTTTCGGACGATGAAATATTGGCAACTCTTCCAAAGGAGGTGGCAGAACCAGTCCTTGACCAGACTGGATTCCCAGGATATACCACTGAGTCGGAAAAGTCTGCCTTGGAGCAATTGAAAAGTCTTTTAGAGGCTGAGGGATTCACATTTCGACTTGATGAGCCTTCTTTGCTCAGGTTTTTGAGGGCCAGAAAGTTCGACGTGATGAAGGCCAAGGAGATGTTTATCAACTGTGAAACATGGAGAAAGGAATACGGAGTTGACACCATTTTGGAGGATTTCCATTATGAAGAGAAGCCTTTGGTCGCCAAATACTATCCACAATATTACCACAAGACCGATAAAGATGGGCGCCCAGTCTACATTGAGGAGCTTGGATCAGTCAATTTGACAGAAATGTACAAAATCACTACTCAAGAGAGAATGTTGAGGAACCTTGTTTGGGAATATGAATCGTTTGCTAGATTCAGATTGCCTGCTTGTTCGCGGAAGGCAGGTGTTTTGGTCGAGACCTCGTGTACCATTTTGGATCTCAAAGGAATTTCCATCTCTTCTGCATCCCAGGTGTTGTCATACGTGAGAGAAGCTTCCAAGATCGGACAGGATTACTATCCAGAAAGAATGGGAAGATTCTATTTGATTAATGCACCATTTGGATTTTCTACTGCATTCAGATTATTCAAGCCGTTTCTGGATCCTGTGACGGTTTCCAAAATATTCATTTTGGGTAGCAGTTACGAGAAAGACTTGCTCAAACAGATTCCTGCTGAAAACCTCCCTGTGAAGTTTGGAGGAAAGAGCGAGGTCAGTGATGCGGAGGGCGGCCTTCTCCTTTCGGATGTGGGACCTTGGAGAGAAGCCCAATACATTGGCCCTGAGGGTGAGGCGCCAAGAGCTTTCAAACTCTAACTGGATCTTAAATTACAGTCGATCGACATCCCAATCGACGCCGACTCTATATAAAACCACGTAATGTCATTGCCGTTGTGCATTATTACCTTTTCCTAACCGAGCAATAATAATAATTGACACCCTAATTATATTTCCTAATTGAGTTAATTCTTTTTGTCTATAATTCACGTACTCTTTTTCAGTCTGAACAACTTTGAGCTTCGGCGTTCTTTGTAATAGACTAATGGTGAAATCAGAGTTGAAAAAGCTCATGATCCAGAATTGTGGTTCCATCACTCTGGATTGTGTCAAATGGGCGTACAAATATTCGGAAACCCCTGACGAAACGAAGTCGTGGAATGAGACTTCTCTGACGCTGACACATCAAGGAGAAATGATTCTGGACAAGAGTGTAGTCATGATCCCCGACCTGCGAAGATGCGAGGTTCAACTGTTCTCTCAGCCTAACATTGTCAAGATTATATCCTCTGACCTCAAGACTGTGTACATCAAGACGTATGGGTCTGAATTCAAATCATTATTGGCGTGCTTAATGGTTTGGCAAAATCTCCGATCTCAAGGTTTCTATAACAAATGTTCTTTTCAGGAATCAGTGGGAAATGATGAATCTCAAAGAGGCAACGATTTACTTGTTTGCCGATTCATGGTCTTTGGGCCTTGTCCGAACAATAAAAAAGTCAATTTCCATGAGTCCCCAAAAACTCCACTTTATCCTCCAGAGAAGGGTTCGAATGATGGATGGTTCCATGCAATGGGATATTTGAGGTCGACGGGTATGCTGGATTTGTTTTGTGAAAGTGATGGCACCTTATTGTATTCCATAGATATCACCAAATTATACAGTTCTGAGGTGCGGCAGCTGCATCAGTCGGTATTCCAGCAGCCAAATATTTTATTTGTGGGTCAAATTAATGAGCTCAGACGTGTCCATAGATCTCCAAACGAGATATCTACAGAGGACGATATGATATTTATTGTCAATCAGGGCAAAGAATTTGCTCCTGCTAAACGGGTGATGATCTTATTTGATCTTGGAATTGACCTAGAGGATTGGATAGTCACCCTGAAGTCGTTCACAAAGATGGAATATATTGGAAATGAGTTGATGGATACCAGAATGAGGTTGGTCAAAAACTATAAACTCGAGATAGCGGAGGCCAAATTCAATGAATCGAAATACATTAGTCCTGACGCTAATCTGTATATTGAAGTGTCCATGTGGGGTGGTCCCTGGTTCCGTACGGCTATTGTGCAAAATAGCAATCAGAATCCTTTCTGGAAGGAATTGTTAGATCTGGAACTTCCCCCTTGTGCGGAATTCTTCAAGCTTGTCCTCAAAAAATCTAATAATGGAACAATATACAACCATATGGAAACAGACCCGGTTATTGGTGGTGCATTTGTGACTCCTGACTTTATGGTTGGACCGCAATTTATGAAAAAACTACCGGTATACGGAAACGAGAATCAAGAAATTGGGTTTTTGACGATCAACCTGAACTTGACCGAATCGCACATTATGACTTACGACAACTACCAAGTTTTTGTTGGAATGCTCAAGGCTGTGGGCATAGATGATATCCTAAGGTTTATGCAACCATTGGTGGAGCCAACCAACGTTGATGATCTCTCGCAAATGCTTTTGGATCTCTATCAAAGTATGGGAAATGAACATCAATATTTTGAAAGTCTGATGTCCTTTGAAATGGAGACTCTTAGTGGTGGTGCCGCTGCGAAAAGACGAACCACAGCCTCCAGTAATAGTCTGAACACGTTGTTTAGAGGAAGATCCTTGTTATCCAAGAGCCTGGAACGGTATCAATTACGAGTCGGCCAGGAATACCTTGAAAAGTTGCTTGGAGACTTTATCTCCAAGGTTACCCTGGAAAATCTTAATTGCGACCCAGATCCAAAGACTTATCCAAAAACATACCCAGAGCACTATGAAAATCTTTTAAATTATGTCCAGGAGTTGTGGGAGCTGATATACACTACATCTAATGATATTCCTGAGGAGTTGAAAGAGGAATGGAGACGTTTGAGAAGCAAGGTGGAGATGTCTGTCGAGCCGGCAGACGCGGACACTTCGTTGAATGCTTTGAACTCGTTTGTGTTTTTAAGATACATCTGTCCGGCAATTTTGAATCCAAAATTGTTCAACCTGTCCAAGAACCATCAATTTGGAAAAGTCTCGAGAACTTTGACATTGGTTGCCAAGATTTTGATGACTTTGGCCAACAGATCACTATTTTCTCATCATAAAGATCCCAATCTTTTGAAGTTGAATGATGACTTCATTGATAAGCATAAGGACGAGCTTCTGACTTACTATGATCGTCTTACGGGAAGGAAGATGGATTTCACTCCAAAACGACTGGATATGAGCAATCATGTGGAGAGACCTTCGTTAAACGTGGCCAAAGAGATATTGAGCGAGCTGCCTTCCATGCCCTACCTTATCGACCATTATCTGAGGATTAATGAACTTCTCAATCTACTAGATGCTCAGAATAAAGATAAACAAGCTGACCCAGATCTCAAAAGAAATTCTGTGCTGAGTGATCTAAACTTTGAGATTCTCGATATGGAAGAGTCAGATTTTGGGTCTCAAGACTTTATAAGAACGCTACTTCAGGATGGAAATGATGAGTTGAGTCAACTCATTTTGGAAAAACAGACAATAACACTTGACGATTTGAAACATCAGGCTTCTATATTGGTGGCACGGTCTAAGGCTTTGGAGGAGAAGATTCGATCTCCAGAAGCGGCAACCATGTTTTCCCCCGAGAGCTACACAAAATTTGTCGACAATTTACTCAAGGGAGCGAGGGTTGATCAAAACGATCACATTATTTACGATCTCGCTAGGCACGAAGATGATAGTTTACGCACTTTTTTGTCCAGACAATTCGAGCCTAAATTGACGCATCCGTCTCCCAAACGTCTTATTATCAAATCTTCAAGTATTCAATCTATTGCGACCGTGCAAAATAGCGTTTTATCAACTAGCCTTTCGTCTCCAAAGAACGCTATCAAAAAGCTTTTCAAGCGCAAGTCTCTATCCTGATGTAATAATTCAAACGCTCGTAACCGCACTTTTGGAAAACTAGTACATCAAATAATTTTAAATTAATATCAAACCATAAAAATGTCTAAGGCTTATCCATGGTATACCAGAGTTACTGATGTGGCGCACCGTGTCACGGTCTTGGGACTGATTGGATTCTCTATTTATATGACAGCCAATGTTGGATACACGCTTTATATTACTGGAAAAGAGAACGAGAGAAGATTGGCGTTGAAGAAGGAGATGCAAGCCAAACAGGCCGAACAAAACCAACAATAGTGTACATAGGTTAGAATATAATGGAAGATCGAATTCTAAGAGCTGGGATCGGTAGTTTTGAGTTTTTTCGCTGATCGCTCTGTCACTGATTTGCGTTTTTTTCGAGGTTTCAGGGAGTGAGATAGGCCTTCTTTTTCGAGCAATTCAATACGTTTTTCTAGCGTATGGAGTGTTTGGAAGTCAGGATCAATCTCGACAATATCTCGACTAGAAAATTTCTCGCTGCAAATGGGACATTTTGCAGTAACGTAATCAGTTGATTTTGTAGATGGTAGCAACTGTAATAGTGGAGATTTGCTCATAGTACAGCCGCAAGGAACAATATATGCAAATTTGGGATTGTTGGAGGAAGTAATATCATAATCTGTGGCGGCCAAATCGCAATGAAGAATATTTTTGTCTAAATCGATGTTGATTTGTACCACATCTTTGAGCGACTGGATATGTTTCTGAGTCCTTTCAGACTCCTTATCGAGAAGATACTCTAATACGGCCTCCTTGTTGAAAAGTTGACCCTTGTAATCTGATACCACTGGAGTTGTCAGTTTTTTGTTTGACAGTTTGCAGACAGTAAACGATTTCTGTGGGGTTTCCTCCTTTTTATTGGATTCTGAAGCATAAAAGTTCAGGATCAGTTTCCGGGATGGAATTGATCCACCATCATTCTATCAGTTAGCTTCATTTAATAATTATTACCTACCCCCATGATTACAATGCAATAAAATTTCAATTTCTAACTTTTTGATCACTAAAATAATTTGATACATCCTTTCATTAAAAACATTAATCTAATTTATACAATCTGAAGACTACAGCAACAAAATATGCATGACTAGTCCAAGTGTTCCTTGACCAGTCTATTAATAAGCGAATAGCGAGCTTCCACGAGGTCGTCTCCACTAACAAGAGGCTGACCGTTTACAAGCAGAACAGGAAGCTTGTCCACCTTGAAGTAGTCCAATATGAATTCCTTTAGATCGTTACTGAATGGATGCTCGTTCACATTGAGCAGAATCGTGTCTCCCCACAAGTTCTTCATGAGACCTTGGTTTTTGCGGTTGAAGTCGTCAACAATTAGTACTAACTTCGACACTAAGGAGATGGCCTCCACTTCTTTTTGTAGTACAAGCAAGTTTTTCTTCTTTTTATCCGAGTGGTCAAGCAACGACAATCTGGTATCGATGGCATTACTCAATGCATTATACTCATCGTGGCAGGAAACGCGTTGCTTAAATGGTGAATGACGTGATTGCTTCTCCACTATAAAAGATTGTGGTCTAGTAGGCGATACAACAATCGAATGGTTCTGTGGAAAATCTAATTGTTTTCTAAGCGTGACAAATACCGTAACAAAGCAAAGTATCACTAACATGTACAATAAAACACGGTTCAGTAGGTTTATCTTGCGTTCTGTAGAAGAAGCCTTACCCTTTTCAAGGTCAGGCCATGACTTTTTTGTCATTAAAATGCGGAGTGAAATTCTGGGGAACCGAAAACTTTTTATACACACAAGCAATGAATAACGCATTAGAACTCGTATTACATTAAGTGTATAATGCACGCCCCGAACAGTGACGTCTGTAGAACACATTAAATCTATTATCTATGCAACCCAATGTCTTTTATTACTATCCAATCGGCTCAACAAAATGCCGCTTTTGGCAATTGATTGTTTAATTTCAGCATCCGATGAAATGATTTATTCGCACGTATAATAGAAAATCACCTCTGAAATAAGTACGTGCTGCTAGAGAATCTCTTAAAACGCCGAAAAAAGTCTTGTGCATAATTACAATGAATTCGGCGAAAACCTCTCAACCTTCTGCGTCGATAGACGGCAGATGAGTCGATGATTTTTTTTGTTTAGCACGCATTCTATTTGGTAAACAAACAGACTTTTTATTGTCATTTATGTTTTCTGCTTCCCAACAAAGCTTTGGCTCGGTCAAGGCGAAGCAGACGAAGCAGTCTACGTTGGCTTCATTTATAAGCTCTGCAAAACCGCGTCCCACATCAAATCCAGTTGCCTCCTTTTCCTCCTTCAAGGGTGTGAAAAGGACTGTGTCAACGGGATTGGATCTTCTTAATGAAAAGGGAAATGAATTAAAACGCCCCAAACTAGACCGTTCTATATCAATGGGTGAGTTTGGATGCACAGAAGTGCCTATAGAAGGCACAAAGACCTCTAGCTTCAAGCATATGAAACCGATAGAAAAAAGACAGTTTGAAAATACTAGTATTGATCTACCTGGACAGCAGCAAATTCAAGTTGTCAATTTGGGCAAGCTTCCTCCGCGCAAGCCAATCTCATCCTCTCGACAAAGAGCACTTCCATGGTCAAACATGAATCTTAAAAAAATCTCAAATCCCCGAAATCAAACCAAGCCTGGAACCCAAAGTGGGTCTGGGTTGACACAGTCCCTATCTGCTGAGCAACGTAAAGTCATTGAAATGGTTCTTTACGAGCGCAAAAACATTTTCTATACAGGCTCTGCGGGTACGGGTAAGTCATATTTGTTACGTGAGATCATCAAACGTCTGAAAAATAGGTACGGCTCAAGCTCAATTGCAATCACGGCCTCAACTGGTTTGGCGGCCACCAATATTGAGGGTACTACGATCAATAGATTTTCAGGTATTGGCCTTGGTTCAGAAGCGGTAAACAAGTTGGTTTCTAAGATCAAAAGTAGACGTACAGTCGTGGAAAGATGGAAGGGCACTAAAGTTTTAATCATTGACGAAATCTCTATGATTGACTCGATTTTTTTTGACAAGCTGAATGAAATTGCAAAGCAGATTAGAGGAAGCAACAAGCCATTTGGAGGTATTCAACTAATTTTGACCGGTGATTTCTTCCAGCTTCCACCAGTTTCGTTGAGTAAAATGGGTGCCTCCAAATTTTGTTTTGATGCCACCAGCTGGAAAGAATGTATCGATGAAACAATTCTATTGACCAAGGTTTTCAGACAGAAGGATGATTCTGACCTGATTGAGATGTTGAATGCCTTGAGAGTTGGAAAGTTGTCAGATGAAATTAAAAAGAAGTTCAAAAAATTACAAAGACCTCTGGTTTATTCTGATGGAATCTACCCCACAGAATTATATCCTACGAGAGAAGAAGTTGATCGGGCCAATTTGGAAAGATTGAATTCACTTCCTGGTCGAGTGTATCCATTTGAATCACGCGACACAGTTCCACCAAACAACCCTAATCCTGCATTCTTACTAAAACAGCTGGATGGACTGATGTGCGCAAAGACGCTTCTGTTAAAGGAAGGTGCGCAAGTCATGTATCTAAAAAATGACTTAGAGGACGCACAATTGGTAAATGGATCCATTGGGAAAATAACGTGTTTTTGTGATGTTTCCTTATGGTCTTATTTCACCACGAAATTCAAAGAATACGAAAGAGAAACTCATATGGACTTATTGGTGATGGTTTCTCGATTTATTGGAAACGAGCCTTCTCAGCAAGATGAGATCATGTATCAGGAATTCTTAGCTACTAATTACGGAGCTTCCTTCGAAGCTGAACTGGCTAAAGACATGATCAGAATTGCTAAGCGTGCAAAACTCTCTGAAGTGTTACCTTTAGTCAAATTCTCACACCAATCGTACAAACTCATTGAACCGGTTCCATTTTCTCCAGAGTCCAACAGCGAACTGAGTCGTGAGCAGCTTCCTATATTACTTTCTTGGGCTCTTTCGATTCACAAGTCCCAAGGACAAACGTTGAGAAGAGTCAAAGTGGATCTGACCAAGATTTTTGAGAAAGGTCAGGTCTACGTGGCATTGAGTAGATGTGTGGACACCAAAAATCTAGAAATTGTCAATTTCGACGAAAGACGGATTCGTGTGAGTGAGGACGTGGTACGATTCTACGAAAACTTAAAACAGATTCAGTAATGACATAATCAAATATTTTTATCTAAGGGATGTGGTTAGTGGAGTTTTCAGAGGACGGTAAGTTGCACTTGCTGTTGCCCGGGAAATCGTATTTGGTAGGTCGTAAGAAGGATGCTAATTTCTATGTTCCACATAAGTCGGTATCGCGATTGGAGGTTTCTTTCAAAGCTGACGGGGAAACTGTGGAAATTACCAATGCTTGTCCTCGACCCAAATATGGATCAATTGAGATTAATGGAAATGTGCTTGACTTCGAGCAGACATTGAGATTTGATTTCGGTGTAGGAGAGGTAATTGTGAGGGGTAAGGCATTCACTGCGAAGATTATTTGGCGAGATATGGTTGTGAATCAAACGTTCTCCCAACTACGCGGTTTGGCAAGTGTTTATGATAAGGGAATGACGCATTATATCGCCACTGGCAAGGAGAAAATAGGTGATATGTTGGACGTGTGCCGCAAGAATTCTAGACTGCGAATATTAGAACCTGGGTGGTTGCAAAGCGTGAATTTCCAAGGTTTAGAGACGGACTTTGATGCATACTGGCAGGAAAATAAGATACGATTAGCGGTATGCGAAAGGTCATGGGACGAAATCGTTGGAATCAGTGGTTTTGATTTGAGACGACCTGATCCTCAAGACCCTGTCGTGTTTTCATTTAGTTGGTACGCGGAAGACGGTAGAAAATTCAAAAGGGTTGTTGATGAGAAAAGTTCAATCAGCAAGATTTTGAACTATGTTCCTGATTCTGACGAGGAAATGGCCGAGGTTGAGGTATTTGATTCAGATATGCAAGCTCCCTCCATGGGGTCAAGCCCCTTGAAATCCCAAAGACAGTCGAATAGTCTGAGGCTTTCGCAAATGTATCTACCCAATATTGATGATTTTCAAGTTATTAGGAAAGACCAACGTGATACCACCCCTACTTTAGAGACTTCCGAGGCAGCCAAAGTGGTAAGCAATTTCAAATCGGCTACAGGATGTGGGAACACCCTTCTAAACACCTTACAACAGGATTCTTTTGGAGATCAGGCTTCTGACTCTGTAGATGAACTGGTCGCACAGGAACGTCCCAAAACTTCAGACACCCCTCTAGCAGAAATAATCAAGGAAGCAAAACAGGTCAAGAATGAAAGCCAGCCAAAGGATGTCGAAGACAAGATCTATCCTGCTAAGGTAACCAAATTTAATCTTCAAGTTCGAGAGTTTCAGGCTGGTCAATATTCTGGGGAAAACCCCAAATGGAAAGGTCGCAAAAATTACTCACAGTTTCGGAAAAAACAGGATGATGATCAGCAAGATGTAGTCTTTGATGCCACTACCTCTTACGTCCCACTGAGGTCATCTAATTACAATTCTGCTCTAACTAGAGAAGGCATACAACTGGAAGCAGCAAACGAGACAATACCGGAGCTCGACAAGGAATTTGAATTCACAAGTCGCAAGAGACCACTTCAAAAACATCTTGTTCCCACTAGTCATCGCACACAACGACAAATCGAGGATGACGACGACGATAATATACCTGTGTTCAAGTCAACTCGAACCAGATAGAAAGGCACGTAATATTTGCTGGCAGACAAAATTTAATAATAAGTCCACTTTTGCTTGTACGACCTGGAGAAATTAAGTGTACTAAATTCTTAGTTCAATGAGTTTAGTAATTAGACGACTCAAAAGCACCCATAAACCCTTGTCTGCAGCTCAAAATGCATATTTAGAACGGGTGGTTCGTGTTGACCAGGCTGGAGAATTGGGAGCGGATCTGATCTACGCTGGGCAGTATATGGCTTTATCGCACAAGGCGAATCTCAAACCTGTTCTCAAGCACATGTGGGAACAAGAGGTGCACCATCACAACACATTTAATCGTCTACAAGTAGAGCATCGAGTTCGTCCGTCAATTCTCACTCCTTTGTGGAAAGTTGGAGCCCTGGCCATGGGATTGGGAACCGGACTCCTTGGTAAAGAAGGAGCCATGGCCTGTACAGAAGCCGTGGAGACTGTGATTGGAAATCATTACAATCAGCAATTACGTGTCTTAAGCAATGGATTTCAAAACATTGAGGAGATCGATAGCGCAGAGAAATCTGATTCAGCAGATATAATAAACCTAAAGGAGACTATAAAGGTCTTCCGAGATGAAGAGCTTGAGCATCTAGATACGGCCATTGAACACGATTCCAAAAATGCCAGACCGTATTGGTTACTAACAGAAACCATTAAGCTCACGTGCAAAGTTGCCGTTTGGACAGCAGAACGAGTGTGATGGGACACGCTCACACCAGGTCGTTGTATATGTTTAGGGCTTCGATAACCTCGGGGCCTAAGTTTTTATGGTTGATGAATTCTTCGATAGATATGAGATCTTGAGAATTGTTAATCTCTTTAGCAAATCCTTGCCAAATCTTGTTGGCTTTGAGCTCTGGCGTTGCCTCATCATCGTCCAGTCGAAGGGTACTGGTACCTAACATTCTGTATATACTTTTGATGACTGCCAGAAGATCATTGTAGCTGATATATCCATCTTGATCACGATCATATATGTTGAACGACCATTTAAGCTTGTCTTCTATGGATCCTCGAGATGCTAAACTTAGTGAAATCACAAAACTACGAAAATCGATGTATCCGCTCTTGTTTGTATCAAATGCCTCAAATGCATAAAGCGAGAACTCTGTAGGGTCTCCAAATGGATAAAACTGCTTGTGAATCTTGATGAACTCTTCCTTGGTTAACTGGCCGTTGGGAACATCCCTTCGAAACCCTTTATACCATTGTTGAAGTTCTCTCGCCGAAAATTTAGTCTCCTGACGAAGTGTTGAGATATCATCTTTATTGAGCTTACTGGTCTTCTGTCCCATGGCAAACAAACAAAATATCAATATTACAATTTCAGCCCTATAAAGATTTCCATTAATAATTCGACGCGTCGATTTCACCTTCTGACGGTCAAGATGTCACTCAGACATATTAAAAAGATACCCGTAAGGGCCCAACCTAATACTCTGTCCTGTTTACCACCAAATCCGATAGCACTAGTTAGCATCTGGAAGCCAATGTAAGTAAGGAATCCGGAAGTTATAGCAACCAGCGAGCCTAGAAGAAGCAAATTGGAGTCAATATCCAAATCCAATTCTCCTTTGAATAAAGAGGCACCTATCAAGGCTCCAATTGGTTGAGCCGATGCTCCCAAAACTCCACTAATCAGGAATGCACGAAATTTGCTGTTCAACGCAATGCAAAGTGGCAATGTCATAGTCAATCCTTCAACAAAATTATGAATAAACATAGATAGAAAGATTGAAAGGCCCAACTGCGGGTCAGCATGTGAGGTTGAATACATTATGAAACCTTCAGGAAACTTGTGGAGTGAGATTGCAAGCACAGTTTGTAAGCCAATGGATAGCAGTTTAGATAATGGGGTTTGAATGTGGTGGTGATGATGCTTGACCGAGATCGTATCTTGGTGATCATGCATATGTTTGTGAGAATGATGATCCGCAGAGTGTTCTGCAGCACTACCTGTAGGAGAGAAGAGATCAGTGTGACTAATCTTTGAGTGAGGGAAATGATCGTCTTTCAGAAGAGGAGAGTTAATTTCCAACTCTGGATATCTTGCACAAATCTCACTCTTGTTTACAATGAGTTCTCTCTCTTTGTTGAAGAACATCAGGTTTTCCTCACTCGGCATGGTGCAAAAATGTAGTTCCTCTTGATGATGCACCTTACCGTCATGCAAATTATGGCGAGCAATCAAATCGTCTTGACAAGCATCTATATTACCTAAACATTCGCCCTCCAAGCGAGCTCCCTTCAATGCTTTCACTGAAAGGTCAACAAAGGAAAGCTTTTTTGGCTCAAGCCGAGGTCTATGGTCTGCATGGGCAACTGTCGTATAAGATTGATCATGATGAGTGTCATGGGAATCGTGATTATGCAGAAGTGGTGTTGACTCACCAGGGTGCATATGAACGTCCTCCACATCGGCCGTCTCCTCATCATGCACGCAATGAACAACACTTTCGTTCGTGAATAGATGAATCGCAAGATTAAGTAAATAGCAACACATAATTCCCAGGAAGAACGTTGCCACTAGTACTATCTTGAATAGATGTTGATTCTGCTGGAACGCAGTAATCTTGCCCAAGTAATTGGATGCACTCGGCAGAAGCTTGTACAAAGAGGTAAACAGCAAACTTCCGGAACTGAGGGATAATGAGGCCACTAGGAATGCACTGTTTTTTTGTATATCAAATGGATGTCTCTTGTACACCCTTGGTAGTACAACTCGGTAGATAGTATCTAGATACACCACCGAACATCCTACAAAGGTGGTGAGTGATGTTAACAACACCAATACCCAGCCTTGATCAAGTGTCATAAGAAAATTAATAAAGAAACAAAACAAATTTTGCTGGGATTACCTGTCACCATATATTTCGGTGACAACCAGAAACCAAAGATCATTTTGCCGACACTACATAATTAATAAACAATTATTTTACATGTTGACCATTTTCACTGTTTCGAACACCTCCATCGTTCAGAAAGTTACTATCTATCTATATTCCAACAACTATCATCATTGAGATCAGTTGTCCCTATCAGATTTTTCATCACTTCGATGGCTATCTGCGTTTTTCAGGTACTCCTGTAAAAAAAGCTGATAAAGTGTAAAAGTACAGTGGTGGTCAAAATGTCCAAAATTTTTAAGCTTGTTAAGTTTTTTCTACAGGGTAAATTTTAGCATTTCTGGTCTGCCATTGATGTTCCGGATTAGGTAATTTTGATTTAATTCAAACGATCTCTTTCACCTCCAATATAAATGATACAGTTGATCTCCAAAATGGTCTCAGATGGGTGAGAAAGACTTTTCCATGTCCCCAGTGACAGTGGATACTGTAATTGATGATCCAGACACTCTCTTACCTCGGGTGAAGGTAGGACTGTTTGATTTTGTCAAAGTTAAAGACTGGTGGCTCTTGATCCCTGGTGTGGGTCTAAATGTACTTTCTGGAGTCGTTCCAGCCGCAGTTGCGTTCATATTGGCACATGTGTTTGATAAACTACAACAATTCTCGCAGGGAAAGTATTCTACCCGGTCAGAGTTCGTTCTTGATATTCAGTGGTATTGTTTCGGAGTGATCTTTATAGGATTAGGGGTCACTTTGTGCAATTGGGTAGGAATGGGATTATTTCTTCTATTTGGAGAGCGTCAGCAGAAAAGATGTCGTCAGATGACGTTCCAAGTGCTTCTATCCAAAAGACTCGAATGGTATGATAAGACTCAAGATCTTAATGCCCAATTGATCCAGCTAAATAGATGCATTGAAGACTATCGATCCGGGGTAGCTGAATGTTTTGCAGCAATGATCAAGTCTATTGCTAGCATGGTATCTCTATTGATAGTGAGTTTCTATTATTGCTGGAGATTGTCGCTTCTAGTGATGGCTACCATTCCTCTAATAGTCCTGGTGACGGGGATATGGGGCCACTTCATTCAAAAGTACACAGATTTAGAGAACTGGCATTCTACAGAGGCAATCAGAGTTCTGGATTGGAATCTTTTGAACTACATTTGGATCAGAATGATGGATGCCACTAGTTTGGAAAGACTTAAATTACAAGACGCTAACAAATCTTCTTCTCGCAGCTTTGTGCGCATGAAGCTGTATTTCAGCATTAATTCGGGGATGGTTCGGTTCCTCGCTTTGATGATGTTTGTTCAGAGTTTCTGGTACGGATCTTATCTTGTGCGGCATTCATTAAATACCAGTGGAGCTGTAATTTCCTGCTTCTACTCATGCCTCAGCGTTTCAAGAGTCTTTTCTTCTTTATCAGCGCAAGCTGTTACTATCAGGATGGCCAAAACATCCTTGAGGAAAATCATGGATACTATAGAGTGGGAAGACGTCGACCAACATTCGGGATTTGTTCCTAGACATGACATAAAGGGAGAGCTTAGAATTTGTCATGTTTCATTCAAATACCAAGCCAGAGATACTTGGGGTCTTCGAAACGTCTCTTTAGATATACCGTCAAACAAGACCATTTTCCTAGTTGGAGTATCTGGCTCTGGAAAGTCCACTCTGGTCTCGCTTCTTCTAGGTCTCTATGATTTCCAAGGACAAATCACTATTGATGATTATAACATTTCCAGATTGGACCAGCGTTGGCTGGCCTCTCAAATCACACTGGTACATCAGCAATGTACAATTTTTAATGGAACTATACGCGAGAATCTAGTTTTGGCTTCTCCTTGCCAAGTGACTCCCAAGGCTCTCAAGGATGCTATTCATTTAGCCAGCCTTGATGAATTTATAGAAGAGCTTCCTGACGGACTTGAAACCAGATTAGGACAAGGAGAAAACTCAATGTCATTAAGTGGTGGACAAAAGCAGCGATTAGCTGTTGCACGTGCAGTTTTGAGAAACACACCTATTTTGATTCTCGACGAAAGTTTATCTGCAGTTGATTATAATCAAAGACTGATCATCATGGATCGAATCAGAAGATGGAGACGAGGAAAAACTACTATCATCACCACTCATGAATATTCCGAAATCCATTCCGATGATTATGTGGTGCTGATGAAATCAGGAACTATAGTTGATCTAGGCACCAAAGAAGAACTAATTCAGACAAAGGAGAGATTTTTGGGTCACTATTTGCGATTGGAAAAAGTACCATCTGAGGGCATCAAGGAGTCTCAAAACAACGATTTTGTTAATGAAGAGGATTTAGAAGGACAGTCTCCGCCAAAACTTAGCTCCTTGCAACTGTTCACTCAACTCTGGAATTCAGTTAGAATTTCCTGGAAATTGCTCTACCTGTCGGGAAACTTCCTGGCGATTATCAATGCAATTATGACGCCACTCTTTTCATTCTTCCTCTCCAAACTAATCATGGGAATTGTGAGCACGAATGAGACTGTCTCAGATGATTATCTTCTCAAATGGTCTCTCAATTTGATGTGTGTTGCAATCATTGATGGATTAACTTTCTTCGCATCCAAGTATGTTCTCAGCAAAAGTGCCAATTATATGATTGATATTCTCAAGCAAAAGACGTTCAATAAGATTATTTGTCAACCGGTGAGCTGGTTCCAGCAAAATCAGAGTTCTGCTATTTCTTCCCTATTGATGAATGATAGCAGAGATTTGAGAACCGTTGTCTCTGACTATCCGAGTCAAATATTGGCAATCATTGTTCTTCTGTTGGTGGCATTAATCTGGGCATTAGTGGTGTGCTGGAATTTGGCTCTAGTCGGATTCAGTTTTGCTCCACTATTTCTTCTCTTTTCCGTGCTATTTTCTACCGTGCTTCAAAAATTCGAGGATTCTTACAAAGAGTCAACAAATGACATTGAATCGATAGTTCATGAGACAATTTTAGGCATGAAAACTGTGGCCTCTTTGAATCTTCAAGATTATGTTCTGATCAAGTTTAATATGGAGATGAATAAGGTTAAAAAGATCGGACGATCTCGAGCAATTACTTTAGCCCTGGTAATTTCCCTCCCAAATATTGTGATCCATCTTGCCCAAGCTATCATGTTGTATTATGGAATCAAGCTTGTTTCAGAGGACAAAATCACACTAGTTCAATTGATGCAAGTCATCACTCTGATTTTATTCTCTGTCGGATACATTTCGTCCCTCTTGTCGAATTCTCCCAAACTAAGTAAGGGAGTGAATGCCTACAGCAAGATTTCTAGTCTTCTCCGTCTTTCGAGCAAAGAAAGCGATTTCGATGGAATTATTGAGCCAAGGGTTGTTGCAAACCAACCATTATTTAAATTCCAAAATTTCAGCTTTAGTTATCCAAACAATCCCACCCAGGTTCTTTCAAATTTGAACTTGGAAATCAACCTTAATAGAATCACTTGCTTAGTGGGAAAGTCAGGATGCGGAAAATCAACAATTCTTAACATGTTGTTCCGTTTATACAAGGCAGATGCTGGAACTCTCAAAGTAGGAGATACTAACATCAATAAGGTGGATCTCATCAAACTAAAGTCTATTACCGCAATGGTCACCCAAAACCATTACTTTTTCGATGGAACCATCGAGGAAAACCTTCGTTACAATTTGACCAAATCTGTCTCAACAAGTCAGATTTATGACGTTCTGGAGCTGGTAAATATGGCCAAATTTGTCAGAAGTCTTCCCCAAGAGCTTGAAACACGGATTGGTGGTGCCTCAAATTTACTGCTTTCTGGGGGGCAGCTTCAACGACTATGTATTGCTCGTGCATTGATCAGATCGCCAAAAATTCTGATCCTGGACGAATGTACTGCCTCATTGGATCCTGACAATGTATACAGGATAGCAAGGTTGCTTGTTGCTTTGAAAAAACACCTCACCATCATAATGATCAGTCACCAAAAAGAACTAATGCGGGTGGCCGATACTATTGTGTACTTGGAAAACGGTCATGCCATGGAAAAAGGAACATACAACGAACTCATCGCCAAAGAAAGCTTACTATATCGACTACTCAACTAAGAATTACTTATCCAAATGAACGCAAATGTAAGGCACCTCAACATCCTCCTCCTGCTCGTCTTCACAACAAATCTCAAAGATCAAAGTCTTTTCGTGTTCAGGAACAGGCTTCTTGGACACAGTCTCGATCAACTCAGTCAATGTCATTGGAAGTCTTGGCTTCAATTTTGTAGGTGGGTGGAAAGAGCCGAACAATAAGGAAACACCGTGGGACAACATGGTAATTTCCAAACCCTCCTTTTCCTTGAAATACTTGAGCAACTCTTCAAGAGTGATGTCACCGTAGACATCAAATCTGTCCCAAATCTTATCAAACTTCTTCCCGTTATATTCGTCAGATGGAGACTGAATAGGCTCCGAAAATCCAAAGAATGGAAGGGCCAGGTTCACGAAGCCATTTTTATATTTCTCAAGGTCAGTCTTCTTATCCACCACTTTGTAAAGTTCCAAACAAATCAACCCGGTCACCAAAGCAGTAGTGGTAGCAATAGCAGGAATAATTTTTCCCGCAATGAACTTGGTTTTTGATCTGTCAGCAGTGTTAATATGATAATTGAGAGCTCTGCAGTTGGAGGCCGCAGTAATGAATTCAATATGATGGTTAGCGTCATCATCTTTTTCAAATTCAACAGCGTTTAATCTGTATCCAGCCAAAGAAGAAGCCGTAGGCAAAGAAGCAGCAAGCTTCTCAATTGTATTCTGATCCATCGTGATGTCTGCATTAGGATCAGGGTCATTGTCATTGGCTTGAATCTTAACATTACTCTTTGGACTGAAAGGTTCCACATGCACCGAAGACAGTACAGTTTCATAGTGGGTCTTATCAGGCTCATCCTGGTCACCCTTAAGACCGTAGACGAAGGCAAGCAAATTTGCACCAGCAACAATATAATGGAAATGATCCTCATTATTAATGTCGAACACCAAAGGATCTGGAGCTCTTTTAGGTCCCGACCAGAATGGGGCTCCGGATGAAGTCACTGCGTCTTTAGGAAAGTTGTATAGCAATTGTTGTATATCGTGGTTGAATGTCTCCTCAAACTTCAATCTAGCCCATTTAATGCAATCATCAAACGTGTATGGTCTGTCGCTAGTCAAATAAGCACTCACCGACTCAAGGATTCCTTTGACATCACCACTTTGCTTCAAAGTGCTCTCCACGAAGTTCGGTTGCGAAAGGTAGAGGTTAACATTTTCTGGAGCATCAAAGAAATATCCTTGGAAGAGAGACTTTGCCCAGGCAATGGTATGATCGATCTTGTTAGGGAAAGATCTTAATGTACAAAGTGGAATGGATTTTTCAGGTGGATCTTGAGAAGACGAGTAGGATTCAGTCAGGTTAGGAATGATGACCTGTGTGTTACCTTTAGTTCCCAGGGTACCTGATTCAAGAAGAGGCTTCTTGAAAAAGACACATCTTCTATCAACATAAGTTCTTGCCTCGACGTTATCCAGAGCATTGGTAACAAAGTCGAGATTTTCCCAGAAAGTATTGTCGAAAATGTGCTCAGTGTCTGCACCAACTTTATCAATCTTCGATTCTATCTTGCCCGTCAAGTCAGGATTCATCACACAGACAGCATTTGCTGCAACCTCAGATTTGTTCTTTCCAACATCTTTCGGTCTAAATAAAAATTGTCTGTTCAAGTTAGACTTTTCAATAGAATCGTTGTCAGTAAGAACGATCTTTCCTTCTGGACCACTTCCAAGACCCATCATTGCCCAATTTTTGAGCATTTCGCATCCAATAGCACCTGATCCGACCAAGAAAACTTTCAAGTTGGCAATTTTTCTTTGGAAGTCCAATCCAAAAACAGCAATTTGACTATCGTATCTTGAATTGATTGGTTTGCAGGCATCTTCCGTACGGGAAAACTCTTCATCTTCCGGAAGAGACTCGAGAGAATCAAAGTAGAGCCACTGTTTGACCGGGCCAAACTTACCGGAACAAGCCTTCAAGACCTCTTGAGCAATCAGACCACCATAGAAAGCAACCATAGCTGGAAGCTCACCTCTTGCACCATAAGAGAGTTCTTTGATCAATGATTCATCAACTTCAGCACCCCCTAGGATGTCAGGATACTTTTCATTCAAGCCCTTCACTAGAGAAACGACCTCCTCTGCATCAGACTCAGAATGAGGTTTAGGCAGAGCACCATGACTTTTGAAGAACGCGTCCAATGCCTGAAACCCAAGATGATATTGTGGAGGTCTATCCATCTTCGCAAAATCTGAATAGTTATACTCTGGAGACTGAAGTTGGTTAGAGAGCTTTTGAAATGAGAGTTGGAACGGCATTTTAACCTGGGTATAAATTCCACCTTTGACATAGGTGCCCCAGCTTGGATCGAAATCAACCAACTGGTAAGCATAAGGACCCAAAACCTTTATTTTGTAGGCAGATCCATCATTAAGTTTATCGATTCCTTGGACTTCCGTAAATTTGACGTAATCGCCATCTTCTAATCCATGTCTGTTATCGTCAAGCATGGTAACGGTTCCATTGCTCTCAATATCCGAAACAATACCTGTATGAGGTTCCTCACCATTTGGATCAATGATGGTGAAACTTTCCCCAAAATCAACAAACATTTGACCGACAAGTCCTTTTATATCAGCATTGATGTATCTGATGCCTTTAGAATGGGTCAATTCATTGATTTCCAATTGCTTGTCTAGAGGTGTTTCCGTGGTCACCACCACCTGAAAGCTGGAGATCGTCTCTGAATTCAAATCAGAAACAACAGAAATTGGGACGTACGAGTTCAGCTCGGAAAGTTTACTCAAGGAAGCCTCTGCTCTGGATTTACCAATATCTGATTCGGAGAGGAAAAACTGAGCCGAAAGATCACTCAATGAGACTGGTGTAGGATCATAAATGGACAAAGATTTGACACCAGCCAAAGCAACGTTCTTGGCAATCTCAACTCCAAGTCCCTTCAATCCAATAATAAGAACATTAGAAGATGCCATCTTCAACATGGCCTCCCTTCCCAAAACATACAGTTGACGCGAGTAGAGTCCCTCATCAATCGCCTCTTCTTGAGGAGAGTCAATTTGCATTTTTTGATCCTGCTCGGTCAGAACTTTGCTTCTACCTACCATCATACTTACAGCCATGGTCTATGAGAGAGTGGCAAATGTTTTTACCGGTATATTTGTAAGCTGCACGCAAAAATACGGGTCATTAGCAAGGTCTAGAAAATTTATTAAAAATCAGCTTTGTATTTCGAACCTATCAATGTTGAGATACGCCACTAGACTGACCATTCCAGTGGGAATAAGACGTCTAGCTACAAGTGTACCATCGACAAGGACAACTGTGCTGAAGAATGGACTTACTGTTGCCACTGAGGAAATCCCAAACTCTCTGACCGCCACCGTTGGGGTTTGGATTGATGCCGGATCCAGGGCGGATGTGACTGACTCCACTTCAGGAACAGCACATTTCTTAGAACATTTGGCATTTAAGGGAACAAACAACAGAAACCAGCTGAGTCTGGAACTTGAGGTTGAAAATTGCGGATCACACTTGAACGCTTACACCTCTAGAGAGAACACTGTCTACTACGCCAAATCGCTAAAAAATGATATTCCACGCACAGTTGACATTCTTGCGGATATTCTTACCCGTTCGAAATTGGAGAAAATGGCCATTGAAAAGGAAAGACCGGTCATCATCAGAGAGAGCGAGGAAGTGGACAAAATGTATGACGAAGTTGTTTTCGATAGATTACACGAGGTGGTTTTCAAAGGTCAGCCTTTGGGAAGAACAATATTGGGTCCGATTGAAAACATCAAGTCCATAACTCAGTATGACCTAAAAAATTACATTCAGACAAATTACAAGGGAGACCGCATGGTTTTGGTTGGAGCAGGTGCCGTTGAGCATGAGCAACTTGTGGAGCTTGCCGAGAAGTGTTTTGGCCATGTCCCATTGTCTGAAAAAGCTCTTGCATTGGGTACCCCTCGTGGAGCACTTCCCAAGTTCTATGGTGAGGAGGTCAAGGTGAAAGACGAGTCATTGCCTAACACCTATTTTGCCATTTGTGTGGAAGGTTGTTCATGGTCGTCAGATGACTATTTCAAAGCATTAGTGGCCCAAGCAATTGTTGGAAACTGGGACAGGGCTACTAATGTCACACCGTCTCCTTTGGCAAGAGCTGTCTCCTCAGGATCAACCGAGCCAATGTGCAACTCGTTTATGTCGTTCTCCACTTCGTATTCTGACACTGGTTTATGGGGAACTTATGTAGTTGTGGACAAGGCTCAAACTTGCTATCCTGTCATCGACTGCATTTTAAGAGAATGGAGCCGTTTGAGAAACGGCAAGTTCTCTGAAGAAGAAGTTGAAACTGCAAAGTCCCAACTTAAAGGATCTTTGCTTCTTTCACTAGATGGCACAACTGCAATTGCTGAGGATATCGGTAGACAACTTGTCACTACTGGTCGCAGACTGGCTCCGGAAGAAATATTCAAGATCGTTAGCGACATCACCAAAGAAGATGTTGTGGATTGGTGTCAGCGTTATCTCCACAATAAACCAGTTGGATTGGCAGCTTTGGGATCAACTGACTCTATCCCATCTCACAAACTCATCAGTCAGAGCATGTCTTTCTGATCCAAATTAAACTACTATTTGTAAATATGCATAACCTAATATCCCTGAGCCTAAGTCTATATAAACCAAAAGTAATCAATTCTTCGTTTAGTTGTAGATTTCTCCAAACACGCTGTAATGAAACTCCACAAGCCGTTGAAGTCTATCAGCCACTCCGATAAGCTCCTCTTTGATGTGGGCATCTTGCTCTAAAGCGGACTTGTCGCCAGCATTGAGACATTTCCATAGGGTATCAAGCATCTTCTGCTCCAGCATGGAGTAAATTTGCGAGTTTGGTTGCGTTTGTTTGAGTAGCCAGTTGAAGGCAAATTTGACCTTGGCCGAGTTCACGTCCTTGGTCACCTTACTAACTAGATGCACAGCAAGATTGTTCAAATTTCTGGTCCATTTTGAGTTCCCGTTTTCGTCCATAATGATGCTCAAAATCTCTTTCTTAAGTTGTTTAAGTTGAGTAGCAGACAAGTATTCCATCGAAGACAATTTGTAGGAACTGACCAGATTTTGGAACAAGATTAAACAAATCTTGATGCAAATTAATTGACGAATGTCAGCACGCAATATCACCAGTCTAGAATGGTCAAAGGTTAGAGTATCTGGAAATTCCGAGCACATATGAGAACATGAAAGCAAATTCAAAACACCATAGTTAAGAACTTGTTGCATACTCGAAGCATCTTTAGCATCTCTCTTGGATTTTCTATACCAATTGAAACTGGCATTCAGGTTGATCTTATTTTTCCTAACGATGGTTTGGAAATATTCTTTCTCAAATGCCACTGCAGTGGAACATAGAAGAGGTCTAAGAATGCGAATTTGGTGGTTGGCAACGTCCAACTTCATAGCCTCCAAGATGGAAAACAACACGTGGAAGCCCTCCACCAAGTGATCGACATTAACTGGAGATTCTGAACATGCTTTCTCAAAAATTGCGTTCATCTCGTCCACCCATACATCTCTCATTGGAGCACAATGCATTTTGAAAACGGCCGAAATCCAGTTGGAGAACTTGATGAAGTTGAAACATTTGCAGTTCAGCTGTTGAATCATCAAAGACAAGTCCATGATTTCCTCAACGGCGATTTTGTCCTTGGATGGGAGCAAACTCAAAAGAATATCCTTCAGAGTCCGAAACATGACAGCAACGACAGAATTATCTGTGATAACTTTCTGAGAATCCAGAATAAGCTTAATCTCGACCTTGATTGAAGACCAGTATTTGTCACCTTGCAGCTTCTTACGCTTTCCACGTTCTCCGTCGAGGTTAGGTCTAAATTGAAGTTGTGGGTCGAACAAAATGTCATGTCTCAACTGTGGGTTTTTGAGGATTTCATGGAGATCGATCTCGTGCATCGATTGAAGGTTCACCGGAGGTAAGGACACTGTTTCCGAAGGTTGTTGATGGCGGAGGTCATCAATAAGCAATTTGCTCTTTTTGTAAGAGGGAATCCAGATGTTTGGAAGCGATCTGGATCTGAATCTTTTCGAGATGGGTAAATTATTAGATATTAATCCAGAAGGACATGACGAGAGATGGTTGGTAGTTCCCCTATAAAATTTGGCTCTCTTCTTTCTGAGTCTTCTGGATGTTTTAGGCGATGACCGTGTCCGATGGGGTATATCTAATGAAACGGATGGGGACAAAGGATTCTTACTGGAGACACCTCCCATATTACCTGTAGTTTGAACAGGTGGCGAAAAAGTAATGTTGGAATCTCCATGTTCGGTGATGGAAGTAGAGGGAGAATTCAGCATAGTTGCATCCAAATTGGTGGGCACAAGCACTGACGGTCTTCGGCTTTCCACCACTTCCATCGCATCCGGATCTTGTTCTGGTGCAACAACAGGAGCGGCATCTTTGTTAGAGAAAACGTTTTTGAAGTGTGGAGGACGTTCAAGCTCCTGATTGTCGTTCGTTTTATTAATCTGGGAGTTCATTATGAAATTTATTTCTGAAGGAAACCAGTGGATATAGGAACACAAACCGCTGAGCAGATATCAAAGAAGGACACTAATGATAAAAAGCTCTGTTTGTATGGTATTATTGTTCTAATCTTTCTAAGTTTCAGTAATCCAGAAAAAATTTCAGTTGATGGGAAATACCACTATTAAGTAGAACAAGCGACCGGTCCGTACAACAGCAAAAATTTACAATGCGTGAAAAACCAAAAAAAAATGCCCTTTGAGGAATGGGAGGCGGTCGTGGAGACACCGCGAGCCCCGTTTCTTTTACTGATAGAAGAAATTTGATTAGCTAAACCGCTGGGACGAAAAAAAAAATCATTGCTTTTATTAGTCACGCAGGAAACATTTCTTTTGTGGGCGTAGCTGGTATGATTCGAAGCTGGGTTTCCGGACAGTTCAGGACCTAAAACTTGAGCTGGAAGTAGAACACACCTCGGCAGACTTCTACCATCGGATAATCATCCGTACGATGACCGTCAGTTTTGGGATCTTTGAGATTTTGATGGGCCATCCCTCAAGCAAGTTGCATATAACATACATTGATCAGGCTAGCCTTGCATAAGAAACAAGAATCACAAAAATAAAAATAAAAGTAAACATGGATATTAGCTCTATTGTAGTATTGTCGGACATTGCAAGTAAGCAAAAACATGCTTTCCCTGTCTTACATCACTGTCCAAGGCTGCTACTTCATGCAGGATTTATAACGTTCTCCGCAGAGAACTTCAAAGAGGTATTCTATTTAATGCTCGCGTATGCACTCCAGCTTGAATTTTCTTCCCTTTCATGTGATGAAGAGGCTGTCCCATGTGATATCTCTCCGAACAGCGTTCGAGAACCCTTCGTGGTACTTGACCCAAATTCGATTATCGTTGTTGTTCATGACGGAACAACCGGCGATTGCTCCGTCGGTTTTCGGATGCCCCAATTGGTCTGATAGAACGTCATATCTCTTTTTGAAATACTCAACGCTGGAGCCGTAGTTCGCCATCTTAGAGGGCTGGGCATCTTCAACAACCTGTTTACGTTTGCGCTCCACCTTTTTAGTTTCCTGTGTCTCGATGTAGTAAGTAAGTAATTCTTTGTGAAGACGCGCAAAGATTTGATGACGTTTCGAGGAGACCGGCGCAAATAAATTGATTGCAGGACGGAATTGTCCTATGACGTTTCCGAGCTCACCTTTGATGAGCTCAACACGCAGATTGTAGAATCCAATAAGTTCCAGAATCCGGCCCAATTTATGGCCACCATCAGTCATCTCCAGTTGCCTAAAAGTTACATCGGGTACTAAAACCGCATTCATCATGAACAATTCGTAGATTATCAGATCTGCACGGTTGCCAAAACATTTAGGACTGGCTGCAGAATCGACTTTTCTTAACCGTTGTAAAACTTCTGTTGTTTGCTTTCGCGTCTCGAAAAATTGATCTTTAGTTCTATAATTGTACCGTTTTTCTGATGTGTGACTTATTTCGCTGAAATTCTGGTAAAACATCATTGGAACAATAGATTGATAAAAAGAAAGATCTTGTTCTCCAAAGAAATTAAGTCTCGAGGAAAGGCTATCCGTGAAAAATAGCCAACTTGACATCTCGCTTAATTTTGGCAGATCATTGCCTGTCTCTAGCATGGCATTGAAACATCCTGCAGTAACCTTATCCACTTGTGTAGAGGACGATAGGCTTCGAAAGACTTTTTGAAACTGGTCTTGCTTACTTGTTTTGGCACTCCTTATAAATATGTTGTTAACAAGAACGAACCATCCGATTTGAGTGTCTTTGAAAGCAGAATCTAGATCAATTGTAGCTGTGTTGGAATTGAATTGAAGGAAGTTGATACAATTTCTAAAGTCACCTTCTGTAGACTCGATAATAGCATCCAAGACGCGATCTTCAATCACAATACCCTCTTTTTGGCATATTTTCCGAAGTTTATTCTTAATAAGGCGATGTGGAGACTTCCGAAATGCAATGATTTCACAGTGCGGTCTCAGTTTCTCTAGAACAGGTGCATATGCATCATTGCAAAGTGCTATTATTGGTCTCTTTAGTAGCTCCTTGCGTTGCTTGCTCTTGTAATCTTGTGTGTAGATGGAAGAATCTCGGCGATCTTTGTGGACCAAATCTACTAGAGCATTTATGAATCCAGATTCGGTTGCTCCGTCCACCTCGTCCAGAATTAAACAGACTGGTTTTCCACTTAATGAGTGGTTCTTCATAGAGTTTTTGATCTTATCTTGAACGGTAGATCCTGCCCTTTCATCACTAGCATTGATCTCTTGGATCTCATAATTGAGTTGTTTCGCAATCACATGTGCTATCGAGGTCTTACCTATTCCCGGAGGACCGTGAATCAACAAGATTCGTTTATCTGGCCTGTTGAATTGATCATTAGTTTCTTCAACAGCTTTGTTGAAAACTACCTGACTCCACTGATTGATCCATTGAAGAATAGTACGATTTGTCCGCTCATTTCCAATGAGATCCAAAAATCCAGAGGGTCTATATTTTTCTGTCCATAATTTGAAGTTTGTGGGTTTGAACTTGTTTTCCAACGGTTTTGCAACCAATTCGCTCGTCTGCTCGGCAACACGATCCTCAATCTCTAACCTAGAGAGTAATTTATGTATATTAATGAGTCCTGAATGGTCGTCCTCAAGATTAAGTTCCACTTTCTTGGGTTCTCTTGGTTTCAGTGTTATCCGTTTCCCAGAAGCTAAAATAGCAATTTTCCCGCATTCCAAGTTCGATTCAACAGAAGATATCTTCTCTCCCGGTGCAGATGCAAGTAATGAGGACGAGAAATTGAAGTCAAGCAGAGAACCCATACTTTGAAATCAAAATATTGAGAATTAATTTACGCGTACTATACACCCTACACCAAATCTATGCTCTTCGATCTGACTTGATCTTTTCTTTGATTGTGATGAGGAACTCGTTGAGGTTTCCTTCCATAATCGCATTTTTGATTTGGTTCAGCAATCTGTTGGTGATTTTGATGTCATGCTTCATCAACTCTCCAGCTGCTCTTTTAAGTTGTTCGTTCTCTTTGGAGTTTGTGTATGCTAGTCCTTGATTCTCAGTTTCTTCGTCCAATTTAGCCACAATTTTGCGAGTCAACGGAAGATCTTGGGTCTGTAGACGAACATGAAACATATTTAGGTCGTTTAGAAGGTCCTCCAGATCCTGTATAACCCGAAATTTGAGATCGTTTGTCAAAATCAATTTATTTTTGGCCTCCACGGGACCAACCGAGATCGTGAAGGACGGTCCTGCTTCTGAGTTATTCAATGCAAAATTGAAAATCGCGTTTTCTGTAAGAACATCTGTCTGTAGGAGAGTATTTTGTTCGATGTCATGGAAAAGATATTTCCCGTCGCTATTCTTCAAAGCAATTCGGGAGACCGATATTTGATCATCCGATTGTTTTGTGAGTCTTATGAAGTTGTCTACGTTAACAACTGTGAATAACTGTGTATCGTCAGTAGGTTCCAGTTGGAAAAGTTCAGACTTTAGATCACAATCAACAAAATTGATGGCATTTTCAGCAATATCCACCTTTTCATCTTTGGCAATTACCATACCAATTTCTGGTTCAAATTGTAAACATCCTGTGACAGCTCCGCGTTCAAAACAAACCACCAAATGTCCATTCAGGTCATGGCTATTCAATGCACAGGTCCATCCCATTTCCAAATAGTCTCGAGGAATCTCATGGATATTGGTCATTTGCCCGTTCAGATAAACATGCTGAAGCTCATCCGGTTCTATGACAACTTTGTCGACCTTCTTGCGTCTTTTCCTTGTCTCCGAATCAACGGTTTTAGGTCGTTTCTCCCCTTTGAAAACAAGTTTACTTACCATAAATATGGATATATTTTGAATAATATTAATATTTAATGTACCGAAAATTCCCTAGTCATCCACGATATCGTACAGTTTTTCCAAATTGTAAGTTTCACGCCACTGATCCCCCTTCCATTTAATGACGACAATGGCCAATGACAGAACAATTGTTATCCCAGCAAGAATTGAAAACAATACTCCTGTACCTAACGCAACGATCAATGGCTCCGTAGCAAAAGTACATCCTGCAGCCAACAACATCCGGATAAAGTTGGAAAGTGCAATTCCTGTAGCACCTCTTCCAGGAAGTGAATCTGCAATGTAGGTCACTGTTGTTCCAATAACAATCATCTGGGCGAATCCAAATAAAGCAGTTCCAATTAAAGGAGTCACCCATTGTTCTTTTTTATCTAGACACCAACCAGTAATCATGAGGGAACAGGGAAACATTGCCGCAGCGAGATAGACGTTCAAACCAAATCTGGCCTCAGGAGCAAGAATACCGTATTTTTGTCGTTTCTTCTCCAGTAACCGGTCAATAAATCGACCTCCCCAAAGAGATGCTATCACATAAGTCACCGAGTTTGGAATATAAACCAATCCCACTAGAAGAGAACTAAAGTTGTAGGGTGGGCGTGAGTAACAATAAGTCAATGTCATATTGACCACATAGGTGACTGCAAAACATGGCGCAGAATACATGATCGAGAGACAAACAGGAGGATATCTCAAAAATGCCAAAGCTTTCAATGGTGAAAACCCATATATATAAGCATGTCTTTTAAAAGTCTGCCATATTCCCTCTTTCTTTGCCTTTTCATACTCTCTGACTTCTGTTTCAATCCTTTCTAATTGATCGCGGCGGCTCTGATACGAGGCCGCGGTCGGGATTCGTCCCAATGGCACATTGACATCCACTGGGTCATCTTCGTCTTCTAATCTAGAGGCTTGACGAGATAACCTGGTCAAGATCCGTTCCACGTCCGCGTCCAAGTCTTCTGGGTTTTCAGGTTCATTTTCCTCGTCTCTTTGAGAACGTAATCTCTCTCTAAGGATTTCTCTCAATGCTGCTTTGTTTTCTTGCAATCGCAAAGTTTCGGGCAGTGTAAAAAGTAATAATACCACGTAAATTCCAGCCATGATGACCAAAAACCACTGAGTACCACGCCATCCTAAAGATTCGTTAAACGTAATCGCACCTCCAATAATAGGAGCCAGTAAAGGGCCAGCTAAGGGACCCAAATAATAAAAACCCATGGCTCTTCCTCTCTGTTGGATCGGATACAGATCAGAAATACTTCCTGCCCCAACCGCCTGAACACTGGCTGCACATGCTCCCGAAAGGACTCTGAAACCAATGAGCATGCCGATAGAGGTTGACAGAGCACATCCAATTGCAAATCCCACGTAGAGAGAGAAGCTAATGAGATAAATAGACCTTCTTCCATGACGTTCACTAAAACTGGACCACCACAATGGAAATATACCCAGGGTGATCAAATAAATACCGATACTAATGTTGACAATGGTGACAGTTGTATTAAGATCCTCTACCACAGCGTTGGTAGCTGGTAGCAAGATTGAAGTACCCATGGGTCCCAATATGGCACATGCCGCGACATTAAAGACAATGATGGCTTTGATTTTTGGCGGATAGTCGCGCGGGTCTTCGTACTCTGGTATGATCAAAAATCTGGAAAGAAGTCCCCGTCGCCGATTATGAGGAACTATTTTGGATCTATCCAGCTTCAACGTTGAGGTTCTAGTTGCTGTTGGCGCACCTGAGAGATTCTGCAGGGGGTCCTGTGTGAGTTCCACAGGTTTTTCATGGTTGTCATTCAGCTCCGAGTCAATAGATCGTAGCTCTGATGACTGATCCTCGGTCATGTTGACGCGAAAATATATTAAACTGTAACGATAGTTATCTTGGCAAAATTTTGACCGTTTGATTTTATCTTTCGAAAATTACCTATTCCGGATACCTCTAACGGAAAGTATTTTGATCTTTTCCGAGGCCACAATTTTGGAGCCAGCGTATCACTAGGGACAAAAATCCACGTTGATTCTCGGTAATGACCCAATGCCCAGTATTAATATCTGCAATCGTGTAGTTTGGGAAATGAAGAGCCACCTTTTCCGACTCCACTGGTCCTACAAACGAGCTTTGTAATGCTTTAATGATTAATAGAGGACTGGATTGGATTTTAAAATTCTCCTCGGGAAAATCCTTGATTGCCTCCAACGATTTATCAAGAACATCAAATGGGACCTTTGGCTCAACATTCCGCGACTCTGCTCTTCCAAAACAACTTACGTAAAACTGTCGAAATAGCTTGTCTTTCTCAAACTCTTGTAGTTTTTGATCAACGTCCGACAGATGAGAAAAAGTGTTCTGTGCGCACATTTGAGAGGCGAACTTGAAAAATTGTCGGAATCTATCGAATTCCGTATGAGAAGCATCGGGATTCCTATAGGGAATGTTATCAATGGAAATAATTCCATGAACTAAATCTGGGTTCTTCAGAGCATGGTACATAGCAGTTTTTCCTCCCATCGAATGCCCCAGCAATATATAACCCTGGGAATAAATATGCTTCAATTCAGTCTCAATTATCAATTGGGAAAGATCATTAGACATAATCTGGTAAGAGTGAGAGGAGCTGTGATATGAGTCACCATGGTTGGTCAGATCGGGCACTAGCACTGTGGTGCACAGATGTTTAGCCAAACTCTGAGCAGCGTGTCGATTATGTTTCCGATTTCCCAGCAATCCGTGGAGCATCACCAGTGGCGGACTTTGGTCCGCTACAGATGGTCGAAACAGGTCATAAGCCAATAGACTCTGGCCAAATTTTGGCACTCTTGAGACTCTCCTGACAACCTCTAAACTAGACATAATTTTTTCTACCCGAATTTTGATTCAAATATGTATGAGAGACGTCAGGGTCAATAGACATTATTACCTGTAGACTAAGTTTGAGACGTGATTTTTGAAGACAAATCAGTATATATAGAGGGAAATGGTAGTTGTTTCTTGTCAATCATGATCGTGTTCCTTCTAAGAAAACTACCCAAGGTGGGAATGATGCTCCTTCTTTTTGTCAATGTCTTTCTATTGGCATTCCTGCTAGTTGGATGTACCGAAACTGCTTCGCAATATGCAGACGTGTATCTGGTGAAATATAAATTCAATCAGACGTCTTCAATGTACGACTTGATCCAGACAGCATATTCAAAATCCAACACTTCTGATCTCAGTACTATGGAGGTGAGTGTTGGATATCGTGGGATTTGTGTTGAAACAGACAATTCTACCACCTGTTCAACCAATTTTGGATCGACAGACTACAAAGTAACATATCCAGGAGTCTCCTTGTACAGTACAGGAGCAAGTTCTACCACATCATCATTGAACTTACTGGAGATTGCACTTCAGTTCAATACTACCATCATCCAACCTTATGTTCTAATGATAACTTTAGTACTGACTCTCATTCTCTTGGTTAGTCTGATTTACGGAAGCGTTCCATTTTTGCCGTGGAAATGGGTCACAACATATACTAGTTTTTCATTGAGTGCAATCTTGTGTATTTTGTGGGGTATCGGAGCAATGTGGGCTCATGTTGCGTCCAAGGCAAGTGCCATGACGACTGCCACAAGTTCCATGACGATGGTGGAAGCTTCCGTGGGGGCACGAGCAAGTGGTATGACATGGTGTTGTTTCACATTCAATATTCTTGCACTGATAGGCACGGGTATAGGAGTTGGCAAAGAAATCAAACGTAGACAGGAAAATTACGATAAGGACTCTAAGAGTGTCACTACCAGCATTTCATCGAACTCAGCAGGAAATAAGAACTGGTCTGGAAATGGAAGGTTTAGACAGTTTGTATAAAATCCAGGGCTTCTCACGATTATTTTAGGCCCGGATGTAAAAGCTACGAAATTAGGAATTATAGGGGGTATTATAGGAAATTTTAGCAATTAACCGTTGCAACGGCATAGGATAGACTCGTAAAATGATCGGGAAAATCTGGCAGAGAATTCTATAGAACCCCAAACCCGATAATGTATGGAGCCTTACCAAAGTCCCCATTTTCAACTATTAGTGCCGGTCCCCCCACTTGCTTCTCTTGGCCTCTTGCTTGCGAGAAATAAAATTTTTTGCTTGCACTTGTATATTTAGAAAAAGCATTCCCGTATTAGCCAGCCTTACATTTGATTACAAGTAGGGCGTATCTTTTTTATCAGAATACTACTGAGTTGCCGCGTGTCACTAATTCATCGCTTTTATATTAGGATCTGACACTCGCTCTTCAGGATATATGACTATGCCCCAGGAATTTCAACAAGGTGATGAAGATTTGATGGACGATTCTGGGAAAGAAGTTGGGGTTCGACTTCGACGGGGCCCGTGGTCTCCAGAAGAAGATGCCAAGCTCTTGGAACTGGTTCGTCTATATGGTGGCGAGAAGAATCTAAATTGGGTTAAAATTGCTCAAGTGCTACAGACTAGAACTGCTAAGCAAGCAAGAGAAAGATTTCATCAAAACCTCAAGCCCTCACTAAACAGGACTCCAATAACTCCTGAGGAAGGGCGTTATATCGAGGAACTTGTGCAAAAGTACGGAAAAAGATGGGCTGAAATTGCTAGACATCTAAATGGACGAAGTGACAATGCTGTCAAAAACTGGTGGAATGGAGGAGCAAATAGACGCAAACGAGCTTCAATTCAGGGGCTTGATATGAGTGCTTTTGATCGCATGGAAGTTGCTCATTCTGATAAACAGCCTGTCACTACAGCTCCAGCAGAGCCGACCTTACCAAGGCCGGATGTGAATTTTAATGTTGGTATTTTTGGGGCTCAACAAGAAGAGCCTACTACCCAACTTCCGGGAATTCAGTCAATCCGTGATGGCAGAAGTGCATCAATGGACATGAGAGCATACAGTCATGAACATCATTTGCCTTCCATACGGAAGCGGAAGTTACTAGAAGACTTCCCTTTGGAGCCAATGCGAAGACATTCCGCCGCCTCGATCGCCATCTCCGACTCCAACCCAATGTCTGCTTTACACCACTACAATTATGCTGGAACCCTATCGAGCAACTCTTCGCCATACCCAGGATCCCCAATGTCCAAACTCTCTTCCAGAAATTCTTCGATTATATCTGCAGACTGCACACCTTTGACTCATCTTTCAGATGGAAACTCTATAAACTCACGTCGGTCCTCAATGTTTGCTACAACAGATCAATCTACAGTCACAGTCCCACAATTCAAAAGTCCTTCTCTTGCGCCTCGACTATCTGTGTCGGGAACTTCGTCTCCCCAATTTTTCACAAACACAAACAATAGTAACAGCGGCTACCATTTACCAGGTTTGCCTCAAGTAATTCCTCCGTCAGGCACTACTACCAAAAAAGATCTGTTCAAGAAAGAATTCAACTTCGGAAAAGTACCACCTGCAAACAACACTGCAAACAACTCAACTTCGACGCTTCCTCCCTCGTCGGCCCCTACTAGTGATTCTAGGAAAGATAAGGAAAAAATGAGTATATCATTCTTAGTTTAATGTATATGAATAACATGATTTATTTGCGAATTATCCAGGGTACGGTAACACCAACTTACGCTCTACTTCAGTTTCTTTACCAACTTCCTCCTCTCCTTCAAACCTCAATCGACAAGTTCCATCTTTTTTGAACCCTATTACCTCGGCTGGGTAAAACGTTGTAGTCTCTGGATATCGTGCTAAGACCTTGAACCCAACAGGGTAATTTTTGAGACCAGTTAGCTGCTCATATGTGGGCATCAATATTATTTCCTTCCAGGTACATTTAAATATCTGTCCATTTGGATTGTTTTCATCTGGTTCTGGATCCTTCACCTCAAACTTGATATCACTTGATACTTTCAACACCTCACATTGGAACCATTCAGCACCCTTTTGTTTTGGCCGAAAAGCCACTTCAGAGCCTACATAAACGGGTTCTGACGGATTATATGGCGATTGGTAGAACGATTTTCCGTATTTCTGTCCTTTTAATTTATTGCGTTTCGCAGAAGATGAGGTAACATCATCTGCAAAAGGAGTCGATGTTTTGGATTGCGATAATAATCCATTCACGTTAATCAGGGCGGTATCCAATATTCGTTTAGTCTTTTCCAAGTTTTCTTTGTGTTTAACCAACAACTCTTTGTTCTTCTGTTTTTCTTCAGTGGTAGTGGCCGTAGTTATATCTAGTGCATCAAATGACACGATTTCGTTAGCATTGCAGGTATCTTGTAGAGAAGACACTACAACGTCCCAGTATCCTTCCATATTTAGTTGAATTATTTTAAGTCTTGTAGCTTTTATGCGCGAGGCCGATCGACCTAAATATTTTTGGCTTGAAAAATTTTAGTCAACACCAAGTGTCTCGCCAATGTTCAGTTCTAGATTAACATCGTTAATATTTGGCAAGGTCAAGACCTCGCTTTCGGTCGGACAGCAGTCCATCTTTCAAGTGAGAACGGCAACCAAAAGAGCGGGTGGTTCCAGAACACATATGAAAGATTCTGCCGGAAGACGTCTTGGGCCGAAGAAATACGAGGGAGCTACAGTGAATGTTGGAGAAATCATTCTGAGACAAAGAGGAACCAGATGGTATCCTGGAGAAAATACTGGAATTGGTAAAGATCATACTATTTTCGCATTAGAACCAGGATGGGTCAGATATTATCTAGATCCTTTCCATCCAAAGAGAAAATTTATTGGAGTGGTGTTGAATAGAGAAGACAAACTTCCATATCCGCATTTTGATCCTACAAAAAGAAGATTTGGTCGTGAGCTCATCAAGAAACCAGAAGCAGCACAAAGGGAGTTGGAGTTGGAGTCTCGTAAGGAAGCTTCTGATTTTCCAGAAATCATGAAAGCTGCCGAAGAACGTGATCAAAAGCGAGAAGCCAGAATTCAACAGTTAAAAGAACAACTGGTTCAATACTTTGAGCCTGAATCAGAAGAAATCAAAAATCTTGCTGCCCAAAGACTGCTCCAGATCGATAGATTTTTGAGAGGTGGAAAGTCTCAGGAAGACGCCCAACTCCACGCTACTTTCAATCATATCTACGATCTTAAATTGCAAGTGCGCAGAAATGAAATTACCCGAGAGCAGTATGAGACTTTGTCCAGTCAATACAAGGAGATGGCTCAGACGGTTGACTCCAAGATCATGTTTGATTCATTCGTTGAGATTTGCGCCTATAAGACTCCTGAAACAATTAGAGAGAACAAGAATGCCGCCATCAAGCAACTTAAAGAGTTAGTGATTCCAAATGAACCAAGGACACCAGAATTGAAAGAACAGGTGCTTTCTATTTTGAAAAGTCAGGACAATTGTTTCACCCTTTCTGAACAAGTTGCTCTAAGACGTGCATTTTTGAAACCAGTGTTGCCAGAGGTTAAAGACTTGGTTAGCGATAAGCCGGCCAAGGGTATGGTTGCCATTTCAAAGATGAATTACCAAACACGCAATGTCGAGACCGTTTACCGTCCAAAAGAGGCCTTCTTGCCATAATTGTACATAATATAACCATTTTTACGTGCGTTGGAGCACATTAGAATTTTCGTTTTCCTTGTAAACACTGTCACCATCCGTATATTGTTCGATTTTCCATATTTCGGCTCTCTCCTTCACTCTTTCCAGTACCCATTCTCCACAAAGCCATCCTTCCTTTCTATGTGTGGAACTAACAGCAATCGTGACCGACTCGACTGTAACAGGAACCAGTCCAGTTCGGTGAACAATAGCCACTTTGTGCACGGTGGAGAATTTCGCTTTGGCTTCCACTGCTATCTGATGAAGAGTCTTCTTGGCCAACGTGGGATGAGCTTCATAGGACAACAAAGCCACATTCTTTCCCTCAAAAGAGTCTCTTGTAATTCCTCCAAAGTATACTATAGCTCCGGCTTTTGGACAGCGTACAAAATTCAATACATCGTCAGGGATCAATGGTTTATCTGTTATGTCCACAAATATCGTCATAATAATTTTTTTTGGGCTTCCTATTTAATTTCGTTAATCATTAGTAACTTACAATTTCTGGTCCGGTCGATGTTCTCGAGTGTCTATGGGACTATCGCTACAGCGACTTAGCCTCTCATGTGTATCATCGTCAAGCATGTATGCGGGCCAATACGAGTCTCCTTGTTTCAACAATGGATTTGGAATGGTGTTATCCACTCCACCAATAGATGTGTATCCTTTATCATACAATGAACAGTATTCAACTCGTGTAGCTTTGAGAAAATACCAGATTTCGCAATATGTCCAGTCAAGAACAGGATTAACTCTCATGAAAGCTGGCCATCCATGGTCTGTACGTTGGAGGTATGTTAAATCCTTACCATAAGGGTCAATTCTGCGGATCCCCACTGCTATCGCCTTAATCTTCGGATTTTGATCGAGGTATGTTCGGAATCCAGACTTCATATTGTCTCTAATCTTGGTCAACGATAACTGATACTTAGCTACTGATGAATATAGAAACTCATCCTGTTCACTGAATCCAATCTCGTTGTTTATGTAGACACTCAACAGCCGGTTTTGTTTGAGCTGGAATATATTGTCTCCATATTTTTCGTAGATAGCTGCGAGATAGATCACCAGCATCACCAAGCAATCTTTGCCCCCGTTATAACTGATTGAATGCTCCTCCAGGGTATACATATCCAAAACTTTTCTGAAGATGCTCATGGTAGTGGCCACCTGTGCCTGCGTCTTCTTGTGTAGTTCGACATTGTTATGGAATACCGGGAACGGATTAGGAGCAGATCCATTCAATGCCATGCTGGTATATGGAGCTTCCATTTCCAAGAATCCCTTGACAAGCATATAGCATTCACGACAAATATCAATTATTGCCGAAGGCATAATGGTTCCAAATGTGTCCAATCGGTAAAATGTTTTTGTACAGACTTTTTGCGACTAGATATATTTTCCAGAAATTAATTTTCGGCTAAGCTGTTGCGGAGTCGGCTAAACTTTAGCTCGTCTTGTGGCCCCGCTTAGCCACTGCAAGACACTCGTCGTCGAACCCGGGCACCTGTATGTAGTTGATTCCCGCAGAATCGAGCTTCTGACGAGACACGTTATTACTTATAAATGTGTCTGGCTCCATAACTCCGACATAGCAGGTAGTGAACTTGTCTTGAAGTTTGAGAATTCGGTCCAAACACGGTTCATTACCACTCAGCCTCTCACTGCATGGTTCCATAGTAGTGTAGATCTCGCAGCCTTGCGGCAGAGTACGAGACCCCGTCCTTTCAAAATACTTTTCTAATGCACATTGTTCCGCATGGGTATTACCTTCCAACTCGCGGGTGAACCCGGTGCTCAAGATTTTCCCGCCATTTGTGATTATTGCACCAACACAGAATGCAGTGTCAGTGGCAGGACTTTTTCTAGCTTGTTCCAAAGCCATTGACATGTATTTTTTCTGAGACTCCAAAGCCCATTCTGGCAATTGTGTCTGATAAGACCATCCATTCTCTTTTGAAGAACTATATTTGTACGCATGAAGATAGAGATCTAGATCATTCGGTCCAGGATCAGAATACAGTTCTCCACCACATTCGTCACAAAATTCACCAGTAGCTTGAATTTCTCCCTCGTCATTCTGATGTATCCAACTGGTAGCCGGCTCAGTCTTTCCAATTTTGGATAATTTGTTACCAATCTCTTCCACATCGAAATCCCCTCCCTTGCCCAATGTTGGACCCCAAATCTTGGGTGAAGAGTACAAGGGATCATTGACAATTGGATACCCCAAGTATTGTAGATGAACACGAATCTGATGTGTTCTTCCTGTCAACGGCTTACATAGCACAAGACTCATTTCTCCATCGTATGACAATCTCCTGAACACAGTCTTGGCCTCTTTACCATTTTCTGGATCAACTATATTGAACGCTATGCGGGGATCCACAGTTCTTAACGGTTGATCACACACAATTTCTCCGGAATCTGGGAATTCTCCAACAACTTTGGCGATATACTGCTTGCAGACCTCCCTTTCCCTCATTTGTTTGACCATTTTCTCAGCTCCAGCAGCAGTTTTTCCCAAAAACATTAACCCACTGGTCAGTCTGTCCAATCTGTTGCAAGGATGGGCCTTCAGTCCAAATTCTTTCTCCAAAATAAATGTTACAGTATTATGTCTGTATCTTCCCGTAGGATGAACAGGGATTCCCGAAGGTTTATCAATGACCAACAATTCATTATCCTGAAAGACTATCTTGACATTTCGAGAACTCACAGGAGGTTCATGACGATGCATTCTATGTGTTATCAAATCTCCGTTCTTCAAAATAGTATCTATATTAGCAACTTTTTCATTGATAGTCACTCTGCCTTTTTCTAGGGCATTTTTATAGTAGCTTTCAGGATGCAATCTAAACTCATGCGAAAACACTTCCAAGATGTTTTTATCAATCCATCTTTGTTTGCAATGGGTCATATATGTGAAATAGTACGGGTTCAGCCGACGAACAGGTCCATCAATAGTGTATTCTGCCTCCTCTTCTTCCTCTTTAATAGTTTTATTCTGGGGCAGATCAGTCAGATTGTCTGCGTTCTTGTCACCACCTAGCTTTTCATAGGCAGACATTTGTGCTGCATCGGTGTAAACCTTTCGAACACGAAACCCCTTTCCATCCACTTTTCGAAGTTTATTAGGCTGTTCAGAACTCATTCTCAATACAGCTCTGAACATGAAAAATTTCAACTCTAAAAAAATATCGAGAATAATGCTTCCTTTTTCAACTCTGTTCCAAAAAGTACGAGCCTTCTCGACTAGAGTAGACAATTCTAAGCTTAGAAACTATGAAACCTTCCATCCGAGGTTACGTGCAACAATGCGACAGTTGGATTCCATCAGTCCACGGTTCGAATTAACAAAAGACCAGTTGACCATACTCTACACTCCAGCAGATTTTTACTACTTGATCAAACAGAAGATCCGTTCGGCCAAGACTCACATATTTCTTTCATCGCTGTATATCGGAAAAGGTCAACAAGAACTTGTGGATTGTCTCCAAGACTCACTCGCCGAAAAGCCAGATCTTAAGGTGGATATTCTAATGGATTATTTAAGATCTACAAGAGAGGCTCCAAACGCAAGTCCAGTCTCTCTATTGGCCCCTCTTGTTGCTCAGTTTGGAAAAGACCGTGTCAATGTCAGATTATATCATACACCTCATCTTACCGGTCTGGTCAAAGCTGTGCTTCCAAAACGGATTAATGAAGGTTGGGGATTGCAACACATGAAGATATGCGGTTTCGACCAGGAAGTTATCTTGACTGGTGCTAATTTGTCAGAAGATTACTTTACAAACAGACAGGATCGTTACTATTTATTCAAGAGTGCATCTCTTGCCGATTATTACCATAGAATTCAAAAAGCAATCAGTTCCATAAGTTATCAGCTCCTGCCAGCAGAAAACACCGAGAAATTTGTTCTTGATTGGCCAACTTCTAACTACTCGTTTGAACCGCATTTGAATACGGAGAAATTCATCTCCGAAACCTCTAGATTGATGCTTCCCTTGTTGAAAGAAGCTCCTTCACCACAAAACTCTCTGGACGACCCGGAAATAATTGTTTATCCTGTGTCTTCGTTCAAACCAATTATGAACCCAGACCAATCCACAGAAAAGCCAGCAATCTTACGTTTACTCACTTTTCTCAATGATCCAAACGTCAATTGGACATTCACAGCAGGCTATTTCAACTGTCTTCCAGAAATCCGCACCAGACTCAGTGAGTCACGTGCTAGGGGTACGGTGATTACTGCTGCTCCTGAAGCCAACTCGTTCTACAAATCTAAAGGTATTTCCAAATATCTTCCAGATGCATACTTGCATAAAGCAGAGTCTTTCCTGACACATGTTCGCAACAAGGATAGAGTCAAGATGCTTGAGTGGAAAAATGGAATCGTCAATACTGCTACTGGCTGGTCTTATCACGCCAAAGGTTTATGGTTATCATTACCGGAAGAGAAAGAGCCAAGTATTACGGTTGTGGGTTCTTCGAATTATACCAGAAGGGCCTACTCATTAGATCTGGAGACCAATGCTGTGGTTATCACCAAATCACAAGAAGTGAAGGATCAAATGGCCAAAGAAATCACAAACCTTCAAAGCCACACTTCTGAGTTGACTGATTTTAGCCATCGACAAATCAGTCTAGGTGTCAAGATTGCTGCTACCATACTTGGCAAAATGTTGTGAATATATCAAGATCCAAGACCAAACTATATAAATATACGAAGTTTTTCCGAGGCCAAGATCAACCGCTTAAAGATCTGCGTTCCTTAACGGCCTCAGCAAGGCTTTGAAGCACATTCACGGTACTTTCCCAGTCAATACATGCATCAGTGATAGAACATCCGTATTTCAAAGCATTTTTTCCACCTTGTTCAAGGGGTGGAACATCCTGTCTTCCCTCGTTGATGTTACTCTCAATCATGACACCACAAATATTTCTGCTACCATTTTTGAGTTGTCGCGACACCTCTTCGGCAACCTTTGGTTGGTTACGATGATCCTTGTTAGAATTTCCGTGTGAACAGTCAACCATGATCCGTGATTCACCAGACTTTATAATTCCAGCTTTCACTAGAGCATTCTGCGCCTCGGTCACATTGGCCTCGTCATAATTGGTACCCTTCTTACCTCCACGCAAAATAACAAAGGAATCATGATTTCCCTCTGTTCCAACAATGGCAACCACTCCTGGTTTGGTCACGGAAAGGAAATGATGAGGATGGGAAGCGGCACGCATTGCATCCACAGCAACTCCCAAGGAACCATCAGTTCCGTTTTTGAAACCCACTGGGAAGGAAAGACCCGAGGCAAGCTCCCTATGAAGTTGAGATTCGGTGGTTCTGGCTCCAATGGCTCCAACAGAGAATAAGTCACTCAAGAACTGTGGAGAAATGGTATCCAACATCTCACCAGCAATGGGAAGCTTCTCGGTTAATTTCACAAACAATTCTCTTGAGATTCTCAAACCTTTATTGATGTTGAATGATCCATCAATATCTGGATCGTTGATTAGACCTTTCCAACCAACGGTGGTTCTTGGCTTTTCCAAATAGGCACGCATCACAATATGAAGTTCCCCCTTGACCTGCTCTTTAACTTCAGCCAATCGTTCGCAGTAATCCAAGGCAGCTTCAGGATCATGGATAGAGCATGGACCAATGACAACTAAAAGTCTATCATCTTTCCCGTTGAGAATGGCACATGCTTGTTCTCTGCCTTCCAGAATGTTTTTTTCAGACTTGGAGCTCAGAGGAAATTCGTGCTGAAGTAGATCCGGTGGTGTGAGTGGATTGTATCCTCTGATTCTCCAATCCTCAAGTCTGGATCTGTCCCCGACGTGGGGGTTTTCCATGAACATTTTACTATGTGGGGTAGTTGGCGCCTGGTGAGTTAGCATTTGAAAAAAAACTTATTTGAAGCAAGAAGCCCGTCAGATGATTGCCATCAGTCATATTCGTCGCCACATCTGTTTCGTACAATCTCACTAGCAAATCTATTGAATATACTTACTGGCATGTTGTCAAAGTTGCAATATCGCAAAGAAAATGAGTCACTCCACTTATAAACTGACTACAATGACTAAATTCTGTTCTATTGAAAAGTGAAAAAAATCTTACGTGGTGTACAGATGTACACGTCATTTTTCTTTTTTCCCGGGACTTGTCAAAGCCGCACGGTGCCTCCAACAATACCCTCGTAAACCTTCTCGGTCATGATCTCATATTTCCTTGTAGCTTGGTTCAAATAGTACACCGTATCGGAGTTCTTCGGGCCAAACGGTAATACAGGGTCCCTAAACTGTTTTTTTGATATCTTGTAATTGTGAGTGTGCTCGATCTGGCTAAAGCGAATGAAGCAGGGCCGAGCATAATGCGGCAATTCGGTCCACACTGTATTGGACAGGTCAGTAAGGAGTCTCTGAATCGCTTCCGGAGAATCCTGGTTGTTGTTCTTAGTTTGTAGAATGGCAAATCCACAACGGCCCTCGTGGTTTGGAACTCTTGCACCAACAACAACACTGGCCGCCACCATTTGATTGGTTTGCAAAGTGTTTTCCACCTGTGTAGTGCTGACATTCTCCGATTTCCATCTATAAGTATCTCCTAGACGATCAACAAACTTGATACATCCATACTCATCATATTGGAATATATCATCTGTTCTGATCCAAGCATCGCCAGATTTAAAAACGTCTCGCACAAGCTTTGAGTATGTAGCATCTGGGTTGTTGACGTATCCTGGGAAGGTGGCTCTAACGTTTTTCGGATTCATCACTCGCATCAAAAGCTCTGCATTTTCTCCAGTCTTTGGTTTCTCGCAAAATCCTTTTTCATTCCTGTATAATCTAGCATCGTCACCTTCTTCGGTCTTCACCAAGGAATACATGAAGGATAGAGCTTTGTCGGCGAGATAACCTTGGTTTCGAACACATCCGATTCCAATACCATTCACTTCATAGCAACTTGTTGCAAATGGTGCCTCACTGCTGGCATAGAACTCACCTATAGCTTTGATCCCAAATCTCTCCTTAAATTGGACCCAGATATCTGCCCGCAATCCATTACCAATAGCAGAATTGATTTTTCCATAACATGCTTTCTCATCCTCAGTGACTGGAGCGTTAACCAAATAACGACAGACCTCTCCAACATATTGCAAAGTGTTAGCTTCTGCCAGTCGGATCTGTGTCCAATAGGTGGAAAGAGAGAATTTGGTTCCCAGGGAAATGGTACCGTTTTTCCCTAAGACGGGCAAAATCCCCAAAATTGAAGCCGTGCCATGATACAATGGCATAGCTGTGTACATGTTTGTTGATCGTTTGATCCTCATTGCGTGGGAAAAGAAAAACGTTGCAAAATATACCTTTCTCCACGAGTTGACGGCTGATTTCGGGAGACCTGAAGTACCACTCGTGAATATCAACAATGCAGGATGATAATAAAGGACACCTCGGTCTCTTTCCTCATTTGAAAGTCGAAATTGAGCTCCTAGTTGATCACGCGAGCTCTTCATCCACTTCTTCTCATTCACGTAAACAACCTGGAGATTTGGTATTCTGGTACCAAGATCATCTGAAATAGTCACAAAGTTCTTACTGAAATCCTCGTCCACAAAAACTAGCTTTGAATCCACAATCGACAAAGAATGGACCAGAGCTTCGTTTGTCACATTATAATTCTGGAAACAAGGAATGGCTCCAAGATTCCATAAAGCCATCCAAATGATAATGAGCAATGGTTTATTTCCAAAATAGACCGAAACCGTATCACCCTTTTGAATACCGTATTCATGACGAAGAATATGGGATATTCGCAAGATCATTTGGTACAGCTCACCATAACTGATGTCCTCAACCGAAAATTCTCCTTTATCTTGCAAGGGTCTTAGAAATCTTAGGGCGAGTCGTTCAGGGTCGGCTTTCATAGTTTTCTCCATTGTGTACCATAAGCTCACACGCTTGGAAACAAAGGACTGGTACATGTGACGGATGAAATGGTAGATCTCTACTGGAGCGAGATACAAATCCTCCGAGACTCTGTACTTGCGGTCCCATTCAGAGATGAACCTGAACATCTTTCTCCGAAAGATTACCAAACCTAATCCAACTATTAAAGCTGAACAAAAAAAGATCATGAATGTATTTTATATCAGTACCAACAGCTAAATAATTTTATGGCTCTGGAGCACATGAATGCAGTATATCGTGCTAAAAAGTTTTTTACACATGCCAGTACCCCTTTCTGTTAGCACGAGCAATTAATTGTGGCCATCCAAGGAAGGCAGACATTCCAATGCCCCAAATTCCGAGTCTGACAGCATGGCCACCTAATTCTTTAATGAGAGGGTTAGGACCAATTCTCTTGGCAGTGTTAGTGGCAGTAGTGAAGGCAATCGTAGCGGCGGACATGTTATATAACGGTAGAATGATGATTCATACTTGTCCGCTGTACGTGTTTATATAGAACTGGATTGTGGTGTGATCTCTAGTCATTATGACTAGATCTTACCACTAGTCTCAAAAAGTGGTTCCACTTATTTTTCGCGGTCTAACTCTTTTGGAATTCCTCTTGCAGTAAGAAAATTGAAAATAGGGGTACCATTTTGTTCGTCATATCCGGCAAATCCATCGATGAATCCAAAGAAGCCATAAAAAACGTTCTCACGTTCCTCTTCGGCATGGATTTTATCGTAAATGAACGTGCGCTTGAATTCGTCAATTTGGGTTGCAAATTTATCAAAAGATAGCGGATTGTATCCAAACTTCTCCAGCTTGGAATTATAACTCTCGTAGACTGGTTGTTCCAACAACAACCCGAGAGCAGGGGCTTTTGGAATATTCACTTTTTCCGGGCCAAATGCCTGTTCAATGCGCTCCAATGGGCATCCTGTTCTAACCACCAAAGTAGCCATACCAATCATTTTCCGAATCTGGTGTAACATGAACGATTGGCCATGGATCTTGATCGACACCCACTCCATTCCGTTCACCACAAGTGGATCACTGACGGAAATGGTCTTCATAAAACGCATTGCAGAGTCATCCTTGAAATCTTTGCCGTTGGTGAAGTTATGGAAATTGTGTGCCCCCAAATATATCTTCAAAGCTTCTCTCACAAGTTCCAGTTTTTCGTTTGATATCCGGAATCTTCTACGGGCCTCGTTGGAAATCTGACGAGACTTTTTATCAGCCAATTCCAATGGGACTGTCAATTGGATGCCTTCTCTATTGGCCTCTCTGATTTGTGCCATTTGATCCTCGGTGATTCCAGCTTTAGCCAACTCAGCATTCACCTCTTCCCAAAATTTGTCTCCTTCGGGATCTTTTCTTGTTGCTCCAGGAAACTCCTTTTCAGCCTCGGCAATTTGAGCTGCCAAAGGACTATGTGGCTTTGGAGGAAGGAAGGAATACGTCGGCATCAAATACTCGTAAATTCTCGAGGAACAAACTTTTCTACAGTCAAACGATTTGTTGACTCTCTCATAACCCCAAAACTTGATCTGATCTGGCAAGTGACTGTTGATCTTTTCGACAACATTGTCCTCCTCTATAATCATTTTCAACGAAATCACGTTTCCTCCAGCATGAACTCCCTTATCAGTACGAGCAGCTCTCATGAATCCACTTTTTTTCAAATCGTTGGAGTTGTTTTTTGAAATAGCACCAGCTTTCACAAAAGCTTCAAATAATTCTCCTTCAATAGTCTTGGCCGGTGGATTCAATTGCATTCCGTGGTAGCCTGTTCCACAGTAACTGAGATAACAAGCAACTTTTTTCTTAGGTCTTCTCTCCTCATCCTCAAATTTGGGGGTACCATCTTCGTTCAAAATCCGTCTATAAGGTTAGTATATGTAAAGCTCATGATCTGAAGCATACCCACGTGTCCTGGACTTTCTTGATAACTCGTTGTCTTTTAGGAGTGTCTCCGATAACATCTCCTTTACGTGTACGGAGCCACTTGTTGCTAGGATCTTTTCTGCTTCTCTGTTCTTCGTCATCGTACGACTCAGCAGTTCTATTAACCTCCTTGTCGCCTGTATCATTAGTAGTCTGAGACATATAAAGTGTAGATATTGAAAAATTTTAAGATGGCTGTGCTCGGTTATAAAAAATTTCAGAAAATATTGTTAAGAAAATATTCATAGACATGAGATCTCTTACTGAAGAAGAAACCAAGGTGGTCTTTGAGAAGTTGGCTAATTACATCGGCCGGAACATTGCATATCTTGTGGATAATAAGGAAGACCCTCATGTGTTCAGATTACAAAAAGATAGAGTGTACTACGTGAGTGATCGTATAGCAAAAGTGGCTACCTCAGTTGCCAGACCAAATTTGATGTCGTTAGGTGTCTGTTTCGGAAAGTTCACCAAGACAGGGAAGTTTAGATTGCATATCACGTCGCTCAAATACCTGGCTCAGTACGCAAAATACAAGATCTGGATCAAACAGAATGGAGAAATGCCATTTTTATACGGAAACCACGTCCTCAAAGCCCACGTTGGGAAAATGAGCGAAGATATTCCTGAACATGCCGGTGTGATCGTGTTTTCCATGGCTGATGTTCCTCTAGGATTTGGGGTGAGTGCTAAGTCCACCATGGAAGCCAAAAATTTACAACCAACTGCTATCGTTGTTTTCCGTCAAGGTGACATTGGAGAATACCTCAGAGACGAAGATACGCTATTCACATAAATTTCTAATATTAGCCCGTACATTAACTATTTTTTCCCCTTCTTCTTCTTCTTTGGGGCCTGCTTTTTTGCCGGAGCAGCTGATGAGCTTGTAGAACTAATGTTCAGTGCCTGCTCCGCAGCCAGGTCCACCACTCCTCCCTGTGTGTCTTTCCCTTTCTTTCCTTTCTTTGGTTTGTAATACGATCTGTCCTTCATTGGTAACCATCTCTCCTCGTCAATTTTCTGTGTCAAATCTTTAGGTAGCTTCTTTGGCTTGGATCTCTTTCGTTTCTCGACCTTGGAGCTCATCTTATATGATTTGGTAGTAGATGAACCAGACAAAAGTGGTTGAATTCCCTGCTCAACAAGGGTGTCAACATCAATATCCGAAATCAATGGTTCGACGTCTCCCAGTATCGATTCTGGTTGTTGTCCTAGAACAACGGACACCAAAGAGTCTGCGGATGGGGCTCGCTTATCGAGTCTGGCCAGCAGGTCTTGAGCTTTTTGTTGATCAAACGAAAGCATTTTAAAGGCCACAAATCGAAGAAATTCGAGCTCATCTGAGGTAGTGAGTTCTGCATCCACTAGTTGTCCATAAATCTTGGTCAACAATTGGGTCTTGCTGGTTTCTCTGTCCAACTTGTCATAGACTCCATATAATAAACATGCCACTGCTGGCTTAAGCAAGATCGACTTGTCTGTTTCAACGAGTTTTTCAAGCACCTGTGCTGCGTTTTGGAATTTCCCTGATTCAACACTAAGTTGACATGAGAACAGGCACAGTCCCAGTTTTTGCGGATTATTAATAGCATGTTTGAAAGCCAGTCGTTCGTTTCTGGCAGAACGGAAGTCTGAATCGTCAAATTCAATGATCTTCGAAATCTCGGATAGAGCTTGCGGTAAAAACGAGTATGGGAATTGTTGTTGATGAGTAAGAACAGATTTGGAGACGTTCTTTCCGGCTTTGTATGCTAACAAGATTTCATTTTGTTGCAATTTGCGGATCTGTTGAATCGCCAACTTGTCGAGAATGGAGCTCAAACTGTTCGGGAAGCCAAGATTTTTGTACAATGAAGCAGAATTTTGGACGTCATGGTCCAAGGACGCAAGATTGGTAGTTATAAGGAGTTTTAAAGCCTGGTCTTTGACCTTGTTGAAATCCAAATCCTTGTATAATGCCTTGGATGTCCCCGATTGACCTAAAAGTTGTGTGACAAATGCAATTTCAACATCAATAGGAGTTAGCTCTGCCAATTGTTCTTCCTCGTCATATTCAGCCCGAGTAGTCGAGCATTGGTCACGAGCCTCTTGCAACAAAGTCAAGGCAGTTTCGAGATCACCATCTCTCATCTTGATCAAGGCCGAGTTGAACTTCAGGTCGTAAGAGTTTTCATTTGATGCAGAAATCGGTTGAGATTGTTCGTCGTCAATATAGATTTTAATCTGAGACAACACCGCTCTCTCGTTGACACTAAGGTCCAGGGCTTCCGCTTGAACATTTTCGCGAATAAGACCTCTGTATATAGAAAGGGCCTTCTCGTTTTTTCCAACACGGTAATAATGTTGGGCAAGAACATGCTTGAATCCACGGCTGTTGATTCCCAACGATATGAGATCATTTAAAGCGTTCTCATCATTCACTTTGTAATAGACATATGCCAATTCAGTTGAGAAGGATTTGAGATTGTTTTGAATCAATCCCTTGTGTTTTTCAAGTAATTCCAATGCCCCGGTGTAATTGTCAAGATTGATTAATGCCACCAGACATTGCCTTAATGCAGTCACATTGTTAGGTTCTTGGGTCAGAATCTTGGATCCAAGTTCCAACACTTGTCTATGAGAGTCCGATCTTGAGAAGATCTGTAATTGTGAAATCAACTCCGAGAGAGACATGATATCAATGTTGATGATGAGTTTTGATGTTGAAAAATTTACAGTAGGGTAATGGAAAAAATATAAGGAAAATAATCTGAGTTACTATGCATTTGGGAGTGAACAGATTTAGTAGAGTCATTGGCCCCAGAAGCCTGAGTCTTGGTAGATTTTATGCCAAACCCAGTGGAATCAGGTCTTCGTCGAAAATAGGATCTAAAAGAGATTCTAAAAAGCCCGAAAGTTCTACAGAACTGCATCCATATAAGTTTGGAATAGGTTCTTCACTGAAGTTGCCGGACGAGCAGAAGATCAAAGGTCTTACCGAATATATAGCCAAAGTGTCTGAATTTTATGAGCTGAAACTTCTCCCCGAAGTGAGAGCCGCCTTGATCTCAGAGATCAAGGAGAATACCGTTCTTAGATCGCAAAACTATGTGAGTCCATTAAGGAAGAAGCTTACAGATAAGGAAATGAATGGGTTGGTGATTAGGCCCACACCAATTCAAAAGGCAGCGGTGCGAGTTATCACAAGAACTCCTAACGTTGAGAAATTACTTAATACCTATATTATGGCAGCAGAGACAGGATCCGGTAAGACTTGGGCCTATCTTGCACCTATGTTGCACAAGCTTCTTGAACGTGAAGCCGACTTGAATTTAGAGCAAAAGCGCACGTTAGGAATCAAGAATGTGATACTTTTGCCTACGCATGAATTGGTTGATCAAGTTTACGAAACAGTTAGCCATCTCAAATCGAATTTGGATATCACTGTTACTCGGTGGGATCTGGACTCAAATTTTAGACATTTTATTGAAGAGTTCAAGACTGGAATAGATTTTCTAGTGACTACTCCAGGTAAACTTAACTCGCTGACCAAATACGACGATGTCCAAAATCTGAGATCCTTGCTTAAAAACGTCAAGTGCTGTGTTGTTGATGAGGCAGACACATTGATGGATGAATCATTTATGACAGACACCTACGGAGTTCTAAAGAACATGACTGGATTGCGTGATTTGGTGTTTGTTTCTGCGACCATTTCTGCATCTTTAAAGGCTTCTGTCAATTCGCTTTTTCCTAACGCTGTCCCGATTACAACCCCATCGTTGCATAAGATCCCGAAGTCAATTGATGTTCGGGTTATTGATGCCAAAATGAAACCGTATAATGGATCCAGACTAAAGGCCTTGGCTCAGGTGTTGTATGCTATTCATGGAGATGGAACTGAACCAGGTTACGAGAAGAGGGTCATTGTGTTTGTGAATGAAAAGAAGATTGCTCCAGAACTTACACAACAGCTTCAAGAAAGATATAATCACGACGTCGTGAGCATCACATCCAATGACACTGCAGAAGAGAGAAGGGCGAAACTGCAACCATTTATTGATCCTCCCAAGATTCTGGAAGACCCCGAAAAACCAACCTTGAAAGTCCTCGTTTGTACCGATGTGATGTCCCGAGGAATCAACTTCAAAGGAGTGCGTAATGTGGTTCTCTACAACATCCCTAATATGACCTCTGATTTGGTGCACAGATTGGGTAGAACCGGTCGGATGAATCAATCAGGACGCGCATTCATCATTCTGGAGGACAAACGAGCACCTAAAACCAAAGGCCTGGCAAAAGTGTTGCGGAACAATAGACGGCTGGCATAAAAATATATCTGTATATAAGCATCTAATTTTTGTTTAGACCCATGATTGTAGACGGCCAATGAAGACGGTTTTTCAAAATCCATGGATGTCTTCCAATATCTGTGAGTTTAAACCGTTCTTCAGGATCATACTTGAGCAATTTTCGAATAAGATCGGCGGCTTCGGGAGAAACAAACGACGGAACTCTTAGATCCACTTTGGCTATACGTTTGTATGTCAGACTGGAATTTTGTTCTTCGAACGGAGGTCTGCCAACCAAAAATTCATATAAAAGCACCCCCAATGCCCACACATCCACTTTCTCGTCGTGTGTTTTGGCCTCCACCATCTCAGGAGGTAAGTAGTCGAGCGTTCCGCACATAGTTGTTCGCTTGGTACTGCCGGGAGCATACACGCTCCATCCAAAATCAGAGAGCTTGATCTGGTTGTTGAAATGCAATAGGATGTTTTCTGGCTTGAGATCGCGATGCACAATATGTTTTTTGTGTAGATAACTCAGTGCACTGGCAACCTGAAATGTGTAATATGATGCTGTCACGTCGTCAAATCGTTTTCGGGTTTTCAGTAACTTATAAAGCTCGCCCTCTGCAGCATACTCGATAATCAAATACACGTTCTTGTGGTCATGGAACCATCCGTAAAGTCGCGAGCAATTAACATGACGAACATTTGCTTGGATCTCAATTTCTCGCACAAACTGTTTTTCAACTTTATAATTGACCAGTTCTTTCTTCTCCATCACTTTCAATGCACAAACAAATCCGGTCTCAATCTCTCTCGCGCAATATACTCTTCCAAACTTGCCTTTACCCAGTTTCCGACCCAGTTCAAAATCCGAGATCCTCCAATTCTTGTGTAATTGTTTCGGCAAAGAATCCATTGGAGCCGATTTGCGTAGTGACAGTCTGTTGAATACAGATGTACGTTGATCAAATGAGCTGCCTTTAGGTGATCTCACTGTCCAGCGCGGACTTTTCATAGCATCCACCATTTGTTTACAAAGAAATCTAAACAAAAAAAACAAAAATAGTTTCACTGCCTTGAAATAGCCAGACAGGTCAAAACGTCTAGTTTGATTGAAAATGGTCATACCGTGTTTCGGCGAAAGCTATTTCAATGAGGATGGGACAATCTGATGTTAGCCGGTCACATACATCCTCAATTCCAAAGGTTCATGGTTCTCTAGCAAATTGATAGTTTTATCTCTGATCTTTATTATCAATTACGTCATCGCAGCCCTTGCTACGGCAAGTATATAAATCCAGGACCGTGCGTCATTTATAATCAATGATTAAATCTCATATTATAGACCTAGGCGAATTACCTAAACCAATGCCTACTTTGGCCAGCAGTCCCATTGATCTCTTTTCATTACGAGGCAAAGTGGCTGCTGTTTCTGGAGCTTCCAAAGGAATCGGATTGGCTGTGGCAGAGGCATTTGCAAGTGCGGGTGCGCATGTTGCACTTTTATATAACAGCACCCCTGTCGACAAGATTGTGGAGGAGTTCCAGACCAAATACAATATAAAGTGTCGAGGATACAAGTGTCCAGCAACCGATTACAAGGCAGTTAACACCTCCATCGAAGAGGTTATTGCTGATTTCGGGAAGTTGGACATTTTCGTGGCCAATGCTGGTGTCGGATGGAATTCGAAAGACATCCTTGCAATCGAAGACGATGATGAGGCATTAATAGAATGGAAGAAGATTTTTAACGTCGATGTCGATGCTATACATTTTTGTGCCCGAGCTGTTGGGAAACATTTCAAAAAGCAGGGCACTGGTTCGTTCATCGTTACCTCTTCCATGTCGGCGCACATCGTTAACTATCCCCAGCTGCAGGCCCCATACAATGCGGCCAAAGCTGCCGTATTGCATTATGCCCGGAGTTTGGCGGTTGAATGGTCCGGGTTTGCAAGGGTCAACACGGTTTCCCCGGGGTATGTGAAAACTGAGCTAGTTGCCAAAATGCCGTCTGATCTCATGAACAAATGGATCGGGTTCATTCCAATGGGTAGACTAGCTCTTCCGCAAGAAATTGCAGGAGCCTACGTCTTCCTGGCTAGCGATGCCTCTACTTATTGTACTGGTACTGATATCTTGGTGGACGGTGGCTACTGTATAGTGTAGTTCAAATAGATTCGTCATTTACTTATAATACTTTTCGTAATACTGGTAAGGATACAGGGCCAAGAGCTCTTGAGTCTTGGCAATCTTCTCGTTCTCTGCTTCCTCGGTCCATTCGTTAAATTCTTTCTCACTGCCAATTGGTCTTTCACCAACGGTCGTCAGGCGGAAAGCATGTCTAAGGTTGTCAGTGTCCCAGTCCATGGTAGCAGTGTGCAACAACCGTCTATTGTCCCAGACAGTGATGGTGTCGGCATCCCATTGGGCCCGAATATGGGCGTCCATACAAGTCTCGACATGGTTGATGAGGAAACCCAACAACGCATCGCTCTCCTCGTCTTTCATTCCAAGAATCCGTCTAGCAAAGTTGCGGTTCACAAAGAGACATTTCTTCTTCAAGACAGGATGGTATCTGACCAACGGATGAATCGAATCGATTGGTTGCTTTCTCTCAATACCACCCTGTCTCTTGGCACCAGATGCTTGATCTCTGGAAGTGTGCAACACATGCAAGCCATCAATCAGCTTCTGCATGGTTGGAGAAAGTCTCTCATAAGCCTCAATAGTATCCAAGAATTGAGTGTCTCCTCCAACATCCGTCTGTAACATACCAAATAAAGTGATACCTGGAGTCTGAGTCTCATAGGTAACGTCAGAATGCCAAGTAATGCTATTCAGCTTGTTGGCAAACGTCTTCTTAGACTCTTCCTTGTTTCCACGTCTGAAAGTGATGTGGAATTCAGGATGATTCAAAGGAGCACCCGAAGTAGGATGAACATGTAGCGGACCAAAATGTCTACCCCATTCCTTAATATCCTCAAACGACTGATCCTTGAAATCCTGCTTACGAAACACAACAACACCGCGTTGTTCAACGAACAAAGCAAGATCATCCTTTTGCTTAGGAGTTAAAGAACTTAATTGAAGTCCAGTCACCTCAGAACCAAGCTTAGGACTCAACTTTCTAATCTTGACGTCTCCGTCTTTCAACAGAGACTCGAACGCTGGGTCGCCAAAGTATCCTCTGTCAGTGTGTCTGAAAGTAGGAAGATTTGTGAAGGCGTTTTCGTGAGCTGGATCCCACGTTGGAGTCCATTGCGGATATTGCAACCGCTTATAATTGTCATCGGAAATGGAATAGACACCATTACGAATGGTATCCTCCCCCTTTCTGAAATGAATATCACTACTTCTGTTGTTGACTTGCAAACCCATGATCTTCTAGGGCGATACAGTAAATTGCGCAACCTTATATACCCCATTCACTTACCAAGTGTGGTGGTGGCAACTACGAATTGTGGTTGGAAGATAGACAGTGTCACGTGACCTCGGATGAAGAAGATCGCCCGATTGGGAATACGATAAGCAGCTCAAAATTTATTTGACAGCGCCCCTTAGCCACATTGCATGATGGGGTAACCCGTGACTGGAAATAATAAGGTCAAGTGCACTGCCTTGTATCAGATATCTGACACACATTTTGAGACCCGTTATTGTTTCAGAAACAATAACGGGAGCAGGTGCCAGATTGTTTACCAATCGTGATTGATAGAGCAGATCGACTAAGATTATATTGGTTTCATAAATTTGGTTATTAGGTCGTCTATGTCTAAAAAACTCTGATCAATGTTATTTCTACTATCTCTTCTCTTCGTTTATGTTGTTGCTCAGCAGCCAATACCAGCAAGTCTTCCCCGAGTTGCCATTATAGGTGCTGGAGCTGGTGGTTCCTCGTGTGCTCATTATCTTCAAAAGTACACAGATCATATGTTCAACATCACAATGTTCGAGAAGAATTCGTATGTGGGCGGGAGGTCTACTGTTGTTGAGTTTGACGGGTCGTTAATTGAACTTGGAGCAAGTATGTTCATTAAGGAAAACTACATATTGCAAAATGCTGTTACAGAATTCAATCTGACTCTTCTTGGTGGCAGCAGTGATGAAGAGACGTCATTTGGTCTTTGGAACGGAAAGTCAATGGAATTTATATTGGAGCCTTCTTCAAACACTCAGCTGACTGAATTGAAGTTACTGTGGAGGTTTGGACTCTATTCAATCGCCATTTTGAAATACTATACCCAATCTGTATTGACTGCTTTTCTTGGAGACTACTATGATACTTATTATCCATTCCCGTCTCTGAACTCCATTACTGAATTGATTCAATATACGTCAACCTCATCCAAAAAGTTTTTTGATTCCTTAAGGGTCAGCACCAGCTACCAAAACTTCATTCAGGCTCTTACCAGAGTCAATTATGCCCAAAATGGAGACCAAATACATACTCTGGGTAGCTTGATCATTATGTCCTCGCAAACTGGGTACCAGGTGGAAGGCGGAAACCGTCAGATATTTCAAAGCTGGGTCCAGTCATCGAATGCAGACCTACGACTCGATACTACAGTCACTGGTCTCTCCAAATCAGGCTCTGGCTATACAGTTTCTTATGGCTCTGACTCAGAGTATTTCGATATAGTGGTTTTGGCAGGACCGTATGACCAGTTAGATATTGCTACAAACCTGTCACTTTCTCTGCAACCGGTTGACTATGTTCATTTGTATGTAACGCTGGTCAGAACTCCAAACCTACTTGCTAATAGTGCCTATTTCAACGATCCTAAAACTCCTCAAATTATCTTAACCACCGGAGGAACGGACTTCAATTCTGTCAGTATCAATACATACAGTGAGGAGTATGAAGAGTACATTTACAAAGTGTTCAGTATGGCAGAGCTTGATGAAGACCTGCTCCAAGGACTTTTTGGAGATTATTCCAATAAATATGTCAAATCTTGGTACAGCTATCCATATTTGACTCCAATTCAAACTTTTGACGACTTCAAACTGGACGATAATCTGTACTACTTGAATGGAATGGAACAGTTCTTAAGCACAATGGAGACTGCATCCCTAGCTGGAGCCAATGTTGCAGGTCTGATAGCCACTGGTATAAATACAACTGAGATTTCAATTCCATAACGTTCATCGATGCGCTATATTAAATATGGTATACAATAGTTCAACTAACTGATATCTTTAGTCCCTTTGTAAAATCGTCTTTGGGTTCTGCCTCCTGTGGTGTTTTGTCCTCTCCTGAATCCCGAATTATATTCATGATCGAGAGGTCTATGCCTCTACCGGTTTCTGGATTAGGTCCTATTTCGGTCTGGCGCAAAGGGTGAGACTTCAATGGACTCTGAAGAGGAGTCAGATTTCCAGTAAACTCGGTTTCAACACTTCGACGTTGACTTCTAGGAGTCGGAGGATCCGAAGTCACAGTAGTCATTGTAGTAGCCTGTGTAATCACAGGCAGAGCAGGTGCCGCTAAACTGATCTTATTAATTGGATTAGCCTCTTGTGATACCTTGCGCGAAGACGTGGTCGTCAACGAAGACGATGACATATTAACTTGTCTCGTAAGAATCACACCTGTTGGGCAAACATTCTCGTCACACGCAACTGCCCCAGAAGGCTGACTAGATGTACTAGGCAAGGAAACTTGGGACCCAGAATCCACCACCGGTGGACGCTCAAATGAATACGTTACTGTTGCTGGTGTTGCTAGAGTTGTGGTCTTGGTAGTTTCTGCAACCGGTGCAGCCGATATTATCTGTTCCCAAAGGTTAGTGGTGGTTGGAGACTGAGTCAGTGACGCCTTCCGTTGCAAAGAAAACGGTTTTTGAGGTGGCATCATTGGTTCCACTGAGTTCAGTACATTGTTGTTTGGAGTCAAAACTTGGGGCAGCTGAGGCTGTATATGATGGGTATCAGTAATGAGAGGTGCAAGCTTGGACCTTTGGGAATGACGTGAATCAATCGATTCCCTAGCATCTTCCTTTTTTTCTTTCGAAGAAACACTGATATGGGATTGAGAGCTCATTCTGTTACCAAGAATATCTGACGACGTCGAGCTATCCCTGGTAGTAGTAGTGGTGGTGATGATTTTGTTCATATTCATAGTAGAAACACTTTCTGTCATCTTGCTGATTATGCTTGCATCCAAGAACTTGTTCAGTTTGAGCTGGGCCGACTTCGCATCCAACAACAGTCTAGATTCAAAAATACCGGGTTTTGAACCATCAATTCGCAATTCGTTGGAGTAGCTGACTCCGTTGAAAAGATTGAATAATTCAATCCTATAGCCCCGATTGCTAGCGATAGGATTACCCACGAGATACAACGTTGTCAACTTGACAGCTTCGTCATTGATCAACAATAGAGGTTTTAATTCGGTTACCTTGGCCAGCTTATTTTGGCGCAAATCAATTTTGTCGAGAGCTTTCAAATTCTCCAATGAATCCAGATTGATCAATTTGTTTCCCCGAAGATTAAGCAATGTCATCTTCTGAAGGGAATTCGGAAATGTTTTCGTGCTTGATAGCTTATTGTATGACAAGTTAAGCGATTTTAAATTGGATAACGAGGACAATGCCTCCGTGGGTATCTCTGTCAAATTGTTATATGACAAATCCAAGGATGATAAGTTAGCCATATTATGGAAAGCAGCTTTACTAATGGTAGTGATCCGGTTTTCGGTTAACGATAAATGCTTAAGTGCTTTCCAATGGGCAGGTTGGGGTGCTATTGGAGCTCCCGGGGGAGCCGGAATTTCAATGGTGGGTAGCGGTTCCTTAGGAGCGTATCTTGATTTTGGTGGATATTGGTATTGTCTTCGAGAAACTAGTGAGTACTTATCCTCATTTATTCGGGATCCATAAAATGATGGCGGGGAAGTTGCTTCCGGTAGTGACCCGCTTAAATAGTGGTGATAACCGGATCCATAGGAGCCCGAAAACGTCGACGTGCTGGGAAGTGATGGAGAGGAAAACGAGCCTCGCTTAGACATTGGAATGGCATGTGGCGCCGTAGAGGATGGAGATGGCTCCGAATCCTCAGAGTACATTGATCCGCGTCTGTTTATATCGTCGTTAACAAGGGTCACCAAAACATCGTATGGGTCATTGATATGTGTACGCTTGATCACGAGAAAACGGATATTCTCACTTAGAATGTGCCAGCCATAAATCTCCTTGGGATCCAGGTCAGATATCTCCACGACAGACAAGTTCTTGAAAACTCTGATCGGAGTAGACGTATCGAACGGGTATTCCTCGTGTCCATCAATCAATTTTGCGTTTGGATCATTGGCCAATCTTAGACAAGGGAGCTTCGTGAATGCAGAATACAGGTATTTCAAATCTGTGATTATGTTTTCGCCCTTTTGGCCACTTGAACTCAACGTTGACCATAGGGCTGAAACACTGGACATGACCGATTTGACACTCGACATAGAATGAATAGATTGCGCGTCCGATTGAATAGCCTTGTTCCGTTGAAATTCACTCAAAAAGGAAACATAGTTATTTGCACTTTCGGTGTCGATATTGTCGAGTCTAATGTTCATGGGTCCAACGTTAATTCCGAGTTCTTGAAACTTCCCCAAAAGAAAATAGAGATGGTGTAAAGAGAGTGATAATCTGACTGGCTTAGTAGTTGGGGGTTGCTGTCGCGTAGTAGTACCGGACTTTTCACTAGGAGCGTACTTTGGGGCGGCTTTTTTATATGCTATTAAGGCATTGGCCAATTGACGCTCGTGAGACTTGATAAATGTCGCGAGATTGTGGATGTACACATCACCGTCGCAGGTGTTTGCACCCATGGTATGGAACTGAGATAACTAAAGCTGGGGTATTATTCGTCCCCTATACCACTTCTTGACGGGAAGTGGTGATATTTATCTATCCCTACTACCTGGACCGGACTATTGAATTATTAAGTAATTAAAACCTGTTTGACTCCTTTTGTTTACATATTTTACATAGAAAAAAATTGGTTGTTTGAACACGACCTTGCGAGCTCACCGGGAAGCTGCTGAACAATAATCGGTCGAGACCAGAGATGCTTGGTCACTCGCAATGGTACGAGTTGGAGTGTCTGTGCCTTGAACTTTTGTCGCACTGATGTTACTGGGGACGATCCGCTCAAAAATGCTGGCTGGAGGAATTGCAGAGGTAGAAGCATTAGTATCTATGCTTCTTCGTCTTCGATTGCGTGTCGAGCTCGCAATTGTAATTACGGAAGCAGAATCTGCGCCGTGAAGGGCAGGCTGTGTGAAGGACACAGCTGTAGGTGTCGTTGGTCCAGTATAATTCATGATGCTGATTCCTTGGCCACTAGTGCCGCCACTAGAACCCCCAGGAACAATAATCAGATTGCTAGCATTGTTACTACTGTTTGTGGTAAACGCTGTTGGGGCGATAGATGTCATTGCAGTAGATCTGATCGAAGAATCGTACTTATAGTTCGAATCAATCTCGTCCTGTTCGTTGTCGCTCTCGTCTGATGACATCGAAAGGATTGGTCGCGTGCTCACGTTGTCAATAGTGGAGTTGTCTGTGCTCACACAGCTCGTCTGGTCGTCTTGAAGTCTCGACACTGTAACTGGAACGACTTCTAATCGGGAAGACAGTTGTTGCCTTCGGACGGGACTGGCTCCTCTAGCCCCGGTTCCGGCGACGACTTTGTTGTTGTTGTTGTTCATCAATCGCTTCACCCAAGAAAAACGGCCACCTCTAAAAGGTTCACTAGTGCTACTCTTCCTGCGATGGTCAAAAGACCCGCGGTGCTCAGAGTCGGCTCTAATAGGGGCGCCCGATGAGTTGGAGGCCACTGGAGCATTAGTTTTGCTCTGTAATGAAGATCCGGCTTCCATGAACGTAAAATGAGATAGTTAGGAAGAAGATAAAATTAAGAAATGCTCAGTTGCTAAAAATTGAATAAGCACAATTTTTATTCTCCTTGGCAGATATTGTATGGTCTTCCACCAATGAATTGTCTTCAATGTACACTAATGCCCCCCGTTATCAATGCATAACAATGTCCAAATTACAAATAGCAAACCGTATCGAATTGATTCCCCATTATGGGAATCATGGGCTATTTCTTCGGATGACGGCAACTATTGTACGCTATCTAGCAGCAAGCTATGTAAGCCAATTTTCCCCCATTGTAACCATCTTTGCTTCATTAGCAACCCTCCAGGAAATCTACGGACTATCAACTTCTACAAAAACGACAAATGTAAGACGATATCATACATTGAATCGTACTCAGATTATTCATTATGTAATATTGTAGATGACGAATATATAAGTCATTAATTGACTGCTTAGTGTTGAGACAAAACTATTCGGGATTCAACACCAATTCAAGATCAGGTAGATGATTGGTACTTGTGACTAGACCAATTTCGGAAGCTCTCCTATCAAATGGTCGTACAGCCCCCTGATTTGTACACAGCCATGTTTCTCCAAAAAGAATATTGTTGGCTTATACACATCTGTAAATTATTAAATGAACAGACAACCGCCTCCAAACTCCTTCCGGGTGTTGGGCTTCGTGATCGATCCCACAGATGCCTTATTGTATTGCATGGCATTTATATTCCCTCCTTTGAGCGTTTTCTTCCGCAAAGGTCTATTTTCGTTCGAGTTGCTGGTGACTGTTCTACTCACAATGTTGGCTCATTTTCCAGGACTTCTTTATGCAATTTATATTGTCTATGACACCAGTCTTGTGACTGGTTCGGATGAAGGTATACGTTCAAGACAGGCGGCACAAAACAGACCTGCGGGTGATTATGAAAGTCTAGTGGAAGACCCTGAAACGGCACGTCAAACTGTTCTCTCGCCTAGGCCTCAAAGACCGGGACCGGGCTCCCAGTTCAACTACCAAGATTCTGTTCCGCAACAAGATCTTTCGGAAGACAGTTTTGTTGGTTCTTCAACAATGCCTCCAAGCTACGATGATGCAATGACAGATTCTGTCTCTCCTCCTGTTGGAGATCACAAGGTGCAAATGGACTAGACAGGGAAAACGATATTTATAAGATGGCTGTGCACGAATAAATTTTTTTTGCTTTAATGAAGATCAAGACTATTTCAAGGTCCTCGGATGCCTATGTCCCTGTGCGAAATACTCAGGAAAGTGCTCTTCCACGTAACTTAGATCCCGCTCTTCATCCGTTTGAGCGGGCCAGAGAGTACACCAAGGCGTTGACTGCTACAAAAATGGAACGGATGTTTGCACAACCATTCATAGGCCAGTTGGGTAATGGACATCGTGATGGAGTTTATTCTATTGCTAAGAACTTCCGTAACGTCAGTAAGATTGCTACTGGTTCTGGTGATGGTGTCATCAAGTATTGGGATTTGACCACGAGAGAAGAATTGTACAGCTTCAAGGCACATTATGGTATGTGTTCTGGCTTGGTTGTGACTCCTGACCACAAACTTTTGTCCTGCGGTAATGACAAGACCATCAAACTTTGGCAAGTTTATGACGATGATTTCAGAACAGAAGAGGATCAGTCCGAATCCAGTACCCAAGGCCTCCAAAAGACTTTTTTGGGAGAACATTCTTTCCAATCTTTGGATCATCATTATAGTGATGGTATGTTTGTGTCTGGAGGAGCCACTATCAACTTGTGGGACGTCAATAGAAGTCGACCTGTGTCAGATTTGTCCTGGGGAGCAGACAATATCAGTACTGTCAGATTTAATCAAACAGAAACCTCTGTTCTTGCGAGTGCCGGTTCTGATAACTCATTGATTCTTTATGACATCCGTACAAACTCTCCGACTCAAAAAATCAGAACTAGCATGCGCACAAATTCGATCAGCTGGAATCCAATGGAAGCATATGTTTTTGCTACTGCCAGTGAAGACCACAACGCTTATCTGTGGGACATGAGAAAGATGTCAAGATCTATTAACATCTTTAAGGATCATGTGTCTGCTGTGATGGACATTGATTTCTCGCCAACCGGTCAAGAAGTGGTCACTGGATCCTATGATAAGACTATAAGAATTTACGGATATAGATCTGGTCATTCAAGAGACATTTACCATACCAAACGGATGCAACATGTGTTCATCTCCAAATTTTCTATGGATAGCAAGTATATTTTCTCTGGTTCGGACGAGGGTAATGTGCGAATCTGGAGAACCAAGGCTAATGAGAGAGGAGGACCTAAGTCCACCAGACTCAGAAACAAATTGGAATACGACGAGAAATTGAAGGAACGGTACGCAAACATGCCAGAAATCAAGAGAATACAGAGACACAGACACTTGCCTGTTGTGGTCAAGAAGGCTAGTGAAATCAAGCGCACTGAGATCGAGAGCTTGAAGCGCCGTGAGAACAACGAGCGTAGACACTCTAAGAACAAACAATACAAGAGCGAAAGAGAAAAACATGTTGTTGGACAGGTACATAAACAATAGATTGATATAATCTGTATGTTACGGCGATTGATTGCCGATATGGAACTTACGTAATTTTTGATTTTCATTTGGTTGGCGGATATTGTTTTCCGCTCTGAGCACCAACAATAGTAAAATACACCAGTATAAATATCGTTACGAACTACTTCTTCCTGTCCTCAATGACTGGTATTAGAATTGCTATTGACAGAGGTGGAACTTTCACTGACTGTGTGGGTAGCTCAGGTTCCACATCGTCCAAGGACGATGTGATTATCAAACTCTTATCTGTGGATCCGCAAAATTATCCAGATGCTAATCTGGAAGGTATCAGAAGACTCCTGGAGATTTTCACCGGCGAAAAGATTCCTCGTGGTCAGCCGTTGGATACTTCTAAGATCGAGCATTTGAGATTGGGAACTACAGTTGCTACTAATGCTCTTTTGGAGAGAAAAGGTGAGAGATGTGCTTTGGTGACCACTCTTGGCTTCCATGACATCTTGAAAATTGGAAACCAATCCAGACCTCATATTTTCGATCTGTCTATTGCAAAGCCAGATGCAATTTATGAGTCCGTTGTTGAGATCGATGAGAGAGTCACTTTGGAAGATTTCGTGGAGGATCCAGAAAAGAAGATCACACCTGCAAATGGCTCGGAGCTGGTGAAAGGTCTCTCTGGAGAGACAGTTCGGATTCTCAAGACCCCAAATGAAGACGAGATCAGAAGCTTGCTGACTGTGCTATATCAAACTGGTATTAGATCGTTGGCTGTTTGTCTTCTCCATTCGTACACTTTCCCAGCCCATGAATTGATCGTTGGCAAGATAGCTGCAGAGATAGGATTCACGCACATTTCCCTTTCTCATCAATTGACTCCGATGATCAAGCTTGTTCCAAGAGCTAATTCGTCGGTTGCCGACGCTTATCTTACTCCTGAGATTAAGAAATATTTGACTGGATTCGAATCAGGCTTGAAAGATGGACTGGCCAGTGTCGCTCAAGGTAAAACTACCGGTGTTAAATGTCAATTCATGCAATCTGATGGAGGTCTTGTTGATGCTTCTGGCTTCTCGGGACTCAGAGCTATTCTTTCGGGTCCCGCCGGAGGTGTTGTTGGATATTCCAAAACCTGCTACAATCCGAAGAATATGATTCCATTGATTGGTTTTGATATGGGAGGAACTTCTACAGATGTTTCCAGATACGGTGATGGTAAGTTTGATCACGTTTTTGAAACAACCACTGCTGGTGTGACCATCCAATCTCCACAGTTAGACATCAACACCGTTGCTGCAGGAGGAGGAAGTATTTTGGATTTTAAAAACGGTCTTATGACCGTGGGTCCTGAATCTGCCTCTTCGCATCCTGGTCCAGCATGTTATAGAAAAGGTGGTCCTTTGACCATCACAGATGCCAACTTAATTCTCGGAAGATTGGTTCCCGAATACTTTCCAAGTATCTTTGGACCCAACGAAGACCAACCTTTAGACATCGAGGTGACTACCCAAAAGTTTAAAGAGCTTACCGACAAAATTAATTCTGCCAATCCGCATTTGCCAGCAATGAGTATTCAAGAGGCTGCTGACGGTTTCTTGAAGGTTGCTAACGAGACCATGGCCAGACCCGTGAGACAACTGACCGAGGCCAAAGGGCACGTCTTGTCCAAGCATAGATTGGTTTCATTTGGAGGAGCCGGTGGACAATGTGCATGTGATGTTGCCAAATTGCTAGGTATTTCATTAGTCTTGGTCCATAGATTCTCCTCTGTTCTGTCAGCTTATGGTATGGCTCTTGCAGATGTCGTTGAAGAAGTTCAGGAACCTTCTTCGTACCTTTTGAAGCAGGATACTCGAGGCTTGTTGGAAGAGCGTTTACAAAGCTTAAAGAAACAGGCATCTGAGTCTTTGAAAGTGCAGGGTTTTAACGATGATGACATCACTTATGAAGAATACTTGAATCTCAGATATCAGGGAACCGAATCGGGATTGATGGTGATTAGAGGTGAAGGATGGGACTTTAAAGAAAACTTCCTCACACTCCACAAGCGGGAGTTTGGATTTGTTTTTGATAAAGAGGTCATTGTTGACGATATTCGTGTCAGAGCTATTGGTAAAGGTCTTGACAGACAGGAAGAATCTGTGGATGATCAACTAGAACTTCTGACCAGCACCAATGGTCTCAAAATGGTCTCTCAGGACAAGGTCCAATTCGTCAAGAAGACATTCTGGGGAGATCGTGACTTGGACACTCCTGTGTATAGATTGGAGGAGCTAGAACTTGGAACTCAACTGACTGGTCCTGCAATTATTGCTGATGGAACTCAAACCAACGTCATTCCTCCAAAAGCAGTGGCTACTGTTCTGCAAGCCCATTTGGTGATACAATTGGCAGAGCAAGAGAAAGCTACTGTTGCAGCAGACGAGGAGATCAAAGTTGAGCCAGTCTTGCTTTCGATCTTTGGTCACAGGTTCATGGACATTGCTGAACAGATGGGTATCTCGTTGCAGAAGACTTCTGTTTCTGTCAATGTGAAGGAGAGATTGGATTTCTCGTGCGCCCTTTTTGATCCATATGGAAATTTGGTTGCAAATGCTCCACATGTTCCTGTTCATCTAGGTTCTATGTCCACCTGTGTTGCCACTCAGGCCAAGCTCTGGGAAGGGAAGTTGAAACCAGGAGACGTTATGATCTCCAATCATCCTTCTGCTGGAGGAACTCACTTGCCAGACATCACGGTGATTACTCCTGCTTTTGACGGCGACAAGATCATTTTCTATGTTGCTTCTAGAGCCCATCACGCTGACATCGGTGGAATTCTACCGGGATCGATGCCTCCAAATTCCAAGGAATTGTGGCAGGAAGGTGCCACTTTCTTCTCAGACTTGTTGGTCAGCAACGGTGAATTCCAAATGGAAAAAACCGTCAAAACTCTTCTTGAAGATCCAGCCCAATATCCAGGATGTTCAGGATCCAGAAGATTGTCAGATAATATTTCTGACTTGAAGGCCCAAGTCGCAGCCAATCAAAAGGGTATTGCCTTGATTGGTCGTTTGGTGAGTGAATTTGGTCTTCCTACAATTATCAGATATATGACTGCTATTCAGGATAATGCCCGTGAGACTGTTTCCAGGATGCTTTCTCAAGTCATTGCTGATCGTGGTGAGGAAAATTTGGCCTGTGTGGATTTCATGGACGATGGTTCGAGAATCTCGTTGCAGGTCAGAAAAGATGAGAAGGAAGATAAGGTTGTGTTTGACTTCACCGGAACTTCTCCTCAAGCCTACAACAATTTCAACGCTCCAAAAGCAATTGTTTACTCTGCCATCATTTACTGTTTGCGGTGTTTGGTTGATGAAGACATTCCTATGAACCAAGGATGTTTAGACCCTATCAAGGTCATTATTCCGGAGAGTTCGTTATTATCTCCAGATGATGGATGCGCAGTTGTGGGTGGAAATGTGTGTACCTCACAAAGAATCACAGACACCATCTTGAAAGCGTTCCATGTGATGGCTGACTCCCAAGGATGTTGCAACAACTTCACTTTTGGTACTGGTGGTAACACTCCGGATGGAAAGTATGTGCAAGGATTTGGATACTATGAGACCATTGCTGGCGGCCATGGAGCCTCTGATAAATGGGATGGTGTTTCTGGAGTCCACACCAACATGACCAATACAAGAATCACTGACCCGGAGATCTTTGAAAGAAGATATCCAATCATTCTCCGTGAATTTTCGATCAGAAAGGGATCTGGAGGACTTGGTAAACATACCGGAGGAGATGGTGTTATCAGAGACGTGGAGTTCAGAGTCCCTGTGACGGCTTCGGTTCTTTCAGAAAGAAGAGTGATTGCTCCTCATGGATTGGCCGGAGGAGAAGATGGAGCCAGAGGTATCAATCTCTGGATCAAGAAGGATAAAAATAAGGATGGAGAGATTGTTGAGCGTGTGATCAACATTGGTGGACGGTCCTCAGTGGAAGCTCGTGCTGGAGACAGAATCCGGATCTTAACTCCTGGTGGAGGAGGCTATGGGTGTGCTAGCGAAGAGTCCTCTGTTATGGAAAGACAACACCCAGCTCACAAGTTCACCTTCTCCGGTTCGTTGGCTGCCAGAAACAGAATTCAATTGGAAAATTGATGATATGTACAAGTAGCTATTTAAACATCTTAAGAACGCTGTCTAATTTGAGATTCATCTCGTCCCATTCGCCCTCACATGTACTCATGACGGTGATAGCACCTCCTGCACCACATCGGAAGCAGTTGGTAGTTTCAGTAGAGCACAGATCATCTTCATAATTAAATAGCGACCGGATCACCACACTCCAATCTGCACAGTTATTCACTGACCAATAGCCACACACTCCCGAATATATGCCTCGAGGGATATGGTGTTCCAGATCCTGAAGAAGTTCAACACTTCGTTTCTTGGGAGCTCCAGTCATAGATCCTGGTGGAAGTGAATGTTTGAGCAAATCAATTCCGGTATATTCACTATTCTCGAGGTGACCTTCAATCACGGAAACCAATTGGTAGACGGTATGATATTCCTCCACTGACATTAGTTTTGTCACATCGACACGATCCAGCATCTGGTACATGTCATGACGAATTAAGTCGACAATCATTAGATTTTCACCTAGTTCTTTCGGGATCTTGAGTAATTTGCAAGCCTTATCATAGGTCATTGTACTGTCTTTTTTAACGGTTCCTTTAATCGGTCTCATTTGAGAGATGTCGTCGTTCCAGCAAAGAAACCGTTCTGGTGAAGATGAAAGAAGTTTTGTGTCTCCAAAATCAAGATAACAAGAATATGGAGCAGGGTTGTTGGCCACCATACTTTTGTAGATCTCCCAGGAACTGATGGATTTCGGGACATGAATCTTTGCTTGTCGGGTCAAACAAAGCTCGTAGGAGTCTCCAGAACGAATAAGTCTTTGGCATTCTTCAAAACTTTGAGAATAGTCTAATCTATCTGGTTTTTCAATGGTGGCAGTAATGGAAGTTTTAAAATCGCATTTGGTGGCAGATTGCAATTTGGTGGTCATTTGATCCAACCAAACAGAATCGTTAGGTCTAATGCTCACCACGAAACTATAATTGTCGTTAACAGCAATGAATCGATCAATAAAACACAAACGAGTGCCTGGAGTTGGACCAGAAGTGACTTTTTGGGTCTGGAAAGAAAGTGTCTCTTCATAAGAAATAAATCCAATAAATCCACCCATAAATGGACAATCTTGAAGATTCTCTTCCTCAATGTCGGGCACAAAACGTCTAGTTGCCATGTAATTAGAAATATAGGACCACATGTCTCCATCATGATCCGTAAAGTTTCCTTTCCACGTTCCAATACTCAATCCTGATTCATTGGAATGACAAACCATAAGACTATAATATTTCTCGGGAAGACCGATAATAGACCATTTCCCAGGACTCAAAGCACTGTTTAGCAATACGAAATCATCAACTAGCTCGCAAACAGCCATTGTGTCAATCTTGTGTACTTTTCTAAATCCGAATTCGAACTCTTGAGATTCTTGAAAAGTCTTAATCATGGCCTTCGTGCTCAACAAATGATAGTCCTGAATATCAACTGTCTTGGAGGTCTCGACCAATTTCCAAAAATTGGTCACCATCTCCAATCCTTTAGTAGAGCAGACGGATTCTGGATGGTATTGAACCCCATAATGAGGTTTAGTTGCATGTTTTCCAGCCATTAAACATCCATCTTCGGAATACGCTAATGGTATAATCTGCTCATTGAGTTCTTTCACATAGATCGAATGGTATCTTACACAATCAAATTCGGATCCACATCCATCGAAAAGTTTGTCAGTCCCCACCAACTTAATCCGGCTCACTTGACCGTGTACAGGCTCCTCCATATAGCCTATATTACAACCATTGGCAACACACAGACATTGAAATCCCAGACAAATCCCGAGGATTGGAACCTGTGGAAACTCATTTAGCAAATATGAGATTAAGCCAATATCCTTGGCTGATTCAGGACTCCCGGGTCCTGGGCCGATGACAATGGCATCCATCGAGAGCACCAACCGATCTAGTACATCTTTCTCCTCAGGAAGACGGTACGAATCATTATGAATCGTATAAACAGGAGTTTTGGTTGCATCCTCAACGAGTCGTCGCAGATTGTACGTGAACGAGTCGTACGAGTCCACTAATAAAACGGCCATCAACTTAGTCACTAAAAGTTGAATTTTTTTTAAACCCTTATAAGCCGCACCATCGTTTATATTTAAATGTCCACCATAAGCGTTGTGAAGAGCATTCAACCAGGCTTTGGAGCTCCGTTTGAGGCAGCCATCACCATTCCAAAACATAAACCAATGACTGATGCTCGAAATACAGTGCCTATCTCGGTTCATATCACCACAGAGGGTACATCCACTGATTTGGGAGGTTATGTTTATTCAATCATAGATACTCGCAAAGATACTCAAAATCCACAAATCTACCAAACTCTACTTAATAATGCATCGGAAACTCTCATTGACTTGACCAAACGTATGGGTCAACTAATTTCAAGAAAATACCACGTTCCCAATTACGTGAGTCTTAGTGGAAATATTGCTGTGGAAGACTTTATGGTTTACATCCAAGAAGTGATGTCTTTGATGGAAGAAACATGGAAAGCTACAGATTCATAGAAATCTCAATTATACTATTAACCCCGGAAATCCTTATACGTCCATTTTTCGGTAACTTTTGGCGAATACTTGCGCTTCTGTTTAACAGGCTTTCTGGACTCGATTTTTCCGGAAGATTGCAATTTGCGCATTTGGTCGTACAATAAACTTCCCTCGGGTTTCAATTTCCGTAAACTGTCGCTCAATTCGTCACTCAATTTCACTTCCAAAAGTCCCTCAACAGGTTGATGTTTGGTTCCTAACTTCTTTTTCTCAAGAGCAACTTTATCCTGTTTGGTCTTGGTCTTTTTCTCTTGATCTTCCGTAAGCAATTCTGGTAGTTTCTCGAGTTCCTTAATTTTCTTCTTCAGCTCTTTCATCTCGGTCTCTAGCTTCACTCTCTCCTTATGTCTCTTCTCTTTATTTCTCTGTGTCTTGGTCTTTTCTTTATTTTTCACAGCAGGATTCAACGATAACTTGGTCACATCACCTTCTTCTTCCTCTTCTTCCTCATCGTCCTCTTCAGCGGCAAGATCATCCCCAGGCATAGTGTCAATCAAATATTGAATCTTTTTCTGATGTTCTTCTAAAGCTAATCTTTGTTCCTCCTTAGTACTTTCCTTGAACGATTCTTGTTGAATCAGACTCTGCCAACTCTCAAATGACGGATTATATGATTTTCCCTCATGAGGAAGAACCTCCAGGTTTCTAACCGTCACAGGAGCCTCAAATAGCGTCTTGGGAGCTTTGCTGGCAGCTGTGTAACCTGAAAGACTGGGACTCGACTCTCTATCTTCAGATTCTTCCCAAACATCATAATTTGTCGCCTTAACAAGTCCATCCTTGGCAACCAAAGCTTGTGTCTTGGAAACACCGTCAACTTTTCCAGCCAACTGCATCAAATGATGCACCTTCTGCTTATCAACTCCTTGGATCTTTCTCTTGTTTCTATCAGTCTCCAAAGCTGGAACCTTGGACCGTTCATTCAAAATCTCTTGTGATTTCAAAGGTTTGACATTCTCGCGCTTCATCTTCTTCACCAGTTTCTCATCTGCTTCATCATCTATAAAAAATAGTTCTTCTGAATCCACTACATCAAGAGATTTTCCATGCTGGATTAAATCCTCGCGTCTCTGTTCCAATCCAGTTTCAATATCATCTAGATCTATGTTTTTCCTCCACGCTCTCTTGCTCTTTCTCGAGCTCTGTTTCGTTTGGGGTCTATCCACTTGCATAGCTTCAAGATCTAAAAATTTATTTCTTGTAAAAAAATATTTCTCCGTCGCGTCGAACGTCTTTTCTATTTATCAAGTTTTTGAGTTACCATGTCTACACTTATCTTGCTTCCATGCCATTCTGTCTTTACAGCTGCCCAGACTGTTCACACAAGTAAGGCCGAATTGAAACCCAACGAATTGGGTCCTGGATTCGAACAATCTCATTGGATCTTGGCACCTTTCCAATATGAAGCTAACGACCATCTATCTTTTATCGAACATATCCATAAAGCTGTTGATTTGCTGAATGAAGACGAGAATTCACTCCTGGTCATCTCGGGAGGCTATACAAAGAACGATATACAACTCTCGGAAAGTAAAAGCTATTTGCAGGTAGCACAACTTAGAGGCTTGATTAGCACTGCCAATGAAAATCGCATACTCTTGGAAGAATATGCTCGTGATTCGTACGAGAATCTGTTATTGGCATTGGCACTTTTTCGCAAGACTACTGGAAAGTTTCCGACGAAAATCCAAATAGTTGGATTCGAATTCAAACGGTATAGATTCATCGAACTTCATGCTAAAGCATTGAGATTACAACACGTGGAATATTTCGGACTAGGTCCAACTTATCCCACGGCCTCAGAATTAGGATTGTCACAGGAAGAATGGACTCAAAAGAATAAAGAGTACTTCGAAGATCTGTATTTCAGTGAAAAGAAATTTGCAACCGATCTGTTCGAGAAAGATTGGTTTGGATGCATAGGTTCTAAATTATATGACAAGAAAACATCAAGAGATCCTTTAAAACGTGGTCTAGGTTTCGACTTCTATTCTCAAGACTCAGAGCCAATTCTGAACTTCTTGCTATCTGCGGATCAATTGCCTTTCGAGCAGGTAAAGACCAAATATGATCAAATAGACAAGCTTCCTTGGTGATCAATCTTCACGACCATTTAAAAGTCGAATCAGCTCAAGTTTGCGACTTCTCACCTCCTCCATCTTTGCTAATTCTTCTTCCAAATATTGGATTTCATTAGCAACACTGGCAAACTTCTGAAATCCTCCGTCAACTTTTTTGAACTTCGCTTTGTTAGGTCCTTGTAATTCTAATAGATAATCATGGTATTTTACCAACGATTCTCTGTGACTGATAGTGATAAAAGTAAATTTCTTGGCTTTCAGCAACTCGAAAATGGCGTCTTCGTAATCGTAAGAAATGGCATTGGTTGGCTCATCCAAGACGACAAATTTCTTCTGATGGAAAAGGACTCTGGCAATCACAAGTTTTTGTCGTTCTCCTCCACTCAAAAGAGTGTGCCAACTCTTTTTGCCATCTCCTGATCCAATACCAGAGTTGTAAATCTTGACAGGTTTTCCGTTGACTATAATTTCATCAGTCAGAATGGTGGCAGATTCGTTTGGATGATACTCTAGACTTCCAAACCGCTCCATGAAATATCCTAATCCAACTTCAGCGAGAAATCCAATTAGTTCCTCATCTGTGTGTCCCTTTTCAAGCATTTGCAAATGGTTCAAAGGATATATGATTTGATCTCTTAAAGAGCCATTGATGAAATACGATTTCTGAGACACATACAAAATGTCGCTCGGTGACGGCTTTGATAGCAATCCATCGTACAATGGCCACAATTCTGAAATCACCCGCAAAATCGAGGTTTTTCCAATTCCGTTTCGTCCCAGGATCAATAGACTGTCCCCTAGGCAGATCTTCACGGTCAATTGATTCAACAATTTTGTTCCGCCTGCTCCATCCGGAGAAGGAACAATCACAGGAACTTGCTCTATACGAAGTCCAGGATATGATGTTTGTATGGTTCCTTTAATTCCTGCATGTGTCAGTTGATGCAATCTCGATCTAGAAGCAAATGATGTGAGTTTGGCCTGAGACCCAAATCCATTGGTTCCAAGTCCATATTGGAAATTTTGATCGTGAACTTGATGTAGATTCACTAATAATGTGAAGATCCTGTCGGTGACACCACTCAAGTTACTGACATCCTTTATTGAGTACATCAATCGAGATCCCGCGTCAGCCATGCTCAGCATCAATCGCTTGTTCACAATAAAGTTCTTTATATTACCAGACTCGGAGGAATTGTCAAGTAATATTGGAATACTGGAGAACATATATCCAAACGCAGGCCATACGTATTTCAGAATGTATTCTTCTAGCAGTCCATAATGGAATCTGGCATTTATCTCGTAAGTGAAATGGGATACAAGGTTGTTAAAGATTTTGACGACGTTACTTTTCTCAATCTTGATCCCTTTGTAAAACGAGATTTCCTCACAATTATTGATCAAATTCAGGTTGTAGTTGTAATATATCCCTTCCAAATGCGTTTTGGTCTTGCTGATCCTGTTGAAATTGGGAGATTGTCGTTTAAGAACAACTCCAGTTAAAAAGTAGCTAATCAATATTCCAACAATACCAAGGTTTCCGATGTTATCACGAAGATACACCGCAAAGAAAATCACATCCATCGTTGGCTTTCCAACTGTAGAAAATAGTGAGGTCAACGAATCTGTGAATTTCTTGATATCTTCGGTTAGATACTGATCGATGTAATTCGCATCCATTTTATACTCCCCAATCTGATGATTGTTAAACTGCATCTTGTAGTACACCAAACGGGGATCCATGTATAGATCGTGACAATATCTCACCAAGTTCGTTCTGAAGTTCAAGGCCAAACGATGCGTTAAATATTTGATGCCCGAATTGATGTACGAAGCAGGGAAAGCGAATAGAAACCAGTACACGATTCCTCGCAGGAACGACTTTCCTCGAAGTCCAATCAAATCCTTCATGATTTGACCATCTAATTTGGTCACCAGTAAACTCATCCAAGTCCGAGCAATAAGACAGAGCAATTGCGCAACCAAAATTGTACTATTCGGATGCAGAACCCGAGGAATCAGCACCAATCGCCAAATAATAAAGAGTTTCTTGATGAACTTGGACTCCATTACGGTGCCTCTCATCCCACTCATCTCTGTTTCTCTAACAAACTTCTTAAAAGTCAATTTATCATGTTCGTATCTATCGTAATTTGTTCTGTCAATCTTGACCTTAAGGTTACGATTTTTATAAGGAACATTGAGTATGCGTTGTTCCGAAGCCTTGTGATAAAAATTGCGCTTTGAAACATCCAGGTGAATACGTTGATGTTTAAAATAGTTCACTATCTTGACCATGTTGTAGATCATTAGAATGAGGGAGCTCGATGATACCGTGAGGAGAAACAGTAACACAGGCTTGGATTTGAGATTAATGTTAAGAAACATCATCGCCCGATTATTCTTGCGCAACAAGCGCCAAATGTTATCTCGCACTCGATTAACAACAATCACAGAAGTCATACCAGAATACATACAGCCCCTCTCATTCTTATATATACTTGCTAAAATATCACATGCATATGGGGTCTTGTCTAGATTGCTGACGTAATCTGGGGTAAGGAGGAGAACCCAAACAGGAGGTGAATTTAAAGTGGTTTATGCACTAAATAAGGCTTATAGGTTCTCTTGAGGTATAGTCATCAATATGGACCCCTAGTCCGTCCCGGAATAGCTTTCTTCAAAAACAGCCAATCATGTCGGTTAATTATGTCAGCTGCTCTTTTCTCCTTCTGGTGCAAGGATGTACTGGTGGGGTCATTCCCGAGCTCGCCTACAGTAAAAATAATTTCTTAATAATCTTTAACATCATGTTTGCAAACAAAATAGCACTCGCTACCAGACGGGTCCCCCTGGTTCGTCTCAAACCAGCATTGATTCGTCCCCAATATCTATATCTATCTACACAACCACGGACATCGCAACAGTCCCACGATGAGGACACCAACAACGAATTGATGAGTTCTAACAAATGGGCAAAACACTCCCTTCCCGACAAATCCACTCCGATCGCACCTACACCTGAACCTGTTCAGCCCAAGAAGCGCAGAAGAAGACAATTGAAACCGCTTAAATCGGTAATCACTCTCACGCCAAATGCCATACTCCACTTGAAGCAGCTGATGCAACGACCGGAACCACAGCTCATAAGGATTAGTGTGCGCAACCGTGGATGTTCCGGATTAACATACCATCTAGAATACGTCACTCAACCAGAAAAGTTCGACGAGCAGGTTGAACAAGATGGAGTGAAGGTCTTGATCGATTCCAAGGCCTTATTCAGCATCATCGGTTCTGAAATGGATTGGATAGACGACAAATTGAGCTCTAAGTTTGTGTTTAAAAATCCAAATAGCAAGGGCAGTTGCGGTTGCGGAGAATCCTTTATGGTATAGACTTCCATAATACACTTATTTATTATCCTTAAATCCATTAATCCGTACCTAACTATAACGCCTTACATTCTTTTTTCAACCACTCATACTCTAAGCTCTTTCTTGGGAGTTTGGATTCGTACAGAGACCAGATATTTTGGTAGTACTGGTTGATGTAGTTCTTTTCCTCCACAGTGAGCAATTTGGTATTGATCAACTTGCGGCAGTACGGAACAGTGGTCACTGTTTCGAATTCCAGAAAAGTCTGGCCTCCTGGAACAGTCTTTGGGCTCTTTTTAACATAAACCATATTTTCAATTCGAATTCCATACTCACCAGGCTTGTAATAACCTGGCTCGTTGGAAATCAAATGGCCAGGAGTCAAAGCGAATTCGTTACAGTAAGGTCTGAATCCTATTCCAACACCCATAGAATGAACAGGTCCGTAACTATCCACTCCATGACCAGTTCCATGATTATAGTCAGCGCCATGTTGCCATAAATGTTGTCTGGCAATGCAATCAATTTGATAACCGGTGTATCCTTCAGGGAAAACCAATCTAGCCAGAGCAATATGGCCCTTTAGAACTAAAGTGTAGTTGTCTATTTCCTCCTGCTTTGGAGTGGTGAAATGGAGAGTTCGTGTAGTGTCTGTTGTTCCGTCCAAGAATTGGGCGCCAGAATCACAAAGGTAAATCTTGTTAGGATTGATCATCGAGCTGGTAGTTTTCTTTGGGGCATAATGGATAATAGCAGCATTGGCTCCAGTGGCCGAAATGGTCTCAAACGAAAGACCCTTGAATTTATCCTGTTCGGCTCTAAATTCGAGAAGTTTCATTCCTGCATCATATTCAGAAATAAACTTGTCTTCCTTGATAAGTTGATGTTCCAACCAAGCAAAATACTTGATAAGAGCCATTCCGTCCTTGATTTGAGCATTTTTCTGGTTTTTGAGTTCAATTTCGTTTTTCACCTCCTTCATCTCAGCAACTGGAGAATTCACTTCAATGAAGTTCTTTCCAAGAATACAATTAACTATCTTCCATGAAGCTTCCTTAGTGAGTAACAGTTTCTTACCTGCTGTGTTTAACGATGCGGCCAGTTTTCTAATGTCGGTCCAGATCGTTTCATAATCTCGGGTCTTGCAATTAATACTCTCGAGATATGTAGTCAGAGACTCCGATCCAATGGCAGATTTTTCCGCGTACAATGTGAGTTGATCTTTTTCGATAATCAAGTAACTGTAAAATAATGGATTGTAGTCAATGTCTTTTCCACGTAGATTCAACAGCCAGGCAATCTGGTCCAATGCCGACAAAATTAGAGTCGAAGAGTCATACTTGGAGAAGTATTTTTGCAATCTCTCCACTTTAGATTGTGTGGTCTCTCCAGTGTATTCCAAATCAAGCGGAACAATATCATGAAACTCTCTCACTGGAACCTCTTCAAATAATGACCAAATCTTATCAACCAAATTTTCCTTGACCGGAACCAGCTTGATAGACTCTTTGAACTTGGCATCAATCAAACTTTCCAGATAGGCGATTTGGGAATAGGTAAATAAAGTAGGGTCGACTCCAATTTTGACAGTCTCTCCTGAGTCAGAAACCATTTGCACTGCCTCTAAAATGGTCCACTCTTCCCACGAAGGTTCACCAGGAATGCCCTGTTTCAATAGCTGCCAGTTGAAATCCAATTCATCGGTAGCCTGGGTGTAATATCTGCCGTCTGTGGCCAAAGCAGAACGTCCTTCTGGCGTTTGGTTCATACATGACAAGTCTCTTGTAACAATTGCAACACCTGCTGAACCACTAAATCCACTAATAAAAGCTCTGCGCTGGTCCACTTCGGAAGTATATTCAGACTGATGGGCATCTGCAGAAGGAATAACGTATATTGCAATGTCGTGAAGCTTCATCTCAAGTCTCAACTTTTCTAGTCTTAAAGAAGTGTTTATTTCTCTGGTTGAACATGCAGAATCGATAGTGTGCAAAGACCCTCCAAGTCTCTTGCGAGGAGACGAAGCGGGAGAATTTGCAGGACTTTGAGTGTTTCTGAGACTGTTGGAACGATTTATGTTGATTTGTCTCAAATAGATAGACGACCGTCTCCCCTGTCTCGATAAAAGTCCCGGAGAACAAGTACAATTTGCACACTGCTTGTTTGAAGCGCTACTTCTGCGCTGTCCTGAGACCTGGCGAATAGTAGTTCCCCCCGGCGTTCCATTATGGGAAACCAGGGAGAACATCGAAGGTTTAGTGTTAACAGCTTGTGCCATGGTTGCAACAGCTTAAAACGTGAAGGATTATATTGACTGCAACAGGAACAAGAATAGCAGTTATTCAGTTTAAAATCTGTTCTGACGTAAAATTGTCTTGAAAGAATATTCTTTTTACCTTTACATGTATCACACCAGTTTATCATTGACATGAGACACCCTTACACCCGGTGGCTTGACCAATGGATTCACGAGCAAAAGCGATCCGTATGGCTGCGTACAGGAAACTTGACAATGACTACAACAATTAGAAGGGAATTATGCTACAAACTATATGTGCCGTTTGGTTATCCGGCTAACAACAATCCAATTGGCGTACTTACTTATTGTCCTTACATCAGCAGTAAAAATTTTCGCTCGCAGAATTTTGCCTATAAATAGGGGCTAAAAGTACGCAAAGTTTTTTTTTTTTTGTCGACGTACTTCATAGGATCATTTCTATAGGTCACGTCTCTCTTTGACTCTTCAAAAGAGCCACTGAATCCAACTTGGTTGATGAGGTAGATACCTTTGTGTCCTAGAGTGAGAAAAGCTAGCTTGACCACGATCCTTAGCGGTCTGGTCATCTACAAAATGCCTTGTTTATCAAGGAGCGATGATCTCGATCCATCACGTGTACTTTTTTGGAAGGGACGTTTTGGATGGGCGCAAATGGCTGTCTGACAAGTTACATTAACTTTTGTTTACAATGGTTAATGTGATTTGTAGAAACTCTATGTGTGTGGTCGGCCATGTATAATTATATCGTTATACTAAAATGAAAATTTATTCATAAATATCGGTTTCAGGTGTGATCAAAACACTGATAAATTTATTTTGTATTCCTCTTGTTCTCTTTAACATGAACGCTTTTCCCCAGCAGGAGGTGATAGGTGTAAGTTATATTCTTTACAGCGTAATCTAACCTTTAGTTGGTTGAGACTTTGTATAGTTCTTCGTCTGATGTCGTCGGAATCCAGAGAAAACTTCAAGATTACCAAAGATCTCAATATGGTTGGATTATGGCCCATCAACTGCTCTTGCAGCCTTCGCTGAACTGCAAATTCTTTGGAGCACTCACGTATACTGTCAATATGAATATTCATTTGTCCCAAATGATTAAGCAAGGGAACAATGAAGAGATCACTTACATTAGAATCTCTCTACTGGACCATTTGCTAAAATTGATTGCAGACGAAAATGTGATTCGAAGCGGCATGTTTGTCGTCAAAAAACTCATGTCTAACCTCGCATTGCTGTTTATGAACAGCAATGGAACTTGGGATGATCCATTGGCCACACTAATAGGCTGTCTAGTGACACATCAAGTTGAGGAATCCTCGATACCAAGAGATCAGTTGGAACAAAGTTTAAAAAGTCTACCAACCTACAAAGTTTGGATCAGTATTTTGTTCTCGCAAATTCTTGTTGAAGAATTAGTGAAAAAGGAGTCTACTAGCTTGTCCAACGTGCAAAGCCATAATTTAGTGTATCGTCATTTGTTTCCAACAACAGAGATTTTGCTATTGGTGGCCCCATCGATCGCCGGAGAATCAAAGATAATCATTTCATGGCTTGAATGTTTGGATTCCTGGGTCATTTATGCCTCCAAGGCAGAGTTCGATTCCACAGAGAGATACAATTTGACAGGCTTGTTGTCTATATGCATTTCCTTGGTCACCAATTCTGATATGTCGATTTCTGAGAAGGCTATTGAATCTTTGACGGAAGCCTTGGAGACAAACCCGTCTTTCTTCAAACCTGTTTTAAAGTCCAATTTATATTCGATTATATTTGGAGAGGTTGGTGTACAATATGTCAAGTATTTCAGCTCGCAGGACGAGGAGAAGCGCGTGTGCGATTTTGCAAGCCTAATTATTGCATTTTTAGATACGGACTTGCGTTCATTGGTTCTCAAGTTGAGAGATGATAAGGAATCGCAAATCTTTGAGTTCTTAGTTGGTTTGACTGACTACCCAGGAATTCCAATTGACGAAGAAACTGTCTCTAAAGAATTCACCGATTTTTGGGTTCGATTCGCCGACTATTGCATTGTGGAAGACACCACACTTCAAGCATTGATGGAGAAGGATCCACAGGCTTTAGAATTGCTTCATGAAAAGGTCAGAACGTTGTTCTGCAGGGTCACTCAAATTTATTGGAAAAAGGCCCATATCCCTGAAGATGAACCCGATTTCTCCCAATACAAACAGGAATATGGGATTTATAGGCGAGATATTGGTGATCTGTTTGAATCCGTGTATCCATTGGTCAAACTGCCCCTCATTTTGAATCTAATCTCCACCATACAAACAAGCATACAGACACAAGAATATCAAAATATTGAGCCGTCCTTATTTTTGATTACTTCGATCACAAAGGATTTTGGCGATGAGACGGTAGACGAGCAGCTGATTGATCAAGTATGTTCAATATTGGATTATAACTTGCTGCAGATTGTTCTCCAATCAAAATCTGAGAACTTCAGATACTTAATTAATACTACCATACAATTCCTGTCAACTTCGGACTGGTTTTATAAGACAGACAAAGGACTGAAATATCTTCCTCAGATCTTGAGTTTCCTGTTTGAATGTATGATGAACTCGAATGTTTACCAATTGACCAGTTCGAAAGCAATTGCAGACATCTGTAATGAATGCAGGACGGCGCTTGTTGAGTTCCTGCCAAGCTTCGAGAGTATCATTACCGAAATGATCAACAACGTTAATATTGACTCGATCATTCGGCAAAGAATCATCAATTCGTACGCTTCAATTATTCAAGGAGTGGTTGATCCCGTCATACAGAGTGAGAATTTGTTTAAGCTGTTCGATTTGTTAGACAGCAAGTCTAGTTCCATGTTTGCGGAACTGGTACCAGCTAATCCCAAAGAACGAGAAAAGATTATGGATTTTCTCATCAGCTTGATAAGTTCTGCTAGTGCTGTTGGTAAAGGGATGCAACTTCCTGAAGAACTAGACGGATATTATTCTGACGAACAGGAGCAAAAAGTCCGCGAATATTGGACGATTGATCCTATGGGCATTCGAACTAAGATATTATCTCTTATTCACACCTATACCATGACCAATGACATTTTATCGGAAAATTATTCTGTCATCGAAGAGGCTGTCAATCTTTTCAAATGTGGATTAACAGAAAGCATTCCAGGACCTTTTGTCTTTGACCAAGCCACTATTCTGGAGTTCATCATTACGAAGTTTAACACGTTGAAGAACCCTAATGCATACCCGTTGCTATATTCTCTTTACAATGCGGTCTTTGTTGCATACCATGGCTCCATGAAGCCGGACATTGTTAATAACACCATGGACATAATGTTTCTTTCAAGGCTCGCTCTGATTGAGAGTGACCCAGATCTTGTTCAATCGAGTTTGAACTTATTTAGTACGATGCTAACTACAAAACCGGCTCTGTTGATCTCCAACGAAGTCCTATTAACAAACACTCTTGAATTTGGTGTCAGACATTTGCAATCGAACGAACGGTTTGTTCTAAAGGCCCTTGAAAAGTTTTGGACTCGTTTGATCACTCTTCGAAAAGGAGATCGTCAGGACACTATTTCTGTGAAACGTTTATTCAATGAAACAGAATTGGGGTACGTTCTCACGTTCAACGTTCTCAAATCCATGTTTGCAACTCAACGGTCCAACTTGGAAACGTTCGTCGAGATTATCAAACAATTGGTTGCCAAATACCCATTGATGATGAGCAAATGGTTGAATGAAGCATTTCCCAAACTTAATGCTGAACGGGAAAAGAAAATCGAAAAATGGGAGATTTTCATCAAAAAGATCATGCTCACCAGAGGAACCAGGAACGCTAACGACCTTATCAAGGATTTCTGGCTAGAAGTAAACGGATTAATAAACTATAACTAATTCATTGAACGATCGGCGAAGATACACTAAATTTACTTAAGTCACAAGGAATAGCTGCTCAAAGTCTCCACAAGCGCGTCACACTCGGCAACATAATCCACTTTGGCAAGAGTTCCAACCGTAAACCGAGCTCTTTCTTGGCCCTGGTAAGTGTCGACTTTACCACGAAGTCTAAGTAAAACCTCCTTGAAAGAGACATTCTCGTTGATGAAGTTCTTGAGCGAGTTTTCTCCAACGCTTTCGATGCTTGGATCCTCAGCATCGTTTTTTAACTTCAAGAACTCTGCGGCGCTCAGTCCGAGCAATTGCGTAGCTTGTTCATCAAATAATGTAAGCCACATTTGTCCGGTTGGGTCCACCACAGACACAGTCAAAATGTATCTGTAGTTAGGCTCCGAATGATTGATATTACATTTCTCGCATCTCCAGGTGCCATTGTCTTGCTCCAAGAGCTTTTTATTACAGCCCTCAGAGCGACAAGCAGGATAACAGAAATTGTCGGTCTTGATAAACGAAATGGTAGCCTTAATGTTGAAGTAATCAGGCTTGTCGTTCATTCCTAATCTCTCGTCTTGGACCTGTTTGATTGTCTTACGATCCAAGATTCCTTGTTTCGAGGTCAGTCCAACATTTCCATTAGATCCAGACTCAGCAGCCATCGACTTGAAGGTCTGGTTAGCTCCTTGAGCATCAAACCAGCCTTTGACCTTGTAGGCATCCTCGATATCTGGATTGACAATGATGGTAGCAGCTGGAATTAACGACAAACTTTTTCCACCAAAGTCCTGAACTCTGCAACCTTTGAATGCAACCACTGATCCAACAGGAACATCAAACTCACGAGCATGTTTGTTCCACAATCCAATATTGACAGCGAATTGGGAGTCATCCACTAATACAATGTCTCTTCTGTCAAATGGTTTACCCGTGGATTTGGCAACAATCTCTTGTTTCTCTTTGACATCTTTCAAAACACCAATCACATCAATCACGGCACCGGTTTCCAAGTTCTGGACCTGATCCAGCTTAGTAAAGTCGAAATGAAGTTTTGGAACATCTGAGTCGTCTTCACAAGGTTCTACAACGGTATCCTTGTCGAATTGCAACTCATATTGATGCTTCAAGTTAGAAAACTGCGGCTTCGCCATTTGCATGGATGCCTTACTAATGTAGAACACCTTATTTTCCTCTAGGAGGTCCCAGAACTTGTCAGCCACCTGATTAAATGCAGTGGCTCTTATCTCTCCAGTTTCGTCCAATAGGTTAACATTGAACAGCTTACCATCACCTCTTTGGTTAGACCAGTGTTTCATATCACCTTTGAAAGAAATTCTGGCCTTGATAGTCCACTGATTCTGGTATGGAGATAATTGATCGATTGAGTACAGATTTTGGTATTTGGGTGGTTTGGATCCAGACTTCTTTGGCATGGTAGCAGCAGGAGATGGCGTTATGGTAGTCTCTCTCCCTTTGGTAGCGACAGCGATCTCCGGATGCTCTTTCAAATATTCGTCCAAATTTTCATACTTGATCTCGGACTTCTCACCTTGCTCAACTACCTCTGCCCGGTCAACAACAAGGAAGATCTTGCCATTGTTCGTAGGAGTGATCTCATACTGAGTAATCTTCAAAATACAGTATCTCTTGAAGTTCTCGATCGACTGTTGAGCGCCGTTTGGCTTGAAAACTCCATTTATAGCGTACTCACCATCGTTCAGCATCAAGCGCAATCTCTCCCCATCTTTTTCAGGAATAGACTTGGCTTGATGTGCTTGCAAGTATATCTCGCCAGGGAGGTCACCCTCTTTGCAAATACGTAAAATGGTTCCCGGACTTAACATTATGAGTAAAGATAAGTTGCCATCAAAATATTTCGTTTTATTTACGCGTCGCAGAGCGTGATCCATATTATGTAATCAGGTGTGAGGGTGGTAGCTGTGTCCCGGTCAAGATTGAAGACCACTGCCGGTCTGAGCAGGAATATATCAGTCTATTAGCAGTTGCTGTCGAATATTATTATTGCAAATTGGCCAAGGAGTAGTTTAGAGTAGCTTGCTCAAATAATCAATTATATGATCACGGTCAGGGGTGTAAGTTTGATATGGTTTTGTATATTGAGCAGATTTTGGGTATCGTATGAATGATAAGATTTAGTGCCAGCATTCTACTGGTCTCACGGATCATGTAAGTCACAGAACATTCATTTATTTTGTTGTTGTCGGGCAACTGGTTGTTTTGTAAACCGACAACCCGAGGTGTGATACCATCTCAGACCCGGTCACTTCCAATTAATGGTCTATACCTGGAATTTGTATACAGTTCTCGAAGAAGAAACATGAACTGCATTGACTACAGCAGCAAAATCTGTAATTTTTTCGTTGATGGAGAGAATTTGGAGCACCTTCCCCGCCAAGTCAAGCACGACCACCTGTTGTGTCAGACAATATACTCTTTCTCCTAGAATTTCGATTTTCCTGATCTCTTCGCTCATCTGTTGCTGCCATGTATGTTTGCCATTCTGGAAACACTGTATAGTGCCGTTTGAATGTCCGGTGATCGCCATATCTAATTTCATTGCGGCCGTGCTGATAGCAGTATCAACGGAAAATTGAGTAACAACAGTTTGGGACTCCAAATTGTACGTCACTATCGTACCGCTTTCGTATGCAACCATGACTTCCTTTCCCTTCGCTTCAAAAAGGTCACCATCTGTAGTCTCCTCGACAACTGCTTCCCTCTCGACAACTGCTAAAGCCACTATCGGATCAATCTGTCCTTGTGGGTGTGGCAATTCTCGTACCACTTCACCCCTACCACAATTCCAAATATACACAAGGCCATCTTTGGCCCCCGTCACAATGTTTCTTCCGCGTCCAATAACCGCGACATCAGCGAGAGTGGCCTTGTGCTTACACAGTTTACGGGGACTTGATCCGCGTTCAAAAGACCAGATTTTCACGGTGAAGTCCAAACCCATGCTGATCACAACCTCTTCACTAGGGAAGAAGCGAAGTTTTAGAATGTCGGAGTAGTGTGCCTCCGCTATGAGTATGCTTTTATGGTCAGGCTTGACAAACTTGATCTCTCCATTATCACCACCAAGTACAAGTTTACCGTCATTAGTAGCAACAAGAGAGCTCATTCCAAAGTAGGTCTCATATTCGGGACTCCCTGTATCCACGTTGATCAATTGACTACCATTTTTCAAAATAATATGGGTTCCATCGACATCAATTTTCCATTTACCAAGAGGTCGGATTTGTTTGCCCACGCATTCAAAAACACATCGCACACCGTTCACTCGTATCCAGAATGATTCTTTCTCCACTCTTCCATTGCTAACATCTTCAATTACCTGCAAATAATCTTGCTGAACTACCACTTCATCAATCATCGGCTGTGCAATAAAGTTGAATAATTATTCTTCTTCACGATGTCGTCTGAAAAAGAAAATGAGGTGCTGTCGATGTTTTTTGACGACGCATTCGTGCCTCATGACTATCTAGATGCCCTGTTTACAACATCTTTGCATTTGAACGCACCACAGCTGAAAAATAAGTCCACGTCGTTTGCCTCTGCCTCATCGCTCAAATCATTACAAGGCAAGTGCATGTCGCTATTAACGCATCTGGATTATTACACCAACGAACTAACACGCCAATTCGAGACAAAATTACAAGATTTGCACAACTCATCCTCGATTATCTCGTATACTGGAGATAATAATTCCGGGGTCACCAGATTAGAGTATTACGTGGAATATCTGTCTTCCTCCATCAATTCATTAAATAGAGATTTAGAGGATGTCAATACGAAGATCAGTTCAATCAACCAAACCCCTGAATCACAGGACTTTATCAAAAACATCCAGACGCTCAAGCTTGTTAAAGAACGCATACAGGCAGTTTTGAATATATTTGAAACGGTTCAAGCTGTGGTGACAAGTTCCATTGGAGAGACGAAACAAAACGCAGAACAGGGAATTTCGTTGGCTCCAACAGGAGGAAAACAGCTTGATTCTGTTGCCAATGTGTCATTGGACGACTTTTCCACCTCATTGAGTATTTTAGAAGAGACAATCATGGAGCAGATACAATTAGACAAGGGATCCAACGAGCTGAATCAACCATTGGTTGATAAGATCCAATTATTGGTGGATCTATTACCATTTTTCAAGAACGTAAAAGTCTATCCAGTTTATGCTGATTTTGCTCAATTCCTTGAAGGTGAGAAAAGACGGTATCTTAGTAGGTTCAATAAATAATAATTTAACATTATTAATTTCATATATAATTTATTCATCCGAGTGCACTGTATAATTGCTTCCGGTTGATGAAAACAGTGTGCTATCGGTTGTTTGCGATGTAGACGATCCGTCGGTCGAGGTGGAAGATCTGGATCTTCCAAAGACATTCTTTATATGAGCGATGCTTAACATATTTTCGTCATTGGTCTCCGATTCCACGACTTTGCCTAGTTCTGTGTCGCCTTTGCCAACCTTTTTGTTCTTGCGGAATGTGAGAAGGCTAACAAGTTTGTTAAAAGCAGTGGTTGGGAAGGCTTTTTCGACCCAAATGTCAGGAATGATTCTAATGATAAGTCCGGCTGGAACAGAAAGAAAACCACAGATGATAGCGGTACCCCACATAGCTCCAGTTTGACGGGAAATACTGAATGCGGCACCTCCAACGTACATGATCAATATCTGGAAACCTGCAATGATCAGAGCAATGGAAATGAAATACCAGTTGCTAAAGAAATGCTGTGTGAAATCCAAATTCGATCTGGTGATTCTATCCTTGATTTTTGTGATTCCATCTCCTTCATCTAACTTCCGTGTCAAGAACAAGTTGAAGAATTGCAACCAAACAAACGTGTTGAAGGTGAGCGAGGAGATCTGTGTACTTTCGTGGTCAGAGACTCGTCCGTTGGGGAAGAAAATCCTGGTACCAGCAAAATGAAGAACGAATGTGATGATCAATTGCACAACAGCCTGACTCAAAATCATCTTCCACATGGAAGTAGAAATCAAAGGAGCATGACGACCTGCAGGTTTGCGGTTTAAAACATCGTCTGCAGGCTTATCAGTGGCCAAAGCCAAAGCTGCCAAAGTATCCATAATCAAGTTTACCCAAAGCAATTGAACAGCAGTCAACACAGACGAATCGTCAGAAGATGCCACTGAGGAGACGAAAGTCAAAACAACAGCCGTAACATTGACAGTGAGTTGGAATTGCACGAATTTCCGGATGGATGTAGCAACAGTTCGTCCCCATTTGATAGCGTTCACGATCGAGGAGAAATCGTCAGTCATCAAAATGATGTCCGAAGCTTCTCTGGCAACCTCTGTTCCGGCAATTCCCATAGAAAATCCAACGTCAGCTAATTTCAAAGCTGGGGCATCGTTGGTTCCATCTCCGGTAACTGCAACCACTTCTCCTTGACGTCTTAAAGTGTCCACCAGAATACGTTTATCCTCAGGACTGGACCGTGCAAGAACGCACAATTTAGACACCAAGTTGATGCGCTCCTTGTCGCTCAAAGCACGGAACACAGGACCTTCCATACATGAAGTTGGGTCATTAAAAGACTCCTGGTTGAGGATTCCACAGTTCATGGCAATGGCGCGAGCAGTCAAAATATTGTCACCTGTAACCATGCGCACGCGAACTCCAGCGGCAGCACAGTTGTTAACGGCTTCTTTCACACCTGCACGAAGCGGATCTTGAATACCGACTAAACAATCCAGAATCAAGCCCTCCTGTTTTTGAACAGAGTTTCCTATCACAATCTTTGGGAGATTGCTATTCTGCTCGGCAGCTGCATTTGCATCGTTAGCAAGAATCTCAACTGCATCACCAAACAACAACTGTGGATCGGCCTCATTTCTGTTTTCGTTCTTGGCAAGCTCTGCAGGCGGCCAAGATTCAAGATCATCAAAGTCACGGTGTGCAAGACACAGAGTTCTCAAGGCTTCTTCAGCAAGGGCAGTAATTTTGGAATTGACCAGTTCCTTAATAGAGCTAGTGATTGACTCAACAGATCCGTCAAGCTTGGTTCTGTATAGACACCGAGAGAAAACCATTTCTGAAGCTCCCTTAATATAGAATCTGTATCCGGTTTCAGTTTTGACCACCAGACCTCCCCATTTTTGGGACGACTCGAACGGAATGATCTGCACAATACGATGTTGAGCATGCTCTCTAATCATCTCCAAAGTGTTAGACTCATCAATTGATCTGAATCTGTCCTTTGCAAGCAAAAGCAAAGCACACTCAGTTTTGGAACCAACAAACTCTTCATCAGTCTCCTTTTTCTTGGGCTCCTCCTTTTTGAACCAGCCTTTCTTTTCCTTGGGCTGAACCTCCATCTCTTCTTGTGCCTTGCTTTCAAAAGCAGTCGAATTCAAGAGAATATTTTCACAAAGTCTGACTTTTAAGTTATCGCTCAACCCAGAAATGATATCAGAACTTTTAGCGGCCTGCTCTGCGACAGTATCGTCAAATTCAACGTCTCCCAAGAGTCCACGAACAACATGCATTCTGTTTTCCGTGAGGGTTCCTGTCTTGTCCGAGCAAATAGCGGTAGCACCACCCATAGTCTCACAACTTTTTAAAACACGCACCAAATTACCATCTTTAGTCATTCTTGTGGTTGCAAAAGCCAGTGCCAGTGTAACGGCTAATGGCAATCCTTCTGGAACGGCAACAACAATGATTGTGATGGCAGTGATCAATATGTTAAGGAATTTGGTACCTTTTTGAGCGCCTGTAAAATCGGAGTACTCTCCTCCAAGCTTCACACAATATTTGATAAAGAGAACAACAAAAAGCACCAAAGCAGCGAAGAATCCAAACTTTGCAATCCCATCAGCAAGACCAGAAAGTCTGGCTTGTAATGGTGTGTCTTCAGGCTCGTGGTTTAGAGAAACCATAATTTTTCCGTGCATAGAGTTTACACCAACAGCAGTCACAATGGCTCTACCTTGACCACTAATGAGTTTGGCACCCGAAATCAACATGCAATCATTGACTCCTTTGTCTCCAATATCCTTAGAAGTGTCGTTCAATGCCTCATAACGTTCCAAAGCTAGCGACGCAGGGACTTTCCGAATGGCATTAGTTTCCCCAGTAAGAGAACTCTCATCACATTCACATTCACCAGAAACAAGTACCGAATCGGCTGGGACAACTTCTCCAGTCTCAACATAAACCATGTCTCCAACAAGGAGATCGGCAATAGAAAGATATTGTTTTTCTCCGGATCTGTACACGATAATATTTCTATCGTCTTTCTTGGCATTAAGTTTGGAGAATTGTCTTTCCTTGTTGTAATCGTTGACAGAACCGACCAAAACAACAATCACGATGGCCACTATAATCGCCACACCTTCAACCCATTCGACCTTAGGAATTGGTTTTCCCTCTTCATCAAACTCTGTAGGTTGTCCAAACGTCTCGTAAAGCCCCAAGGCCAACGAGATTATAGCAGCAATAGTAAGCATTATAAGAATTTTATCGTGCATGGCCTCCCAGCACAATGCAAGAAACGACTTCGATGGTTTCTGTGGAAGTTTGTTAACTCCATACACGGCACATCTTTGGTCTATTTCTTGTTGACTAAGATTCGATGCTAATCCTCTAAGGTCGTCTGTTGCAAGGTCGGAGGTGAGGCCCTTGATACCACCAAACTCCTGGAGCTTCAGCAAAGATTTAGGATCATGAAGGGACGATAGCTGATCAGGTGTAAGTTTGTATTTGTCACGAGCCTCAAGATCGGTGTTCTTTCTTGAGATACCCATTCTTTGAAAATGAAAGCAATTCAACAATTACTCGCTTTATAATTGATATAGTGTACACAGTTGATATTCTCACCTTTTATTCAATATGACATTAAAAGTTTGAATTTTTGGTCTGTGCCTCGTTCTTAAGGGTCCGCTCTAGCTATTATTTACTTGCAGGTCAAGCCGTGAAAAAGAGGCGGAGCTCGTAAAAAAAAATATTCCTGCAACTTTGATTAACGATTAGGGCGAATCCGGCAAATTACTATAGTGATTACTAACCGTTGCTATAGTAATTAAGATAACGATAGCTACAAGCTTGTCTAAAATCCAATTAACCTAAAATACACTGAAATTGACTTTTTATAATCTAGAGTAACTTCTGATCTGTAGCTCAGCCCCCGTTTTTCTGATTCATGTTCAAAGGAGGCAAAGACAAATTATTGATGGAAGGTAATGACATTTGCATAGCCTGGGCTTGGGCCTGAGCCTGAGCCTGGGCCTGGGCCTGGGCATTTTGTTGGAAGTCATACCCAAACAGCGGGTTCATATACAAATTTTGTTGCTGTTGTTGTTGTTGTTGTTGTTGTTGTTGTTGTTGTTGCTGCTGCTGCTGTTGCTGCTGTTGTTGTTGTTGCTGTTGTCTACTCATAGCAGCATAGATCTGTGTAGGATCCATCATCTGTGACATGTAAATCTGAGAGTAATTGGGAGCCTGAGACGCATCAGCCTTAGGTTGCTGCGCCGGCTGTTGCTGACTACCTTGGCCGTTCGAGTAACGAGCTCCTTGTTGTCCATTAACTTGGTTCACAAAAGCCATGTATTGGTTTTGATCACTGATTGTCGCAACCTGAAGGGCGATGTTCGGAGACGAAGATCCCTTGCCATTACCATTAGGTTGTTGAGGTGTACTACCCCCAGTAGCACTTGCAAGAGTAGGGTACAAGTCGTCAATTTTAAACTGTTGCGGTTGCATGGCAATCATGTTTGGTTGATAATAAACAGTCTGTTGTTGAGGTGCTTGTGCAACTGCTGCGGCAGCGGCAGCCTGCTGCTGCACAGCTTGAACCTGCTGTTGGGCAACATTACCATTAGCAGCTCCAGGATGGGAAAAATACTTGTTGCCGTTCAAGCTGAAGGCATAGGCGTGATTCGGATACTGAGCCACGTATGATTGTACAGCAAGATTATGGTTTCTGATGGCCTGTTTTGTGCTGCAGTGTGGACAGTTCTTCTTATTGTTTCTTCTAGGTGTGTATTTGTAACCAGGGTATCTCTCGGCATGACGTTTTTTCTCTTCTTCTGCCTGTTTATTCCAATACTCCTTCTCTTCAGGAGGAAGGTTTCTCCATCTCCGTCCAAGTTCTCTTGAAACATCGGGATTCGTTCTAATTACATTCCCCTCCTCCAGTAAGGCCTGGTGGTGCTTCTGTCTAAAAAGAATGAACGCATTTCTAGGTCTAGGGATCCGGTTACCTTCTTGTTTGCAAGTACATTTCTCAAATAATTTAGAGGAGTCTAGCTGAGGCGGCTGTGGCGGAGGTGGTACCTGGAGTGCTTGCATAAGATACTGCTGTTGTAGCTGCTGAGGATATTGAATAGCAGCTTGTTGATGAAACTGTTGTTGCAACGCGATCTGTTGATATTGTTGAACAGGTATTTGAGGTGGCTGCTGAACGGGAACTTGGTTTTGTTGTTGAGCTAGAGCCTTGTGTTCTGCTTGCTGTTGATGAAGTCCTCCATCATGACCTTCAGATTTAATTTGGTCTGTCTGAGGTGAATTAGATCCCGAGTTAGACTGATGAGTATTGGGAGAGTGCTGCTCACCGGAAGGCTGAGTCTGTCCAGGAATTATATGAGACAGAGGCGGAAGACTTCTCTTGCCATCCTGATCCACTTGGTATTGATCCATCGACAAGTATTTCAAATTCTTAGCTTCAACTTATTTATTGTGGACAAGAGTTTAATCTAAAAACCTTTCTTTGTTCAATTGTTTAATTCTTTTGTTTCCAGTCTCGTACCAAAATTTTTCAGGAAACGTTTTCTTTTTCTAGCAACAAAGCTTTTTAGTGGACGAGAAAGAATTTCAAGTATTAGACAATGTACACGACAATAAGTTGGACAATAAATCGGAAAAAGGAAAATCTACTAATTCGCCCAAATGTAAGTTCGCGCCGTTTAATTGATCTTCTTGCACCAGATGTGTATTCAAAAAGCGATACATGACGCAGGTCACACTGTACCCTTATAATAATCGATGTTAACGGTTGGGTATATATGGAAGATTGGTTTTACACCCGGTCATGTATCAAAATTCGCTAGATTACCGTAGAGGCGCTCGGCTGAGGCTGCAAAGTTGGTCCTAGTGATCTGATGTCACGTTCTGCGTTGTGGGGACATTATCATGGGTTACCCTGCTTTCGGTCCTCCTCATCACTTCATCTCCTTGATTGTCTAATGTTCTTCCCGATTTTGCATTATCCAAGCATTGGTCTAGCCATCAGATCGTCGTCATCTTTCCAGATCGGGGTTCATAGAGCGAATGCATTTCCTATTTTGGACGTGCAGAATCAAAAACAGTAATAGGTTTTAAATTTCCGACAACTCTTTATTATATATTTACAATAGCCTTTGCAGTCACACGACGATGTTTGTTTACATTTTGTCCTTTTCATGATGAAAACTTTGCATGGTCCCCAGACTCCCAGCGACTACCAAACTTAAACCTGTTCACACGCTTTTTACATTAGTTTCTTCTTAATCAACTTGGACAACAAACTCCAAAACTCACCATAGTCATTCCTTATTAACTGGGCTTTGCTCCAAACTGCTACCACAGCTACTATATCCACTCGTTATTAGACAATACCAACCATTTTTGTTTGTTATCCAACTTCAATTCAATCGTTATGTTAGTCAAGTCATTGTTGCCCCTCCTCTTGATTCTCTCTCAAGCCAAAGCTGAAGAAACAACCACTTCTCTCATTACTGTTACTGTTACTGAGACTATGTTGACTCCATCTGAGAGCTCAGCTATTGCGGAGTCTTTGTCCTCTGTTTCGGCCGCTTCTGTCTCTTCTGTCTCGGCCGCCTCCGTTGCCTCTGTTGCCTCTGTCTCTTCCGTCAAGGCTGCTGAGGCTTCATCGTCTTCAGTTGCTGCCGCTGAGGCCTCTGCTTCTTCTGCTTCTGCTGCTTCCGTCGCCTCTGAGCTTTCGGCTTCTTCTGTTGCCAGCGAGGCCTCTGCCTCTTTGGAAAAAGCTAAGGGTCTTTTGGCCATTGCCTCTGCTGCTTCTTTCAGTTCCTCAGAGGAAGTCACTACCACCGTTTCTTCTTCCTCCAGCGTGCAGTCTGCCATGCCTTCTTCAACACTGAGAACTTCTTTCGTTACCTCCTCTGCCTCTCCTTCTTCCAGGGCAGTCACTGTGATATCTTCCGCCGTGTCTCACATCTCACACAGTGGTAAATCCACCAAAGTGGTGAGCACGACAGTCTCAAGTTCTTCGAAAGCTTCAGGCAAATCTTCAAGCACCAGCGTTTCTACATACTCTGATGATTCCTCTTCTACCGTGGCTAGTTCCACTTCTAAAGCTGATGCCAATGGAATGTCTCCAATCAATGGCCTCACTCTAGGTGTGGTTGGTATGGTGCTTGCTGCTTTGCTTTAGATATTTTTGCTGCTTTCGATTAATATAGGACTATATGTTCAATACCAGGTAATTCTTGCTATTTAATATTTACTCGGCTCCCATCTTAATGGTGCACGAATATAATGCATTTCTGCTTCCTCCAACACCTCCAATCCACCGTCCTAATCTATGTTCCTTGGACAACGACGCAAACACACGCATGGTTTCGTCACCCAAATGAGCATCAATTCTGGTAACCACCCCTTTGGCCCGTTCCAAAACTCCCAAAAGAGTGAACTTACGTAGGTCTTTCTCCAGTCTCCAAACTTTGATCTCGCCGTTCCAAGACCCAGACAAGAAAACATCACTGTATGGAATAGCATGAATAGCCGTAATCCAGTATGGTTGTGGCTTTGGAACTTGCAATTGCGCATCCTCAATGTTCACCTCGGCACTCATTCTAGATGCCTCCTTTTCTGGCTCCAATCCATGAGCCTGTCTCTCTGTATACAATGGCTTCTTCTTGGCTAAAGACCACAAACAAATGTTACCATTGTCTGACCCGGTCACAAAATGTGAATCGTCAACCATAGAAACACAGTCAATACTACCCTCAGCATAAAAGTCAATGCCTGCTTTAGGAGTGTCTCCTCCCCTAAACGTTAATCTGGTCTCCTCTGCTATCTTCCACAACATCGCAGTCCTGTCACGTGACCCAACAGTAACACATCTCTCCTGGGCCAGTGCAGCAATGTCAACCACCAAATCCTGATGTCCGTACAATGTCTCCAGCTGCGCTAGCTGGTTAACACTGTATGTTCTGATCTTGAGGTCTGCACAAGCAGCGTACAACTGGTCGGTATTTCGACGGAAAGCAAGTCCTAGCACCTCTCCACGGCGATCGCGTGTTTCTAACACACGAATAGGAGCCAAATTCTCGCTGCTCCATATGATAATGCGCTTATCGCGAGATCCAGTAGTAACGTACTTACCGTCTGGACTCACTGCCACCGTGAGAATTTCATCACAGTGGCCATTGTTCATCTGTTCCTTGAAAATTTCTGTGTATTTGCGACCCCCCTTCACAAATTTCATCTTGTATGGCTTTTTAGATTCGTCTTCAACATTCCATTTGACGAGTTCCATATCTTTGGAAACACTGTAGGCATAAGGGTATCTCACTGCCACTCCAGTCAATCCCATGCTGGCCACGCGAGAAACGTGGGATATTTTCTCTTCCATGCTCAGTCTATCTCCAATATATTGGTAAACATGACCCTGTTGCTCTGAGACGTCTTTTTGTAATCTGGAGGCAATGATATCGTCATCTAGATCTTTGGCATCAAAATCATAAGATTCGGTTTCTCTTTGTAAATCGCCCAAATACTGCTTGGCCAAACGACGTCTCTTATCTGCAGCAGTCTCTTCAACTTCTTCCTCTTCACTGGATCCTTCTTCCTGTTCTGATTCACCGTCAGAAGACTGCTCAAAAATGTCACTTTGAACTTCTTCTTCGTCAATGTCACTAGAACTGTTATTTGGAGTAGTTCCTTTTCTATTAGATGGCGGAGCCCTTTTAGATCTGGAATTCTGCGCCCCTTTTGCAGGCCTTTTCCTCTTCTTCGACGGATCTGAGAAAAACGAGTCTGCCATGGTGATATTTATCTATAAAATTTTTTTTCAATATTTTTTATCGCATCCCTGCACCGACCAGATCACTTAGGTAATCTGTAGCATAATTTTTGTTCACGCGTTGGAATATCTTCTTCATCATGGATTCTCTGAAACAGGTGTTTGTCACCGCCGGGAACACGTTTGTCCGTCATTCAACTGATGGTTCTCGGCTTTATGTATGTACCAATGAAGTCATGAAGGTGTTTGACGTGAAGAATCCAGAACGCGAACCTGAAGTGCTGGATATACTAGGACGGATCAGTTCGTTTGAGGTGGGCGAATTAGATGGCCATAGATACGGTGTAGTGACATCTAAGTCTGGTGTTTGTGAATACTATGACCTGGACTCGCTGAAATCGATGGGGAAACTGGTCCGGTCACCCTTGAGTCTGAGAGATGCTGTCTTCACGCATGGTGGATCAATGGTTCTTTGTGGAGGGTCCGACGGGGAATTGAAACTTGTGGGCCTCAATTCAGACTCCAATCTCAAATCCATCAACACTGGTGATCAGGTAACTGCAATTGGATATAACAATGTTGGTGATTTGGCAGCGGTGTCGCTGTCCAGCGGAGACGTTGTAATTTACGCGTATTCATCAGCAGAGCCAACCAGAAAACATACTTACTCAAATTTCACTGCCAAGTACAAACTGGTAGACGATGATGAAGATGACGATGAGTTGGATATGGATGACGCGTTTGGTAGCCAACCTCCAACCGCGAAATGTATGGCTGGTGTTTGTGGCTGTGATTGGCATCCAAATGGAGACCTTGTTGCCATTCCAACTAAGGATCGTGAGATTGAAGTGTATGATCGTGCCAACTTCTCTGGCCTGAATTTCAAGTTCCGTGGTCAGACTCATGACAAGGAATTGGTCGATTTGAAATGGTCTCCAAATGGTCATTATTTGGCTTCTGTTGGTCAAGATAAAAAGCTCATTATCTGGGAAACCAAGTCCCACAATTCTGTGAAGACGTTTAACTTACCGGAACAAGCTTGTTCGCTCTCTTGGGGTCGGATTGATGATAATTACGAAATTGTTATTGGTACCACTTCAGGCCATATTATGACATACAGTTCGGTAGTTTCCATCAATGGACCGTCAAAGGATTCGGAGAACTTGAGTGAGGCTGAAGTAGAAAGTGAGGCAGAAAGTGAGACCACTGGATTATTTGATGAGGCTCCAGAGGATGACTTCATTGTAGATGATGATGGGTCAGGATACGTTGAGAAAAAACGTCCTTTAAATGGACATCCCCCTGTGAAGCAGCGCAAGGTAGTCATTGATACACCAACATACTCCCCAAGTTTTGAAATTCAACCTTATTCTCCGGGTGGAACTCCATGGAACGGAAATAGAAAATATCTTACGATGAATTCAACCGGCTACTGTTGGACGGTGAAGCAGGAGAGCTACAACACCGTGACGGTTAGCTTTTTTGACAAAGGATTGCATAATGAATACCATTTCAAAGACCTATATGGCTTCAACGTTGCATCTATGAATGAAAAAGGAATCTTGTTGGCCTCAGCTACCAAGGCCAAAAAATCCACCATTATGTATAAGTCACATGACCAGCAGGATACCTGGCTTCGTTCACTGGTCTTGCAACCTCGTGAATTTGTGTCATGTGTAACTTTGAGCAACACTGCGATTTTCGTGACCACATCGCTTGGATTTGTGCGCAAATACAGCTTGTTTGGAAGAATTGAAAGGATCGAGAAAACCGCTCCGGTGGTGGCCTGTGTGAACAGTGAAAAATATCTGTTCACCATTACTTATAACTCCGGTTCTTTGAATTTTAATGTGCAGGATATGGAAGGTAAATATTTCCAAAGAAACGAGCATTTACCTGTTCCTCTGACGACCGAATCGCGCTCGATGTATCCATTGAAAGGAGCATTCTTTTCGCTCGACGGAGACCCTTGTGTTGTTGGACAAGATAGCATGCTCCTGGTCCTCACCAGATGGAGGGATCCACTGCAGGCTTCGTGGATTCCTTTGCTGGATACCTCTGCCGGTGTCAAGAAGTTGTCTGCCGGTGATAATGTGAAATGTTGGCCTCTTGGACTTTTGAAGACCCAATTTAACACGATTGTCACCAGAGGATCAGAGTTTCCGCTATTCCCATTGGCCATGCCAGTTGAAATTCCAATTAGATTACCAATCACAAGCGACGAAGAGGACGAAGAAGACCCTGAGGAAGAATTAGTGCGGTTCATCACCATAGGCGAGTTGTTGAACGATGCAATTAGTAATGACGACGTGATAGATGAAACTGCACAGGAGAGATTGGGTCATATCAGTGTCAAGTATGACGCTGCATTACTTAAACAATTTGGCCATTCGTGTAACGATGACAACATCCCTGACGCTTTGTACCTGGCTACCAAATTGCGGGATGATAGAGCCTTGCATGCAGCCTCTAAAATTGCTGAGCGGTTACAACTAGTCCAGCTGGTGAAGAAGATCACCAAGCTTCGCGAGGTGAGGATGAACTGGGAGAACTAGACATAGCACATTAATATCATTATCGTTTGTTAATTCTATCAATTTCCTTCTGCGAGATTACCAGTCCGTTCTTGGTAGATTTTCCGATGCTATTAATTTTGAGTCCACGATCTCTGACTCGTTTATCCTTCTTGACACTCTTACCAATTCTTGTGCTGACTGAGGTAACTCCTCGATCTCCAAGCTGTCTAAACTCTCCCTTTTTCTTTTTGGCAAGAACAATGCCTGCATCCTTAGCTTCGCGCTCAAACTTCTCGATCTTATACATTTGTGATTTGATCATACCTTTACGCATGTTCATAGGCATTTTCTCCAATTTTGTTCCACTTCCATTGATTTCAGAGGCCTTTTGCAATCGACTGTTCAAAGTTTTGACTCGAGAGTTTCCAATAGGATTTTCATGGTCCAAAGTATCTAAAGTCAATTGCGCTCCTGAATATGTATTGCTCTTTGTATCAGCAAGAATGTGAGACTCGTTTAATAATCGTTCAAGAGCAATATCATTTTTGATGTCTTCCTGATCATCCTTTGTCTTAGACTCTTTCAATAAACGTTGTTCCTGTTCTTTTCTCTTCCGCCTTAGTTCTTGCAAAGAGATAGGCTTCCCACTATTCAGAACTTTCTTGTCTTCTTTGGAAGTCGCCGGTTTTGTAGGAGCGTATTTATCCTCAAACTTGACAACTAAGGGAGCCATTATTAAAATTTATTTTTCTACAATTTTTTTCAACCATGACTATATACGTTGGATGCATTGACATCCATGGTGGAAAGGTGAAGCAGATTGTTGGAGGCACCTTGGAAAAAGATGATAAGGATGATGTGAACGAAGTGGCCACCAACTTTGTGAGCGAGTTGTCTTCATCCCATTATGCACAGGTCTATAAGAAACATAACATAATTCGAACCCATGTGATCAAACTCGGGTCTCTGGAAACCAATGACAAGGCTGCTCTGGAAGCTGTGCAGGCATGGCCAAACTCGTTGCAAGTGGGTGGAGGAATCAGCATCTCTAATGCCAAATATTGGATCGATAATGGTGCAGCCAAGATCATTGTGACCTCCTGGCTATTTCCCGAGCAGGAACTCGACTGGAATAGACTCAAGGCCCTAAGTGATCTGGTTGGTCCTGAGAGATTGGTGATAGACCTGAGTTGTCGCCGAGTCGAAAAAGATGGACAATTCGAATGGGTAGTTGCAATGAACAAATGGCAAACGTTGACCAGAACAGTTCTAGACAAATCGTTATTTGATTCTTTAAGTCAATATTGCTCCGAATTCTTGGTTCATGCTGCTGATGTGGAAGGTCTTTGTAATGGGATTGATCAAGAATTGGTTCAAAAGCTTGGACAATGGTCCTCATTGCCGGTGGTTTATGCTGGAGGAGCAAAATCAATTTCCGATCTTGCTCTGGTGGAAAATCTTAGTAATGGCAAAGTGGATTTGACTTATGGAAGTTCTTTAGATTTGTTTGGTGGCGAGCTGGTCAAATTTGAGGATTGTGTTGCATGGAATAATAGATAGAAACTTATCTGTAAGGTTTTAGACTGGCACCAATTCTGGAGAATCCAGACACTAATCGTAAACCAATTGATCTACCCATTCGGAACAAGAATGGTCTTAATTTCATCAAAACAAGAGCCAGTCCAAAACCTTGAACAAAAGGCATAATCATCTGGTCTTTGATGATAGTGTAGATGACCAAAGACGGAGTTATGACAGGCAAAGGATTAGCTTCGTTGGTTTTTGCATTTTTGGATTTGGCATTAGCCATAAGACTACGTCTAAACGACTGTTCAAACCGCAAATCAGGGATATTTATCTGTTGAGACATAGGAGTATGGGTCTTGGGTGTGCTTTTTTTATAAATTTTCGTTTGTGGCGAAAAATAAAAACTTAGTTCACCATGTCCGAAGAGCCACAAGTGACGATTCGTAAGGCTGGCCGGGATGAGGTCGATTTCATTTTGAGCGACGTCGACATTTCGCTGGCCAACTCGTTGCGCAGAACGATGCTGGCAGAAATTCCGACGTTGGCCATCGACTTGGTTGAAATTTCTGTCAACACCAGTGTTTTGGCAGACGAATTCATATCACACAGACTGGGTCTGGTGCCCTTGGATAGCGAGGATATTGATCAACTAAAATATACGAGAGACTGTACATGTGAAGACCATTGTGAAAAGTGTTCTGTAACTTTGGAACTGAGAGCAACTTGCGATTCTGACGAAACAATGAATGTTTATTCCAGTCATTTAACCATTGTGAGTCCCAACACAGGCTTGAATTTGGGTACCCCAGTGGTGCGTGATTCGGAAAGAAAAGGTATTTTGTTATGCAAATTGAAGAAACATCAACAACTTCATGTGAAATGTGTGGCCAAAAAAGGTATTGCCAAGGAGCACGCCAAATGGTCACCATGCGCAGCTATTGGATTTGAATACGATCCGTGGAATAAATTAAAACATACAGATTATTGGTTCGAAGAAAGTGTCGAGGACGAATGGCCAAAGAGTGCCAATTGTGACTGGGAGGAACCACCGATTCCTGGTGAGAAGTTCGACTACAACGCCAAACCCGATCGGTTCTACATGAATTTGGAAACCACAGGACCTTTGAAACCCAACGAGGTCTTTTCCAAAGGATGTATCGAACTTCAAAAGAAAATCGCCAACATTGTTTTCGAGCTTGATAAGTTCGATCAACAACAGCTACAAGCGCAGCAAGCCAACGGAGCCACTGCCTATGCAGGACAAACAGTTTATGGTGGAGCAAATGGTACCTCGTATGGGGATGCTGTTGGTGGAGGACAAACCAGCTACGATTTCGGTTCTGGTAGATGGTAAAATGTAATAGTTACGATAGAAATATTTTTCTTATAAATTTTCCCAACGTTATGTCGCAGTACATTGGGAAGACCATTTCCCTAATTTCTCAGGCAGATATCAGATATGTTGGTATCTTGGAGAGCATTGATGGAAGTAAAGGAACCATTGCGCTAAAGAATGTGAGAGTTTTGGGCTCAGAGGGTAGAATCCTGGACCCTACTAGAATTGTGTATCCATCAACCCAGTTGTACGAACATATCATGCTGAGTGGGCCGGATGTCAAGACTTTGAATATTCTAGAGATTCCTGTTGAACAGGTTGTTGCTGAGCCTATTCCAGTGTTCAATCCAGCTAATTTCTTTCCTCAAGGTCAGATGCCAGTGCCTGTTCCAGTTCAAGCACCTGTGGAGCAGAAGGTGGAGAAACCAGAACAACCGAAACAACCAGAACAGAGACAAGAGGTTCCTCAAAAGAAGCCTGAAGTTCAAAAAAGTGTCCCTGTCGAGCCTGCTCCGGCTCCTAAAGCGACCCCAAAATCTACTCCTGCTCAATCCTCTACTCCAGCTAAATCTATTGGCGATGACTTCGATTTTGAGTCCAGCAACGCCAAGTTTGAGAAAGAATTTGAGTCGTCTACAGAGGCCTCGTTCTACAATAAAAAGTCGTCTTTCTTCGATACCATTTCATCCTCTACTGAACAAACAGCTTCGGACAGAATGAGATGGCAGGAAGAGAAGCAACTCAACATGGACACCTTTGGCCAATCATCGTTGAAAAACAACCGCAACAGGGGATATCGTGGACGTGGAAGAGGACGTGGAAGAGGAAGGGGCGGAAGGGGCGGCGCCAAGGCTCCCGAATGGGCATAAATGTAAATGTATAAGTAGAGTGAAAATTGATCCACCAAAAAATAGATTTATTACTCTTTATTTTTTATGAGTTCTATCAAGCCATTCTCGGCAACCGATTTGTTTGAGTTGAACTCGGTCAATTTGGATCCTCTTACTGAGAATTTCTACTTGTATTTCTATCTTCAATATCTTTCTGAATGGCCATCCTTATTCTATAAAACTGTGTCTCCTTCAAATACAGTGATGGCATACATGTTAGCCAAGACGGAGGGAAAGGGCAAAGATTGGCATGCCCATATCAGTGCAGTGACCTGCAATCCAAATTATCGTCGTATTGGATTGGCTTCAATGTTGTGTACCTCGTTGGAACGATTTACAGAATCAGAGCCTTATGAAGCTTATTTCATCGATCTGTTTGTCAGATGCAACAACAAACTGGCCATTGAACTCTACGAAAAGCTTGGATATTCTGTGTATCGAAGAGTTGTTGGATACTATGGAGATTACGAGAATAAAATGGATAGAAACAAGATCGATGATGAGATCGATGCATTTGATATGCGAAAAGCGTTGAAACGGGATATAAACCGGAAATCTGTGCGAGAAAATGGGAGAAAAGTGAACGTGCTTCCAAATGAAGTGGTATTCTGAGAAACATCACTTCCCCTTTCCACTGTTCTTCTTGACATTGTGTGTCAACATGTGTCTGAAATAAGCCAAGAACTTGTTTCCTGGAGACTGGTTATCTACACTCAAATCTTGAACTTTGACTTTATCGTCGCAGATCGGACACACTGCAACGTAAACCTGGTCAATTTTCACCGAATTCTTATTGCTTTTGAGCTCTGGATGCAGACCTATTAGCTTTGGAAGCGGCATTTCGGACCCATTGCTAAAAACTCCGTGCTGTTTAGTCAGATGATGTAAATAGCCAGACGAATTGAGATCGAAAAATAAGCTATCAAAGTCGTCATGGTAATCCTGTTTTGAAGGCTTGCAAAAGGAACATAACCCTTCCCGTTTGTGTCGTTTGGTGGCATTCTGAGATCGCAGAAATCTAAATACCCTTGGCTCATAAAAGTTGATATCATGATTAACAAACCGCGTGATATGTTGGTTCGTAATGTTGGACTTGCGGTTGATCTCGTAGCCCCAGGACGATCCAGGACGATGCTGGAGTTGGGTAATGAACAACTGAGGAGTCAACTCGTTGAGAGAACAATATGGAAGCAAATGGGTATTGATGATATTTTCGTATTCTTGTTCGCCTTGATAGTACACGCTGATAAAGTCCTCAACAAGCATGCTCTTGCGGATTTTCTGACTCAAATCCAGTTCTTCATTATTCACCTCCGAGATCTGGATCTTCTGGCGTTTGATGGTGGTAGGCTCCACTGGCTCCAAATCCAAACCATCATTTTCCAAAAATGATAGTCTTCGGGAAGACCCTAATGATTCTGAACTTTCAGGGATATCAAGCCACAAATCAACTATTTCATTCTTTTGAGAATAAACATAGGAATTATCTGATGAGAGTCTTAGATCGTCCATCAATTGGAAATTCGAGAGCTCGGAGCTAGTTCGATATGGAGTGCTACCTTCAAACTCATCCGATTGTCTGTCTCCAAGATCACTATTATCAAGCAACATATCAAGAATTGGAATCACCGGACTGTCAATCAAAGTCACCTCAGTGCTGCGATCGATCTTGTCCCATAGTTGATGTTCAGCCAGCCCAACCTCATCTTCAAACCCGTCAAATAAGCCGGATCGTGAACCAGGAGTTTCGCTAGCTGCCAAATCCTTTCCAAAACCACTTTTGATTGGCTCAAGCTCGAATTCGAGTCCCGAATAAGACTCTTGCGAAAACATCTCGTGCCTGATCTGTCATCTACTGCATTATAATTATATATATCTAACCATTCGAGATCATTTTCTGTTCTACTAAGATTCGGGAACAGAATATAAAAGCATGATCCGGCTAGCCAAATCTCTGTACCCCGATCATCTCCACACCATTGTTACGCGATCAACTGCTCCGCTTGTCACAATGGTCTCTTTGTCGTCCACATTGGCTATGAATCCGGTCTTTATACGACCTTCGTGAGTTTCTAGCTCTTCCACCACATTTCCTGTTCCCATATCAAAGCCTCGTATGACACCATCATCTCCACATACCCAGATACCGTCTTTATCAGGTCGTGTCATCATAATGGGGTCTGAAAATTTGTCTTGAGGTGACATCGAATTGTAGTTGGAAATAATTAAGTTGCGCTTAATGGACACTTTTGTTTGAAAAGACTGTTCGGTTGATGCTTCCAAGCTAAATTCGGCAAGTTTATTGGAAATATCATCGTCTATTGACCCAATCAAATCCCCAATTGTCGGAATTTTGAAACTGATTAATCTCATATACGGAACATGATTGGTAGCCACCACAACGGCTTCGTGATCTTTCACCATTTGCATCGGCTGGAAAGAATGACTAGAAAACTCCGAGTCGTTGAGAGCTATCCTGCCTATCTCAAACAATCGATCTGTAATTGTAAAAACCCCAACCATGGAACTTTCAGATCGTCCCACCAATATCAGCGGTCTGTCACATTCGTCTCTTAAACTCAATATACATGTGGCTTTGGTCATCAAGGCAATCTCGTTGAGCTTTGTGAAGGTTCCCGTTTGGATATCAACCAGATGTGCTACCAACTTGCAATCCCAACCAATAGAAATCAAATACCCTTGAGATTGACTTAACCTGTAGAAATCCATTGACAGAATCAATCGTTTATGGATCTGTTCTTCAGCCAGAAGGTGCATCTCAAAAGGATCGGATACTCTCCAAGTTCGAGCTTTTCCATCCATTCCACAAGAGATTAGTAAATCGGTATTTGCAACCCCAATGATCGACTTGGTGGCTGTAGATCCATGGAAATCGTTCTTCACAACAACATTGACCTGTTTATCAAGATCATGAACATAAACATGTTTATCATTGGTAACAAACAGTCCATAATTTCGAAATCGACCTGCAATTTTCAATTTAGCATACGAAGAAGCAATGATTAAGGAGCGCAAGTTGTACAACGGCAATAAACTCTTGGATTCAGGAATACTCACAGTCCATTGGGACTGTACAGTAGCTTTAGTGTTAATCTGTTCTGATTGCAAAGATAGATACGAATATCTATCCGAAACAATAGTCTCCAAGGACTCCTCAACAGAATAGTCAAACTTCTTATTAAGCTCAAGCTCGAAAGCCCGCAGAGTCTGTGTAAGGTTGTTGGTCTTAAGATAATGTGCTATCAACTGTTCTGCAGACGACATGGATTGATTACCAGAGCCGATCGACGCGACTAGAATGTTTTTCCTACAGGGGTGAACCAAACTTGAGAAAAAACGTCACGTGATTCTTGTTCGGGTTTGGTCGCGCCCTCTGGAACCTGGTAAAATAATTTTTCTGAAAATTTGCAATTCTATCACTTACATCAACCATGGGAAAAGGAAAACCTAGAGGATTGAACTCCGCCAGAAAGCTCAGAGTGCACAGAAGAAACAACAAGTGGGCAGACAAGCAATACAAGTCGAGACTGTTGGGAACTGCCTACAAGTCCTCTCCATTTGGTGGATCTTCCCACGCCAAGGGTATTGTTCTTGAGAAATTGGGTATTGAGTCTAAACAACCAAACTCTGCCATTAGAAAGTGTGTCAGAGTGCAGTTGATCAAGAACGGTAAGAAGGTCACTGCTTTCGTTCCAAATGATGGTTGTTTGAACTTTGTGGACGAGAACGACGAGGTCCTCCTTGCTGGTTTCGGTAGAAGAGGTAAGGCTAAGGGAGATATTCCAGGTGTCAGATTCAAGGTCGTCAAGGTCTCTGGTGTGTCCTTGTTGGCTCTCTGGAAGGAGAAGAAGGAAAAGCCAAGATCTTAGGTAGAAAGAGCAATAAGACATAATAAAAAAGGAACTGAACTCATAGTAGCAACACATAGATTGTCTATTACATAGCAAGGCCGCGGCCCTCGATGGAGAGACCACCTTTCTTGGTACTCTTCTTTTTCTGGCTCATCATGGTGAGTCTTTGATTCAGTTTCTTGAATCGTTCGTCTCTGTTCAACGATGATCCGACGCCCATGGCTGTCATGTTGTTCTGTTGTTGACTCATTGCGCTCAAGTTCACCTGTGGAGCCACAGTATACACACTGGTACGAGCCTCGGGAGCAGCAGCACGCTTTCGTCTGTCTGCGCTTTCTTGGTAAAGCGATTTGCGCACTGGTTGTGCCTTTGAACTTGGAGAGCTTTGCGCTCTTTCTCCTGTGAAAGTTGCTGTACGAACCTTTTTGGCTCTGTAGTTATCTGAACGTCCCATGATCGGTCTTGTCCAGTCTCCAATCAACTTTTCTGCGGTTCTTTTCAATGAAGGGTCCACTTTTTTCGATTTCTGATAAAAGAGTACAATCTTACCCAAACCAGATTCTCTCAAATGGATGGTCTTGATGGGTAATTTGGCTATCTCGTTGAACAAGGTCTTTTGAATTTCAAATGCAGGAAGTGATGCGTCTGGAAGAGGCTCCAACCAGGTCCGCACGGCTTCCAAAAGGTTGTTGTCCAAAATCGAATCGTACAAATTGGACTTCAACAAAGTATCTTTCACTTGCGGTAGTAATTTCAATTTGTGAGCGGCAGGTTTCTTATTGTTGACACAGTCAATATCCAATTCGGCAGCATCTTTCATCATATTTTTCAAATGCGCAATTGCCTCGTCTTGCATGGCCTCCAAATCCACCTCATCGCTCTTCTTGCGCTTGGTGGGCTTTCTAAGAATTGCGGCAAATTTCTCTTCGAACTCTCTTCTCTTACGTGTTTGTTCATCTTCAATTTCCACTTCGTTTTGGTCGTCTCCCGCGCTGGCATCGATGTTTTCTGGAACTTCGCCCTTGCTTCTTTTAAGTTTCTTGTTTCTTGGTTTCTTTTCCACCTCCTCACTACGTTCCCGTTTGGTTGCCGCAAGCTTTGCTACATCCTCTTCTAAATCTGGAGTAGCAGTTGCGCTTGGTTGGGAACCAGAAGAAACCTCAACAGAGGGACTTTGAGCTTCAATGTTGTCTCCTTCGTCCATAATTAAAAAAAACTGTGTACAGATGTTTTTTTTCGAAAACTTTTATTTCATCATGGACGGATTCTCTGAGGAAGACGCTAAGAAGTTCAAACAAATGCAAAACGAGGCCACTTTCAAGTTGGCTGCCATTGTTGCTGTTGGTTTGTGGCTTGTTCCAACTGCTGTCCACTTTGTCAGAAAGGCTTTGTAAGAAAACTGGGAGAAGAAGATGCGTCGGAGAAACATCTGCATTGTACATAAGGATGAGCCTTGATGGATGAACATAGATGGATGGTCAGTTGATCTATCGAGATGATTGATTTGATTTGCGTTTAAGACATATGGCTATGAACTTGATTGCTACTGTTGTATGTATTTGAATGAATGGTAGGATTGAGTGGTATGACTAGAGTAAAGACAAGATGACAGTATGACGTAGATATAGAGGACAAGGAATGGATTGTTCGCCAGAAAGTTCATTCATATCCTCAGTTTTCCCTCTAATGCTTCCCCTTTTTACAGTCAAATTTAATAATCTATGATTATTGTATTTCTAATATACATTCGATCATATTTTGCGCACAAGATCGGCTAGTTCACATAAAATACACCACAGAGCTGTTATAGAACAGTTTTGTCTTTGTCTGCTGCTCAAATTCCAATTTTGAAGAATGCTAGTTATTATGACACTTTCCATGTTGTGGCCTCATATTGGCTTGTCCAGCATTTGATTCAACTTTTGAACAGCATCCAATCGAACTTGGGAGTCTTCCTCTGATGGTGAACTGCCAACAATTCCAATATCTTGCATGATCTGTGTGATTCTCCCATTCAAGTACTTATCCTCTTCATTATGATCAAACTCAACAAGTTTCGGATCTCCTAGGACTTCTTTCATTCCTTCCACCTTATCATACATGTATTTCACCTCATTAATCAAATATTTGTAGGTCTCCTTCAATGGAGTCAATTTATCCAGAATCAAGCTCGTCTCTCCACTGGAATATTCCTTCGACTTGAAGTCAATGAAAGACAGATCCGATTGGAGCTTGCGTGAATAGCGTAATAATTCTCCAATCCTAGTCAACATCTCATTTAGAACCTTGTTCATCCAGATTTCCGCCTCAATTGCGCGAACAAGATGTTCGTATTCCAAATCTAACTTCTCGGACTCCTTATTGACATTGGCTCGAATCTCCATACCCTCATGATGTTTCAATCGCACATATCCACCAGAAACAAGGTCTTCTGGTATATTCAGGATATTTCGCATCGCATAGACTTCGAACTTGTCAAAATTCTTATTGATCACATGTTCCATCAATGATTCCAAAGTAGCTGTGCCTTTTTGAACATCTTGCACTGTATAGGTATACTTTTCAAATTCTCGGTCGCGTTTCTCCTCCTCATTGACTATCACGTCATCATCATCATCATTGGGTTGTGAATCTTGTTCTTGTCGCTTCTTCTCTTGTAGCTCTTTTTCAAACTTCTTCTGAATCAAAATATGCTCCATTTGCTCCGTACATCGATACATAATCTCATTAATCACATTGATAATATCATCAACCACAGAGATTGGCTGAAATCCAAGATGCTCCGTCAGAAGCTGAGAAGCCAACATTTCTGATGACCCATTACTCATGTCGTGTTTATGTTTTATTTTTGTAGATTTATTCCTTACGTGTGGCAAATTATATGTGGCTAATACATTATTTCGCAATGCTAATGCTATTTTACATCATTCTTCGTCGGAGCTCAAATCGCCACCAACAACCTTGTTATCTTCATCATCATCTTCTTCTTCGTCTTGAGTATACCGTGGAACTTCGTCTTGGTTATCAACCTTGTCCTCGTCGTCCACAATGGTGGTTTCTTCAGGCTCATCAAACTTCTTATGTTTTCCGTCTCTAACAACAGGTTGACTTTCTTTATCCAGTCCTGGCTTTACCAAGGTTCCTTCCACAGAAACAACCTTACCTGCAGCGTGTAAAGCCTTGATAGTAAACCGGATCTTGCCTTCTACAGGCACTTCGTTTTCGTCCAACCATTGACCCAAAGATTTGCCGAAACTGGCCGATCCTGTGTCGTTATTGAGCTCATCAACCTGATGGGGTATGTATTTCCATCCAAAAGGAATTCCACCCTTCTTAATCGTGGCGTTAAAAGTGTCGTTGATCAAGAGACCAATATGTGATTGCGATTGCATGTACGACCAGCCTTCAACAACGTCGCCAATTTGCGGTCTCCACACAAGAAGATCTGCCGTACACCACAGAAATGCAAATGGATTATCGTTGGAGATCTTGGCAATAGCGATCTCCGTTCCATCGTCGTCTTCAACCACGTTTTCCTCCGAAAGTTGGACATTGTAGTATCCCAAAAGCACTCCTTTGGCAAATGAAACGTATGTCATCAACATGGAATCCAGATGCTGCTGTTTGATACCATCAACAGGCGAGTTGATGTGACATGGTGCTAGTGAAAGATACATCCGAGCTTTCACCTTATGGAAACATTTCGACAACCCGTCTTCTCCCACAGGATTAGTAGATTTCTTGGATATCACACTGTAAAGCTCTTTAGCTGTCCGCTCGCTCTCAGACAGTCTTCTCTTGACTCCAACTGCCATGTAGGATAATAGTTGGAAATGAAAAAAAATTTTTCGAGCCGCACCCAGATAAGATTCTGACTGTCTAACGTCTCTTGAAGAGCTTGGTCAACTTTTTGGATCCACCATTCGAATCAGGGCCATTGATGACACTCATCATCGAAAACTTACCATTGGAATCGACAGGGATTGCATTGATATTATTCTTGTTGAATCCTTCGAATTCACTTGAGTTGAGCGAACCTTGGAACTTACGAAATGCCATACCTTCCTGAGAATTGAGCTGTTTGGTACGGTTTCGAAATTGTGGTTTGTAAGAGGACCATTTCTGTCTCATTTGTTTTTGCATTTGCAATGGAGTTGGTGCATCCTCATCTTCAGAGTATTCTGCCACCCCTGTAAAGCGGACTTTTTTGATTAATGATCCATCCACGTCATGTTGAGGAGCGTCGTCCATTGAAACCACAATGGTGTTACCCAAAAACCGTGGGGTTAATGGCTGTCGGTTGGATGATGCCCTGGAACGAGTCCGAATTGATGAAGAGTCACTAGTCTTATCTGGCCCTTCGGTCAACGTAGTGTCCATATCGGGATCTTTGCTAATTTCATCACCCTCTGGAATCGCATCCACCGATCGTTGAGACCAGCTATTTGATCTACTTCTGGACACACTTGGAGAAACAGAAGCACGCAATGTTGTAGGACTATTGTTGTTGGAACTCAACAAATCCATACTTTGAAGTGATCCTGAACGAGACCGGTTTGTTTGCAATTGGAAATCTGGCAACAAACTCTGCTTGAGAGAGTTCAAAGGACTTGTTGGGAATTCGGTGTCACTCAATATTGAACTGGTTCGACTTTGAGATGGCGATGTGGTTGTTGGAAACTCCAGATTTGAGCCTGAAGAAGAGGACGATATTGGTATGTAGATTGGTTTTGATTTTGGTTGAGTTTCTAGCTTTTTGGCAATGGCCTGTCCGCTCTGAGATGATTTTAAAATATGTTGTTGCAACCGTTGTTGGGCAGTCATTGGGATCTGGACCGATTTGCGCGAGGCCAAAGCAGCAGCCTTGGCATGTTGACTAGAGACAACAATCAGAGGTTTTTGCTGAGTCAGAGATTTCACCGAGGCACTAGCACCCGCCAATGCGGAACTAGAAGTTGGACTTTGAAACATATTTATCGGGGAAACAGTTCCTGACGTTGGGTTTTCATCAAATGGTTTTGTACGGTTAATCTCTGGAGTCAGAATCACAGAGTTTCGACGACTCGAGGTCGATTTGGTTCTGCGGAGCCCGTTCTCGTCATTACCATTGCTGTGTATACTGGATGATCTTGATCTTGAAATCGACGATTGTCGAGATAGAGAATTTGAGGATGATCCACTGGATCTCAACTCTTCTCGTAACTGTTTTTCTCTTTCTCCAACTTTAAATTGCATAGCTTCTGCCTTTTGGGCTTCTCGTTCCCGAACCTCCGCTTCTTTACTCAATCTTGCCTCTTTGGCATCATCAACTAATTTCTTCTCCATTTTGGATTGTTTCTCCTTCTCCAATTTGTTTTTCTCTGGAGACACATACATTGCTTCCAAACTTTTGGCCAATTGAGATGACGAAGCCATCGAAAGTCGTTTTTCATTTCTTTCTTTGAGGGCCTGTTGTTTCAATTTGAGTCGTAATTGCTCCTTGTCAAACTCGTTTGCACGATTTGAATCGATAATGGCTTGCCATTCTTCCTGGAACTTCTTGAGAACAAATAACATGGTACTTAGAAGATTGTAGGAATCATCACACACTTTGTACAATTCACCAATGTTATCTGGACGAACAGCCATGACGCTGCCATTTCTGGTAATCTTGGAAATGGTGGTCAGTAGCAAACTGTTCTTCTTTGCTTGATTGAAATAAACCTCCAGATTTCTCATAACAGTACGAAGACCTTCGCTTGAACGCGAGTAGTTTTCAAAATAGAAACTGTTATTATGATAAAGCATCTTTCCGAATTTTCTTGCCACTCCATACAAATCTGCCAGATGAAGAAGAAGAATGAAGGCTCGATGAAGAACAAATTTGTAATGCGGAGACGCTACCAGGGCCTCCTTCACTTTGTACTGTTCCAAAAGATCCATAGACGACTTGATGGATTCTAATGCTCTTTCGAAGTTCAAAATGTTGAGATCAAGAGTTTTCAAGTCTAGCGACCGCAAATGGTCTTCAATTCTTTTTTCATTCGCTTTGTCAACTTGCTCTCCTATCAACTCGGACATGGAAGCCAATTCTGGAAATTCAAGCAGATCACTGAGATCATTCAAAGTAAAGACAGCTTTATCTTTCTTAGATTCTTGCATGGACCTTTCCTGCATGGAGGCTTTCCACTTATGATTGTATATCTCGAATGTGTTAATCAACAAAAGTTCTAATAATTTGAGAGTATCCAAACTCTGTTTGAAAGAGGGAGCACGCAATTTGGTGGTATCATAATTGGTGGAATTGTCCATGCAATCAAAACTGACGGCATTGGTATTCAATGGGGGGTCAATTGATTGGGCTGGGTTAAATTTATTGCCATTGAGCAGAATTTCCGAACGTCTGTAAATGTTATCGTTGACATTGAAGATGCATCCGTTTAAAAGAATGATGTACTTCGTAAGAGGAATCTGGCCAGGTTGGTTGCATTTTTTAATGAGCAACTTAACGTTTTCAACAAGTTTATGTATTTTTTGGGATCCATATCGATATTGCAGAATTCGAGCATCCAGAGAATCCAACGGAAGACAATCTTTCACAGATGGTCCTGGACCTCCTATTGACGAGGTCGAAGAATTGGAATTCATCTATAAGCAACGCGTCGGTCTTATCAAGGATGGCTAGTGAAACACGCGGAGAAGGTGGGATTTGAACTGAATTGAAAGAAAAAAAGTGATGAAATTGAACACTGATGCTATTTTGAATAATTGTCGTTGTTAATGTGAAGAGTGAGTCTTTATGTTATCAATTTTACCACCATCTAATCCACCAACAATATTTATTATCGTAAGGAAAATGTGCGCCTTTGGCACAGCCAGAGTAGGTGAATAAATACTATGTACATTTAATTATTTGGGTTTAGGACTTCCGTTGGTCAGCCATTTCCAAATGATATCCTTTTGTTCTCGTGAGCCGCGAGGTTGATACCGTTTGTATCCAGGGCGGGGTTGATTTCTATACCTGGTTTCCTGTTTGCGTATCTGTTCTTTGGAGGTGATATTCATCTTTTGAACCAGCTTCAATTTGCGGAAGGAATTGATAATCAGCGAAACTGCTGCCACCACACTGAGTAGAAATACCGTTCCAAAAGCATATTCTGATTCCTCAAGATAATTTTTCAAATTCATTCCATATAATGCTGGAATTAAGGTAGCAACGGTAGCACCCAATGTATAGATGGATATTTTGAGTTCGAAAACCATCAAGGAATTACGACTGGCATCTAAGATGATATTCACAATTTCCTCAGTGGACTTAATATCATTCATCAATGTCTCCGCCTGTTGAACGATCTCATCACATTGTTTATAGTAAGACTCTAAAAGTAGCTCAATTTCGCCCGTGTCAAGATCAACATTTGCTGTCTTGGTCTGTTCCTTACCAGTGACTCTATCTGCTTCAATTTCAATCTGTTCCTGTCGGAAGGGACCTCCGTACACGCTTCGCTCGCTCAAATACATATGTTCCAGGTCCTCGTCGTTGTCCAGCAATTCGTCCAAAGCATTTTTAATCAATAATGCTTTCTGATAAAGTGTTGTAAGCTTTTTGGAGTGCACCAATAAGTCCCTCAACTTTTCTCGTTCAATTTCGTGATCTAAATGATGAAGAATCTCTGTACAAGCATCTGTACTTTGACGCAATTCGGTCTCCAACACCGCCATAACATTGATCAAAATGCTTTCTAGAGCACGAAATTCATAAGATTGGTGAACATTGGTTGTTCCATGCACAGTATTGACCTTCAACTTGGCTTCTAAGTCATATACGAAAAGACTCAATTTGGATGTGGCTTCGGAATTGGCAGTATCGAAAAGCAGAACCGAATCCGATTTAACTAAAGCTTTGATGTGTAACAAATTGACAAGAATACAGTTTTCTCGCACAGCGATGATTGGTGCAACATCAACATTGGATGCATCGATTTTTCGTAGATCTCTAGGAAATAATCCATTCTTGTGAAGAAACTTGGTTTTGGGAAACCATTTGGAAACAGCAACTACCCTTCCAGTGGAATCGAAGATCGTACAACTGAGTTCGGATGAGTCTGGTCGCGCCGGTCGTAGAATTCGCCCCGTATTTTGACCTGGCCTATGATACATTCTATTGGGAACCATTCCAGCGGAATAAAATCCATTTCTAGAACTATTCCACAATCCTCCTCGCAAATCTGTTATTCGCCGCATCGAAAACGTACTCTGGACTCTCCTCGCTATACTAGTCCAACTCCTCATTATGTCTAATTTTAATAAAATTTGTCACACCCCAGACCTACACTATCAATATTTAATCGTCTACATATTCAGTCGAAGAACTTTCTGGTGGCAGAAATTCCAAACAGCTCCAATCTCAAGGCAGGAAGAGCAGTCTTGGATAGAAGAGCGAGTCTCTCTTGGAGTGTATTGCTCACCTCAATTTTTCCTGTTCCATTTATGACAATGCATCCTCCAGGAGAGTCCTCGTTCAAGAAAGAGGACTCGTCCACAGTCACTTCGACCGGAGTTTTGGCCTTCGCCTCAAATTCCTCACTGGCCTCCTTGGAAACTTCCTTGGCAACCTCAATGTCCGCTTTTCTGACTCTCACAGTCACCTTTGGCTCCATCAAAGCAAACAATCCTTCCTCAATAAGTAACTTGAGAATAGGTTTGTATTTGGCCGAGTCATGTGAGAGCTTGGTGAGCATAACCTCAGCATCCTTGAAAATGTCCTCAAGAGCTTCCTCCTTAGTCGCCAAGATCTTAAGTCTGGTCTTGTTGGCAATTGTAGACTTGGTAATTTGTTGTGCCAAAGTAGACTTCTTGAACCTAGCTTCGTATTGTGCGTCGATCGAATTAATTTCCGAGCGCACAATCGACGCTTTCTCAATCTCGTATTCCTCATCGGCCTTCAATTTGATTTCTTTGGCTTTCTCCTCCGCTTCCTTAGTGATGAAAGCTTCCATCTTCAAAAGCTCGCCTTGGACCTGAAACAAGTTAGTAACCTCCCAATATTCCCTCTCTTTAAACATACCTGATCCTCTGTGAGTGCGCGTGCGGAAGACATGACAAAGTAAACTATATTCCTTATTCAATTCCTCCTTCTTTGTAGGTGTATATATATGAAGTCTGAACAACTATCAATTTAGGCAGCATTTGAAAAAGAGCAGCACAAAGATTTTGTACTGGTGCGTGGTGTCTATGCCGGGTCCCAAAAAAATACGGTTAAAATGTAATTGTGTACTAATTATTCCCCTTCCTTAGCTCATCATGGCGCTTTACAAACAAATACAACGAAGGCTTATGTCTGTACGACCCCGTATTAATCCTGTTGGAATTCAACATTTGTCGGAGAATCTTCAAGAACAATTATTTCCTGATAGTTTTAAGAAAGGTCAAGATCGAACCTCAAAAACAGACGCTTTGCTGATCAAATTAGCTCATAAACATCTGGAAGCTAATCAATTGTTGGGCAAAAAGTGTTCTGTGACTGAACCTATTAATCTTAATCTTCCAAAACTTCAAGGTCATAATCTGACGGAACATTTCTATCGCTTGGGAATGGATAGTTTGGAGCCCTATCAGGACATAATACGCGAAATCATGGCCATAGGTAAAACAGTCCAGCCCTTACCCAAACAATGGTTGATGAAAAGTGGATGGACTAGGTATACTCCTGGGGGGGAACCAAGATCTGTTGATTATCCTTTAGAAAAGGGGCTAGTCTTTGATGTTGAAGTGTTATACAAAATCAGCAAATACCCTGTTATGGCTACAGCATATTCAAATAAGGCCTGGTACGGTTGGGTTTCTCCATTCCTGACTGGAGACAGCGATACGTTAGATGGCCATCTAATACCCATGAACGTTCAAAATGAAGAGAAAATCATTGTTGGACATAATGTTTCTTACGATAGAGCGCGCATTCTGGAGGAATACGATTTAAAGCAAACCAAAGCATTCTACTTGGACACCATGTCGCTTCATGTTGCCGTCAGTGGAATGTGCTCTCGTCAAAGAGGAACATGGATGAAATATAATAAGGCAAAGAATGAGGAAGCTCAGAAGGAAGGGAATCTGGCAAAGTTCAGAGATGAGGTTGAATCAGAGTCCTTGAAGGAACTGATAAGTAATCCTACTTTGGATGAAGATGATACGTTGAGTGAATTTCTTGTGGATGATCCATGGTTGAAAACCAGTAGTTTGAACGGATTGCAATATGTTGCCTATCATCATTGTGGAATTAAAATGCGCAAAGAGGTTAGAGATTATTTCTCATCACTTGATCCAAAAGAGATTATCGATAAATTCCAGGAGTTGATGAACTATTGCGCTACTGACGTGGCTTCCACTTATAAAGTTTTCTACAAGATCTACCCGGAATATAAGGAGTTGGTTCCACATCCGGTCAGTATGGCTGCACTCAGACAGATATCGCAATCAATTCTTCCAACCAACGAGATTTGGGAAACTTACATCGCTCGAACTGAAAAGATGTACCAGGACAGCGTTTTCACGATTGAAAAGAATTTAAAGGAAATGTGCGAACAAGTTGTTGCTTTGAAGGATGATCCTTCTATGCCATGGTTGAATGATCCGTGGCTCTCCCAGCTGGATTGGACAATAACACCACCACGGCTCACCAAGAAGGGAACGCCCTACAAACGGCAGAAAATGCCAGGGTATCCTGAATGGTACAAAAAATTGTTTTCCAAAGATGTCATGACGTTAACTCCCAAATCAAGAGTCACACCACTTCTTTTAAAACTTTCTTGGGAAGACAAGCCGGTTTATTGGTTGGACAGCAAAGGCTGGTGTTTTGTGGTGGACAAGCATGAAGAGGAGGATTTCAAGAAAAAGAACTATGTCTATCTTGAAACTGGTAAAATAGTTGAAGAAGGTTTGACTACCAATCCTGACTTCGTGGAATTGTTGCAGATCAAATCATTTTTCAAAGTTCCCCACGAGGCGGGACCGGAGAATCGGACAACAACGTTGATGTCGAAGCCCTTCCTGAGATATTTTGAACAGGGAATCCTTTCATCGGATTATGATGTTGCCAGAGACGCACTAAATTTGGCAGTTCAAAATAGCTATTGGATCAGCTCCAGAGAACGGATCATGGGTCAATTTGTGGTTTATCCGGAAGCAAAGAAGCAGGACAAAAAGATAGGCATGATCATTCCCCAAATTGTGCCAATGGGGACAATTACCAGAAGAGCTGTCGAGAACACCTGGTTGACAGCATCAAATGCTAAGGCTTCAAGATTGGGTTCCGAACTTAAGGCAATGATCCAATCTCCTCCAGGCTACTGCTTTGTTGGGGCAGATGTTGACAGTGAGGAGCTTTGGGTTGCTTCTCTGGTTGGTGACTCTGTTTTCAAAATTCATGGTGGAACAGCCATTGGTTGGATGACTTTAGAGGGCACTAAAAATGAAGGGACAGACTTACATTCAAAAACCGCCAAAATCTTGGGAATTTCGAGAAACGATGCCAAGGTTTTCAACTATGGTCGGATTTATGGTGCAGGAGTCAAGTTTGCTACGTCTTTACTTAGGAAATTCAACCCTGGAATAACTGAAGAGGCCGCAAAGAAAACTGCCTCGGAGCTTTATGCTGCTACCAAAGGTATGAGTCAGATGGTGAACGAACGAAAGATGTGGTTTGGTGGTTCTGAATCGATTGTTTTCAACCGGCTGGAAAAGATTGCCGAGCAAGACCATCCCAGGACACCTGTTCTCGGAGCGGGAATTACGTCTGCGCTACAGAGAAAGAATTTGAATTCCAACACGTTTTTGCCATCCCGTATAAACTGGGCCATTCAATCATCTGGTGTTGATTATTTGCATTTGCTAGTTGTTTCCATGGAATATCTTATCAAGAGATATAAATTGGATGCAAGATTGTGCATCACAGTCCATGATGAAATCAGATATATGGTGAAGGAAGGTCAGAAATACAAATGTGCTATGCTTCTTCAAATTGCCAATCTGTGGACAAGGGCCATGTTTTGTCATCAATTGGGAATTGACGAGGTTCCTCAAAGTTGCGCTTTTTTCTCTGCTGTCGATGTCGATCATGTTTTGAGAAAAGAGGTGGATTTGGATTGTCGTACACCTTCGAATTCACTTCCTATTCCTCCTGGTGAAGCTTTATCAATCACAGAACTCTTGGAAAAGGAGGGTATTCCAGAATTTTTGAGCTCCATTGAGGAGATTGATTTGTCGAGTTACGAAGTGCCTGTGACTAATAGACCGGCAAAGATGCTGGACAAGGAATTAAAGGGTGAAAACAAATCTTTGGTCTTGCAATTGCAGATCAGTACTTCCCAAAAAGAGTTTAAAAAATACAAGCAACTTTTCAACAAAAATTTGAACATTACCGAGTCTTCCAAGCCCAAACGCACAAGGAAAAGCCCAAAGCCACGAACTGCCAAAAAGCAGACCACTCCGGTCGATTTGACAGTCCAGGATGAGCCCATGACTCAGGAACTGCTCAGTCAGGTGTTTGCAGACGATTTCAGCCACCATCTCGAAGACTTTGTTCCCCACAGATCAAAACGCCCTACTATAAGGGTATAGATTCGCTCAATGTACATAGGAATAATATTCACGACGCTATTGTATATTTATGTTTTCTTTCGAGGTATCGTTTTCTATACTGATGCAATTCTTCAGGACTAACTTTCGAGATAATTAGTTGGTCAATGGCGTTCTCTAAAGAGTCTGTAGAAGTTGGGGCGGTTGTTGAAGTAGATTCTGTGACATCATCCTTTATTTTGGTTAATGAAGATTTTGGTTCTGTTTTCATCGAAGAGCCCAATTTCGAAGCAATCTCTTGCTTATATTTTTTATAAGACTCCGATACAAATACCTCTTTCTCTTCAAATTGATCTCCTTCCAATTCCCTTTGACGGTCAATTCGTTGCTGTTGTTGTTCTAAACGCTCTAGTTCTCTTAATTTTCGACTTTCCAACAATTTCGTGATATACTTGGGCTTGCGAGTCTCCTTAGGTTTTGATTCTTTAGCTTCTTTTAGAGAGTCATATACTTCGTCGTATACAAACTCTGACGATTCCTCTAAACCATCCTTCTCTCGTATCCGACCCGACTCTCTGATGGTGTCGTCATCCGACTCGTCGCCAAATACACTCTGACTTTTAACCTTGACTTTACCAAGTCTCATAAAAATCTAATTTCTTATCGAAGCTCTCTCGCGACATATTTTAATCCAAAAAATCACTCATCCAAAAAGACTTGTTCTTTCGTTATACAGTACGGGGAGAATTATGAACCAGAATTAGATCTCAAACAACTTTAATAACATTCTTCACAATATACACTTTGGAAGATTGGCTCAGATCGAACTGTTTCCCCAAAAGACTACTAGTTGACTGACTTATTAATCATAATAGAATATTGAAAACCTGTTTCATCATAGGTCATGTCTCAAGGATTTGATTGGTTTGCCATCCCTGGGGCGACTCAAAATACTCCAACATCTTCCAGTTTTGCACATCCGTCGGTATCTTTTGGTATAACTCCCACTTCGTCGGACTCCTCAATTATCACATCTCCGTCTCAACAGGCTGCATTTCCAACACCATCACAGCTGGCATCTCAAAATTCGCCTTACAAAGGTAATACTGCCCAACCAAACCTTTCAGTGGATGCATTAGGTCAGCAAGATAAGTTCACTGACATATTCGGTAGACTTCAAATTTCAGGCATTGAGCGAAAAGTCCAAAGTGATGACAATATTAGTTTGGGTTATAATAGGTCCACAATGGATGCTGATGATAGTATAAAATCTCAGAATGTCGCAAATAGTGTCGACTCTCTGGTTACAGAAGATGACAGTCATATTCCATTATCATTGACAGCAAGTGACCTGTCCAAACAAGAAGCAAGAACATATTTACGGTGGTACACAAACATTCTTCTACGCAAGAATGGAGAACGAACTATCACTTTGGATGATGTGTTTCGATTTCTGTGCAACTTCAAAATTCCTGATGAAGTTCGAACCAAAATGAAGGAGATCTTTGGTAAGGTGGCAAGATCTCTTAACATTGGCCAATTCTATGCATTATTAAGATTGTTGGCACATGCAATCGAGGGAAAGACACTGACCAGGTCACTGATTCGAACACCAGCTTCGATTCCCAAGCCAATATCCATCATGGCTCGCAAGAGATTAAAAGACGAAAACGAAAGCCCGGATAATTCCGAAAACAGCTCAGTTGACGATTTAGTAGATGCAGCAGGCTCTCAACCGCTCCAAAAGCTTGACTTGGACTCCTTCACGCAGTTTATTCTGACCGGCGAGAGACCATCGGAGTCTCCAAAAAAGAAAACCAAATCTGGCAAGAAAGTTAAATTCTCCGACCAAATCATAGTGGAACCTCCTCCGGACTTAATGCGCGGATCATCAAGCGAAAGTCTTCAAGAGCAATCAGAATTGGACTTTTCATTGCCAATGGATCAACTTTTAGTGAAAATGAAATCTCAAAACTCACCAGTAACCACAGAAAGACCCCTGAACTCAGAGGAAGAGGAAGAGGAATTACGAGACATGCAAGAATCGATCAATCACTTCCAGAATGTTACAATCGATAGTGTGTCCATACATGGAACTCCTTCTAGTGTCCCAAGCTTGCTGATAAATGGAGGATCGCCGGACTCGGAGTCACCACCTGCTGTACCCCTGGCTCCCAATTTGACCGGAAGTGTTTCGAAATCAATGAGGAGTCAGTACAGTCCTCGCTACTCTCCAGAGATCGCAAGACATAGAGGATCATCGTCACCATTACCATTGGGATCTCAACCTCGGGTGTCATCTCCTCTAGCAGGTACAGGTGTGGTATCTGCTGATAATGCCACAATGTTTTTGGAGGCAGCGATGACACAGGGACCAAATAATTCCGAGATTGACCATCATCGAGCAACTCCACCACCGCCACCTCCGTCAAGAAGTCGAGGAGGATCCGTGCTCAGGCCTCCTGCCCCACCTCCACCTAGAGCACGCAAGAATTCCTCGCCGCCAATCATGGAGAATTCTAACATCCAACCATCATTACCTCCCAAGCCGTATTTGAACGAAAGCCAACGCCAACACCACATCGATGCAAATTACCTGACACCAGATTTCACTGGATCGTTTGGTCAAGGAACAGAATTGCTCGACAGTCTAAGAAGTCTCCAAGCTGAAGTTGATCGGATCAAGGCAAATGAGTATTAGACGCGCCGATCGACGTAAAAGTCCGTTCGCAAAAATTTTTACCAATCAATGCCACCAGTCCAGAATATACAATATCAGCAGCAGCAACCTTCGAACTTCGAGAAGTTCAAGATGGGAGCCATGATGGGCGTATGTATTTTTCCGATCGGGATTTCTAACCATTAGACCACCGTTGGAGTCGTTACCGGATTGATGTTTGGAGGAATGGCCATCTTGAGGCATGGAGCTCCAAACGGTATTATGAACACATTGGGTCAATACATTGCCGGATCGGCAGCTACCTTTGGTCTATTTATGTCGATTGGGTCGGTGATCAGATCGGAGAGCGCACATGACTTCGCAGTGAGTCGTTCTGGCACAATGGCCGAGCTCAAGGCTCACATGATGGCCAGACATTTGGTCAATATGGAGAGAAGCAAAAAAAACTGTTAATAGGAGAGATAGTGTCTTGAACGGCAAATCGGAATTATAATTGTAGGATGTGTAGTAGTGGGTTGTCTTTATCGATGATTACAGAGATCTGATTGGCAATCACAGTGCAGTACTAAGTACTCCTTTGATTGATTCCTATTGTATGATGTCAGATTATCAGATGATGTACATATTTGATAAAGGGATAGACACATGAATAGTTGCCAGGAAACCACAAATTGATTTTGTGGGATAGGGTCTTGTTAATTATTTTCAAGGGAAACATGGAACTCCCCAAATTTTGGCAAGATCGTCTTCAATATCTCAAATTGACCTCAAGGTTGCTACATTATCCATGATTGGCAAGAGGATCTGCGATTTTTACATCTTTGAACTGCAAAATATGCCAAAACTTGCAAATACACCGTGCACTGCCCAACTTGTTTCAGATATTCGAAACCGGGCTGCAGTACACAATAAATAAGGATCCTTCCATAGTTGGTAGAATCATATGCATCAAAAAACGTTTCATGTTTAGACTAACATATAAAGTCTTACCATGCGCAGGAACGCATTTGTATCGCCATACAAGAATCGCTAAATAATTATTAGACGTGTCTTATTCTGGTCTCTGTATAATGTACGAACCGCCAACCAAGCTTCAAGGAGTGGTCAATAAGAGTTTTAGTTCAATACCTCGTGGTGAGATCAATGTTAAAGATCTTAAAGATATATTTTCATGTCTACTATACTGTTTAAAGCTAAGTGATGTTCCCGAAAAAGACCGTAGACTGTTGAAATTCAACTTCAAAACAGCCTATGTGTACTCCTTCAGCTTGGAAAGAGCCTTAGAGACCATGAAGAACCTAGAAATCCATTTGGAAAATGTTGCTACCTGTATCAATATCTCTTATGATATTAAATCTAAAGCTGCGATGGAGCTATTACAGATATTTATGGATGCTCATTTTATCCATTCTCCAGAGGATAAGACCCGATCCAGACTTAAGCCGGGAATTATTCTTCAGCCGACACCTAAAGGAGTTGCCATCTTGAGCTCGTTTTGTGCCAGATATGGTCTTAAGGGTGACAAGCAAGTACCTCAGATCTTGAGAAGCAATATTAATTCCATGGAACTCATTTGTTTCGAGCGCAACAGCAGATCGAATTCGATCATCCATAGCGAATATTGGACCAAAGTGTTATTCATTCATTTGATGGGGCCCAAGAAGAATTTCTGGTCTCCAAACATGTTGCCAGACGAACTGCCAGATCTATCGAAAACGTATATCGGAGAGAGTTTTGATATAAATCCCGGACTTGGAGGCTTGGATCTTACGAATCAGGATTCATTTCTGGCCTTTCTAAATGAAAAATGTGCACTCTCTGAAAAGAATGTTTCAACTCGACAAGTTGCCACCAAGGTTCAAAAAGACCCGGTCTCACCATTCCATCATCGATTCTTCACTAATCCAGATTCAGACTCACATACTCAATACTACGTTTCCAACAAAGGTGTGCGATTGTTCACTTCCAAAGTGATAGACAGAGCAGATGGAAGCAAACGTTCGTTTGGTAGCTGTTTTTCTGGGAAAGCCATTGTCCAATGGCTATTGGATTGCACCGATGTGATATCTTCCGATGAGGCTATTAGGGTAGCTGGATTACTGCTGAATTTGAAACTGTTTTCGTTGATGAATCCGGAGGACTTTGTAAAGCCCTCGAAATTCATCTGTCATCGAAACGCAATCTACGATCTCACCGATGAAGGAAAGGAACTGGTTCAATGGAATTCCAGTTCTAGACTATTTGGATCATCAGATGATGAGTCTCAAACTAGTGTTGGACCTACCTCTAAAGAGTCTCCATTTAACCTCAGTGAAGTGTTGAACGATCCTGGTATGAAGTATCAATTTCGAACTCATTTGGTAGATGAGTTTTCTGTTGAAAGTCTCGAAGTATACAATGATATCAGACTGCTTGAAAAGAAGTTTCGCACTTTAAAGAAACTACTAAAGCTTAAAGAGAGAGAGAAAATGTTCCTTCTGTTGACTCCGATGCGTGGAAAACGGAAAGCTACCATTTCTGCAGCAGTCATTAAACTGTCTAATGATTGTCTTGCGGAAGCATTCAATATCTTCACGTCCTATCTTGCCGAAGATGCTCCTTACGAGGTGAATATCAGCTCATATCTCAAACAGGAAATAACTCGTGTGATCACACATACAGAGCTACATTCTCCTGCAATGGAAAAACCTCTACCAGAAATTCCAGTCACAGTCAAACTAGAGCCCGAAGGAGGACCTGACCCAGTTTCAGGCAAGAAAGGCCCTCCAAACCTGTCATTAGACCTACACAATCTTAAACTGGTAGATCCGCCTGCCACTTCCCCTACTGATGCTTCCATAGCTCCAGTTCTGAAGGCGTTGGCAGAAATCATCCCGTTGTTTGAACAGGTGAAGTCTCAAATGTTTGCTTTGATGGAAAGAGACTCATTGCCCAAATTTCTGGAGTCCGACATATTCAAAGAGCTCCCCGTGTCCAAACGCAAAACTGTACAATAATGCAAATCATGATCTTCTGTTTGTACAATTATTGAAATCAAATGATATTTAGTCATACTTAATTAATTGGATCTATCGTGGTTCCGTTCTTGATGGTTGCCCATCCAATCAATCTGAAATGCTTGTCTATACGTCTGGACAAGGCGATCTTTTCATTAATCTCGGTACAGGCTGGAGAGGTCAGCGTTAATCTGGCCATATCTGCCTTGACTGCCACAACTCTTGCTCCGGTGGCAGTGGAACCAATATTCACCATCAAGACGTCATCCACCTCCAACTTTCTCACACGGGCCTGTTTCTGACCATCTGTCTTGACACCCAACAATCTTCTCAAAAGGAAGTAGTTGATTTCGATATCGGTAAAAACCGAAGGGATATGTCCCTTGGATCCCACCACTTGGCCCACCAAACGATCGGCTCTGCACAATGTAGGATCGATGTTGGTACCCACACCGATCAATCCTCCAGGAACAGCGAATTTCAAATCGTTATTCTCTGCATACAAAGAGACAATGCTCGAGAAAATAGGCTTGCATTGAATCTTTCCATTGTCATCTTTGGTCACAATACCTGGTCTAACCTCGATTTCGTCACCAATCTTGAACACACCAGTCAAGATCGATCCTCCAGCAACACCTCCCTTGAGCTCATGGATCTCCGAACCTGGCTTGTTGACATCGAAAGATCTAATCACAATCAATTGAGGCTGGGCAGAAAAGTCTCTCATCGGAACTGGAATGGAATTCACCATGCACATGTTGACGGCATCAATGTTATATTTCAATTGGGCAGAGATCGGAATAATAGGAGCCCCATCAGCAATGGTACCCTTGATGAACTTAAGAATGGACTTCTCGTGTTCCAAAGCAGCCTCCTCTTTCATCAAATCCACCTTGTTTTGTAAAATGATCACGTGCTTTAATTTCATGATTTCAATGGCAGCAAGATGCTCAGAAGTTTGTGGTTGTGGACAGGACTCGTTACCAGCAATCAAAAGCAAAGCAGCATCCATAACAGCTGCTCCAGACAACATGGTACTCATCAAAATATCGTGACCTGGACAATCCACAAACGAAACATGTCTCACAAGTTGGTATCTTCCAGAACATCCTTCTCTTTGACATTTAGGATGGATCTCTTTGTCACTCTCGAAAGAGCGGTAACATCCTGGTTCTGGACACTCTTCATTATCACACTTGTAGATCTTGGCGTTGGCATATCCCAATTTAATAGTAATATTTCTCTCCAGCTCGTTCTTGAATCTGACAGTTTGAACTCCGGAAATGGCACGAACGACAGTACTCTTTCCGTGCGCAACGTGACCAATAGTACCGATGTTGATAGTGGCTTGTCTGTTGATGATCTCTGGCGAAAGAGGAGTCAAAGCTGAGAAATCAGGGTTGTCCGGCTGTTCTGGAAGTCCGCCACCCTCTTCAAACTCTAATCTCCGTCTTTTGAGCTCGTCTTCGCGCTCTTCTTCGTCATCAGATGTCACAAAGCTTACTTTCTTGCCCTTTTGTGTTTCGTGTTCGTTTTCGCTCTCTTCTCCTTCATGACCACCATACTGGTCTTCATACACCTCCTCCTCGTCTCCACCAATCACAATGTCGGGAACTACGTCTTGAAGTTCAGCAGGCATGTTGCGATATCCTGAATTGATTACTTTTTTAACTCTTTTTTTCACCGGCAATTTTTTCATCGTCTATTTATGATCGGCGCGTCGATCGGCCACACGTTTACTCGGTATGGAATCCAAACACATCCATCACCGTATCGATGTCTTTGAATAGAAGGTCAGAATCGATATCGGTGACCATATCCCAAGAGTCTAGTGGGTACTGCTCGGGTTTTGTTGTCGAATTTTGTACTTTTTTCTGTTCTGGTGGAGACCGGTATTGCTGAGCAAAAGGTGACGTTTTGCTACTGGCAGTTCCACTGCTTAAGTCTGGGTTTTCAGACAACGCTATTGGTTGAGGATCCAGTGGAATGGTCTTAATAATTTTTCGAGCGGAAGACTCTGGATGAAGAGTACTGGATAGACTTCTAAGTTTCCTGCGTTTTTTGGATTGGGACGAGATTGACGAGTTAGGGGTTTCTGACACATCGTTTTGCGGTTTGGATCTTTCATCGGACTCAGATTCCGAACGAACAGCTTCTTCGTATTCCTCGGAATCAGAATCACCGTCAGCAACCACTTCATCTAAATTCGAGGATCCCTTCTTAGGTCCAAGTTTAATCATCCCGCTTTTTTCTCGTAATATCCACAAGCAATCGAAAAAGACGCTAGCAGCCATCCGAGATCTCACAGTGACTGGCTGGAAATGAGTTCCCTGTTCATAGAGAGTTTTCAACAACGGCCATAAAGACCGCATGATTCCTGAAGATCTATGTGCCATATCGTATCTCACCACAGAAGCCTTCAAAACCAGGTCGATCGCATTTTGATAGGCTTCCTTTCCAGCACCAAGGTCAATATATGGAGCATATGAAGAATGCACTAGTTTGGCTACGATGAAAGCCGATTGCCACAACGTCAGAACATGTACACCGGGCATGTATTTCATGAAACCTTTATCTCGAGCTTGAGCATCTTTACAATGGAGAATCACAGCCAAAGCAGCGTTATACGCTTTGATCATTCCCTTAGTAAGTTCAAAAGGAGCTATTCGATCAGTATCCAGAAAATAGTAGGTAGAAACATGTAATCTTGCTCCATACAATGTAAGTCGGCGAACATCGTCAACCGGACGGTTGAAATCTGAAAGAAGTTTGATTTCCAATTGATCCAGTTGGCTATTCAGAACTTGGAGGAGGGGAAGTCTTTCTGAAGCGTCGACCAGTCTTAAAGGGTCCATAGGATTGCTGTTCAAGGTTTTTGCAACCAAATCTTCAAACAATTGAATTTCCACCATTTGACGCATCGACGCATCAATTTCCAGTGGCTTCCCTGGCTGACAAGAAGCAAGAAGTGAGGTGTCCAATTGAACAAACCCAGGAAACCCAAATGCAGTGGCTATAGTTTGGGAGACAGCATTGCAACAAAGCCATGTTTTCACCTGTTCCTGCAAAAGTTCCATATTATTGGTTTTCATTCCATCGGAGGAATGCCCAGGAACATGAAGACCGATACGAATAGCCTGAAAAACAGCCATTCCAATAGAGTTCCAGGTAGCGTCGGCACTAAGGGAAGATTTCAATGGGGGCCAAAAGGTATAAATAAGAAGAGCCTGGACAGAGAACACACTTGAAACGTTCAAAATGGCCTCATCCACTTCTGCAGGGGCAAATCGAGTGATGGGCGAGATGGCTAGCTCCGCAAGGGCGGTTTTCATGATCGGAGACAATGCAAAATACAATGCACTACTTTTTTCTCTTGTGAGAGTAGCGGACTGGTGTTTCCGTAGACCCGTATACATGATAGTCCAGAATAATACAGGACATACCTTGTATAGCTTTTCAATACCTCTGGAAACGTTAACGACAGGTAAGATCGGATGATATCTTTCGACATATTCGTAAAATAGTTCCTGAATCTGTTCTTCTGTAAGATGCACATCTCCAAGAGATTTTGGCGCACATTCATAAAGCGAAGCATCTATGTGTATGCGAGGAACAGGAATCGGATCTGAACCTTTAAATCCAAGGAAACTGGGCTCTGTTACGTTTCGAACCACTGCCGGTCCCATAGCTGTCACAGAATCCATATTGGACTTCGGTGGTGCCGGAGATGGAGTTGGGGATACATATCTCACCAAGTTGGGGAGCGTGGAAGATGCCACCGAAGACTGAGTACCTGGTAATGGAGACAAAGTTGATATTTGGGGAATATAATCTCCTTGTTTGGCTTCTGCTTGAAGCTTTAGACGTAATAGTTCACATTCCTTTTCCATCTGTGCAAGTTTGGCACGCTTATAAGTTCGTTTGTAATCCGATTTTAGTTCACAAGGAACCTTGCGACGTCTACATCGAGAACATGGGTCTGGAGCTGTTTCATGGGCATCACATTTGGCCTTTTGTTGACGGCATTCAACACATGCAATCCGCTTGGATTTAAACATATCCTTTTCGGCCTTCACAAATGGCGGGACTTGAGTGGCCATTTGGAATCTAAGCTAATTAGAGGGTCTTTTAAAGACTGATTGTTTTTAAATGAGAGCTGACTATTAAATTTATTTTTTTTGTTGGCTGTGCTAATTTTTTTTCCAAATGGTTCACTTTATCGAAAGCTTGCGACATGCTGGTTCCGATACCAGGCTATTGTGGTTTTCCGTGTTTGTTCGTATGGCCTCATTTGGATTGACAAATCAGGTTTTGACATTGTACCTTAAAGAACTGCGAATAAGAGAATCATTAATTGGTCTGTTTATGTCGTTAACGATGATAGGAGATACGATATTATCATATTGGCTGGTTTGGGATTCTAACAGGTTAGGGAATCGAAGAATCATGATATTTGGAAGCTTTTTGATGTTGGTGTCGGGAGCAGTATTCGCTTCGGGAACGGACAACTTCCTGGTGCTTCTCATTGCGTCCGTTCTAGGAGTGATATCTCCATCGGGAAGTGAAACAGGACCATTCAAATCGATCGAAGAGGCAATTTTGGCCAAATTAACAGCTCCCGACCATCGACCAGAGGTCTATGCGATTCATGCCGTGCTGGCTGCGGCAGGATCTTCATTGGGTGCTCTGGGAGCAGGAGTATTTATCCAATATATGGTTTCTAATCTGGGATGGAGCTACAAAGAAACTTACAGATACTCATTCGTGATATATTGCATCATTGCAGCCATCAAGTTGACTACCATGTTCTTTCTCTCCAATAAATGCGAGATATCATTCAACCCAACCTATGAAGATCCTATCAACAAACATATACACCAGACTGGTGGAGAAAATGAAGAGTCCACACCGTTGGTGGTTTCGACGGTCGAACATCAAACTTTCACCGGACTCTCACCGCAGACTCAGACCACTCTGTTTCGGTTACTCATCACGTTCACGTTGGACTCATTTGGTGCAGGATTCATGCCTGTTTCGTGGATCATTTATTACTTCCGGCTTCGATTCGACGCTTCGGCTGCCACTCTTGGTGCCATTTTTTCGTCTTTGGATGTGCTTCAAGCACTAGCAGCATTTCCGTCGGCATGGTTTGCCAAACATGTTGGACCAGTTAAGTCTTCGATTCTCACGCAAATTCCTTGTGGACTGGCTCTGTTTTGTATCCCGTTTCTCGGTAAAAATCTTCCACTGGCTACCTTTTTTCTGATCATCAATCAGACCTTTACTGCATTTGATGTTATCCCACGTCAGATCTTGTTGAGTACAGTCACAAGCTCTGCGGAGCTTCCAAAAGTGATGGGTACTGTGAATATCGCAAAAACTGCTGTCAGGGCTATCTCGCCTAACTTCACAGGAATATTGGCCGAGGACGGTGCTTTATGGCTATGCTTCGTGGTAAACGCCATATTTCTTGTCCTGGCCAACCTGATTCTGGGTTACAATTTCCCAGATCTCGACGCAAAGATAGTTCAAGCTTAAGCTTCTTCTTGAACCAGCAATCTTTTTCCAATCTTTTTATCATGATCGACCAAGTTTCGAGCACTATTGGAGCGAGTTTCGACTTGGCTATGAACTGCAGTACTGAATTCAGATCTTGCTGCTAACTCATTCACATCAAAATAATCGTAACCTCCTAGAATACTTGAGCTCTTGGACGAATACGAATAATTGGAACTGAGTAAAGACTTTGGAATAGATTCCACATAACTTTCCAATTCTCTGGCCCGACTCCGGTCAATCGACTTATCCGGAATCTGTCCTTCTATTTTCCACAATGCCTTGATTTCTTCAAGAACACCTTCCAATGTTTCCAAGAATCGGCCTGTTTGTCTCCATTGGGACGAAGCAACAATCGAAATAGAATCATCTTTGATTATGTATCCAATTCCAAATCCAACAGGAATAGCCGGAGTGACTCCAAACAAGTGTAGGGCAGGATTACCACAGTTAGCAACTAGAAGTTCTGGCTTGTAGAGCAGGTCCAATTCCGCCTCAAATAAAAATGGCGGGATCTCTCCTCGCTTATCATCATGCACATTAGGATGCAGTTTCTCCAACAAATCTCTTTGAATAAATGCTGAACGAAGAGCACTCAGATGACGTTCGAAACCTTTACCTTCGATTGCGTTCTGAATCTTTTGACCATGTTCATCAACAGCGTCCAATAACAAGGCCCACTTTCTCTTACTAGGAGTCTGCGAGATAAAGGCCTGACATAATAACAACATTTTATCGCTTTGGACACATATAGGTTCTGTTCGAGCATCACGGAACTTACGGGTGGTAACAGGTTCCAATGTGGAAGCCATCTTCCCGTACAGCGCATAATACGTGATTTGCACAGCAATTTGAACCAAACTATCGGACGGAAGATTCATTTTGTTTCGGAAATAGTTGTCACCAAGACTGGTGAGGGTCTTGGATATATATTCATGTTGATGAATGGTATCTGCCAGCCGTGTCTCCGCTAAATGAAGACCAGATCTGAGTTCTGGAGTGAGTTCGATTTCGAGTTTTTGGAAGTAGGGCTTGTCAATCTCGCTATTAATTGGAACGGTATTCACATCCTTCCATAAGGTGTAATTGGTTCCATTGATCTTTCTTGCTAGTCGGAGAACTGAATCCGTATAGATATCACTCACAAATCTTAAAACTGTGGTACCATCCATACAAGCGGCAGGATAGACACACCCGGCCACCGAGTTCTCAGTCACAATGATATTAAGCTTATCGTAGTATCGATTGGTACAGGTACCAACTTGGATCCCGTTGGAATCAATTCGTGAGGTTCCATGCGAAACAAATTGGACTTTTTCTAGATCGTTCTTGGGAGCTTCGTGATCCAAAGAGAGCACAAATAGAGCGTTATCCAGGATATCCAGAACGTTCTTATTGGACTTTTCCATACAAATTCGAGCATATTTCCATGTTGTCTTCAGTTCAGTTGTGAAGGCCCCGAGAGCAGTTTGATAAACGTCGACACAGTCTGATTTTTTAGCATCTTCCATGATTTTCTGGAGCAGCTCTTTAAGTTCGTGTTTCGAGAACCAGATTTGTTGGTCTTCTGATAACATTTCCAGAACGTAGAATTGGGAACGTACCATGATCACAATGTGTCTGCTTTTTTGGAAATCCTCGCAACGTTTAATGGAAACACCATTATTGAACGGAACAACAGTGGTTCCAAACAGATTTCTATACGAGCTCATTGACAAGGGTTTATTGTTTCTTGGCGTAGTATCAGGACTGAGTAACTCTTGACGAAGAGCAACAATAAAGCGCAAAGCGGAGGTCACTAGGATCGAAGCACGAAAGGCCTGGGAAGGAGCCATCGACTTCAAGGGATCATTTTCAAAGATAAAAAAAGGGTTTCTTGGTAACGTGTGACCTCGAAGATCACCATAAACATTGGCGGTAGTGGGAGAAATTCCTTCTGAGTCAAGATAATTGGCATTAAGCTTGGAACTCTCAATTAAATGTTGTTGCAGCACTTTTATAAGACTCGAATTGAGCAGATCAACAGATTTCTCGACCAGACGTTGGTAGGCATCTGGAGAAATCAAAGGCTGAATAGCATCCAAAGCCTGTTCCACAGTTCCAAGAAGCGAGGGAACGGGCAGATTGGGTAATTGGTGCTCGTTTTTGAAAGTTAAATTTGACATGATGGAATGTGTGGGGAATACAGCGATATTTATACCCCTCACCCCCGCAAAAAAACTACACAGAAATGTGCTGTCCAACGGAGCAAGCGCAAGATAGGATAATGAGGGGAACAAGATGGCAATACATATGCACTTGTCCGAAGCATCTAGATAGGGAAGGTAGGGGCAGCTCGAGAAGCACAGGAGATGACTAAAAGACGGGTAACCCCAACAGACTTTAGACTTCCTAATTGGGCCAGAAAGTCAATTCCAAGGATAAGAAGTTTTTCGTCGTGTGTGGGCTAAAAATGGTTTGTGACTGTATTTTTTCAATTGAAAATTTTCAATCTGAAAAAACTTTCAATCAACCATGTCTGAAGTCGAAGCACAACCAGTTGAACAATACGAGGAGGAGATCGTCTCCGAACCAGTTGAGGTCAAGTTCGTCGAGCTTGCTACCCCTATTCCAAAGGACATCCAAGTTGGTGCCCAAGAGGTCAAGTTGTTCAACAAGTGGTCTTTCGAAGACGTCACTGTGAAGGACATCTCTCTTACCGACTACATCCAAATTAGACAACCAGTCTACGTTGCTCACACTGCTGGTAGATACGCCTCGAAGAGATTCAGAAAGGCTCAATGTCCTATTGTCGAGAGATTGACCAACTCCTTGATGATGAACGGTAGAAACAACGGTAAGAAGCTCAAGGCTGTTAGAATCGTCAAGCACGCTATGGAGATCATCAACGTGTTGACCGAGCAAAACCCATTGCAAGTTGTTGTTGACGCTATTGTCAACACCGGTCCAAGAGAAGACTCCACCAGAATTGGATCTGCTGGTACTGTTAGAAGACAAGCTGTGGATGTTTCTCCACTTAGAAGAGTCAACCAGGCTATTGCTTTGTTGACCATTGGTGCTAGAGAGGCTGCTTTCAGAAACGTCAAGACCATTGCTGAGTGTCTTGCTGAGGAGCTTATCAACGCTGCCAAGGGTTCTTCTACCTCTTACGCCATCAAGAAGAAGGACGAATTGGAGAGAGTTGCTAAGAGTAACCGTTAAGCATGTAGTAGAGGTAATGATGGAGATAACCATAGTGAATTTAAATCACGGTGTAAGGTGTAGTGGACTTTGGAAAAAGAGTTTACTCGACTTGGCTGTGGAACCAGTCTGCGAGTCGGTCAGCCGGATGAAGTATACACGTAATAATAGTACATTATCTATGCTAATCTATTAATTCAGTAACCATTTAAGGTCTGTAACCTTTCCCTCGTGAGGTTGCTTATCGGGTTCTTCTTCTTGCTTTGTATTTATTTCTGATTGTGTCTCCGGCTCTATCTGTTCTTCCTGCTCGGTTGAGCATTCGGAGTCCTCCGATTCCTTATTCTCGCGTGATTGAGTCTTTGAGCGGGAATTTCTCGATGTGTTTGTATTTGTATCCTCGGTATTTTTCTTTGCAGAAACTCCAACCACTATCCGACGCCAGCGAAATTGACAGGCATTCAGCGTTCGGTTTGGAAAGTACGAGGCGATCTCTCGCCAACCGTAATTCTTTTCCTCCTTCAACATCCGCAATAACTTATCATCTTCTGGAGTCCATGCACTGCTTGATTTGGAGGCAAATCTGGAAGTAACCTGCGGTTGAGGTTGTATCATCATATTCGGCTGGGGTAAAGGATACGACGATGTGTTAGGACTCGACGGAATGAAGTAATTGGGAGCGGGGGCAACTCGGAAATCAGGACTGTCTGGGTTGTATGCATTAACGTAATGACGGGGAAGTGCGAAAGGATGGGACGGAGAAGTTCGGTAATGCTTCGGAGGAAGATGAGGTGTCAAATAAGACGGAGAGGCATGGTAGTGCGACGGAGTTTGATGCTGGGAAGGATCTGGAACTCTTGCCGATGTTGTTGTGATCTGGGGCAATCGAATAGGTGGGGGTTGGAGCTGTGATGGCGGGGAAGGGGGTAGAATATTTTGAAGGTCTTGTATTGACGGTAAAGTAATTTTATTGGGATCGGTGTTATTTTTCTTTTCCATGGTTATTAAGGTACAGGGGGGAATGTTGACATGAGGAAGGATCACAAGTACATGAGCGAAGGTGAAAATTGCAATACGAGATCGAAAATTCAGATTGAGGCGTGAAACGCTTTATATAGTATTCTTGATTCCAAGCTTCTCATAATTTACCATGAGAAGCAGCAAGAAATTATTAGCGATGAACAATGATGCATGGAATTTTTCTTTTAGCAGATTAGACAATAAGCCATATCTGTTTCATGTTCAGGGAGCCGTGCATTTTAGAAATAGTGTCATATGGGAACTTGGGTTGGATGATAGACAATGATCTTAGCTCATGTCATGCACGCAGAGCCCGCACAGTGGTATTGACAATAAGTCGTTCGTCAAAAGAACTTGGGACATGCTTATTCTTTGGTGCATGTGAAAATATTACGAGGAAATTTGAAACGTGAATTACCACCGATATGTTATCTGGCACATGACGAAGATTCGGGCCCTGTGACCCAACCGCGACACGCAAGATGTCTGTATAAATGCATCATTTCCAAATCTCCGGACAGCAACACCGCGTTTGATATTATGCATTGAAAATTTTTCTCGCTTTCTAGCGAATCCGGCCGGCTATTTTGGACCTGGACTTTTATTTAACAGCTTTCCTATTTGGGAATTGATCAGACGATCTTCATTCGAATATATGCGCCAATTACATCGCTACTTGCGCTAGTGCAGCTGTGGGTATCAACAGCAACGTTCCATATTGTGATTTATTCTCCGCAGGAACACCTCAAATTTTGTATATACCCGCTAGCTTATCACGAGGATGCATTTGCAATTGCTTGCAGCTTTTCTACCATGCCCATAAAACTTTTCTCGGGAGAGATTCCGACACGTTTGATTTTCAGAATTCCATTCTCAAATAAAAAATCGGAACGGATTATTCCGTTTGGTGCTTTTTTTGCGCCCAAGACTCCAATTAGCTTTTTAGAGCTATCGCACAGTAAATCGTACGGGAGCTTTTGTTTGGTTTTGAAAGTTGTCTGTGCTTTAGGCGAATCAGAACTCAATCCAACCACTGTAGCCCCCAATTTGGTCAATTGTTCGTACTTGTCTCGGAATCCAATAGCCTGTCGAGTACATCCAGGTGTTGATGCTCTGGGGTATAAAAATATCACCAGATATTTCACCTTCTTGGCCAATTTTAAAATATTGACCACTTTTTCGTCCTGATTTTCCAACTCTAAATCCGCAGGAATCTCATCGCCTTCCTCCAATGCCACTGTCTTGGGTTGGACAACACTCTTCTTCTCTATCTTTTGCCTTTTAACAGGCAAAGAAACCTCGTTTTCCTCGTCTTTTCCAGCAAGTCTTGCACTTCTACGCACCATTTACGTGTTTACTTTTTTTTTTCTAAATTCGTGAAAATTTAATTACACAGCTCTTTCATTAATTAGATTATTCCTCCTCGGCAACGCAGGATTCGTAGTCGAGCACCTTCCAGAATTTCCAGATAGAGAAAGCAAGAAGGGCTCCAAGAATTGGACCAACCCAGTAAATCCAGTGGTAAACTGGGAAGGACTTAGATGCAATACATGGTCCAAAAGTTCTGGCAGGGTTCAAACCAGCACCAGTGTAGTAGACACAGATCAAGTGACCCAAGAACAAAGAAAGTCCAATACAGACTGGAGCATAATCAGAAAGGTTGGATTGCTCAACGGCAGTCATCAACACAGTAATACAGAGCAAGGTAGTACCGAACATCTCGATAAACAAACCTCTGCTCTTGGAACAACCTCCACCAAGACCGTTGGCGAAAGCAACTGGACCTGGGGTCATAGCAGATGCAGCACCAGCAGCGGCCATACCGGCAACCATTTGAGACAACATCATGATGATACCACGGATTGGCGACACAGCTCTTGCACAGACAAGAGTCAAAGTGACGGCTGGGTTCAAGTTACCACCGGAAACTCTGGCAGTGAGGAAAATAGCCACCATGACACCGAAACCGAAACCAAACGAAATCATGATCAGTTTGGCAGGGTTGGAGCCTTGGGAGGAGTAGAATTCATCCTGATTGGCAATCTGGGCAATCATATAAGCAACCCACAAGAAGATGAAGGTTCCAATGAACTCACCCGAGGCTGCGATGAGATGGTTTCTAAGAGTGTTGGAAAGACCAAATTTAGAGGTCTTAAGAGCTGGCGAGTAGCCCAATTGTTGTTCGGCGTCCATGATAAAAGACAATTCGGAGACTAGAGAATTACTGCTGGCAAAAGATGTCCTATTTATACCCTTGTGGTAAAAATACCACCCGACAAACTCTGAGAAATTCAGTCATTGTTTTCATTCTCATCCGTTTGTTCCCAACAATAGAAAAAGAAACAAATTTGAGCTTTTCGATGAGACAAGCCAATCTGAAGTTTTTAAGTTTCCTGAACGGGAAACTAAAAACACATTTTAATTGGGCATGTAATGATCAGCCAGTAATGTAATATTGACACAGTGTGAATTCCTCGAACACTCACAGGCTTTTGACAGAGAGTTACCGATGTTCTATTTTATTTTCTTCGTTCTGGTTCCTTCACTTCCAGCAATTCCGCTAAACGTCTATGCATGTAATTTTTGACACAATTGCTGGTTTGAAAAAAAGTGAGATTCACTAAGTGCATAAAATTACTATTTTTAGACCCTCCTTGGTCTCGCATTAGATTGGATCGTAAAACTCACCGCTGTGAGGCATCAATCATGCAATGCAAGAGTAGTACGTATGCACGAAAGAATCTTCGTTTCTCCCCCTTTCAGCAAGAACTCCTATCAAGCCCCCATAACCTTTTGAGCTTGCCTTCAAGTCTCATTCAAATCGATAAGTTTTGCAGTGTTACCTCAAACATGTCCACTTCTCTTTAATCACAAGTGCTGCGAAACACACAATATGGATCGTTATTCAATCTGCGATTCCACTTTCTCATCATTCCAACTGATAGGGAATTTGAAATAGAAGCTGAGTCCGCTTCGTGTTCCATGCAGGTATTAGTAAAGTGACATGCCCACTCTAAATTTGCCTCCTGTCACCAGCATACACATTTTTTCAAATCAGATTCCACTCTTGCGCTACTAAAAGAAAAGTGGCTGGTTCATCACAAATTTCAAGCCAATGTTTCTTTCTGGGTTTCTTGCCAAACCAGTCGCCGTCTCTTTATCGTATAGCCCGCACCTAATTCCAGTCCAGTCAGTCTCATTCCGGATATATGCTAAATTCACCTGTTTCTCGCTTAAATTAGAAGAGATACAGCGTATGATATGATAATAAGAAAGACTGCGTTTATGACCCCTGTTATTAGGTCATGCGTATGGAATTAACTCACCAAAACTTACAAAGCCTCTTTTTTTTGTTCTCCAGTCCCAGCTCCGCGACATTACCTTGATTAGCTATTGTCCAACCTCTTGCTTTTGGAACATTTTGGAATCCATGTTTGTGAATCATGGTCGAGGCATGTTTAGTGTTGATATAATCTTCGTCGTAGTCCATGGATTTTGAACTCATTCTTTCCTCACCTGTCGATCTGAAAGCGGTTTCATTGTAGCATTCACCTAGTAATTGAAAGTCCATGCTCCATTATTATATTCAGTTTGATGAAGCCAACTGAAATTACACCAATGGCATAGCTGGAAACACTTTATCAAATCAACCACACAGAACTGGACTACAAGTCTAGCAAAAGAACAGTCTGCAATAAATTCAAATGATTGAACATCCTGGAGCTTTGGGAATCTCAAATTGATATGTCAAACTTATCAAACTATGACTACCATTGTTTGTGTACGATTCCAAAGTACCGATCAAACTATGTAGATTCCTACCAATTACCTACTCCAAACTCAATGGGATATAAACCAACAGAACACTCACTATGTACCCCTCAATTTTCCATTTGGATGTCTGGTGTAAGGATGTATACGACTTCCAAGGAGTTGGCCGGTCATTCGAACCCCGTCAGCCGCACCCCCTAAAATTTGTGGAACCCCGCTGAATAGTATAACCAGGGCCAGATATGCAGGAATGTGATTGGCAGGGTGTACGAGCGGGGAAGAGATATTTCTAGGTCTCAGGCTTAAGGGGTCGACGTGACCACACTGCTCACAGAGAACACCAGGATCCATGTAGAATTCTGGGGGTGGAGGGCAACAGACGGCCGATCGAAGTGGGACAATTTAAATAGCAGGTAATTGACTCTCACCCCGATATTTTAATTTTACACGACCACAGTAATTTTCACTATAAGAGCTGCGGTATCGGCAAACAAAAGGTTTTCTTGTAAAAAGTTAAATGATGCACAGACAATTTACGTCTCTCGGAAGACGAATGGTCCAGGCCAGATTGTTCGGCACGTCCAAGAGGGCATTGCAAACTTCCAAGCCGGTCGGCGGAGTTCCAAAGACTCCGAAAAAGGCAGGATTTCTTTCGTACACCTTTTATGGACTTATCGTGGCCGCATTGGCAGAGACAGCTTATCTGACCTATGCTGTTTACAAGGAGACCAATCCAGGCACTCAATTGCCGCAAACTGCAACGAAGGAGAACGGAAACAAGAAGAAGAATGTGGTGATTCTTGGATCTGGATGGGGAGCCATTTCCTTCTTGCAAGGATTGGACACCACTCAATATAATGTGACCATTGTTTCTCCTCGAGGCTACTTCTTATTCACGCCATTGCTTCCTTCTGTTCCTACAGGTACTGTCTCTTCAAAGTCAATTTGTGATCCTGTTCGTACTATTGCTCGTCAAACTCCTGGTGAGGTGAGATATCTTGAGGCTGCTGCCTCCGATGTTGATCCAGTTAAAAAGACCGTGAGTCTTGTTCATAGCAATTCGGACTACAACTATGGTGATGCTTTCGTCAATAAGGCAGATCCTATTGAGACCACTTTAGAGTACGATTACTTGATATATGCTGTTGGAGCTAAGGTCAACACTTTCGGTATTCCTGGTATTCCTGAGTTTGCTTCGTATTTGAAGGAGGCCCAAGATGCCACTGTTGTGAGACAAAAGCTATTCAATGCTATTGAAGCCTCGAGATTACTTCCTGAAGGTTCCGAGGAGCGTAAGCGGTTGCTAACATTTATTGTTTGTGGTGGAGGTCCTACTGGTGTGGAATTGGCTGCTGAAGTGAAGGATTACATTGATCAGGACTTGCAGAAGTTCATTCCGGGAATCGAGAAGGAAATGAAGGTGATTTTGGTGGAGGCTTTACCAAATGTGTTGAACATGTTCCATCACAAGTTGATCGAGTACACCAAGGAAGTCTTCAAGACTCAGGGAGTTGAGCTTAAGACCAACACCATGGTGAAGAAAGTGGATGCTAAGAATGTCTATGCTTCGGCCAAGAAGCCAGATGGAACTTCCGAGGATATCGTCATTCCTTACGGTACATTGGTTTGGGCCGGAGGAAATGCTCAAAGAGAATTGACCCGGTCGCTTGCTGACAAGATCACCGAGCAAAAGACCGCTAGAAGAGGTTTACTTGTTGACGAGTACATGAAATTGGATGGAGATTCCAGCATTTATGCTCTTGGAGACTGCACTTTTACCACTAATGCCCCTACTGCCCAGGTTGCTCACCAACAAGGAGAGTTTTTGTCTGAGCATTTCAACAAGATGGCCAAGATTGATGATTTGGAATTTTTGGCTTCAAAAGAGACTGATCCTGTTGCTGTTGAGAAATACCAAAAACGGATTCAAAGACACAAGGGTCAACTTAAGCCATTCGCCTACAAACATCAAGGATCATTGGCTTATGTTGGTTCCGAAAGAGCCATCGCCGACTTGACTTGGGGTTCTTGGTCTACGGTTGCTCTTGGAGGAAGTATGACTTTCTTCTTCTGGAGAACTGCTTACGTTGCCATGATCATGGGTGTCAGAAGCAAGATTCTTGTGGTGAGCGACTGGTTCAAGGTGGCTCTTTTCGGTCGTGATTGTTCAAAGGATTAAGATTAGATTCGTACCAGATATATTCGAATGATTAGCGTATTTAGTTGATATTGGCGCATTTCCGTGGCTCCAACTCTCCCGTCTCGGGGACAATCATTGTTTCCCAGTCCAATGGATATAGTAGTCTGCCTGTTTTTGAGCGTGCATGCACCACTCCCAGATCGTTTCTTGCCGTCGTTAGATAATAATTGATTCCGTCTCCTAGAGAAATAACCATAGCTTTGACTATATCTCCAGGACGGAAACAATCTCCAACTTGAACTTTATCTCTATCTGTTGATCTGACGTCTGTTGATCTGATGATTGCTTTGAAATTCTCGCCGTAATCGTTAAGAAGCAAATTTGGTAGATGGATAGATTGGTGTTGAATATTGAGGATATCAAGATTGACTTTAGTGCTAGAGATCTTAGTGACCTTTGCCAACACCACGTCGTTCTCAGAAGGCGTAAAATTTGCAACGGTGGTGTGTTCTGTGATTACAGAAACAGTGGAGTTGTCGTCTGTGGTAGCAAAATGGACGGTTCCCAGGACGGTGGCGACGATACACGGAACAACAGTCCCTTCAACCTCGCGATCTACCAGCATGGTGTTTGGTCCAGCGGTGTATGAATGATCAGGGGCCACGGCGGGCACAATTGGTTGGCCTGGCAATACCAAAGTGTTCATTCTGGATTCCCGATAAGGAGGGTGAAAAATTTTTAGAAATAAATTTTTTTGGTGAAAAAAAATTTATCAGTATGGGTAAAGGAGACGTTAAGAAGGCTAGTAAGCCAGCTAAGGAAGTTAAGGCAAAGAAGGGTAAGGATGTTAAGGTGACGAAGAAGGTTGCAAAGAAGGTTGAGGTTGAGAGTGAGAGCGATTCCAGTGATAGTGATTCTGATGATTCTGATGATTCTAGTGATTCTAGTGATTCTAGTGATTCTAGCAATTCCAGCGATTCTAGCGACTCGAGTGATTCCGACTCTTCTGACTCTGAGGAAGAGAAGGAGGAGCCAAAGAAGGAGTCAAAGAAGGTGCCAAAGAAGGAGGAAAAGAAGGAGGAAAAGAAGGACAGCTCTGACAGTTCTGACAGTTCTGATTCTTCTGACGACTCTGATTCTTCCGACAGTTCTGATGGTTCGGATAGCTCTGACAGTTCTGACTCTGACTCTGATTCTGACTCTGACTCCGACTCAGAGGATGTGAAAAAGGAAACTAAGGAAGAGAAGAAGGACAGCTCCGACAGCTCTAGTTCCGACTCTTCTGACTCTTCTGACTCCTCTGACTCCGATTCCGAGTCCGAGAATGAGCCTAAAAAGAGAAAGGCAGAGGATGAACCAGCTACTCCTGCAAAGAAACCTAAAGAGATGGCAACCCTTTTCGTCGGAAGACTGGCGTGGGCAGTCGATGACCAAAAGTTGTTGCAAGAATTCCAGTCTGCCAGCGGAGTGTTGGCAGCAAGAGTGATGACCGAGCGCGAAACCGGCCGTTCCAGAGGATACGGGTACGTCGACTTCGAATCCAAGGAGGACGCCGAAAAGGCCCTGGCTGAATTCCAGGGTAGAGAGATCGAGGGAAGACCAATTAACTTGGACATGTCCACCTCGAAGCCACAGACCCCATCCCAGAACCAAAAGTTCCAGGACAGAGCCAAGAAGTATGGAGACACCCCATCTCAACCTTCTGACACGTTGTTCATCGGAAACTTGTCTTTCCAGGCCGACAGAGACACTTTGAAGGAATACTTCGATCAACACGGAACTGTCTTGGGAATTAGAATTCCTACTCATCCAGAGTCCGAGCAACCAAAGGGTTTCGGATACGTGCAATTCAGCTCTGTCGATGAAGCAAAGGCTGCTTTGGACGCCTTGAACGGAGAGTATATTGCTGGAAGACCAGTTCGTTTGGACTTCAGTGCTCCTAGAGACCCTAATGGAGGCTCTCGTGGTGGAACCCCAACTCCTCATGGAACTCCTCGTGGAGGCCGTGGTGGATTTGGAGGTAACCGTGGGGGTTTCGGTAGAGAACGTTCCAGTGGAAGCGGCGCAAATTCTGTCCCGGTTGCATTCAAGGGAAAAAAGAAGACCTTTGACTAGAGAAAAAGTATTTAGTGGGATTTGATTTATTGTATTTTTAAAATGCCTTTCAAGTTTGAGGCCAAGCTCGTAGATCTTGTGGTATGGTCACGTGCAGTGTACGCGTTATCCACTATTTCAGACACCATCAAATGGACCTTGAGAGAATACAGGAACAACTACGAGATCAACCTTACTGCCGTTAATATAAGCAAGACGAGTTCCCTTACATGCACTTTTAATAGAGATTTTTTCCAAAGTTTCGAGGTGAACGGTCTGGTTCCTGAAATAGAAGGAGCCGCTTCGTTCAGTTTTCTCATCAACAGCAAAACAATGAACGCTTGTTTCAAAGATTCAGATAATACAGAGTATTTCAAGCTGTTGGTGATCCATGAGAATCTGGACGATTCAACCCAAATTTTCTCCAATAAACTGTTTGTGGAGTCGGTCAACAAGTCAGGTGTCACAAAGAATTATTCATTAGCCTTCAGACCCGGTTATTCGTCCAACGACCTCAAGATTAGCCATGTTTACCACAAAATTGTGCGGTCACGTGACACCAGGCACGAGCACGAGGAGGACAGGGTGCATCTGTTGGTGATGGAGATTCGTATTTTGAAGCGGTTTTTGAGTATGTTTGGACATGGACTCGAGGACTTCAAGATTGAAGTGTATCCTGACGCTCGCAAAATGCTTCTACATGGATATAATCGCCAGGATCTATTATCTGGAAGAAACGCGTCGTTGGCTGCGCAGCCAATGAGTTTATCGATGCAATTGAGTCTGAATGATATAGTGGAAGAAAATACAGTTGCCGGTGATCCCAAACACGAGATAGCATTTCGATTGCGCGATTTTCGCACGTTTGTCCAGCTCGCAGGCACTGAACCTGGAGATTGTCAAGTTATGTTCAGTTATTCCGGGGCTCCGATAGTGTTTGAGAAAATAATAGCAAAAGGAGGTGAAAAAGACAAGGTCCAACTCTGTGTATTCACACTCACTATGATCACCGACGGCGAGGAAACCGAATCTGGTCAGATTATAACTACTGAATTAAAAGGAGCTCAAGACTCCAAGACAGAGCCTCTATTTGTTTCCGAACCTTCAGAAACCACTACGCCGCATAATTCTACTTCCGATCAGATTTTCTGGAACAACCATCGCTATCACACAACATCCCATACAGTGTCCCATCAAGAAGAGACCAGGACTCCGCAACCTGATCCAATATCCGATCTCCCTCCAGGGATAGATCCAGCATACATGGAGCAAACCCAGGTTTCCGAGCCCAAGGGATTGTTCGATTAACTAAAATGATTCATTACTTAAATAAATACTTAATGCCTTACACTTCCTTCTTCTGGCTCATGTTGTACTTCAAGTATCTGTATCCTTGACCGAGTTGAGCAAATGTATTCACAAAGTGACATCCGAATAATAGGTAGTTGACTGGCTTAACTGCCATGGAATATCTCATAAACACAATAGAATAGAGGACTAACGAAGCTGTCATTGGTCCACTAATAAGGTCTGGACTTTTGTTTTGCAGGTCCATGATGGCTGCAATGGGTATACCAAAGTTGGAAACTGGTCCCCAGAAGTGGGTTGTGAACACATATTTGATAGTTTGTTTGCTAAAGATCTGTTTAGCGAACTGAGCGGCGGAAAACGAAGAAGACATGGCCGGTTGATTACAGACCGAAAAAAAGAGATGGAAAAAATAATTTATTATTCGGTCTCCTCTTTCTGGATAGGTCTATATGAAGATTGACGACGAATCAGGAGCCAGAGTAGCACACAGGCCACTATACAGAGTATCCCAGTGAGTTTGAAGACGGTACTGTAGCACCCACTTCCCAGATCGCACACGTTTCGAAAATCATCAGCCACCTCCACTTTAGAGGTGTGACCATCATAGTTCTTTGCAAACAGAGTACTAAGAACGATATTGACGGGCACTGGAGTCATGTTGCACAGACCCCAATTTGTGCTGAAACTTTTCATGCCCCATAAATCGCTTACCACCAATGGAGCAATGGTGTATAATGATCCATACCCCATTCCCAACCCCACAGAGAGTGTTGACAGCCCGCGCAGACTGTTGAAAAAAAATCCACCCACTTGGACAGCTCCTATAAGTGTTGCAGGAACTAGTAGCAAGTACGATCTGGAACTTGGTGTTCGCGCATGGAATAGGTCAGCTAAAACACCACCTAGAAGACGCCCACCTGTAGAACACACCGATAAGAGACTCACTTGTGAGTGTTGATATTCCTGCACCGCCACATCGTATGCTGTCAAACTCTGGCTTGCCAATTGCGTACCCCCATACAGCGAACACACAATTACACCCAATCCGTAGATGTACATCTGTCCAATTCCAGCAAGTAGACCCAGAGCAGTGGTCAACAGCCAGAAATCTCCTGTCTTGACCGCGTGTGGCTTTTCGATGTGATGCGGCATGGACGAGGAAGGGGATGTGAACGATTGAAGCTCAATGCTCACCGGTGTAGTCGGAGGAACAGCATGTGGATGTGGATGTGGACGTATCCAATCGCACGCACAGATGACTGGGACAGTCAAAATGCTGATTCCGAAGGAAACTTTAGCAACTATGGCAAGAAACTGCTCGGTATCTCCTGATGCTAGCCATGTTCCGAGCTGCGAATATAACATTCCACTGGCTCCGTAGCATGCAATGGGCAATCCTGCAGCCAATCCCTTTCTCTGAGGCCAGGTCATCATACTGCATTTCACGCACACTGCGTTTAATCCCGTGCTACCCATGCCCACCAAGGAAAATAAAAGACAACTGTATGCCAGATTTGAGTCTGCTGCTATATATTGACCGTGAAACAGGTAATATCCTAAGGATATAAAGATAGCTCCGATTGAAGAGGGAAATGTGTATCCAACTGCATCAATGGCACGTCCAACCAATGGACCTGCCACGATCGCTGCAGTCTGACCAGTAATTGCGATTTTGGCTGTCTCTGCCGTCGTATAACGCAATTGGGTAGCCACTTGTGGGGAAAATGCTCCAAACACATACAGTGTTCCACAATTAAGACTGGCAAGGGCCCCACATAACACTATCAAAAAAGGTGGGGGCATTGTTAAATCAGCTAGAGAGTGTTGTTGTATGTAATATTTACCTTTGAAAAAAATATCTCTAATGTTAAAGATAGCATATTTTGGATCAGACCTATTTTCTATTAAATGTCTATCCCACCTCCTACCTGAATATGCTGCCAATCTTACTGTGGTGGCTAGAAATTCCAAAATGACCGGACGTGGGCTCAAACAGATACGAGAACCCCCAATTGTGGAATTTGCAGATCAGTCCAATTTACCTGTTTTACGGGCTGACACCCGTAACGACTTTCCCCCTCTATATGGAAAGTTTGATATATGTATTGCTGTTTCCTACGGACTTCTCATCCCACCCTCCTTTCTTGAATCCCTCAAATACCCGGGACTCAACGTGCATCCCTCCTTACTGCCGTCACTTTCAGGACCCGCCCCGCTCCATCGATCATTACTTAGTCATCAGAACAAGACTGGTGTTTCAATTCAAACATTAGACCCCCATCAATTCGATCGAGGGAACATCTTGCTCCAAGACGAGCACGAAATTCAACCGAATGAGACTATTGCTTCATTGAGTGAAAAATTGGCCAATAGTGGAGGCAGACTTCTCCGGAAAGTGCTGGATGAAAGATTATACGATCCAGAAACCCATTCTTACATCAAATCGTCTCATCCATTCACATACGCTTCAAAAGTGAAGCTTCAAGATAAAGCAATATTATGGAACAAATATTCCACCACACAGATCATCAGACGTCAAAACACTTTGGGTCCACTCTTCACGTCAATTGAATCTCAAAAGCGAAATCAACCAGTGTCCTTGAAGCGCGTCTATCTCACAAACTTGAAACCTGTTACCGAACATATAGAGCTTGCACAGCCCGGAACGTTTAAATTGCATAGCGATGAATTAATGGTATACACTCTTGATGGGGCAGTAACCGCTTCGGGAATCAAACTCGAAGGGTTTCCCGAGGAATCTGCCACCAAGTTTCTCTCGAGCCTTAAAAAACGAACAGGACTCGTCTCTTGTAAGTTTATATAGATCACAAAGCCACAATACAGCTCTTATTGAATTCTTGAACTGCAACAGCAATCTTGCTGTATAGGAATTTCTTGTCAGAAAGATCAGGAATAGGTATGAATCTCTCGACACCAAAAGCACGCTTTTGTCTGATTCGGATTCCCGAGTTCTCTAAAGTAATACTTTCGATCTGATCGTACAGGATCTCCCATTCAACTGTCAACTTGACTATCGAGACAATGACGATCCGTTTAATGCTCACTATCACGCAATGTTCTTGACCAGGAAGAATAACATGGGCAAGATATTTGTCATCGAAATATTTTCCTCCTTCACAGCTCTTGAGCCAGAATTGACCTTGAGATTCTCTCTCCAAAAATTGGGAAATGGTTCCGTCATGATTGATAAATCTTGGAAGACGAACTTTGTCAAGCCCTTCTCCATCAAACGCAGTGGCTGTATTTCTGATTCCTTCACTAATATTGTTTGCAAAATCAAACAGTCCAGTAGCAGTTTTGGTTGGAAGTCCAATCAATCCTTTACCCAGACCTTTGAAAAATCCAGAAGTTCCTTCTTGATTGGCTCCTTCTATAGGGGCAGTAGCTATTCCAGTGATACCACTGGAGATACCTTCTACCAAAGAAGTAGCTCCTGACGTAAACCCGTAGATTGGATGCTTTGGTTTGTTGCGTTGTCTCATCAATCTCCGACGTTCCTGGAAATTTTTATCCATGGTGGCAGCAGTTAAACCTTTGGCCATTGACCCAGTGAACCGTGCAAAACTATCACTGAAACCAAAAATCGACTTCTTCACGAAACTTAGGCCACCTTTGGCCAATCCAATACCCAGTTCTTGAGGACGATCTGTCATAATGAAACCCTGATATGGCTCATAGAATATGTCCATAACTCCAGAGCTGATGTTGTTGAACAATCCAACAGGATTTCCCAAAACATCTGCAGATCCCAGAACTTTGTAGATTTGGTAAAGGAATGCTTGTTGATAATGCTCACTTATGTTTTGAACCAAGTATGGTAAAGGAGTACGGATGTTTTCCAGGAATAACGAGCTCAACCGAACTGGAGCGTCATTGATGTTTCCAATAGCCATTGTCAAAATGTTAAGAAGCACAGCAAGGGCATTTTGAGCTTCTGCAGTATCTTGAGCATTAATTCTCTCTGTTCTCACAAACGACAGATTGAATTGTAAAGGTTGCAAATGAAGAGCCTCGAAATACAAATCATTTCCAGATCGAACGGTCGGAGCTTCTGGAATCTGCAAATTCTCATCCCAAAGAACATTTCGAACGGATTTGTTCCATGCTGCTCCTGGGAACTTTGAAAAGTCCAATAGAGCAAAAAGGAAATCCTCATCCACTTCCACAGACATTTCCTGTAATAGCACAGTGGCATACTTGATGTAATTAACACCGTGGGTCTCATCTTTGAGTCTGGATATGGCCATAGAGAAGGCTGGATGACTATCCATTTCAGCACTAGACTTGGGCACAACTGTAGGATAAACAATGATCGGGTAGATACTTGGATACAATTGGTTGTCAACCTGGATCCACTTGAGCTTTAAACTGAAGTTTTGGTAGATTTCCGATTCATTGTAGCGTAACTCCATGCCTCTGATGGTGGTGTAGCACAACTCTTGATGTTTAGTGTTGATCAATGAAACGCCCAATCCTTCGAATCTCACCAAAACTTTGGTGAAGTAATTCTCCTCCTTTTCAATGGTTTCAAATTTGTCTGTTTTGCTTCCGTTACCAAGCATTGTTTGTGAAGAACTGTTGTATTTCAGTTGGTAAAGACTGGTCTTTGGATCATAATTGGATATCACCAAAGATTGGATCGTTCCATCAGCAACAACATTCAAATCAACAATCCGAGTGGTCTTATCTGCTCCCTTTCCGATCTTCATCGGCATCAGAGTTCCAATTTCTGCCAAATGAATAAATCGTTCTCTTGATCCACTTCTCAAAACCAACTCCTTATATTGAGCAGCAGGGAAATCCCAAGCATAGGGCATTGCACTCTTCGGAGGGATCCGGTAGAATATTGGCTTGAATGGCGTATCAGAAACTCTGCGTCCTTCTTCGTTGATATTTGGATCCGATTGATAGATAAAGAACTCGTAATCACTGAAATTTCGAATCGAGTATGGCCACATATCCTTTGCATCCGAAATATCAATGAATATCGCGGCAGCTTCGGTACTGATCACCACACGAACAAGTTTGTGTGCATTAGTGTGGAGTTTTTGAACACGAATAAACACCTCTCCAATATCATTAACCCCAAATGGAGCAGACCAAGTGGACTTGCTTCCTGAAAAGCCAACTTGAAGTTGTTTGGCAACTGTACGAGGCATTGCATAGATTGGACTGGATTCTCCAGGTTCAATTTGCAACACTCCTGAAGCACCAACCTTGGATACCTGAATAGTATCCTCAAGACTATTTCTGATCACATAACGAGGAGTTATACTGATCACCTTGGTCAGACTGTAGATACCCTCACCTTCCGTGATATGGACTCCAATATCGTTTTCAAGCTCGCGATCTTTTAATGGAATACGGACCTCAAACGATTGTCCAATTTTATCAATACTGATATTCGAACTTGCTTGTGAATCTCCAACTCTTAACACAGCACGATTCTCCTCCAAGTTTCCTCCCATGAAATGAGAACTATCTGTTCCATCATAATCAAACGAAAACAGACCTGGAACAGTGTGGTTAGGTCCAGCGGGTGAACGATCATGAGCAGCACAGATCATTTTGTTGAATTTATCGCTCATGCTGATATCCTTTCCAGTTCTATTAAGCACCAAATATGGAGAATAGATTAAAATCTTCAGTCCAGAACGCTCATTATTAACATAATGCAAGCCCAAGTGTAATCTTTGACCATCATCACTCTTCAAAGTTAATCTTCGACTTAAAGGAATCTGGGATTTTGCAGGAATATTGATGAATCCTGCTTCAGATTCACCATATTTTGATTCAAGAGGCTTGATATGTAACATTAGAATGGCATTCATATCAACAACATGGATCGATTTCGTGGCTCCTTTCTTTAAACCTCCAGTCCAAGTCTTGAATCCTTTTTGGAACACCTTCCAATTGATATCAAACGGAAGAAGGTTCTGAATTTCCAATGGAGGAGTGATTGTTATAGTCATATGAGGATATATTTGGGTCAACACCTCCTTGTCATTATAAGTAGCATGGGCACGGAAGAAGTACTTCTTTGCAACTCCTTCATCTTCCTGAGGACACTCCAAAACCATATCTTTTTGCATAATGTTTTGCCAATTGAAATCCACAATATTATCACTTCCCATGATTTTGGCAACTGACCAGCCAAAGTTCTGTTCATGTGATTCAGGACGAACACCAAATTTGCCATTGTAGACATACTTGATCGGAAGAGCTAATCTTTCACCAGCCTGAATTACAAACTCGTGATCAACACCCAAATTATGTTCAATCTTCTGTCCCGCTCCTATATGAATTGGAGCCTGGGTAAAGTTCTGGAGTGTAACTGTAGATTTCAAATACACCTTCTTGACCTTGTCTTCCCCAAGAACGATTTCACAAGCTAATCTGTTGTGGTATCCTGAGTCAAGTTTTGGAGCTAACATGAACACTTCTTCTCCTCCAGAACGAAGAGAAACTCTGCGAACAGGACTGTATGGAGCATCCACGAATTGAATTCCAATGAAGTTTGATTCCGCATCAACACGAAGAGTCTCTCTAACTTTACGAGAATCTTCAAATGACCATGGTATACAACCTGAGTCTGAAAGTGTCGTCAATTGTTTGCGATTTTGCAAATCCGGATTTCCATCATCAATCCATATTTGGAGATCGTATCCTGTTTCATTGATAATACGATACGGAGCATCTTCACCACGGGGTTTGAAATCGATGTCCTCAGTAATCAAAGAGCTGACATGTGAAAGTAAGGCAACACTTCGAGAAGTAACAGTGAGCTCTGCAGACTCGCGTGAAGCAATGTCAATAGTTAAAGATTGAGACGGCTCAGTAGCACGGGAAATGTAGACACTGAACGACCATGGCTCCAACAGAGGTTCCCATGCGGAAGTAGAATAGTTAAAGATATTCACCAGAGTCTTGATAGTGGTATCTGCTTCTAAATCTGTGGACCAATTCTTGGCAGTCAATTCAAATGGCTTGGCCTCCATATCCAGAATCGGCAATTCATGCACATCTCCAATGATGACCAATCTGAGACCATCAACATTCACACTCATCTTCTCACCCTTAATTATCACCACTGGTTCTTCTGGAGCAACATCTGTGCGGCGACTGCTTCGAGAAACAGAAGAAAGAATCGATGGAGCATACTTGGCAAACTTCTTACCAAGCTCCTCTGGAAATGTGATATAACTTGCTTCATTAGCTTTTTCTTCAACTTTGGCATCCTGATGAATCTTTGAATACATAGAGGAGGCCTTATTAATGATTTCCAAAGCTAGTCTAATATCTCGAAGGGAAATTCTCATCAATAACGGGTCAACATTCATCTCGATCATGCTGAGAAATTGAGTTGCGGTAGATCCATTTGAATCGTAGTTGAAGCTAACCGAGAAGTCGTCAATTAATCTCAGTCTGCTAGTTTCGTACGCATCCATCTTGCAAAGGAACATTCCAACTCCAACTGCATTAAGATTCAAAATATTCTGACTGGTGACAAGGAACTGACTCACCTTAAAAACTATCGCTTCGGAATCTTCATTTTGAGGATTGGCAAGGAGAATTATAGATGGATCAACAATATTGATAGAGTATTGAACGGTCATTTCGGAACCACTATCATTAGACTCTTTCTGGACAACATGAGTTTGGAAATCCTCTTCAGAGTCGGACTCCTCATCTGAAGTTTCAATACCGGTTATTTGTGGACGCGATGGTTCCGCAGTGGTACATGCAAAATCCATGAATTCCTTCAAGGAGAAAAGGTAATCAAGAGCCAAAATCACCTTTGGATTATCGATAGCCAAATTGATATTCATGGTCTTCTTCATGTCTTCTTTGTTTTCAGATGTCACAGATGCCATGAATTGATAATCTGCGGGAGAAATTGGTGGAACAATGTTGGTAAACTTATTGTCCTTGTTTTCCCGAACATCTTCAATGACGAACGATTTAATATGCAAATCCGACTTGAAATTTCCATTCTGCTTCATTTCCATTTTAATTCCAAGATCATTCAAGGAAAATCTCGAAAGCGACTTTCCATCCAACGAACACGACTTGGTGGTCCTATTATACAATGTCAGAGCTAGAATTGGAATATTGAAGTCCAAATCAAATTTAACTTTGTCGGATGATATCTCTTCCACATTATCGACAACTTGAGAACGTTCAGATCGTGATCTTTGAGGCATTATGATACTGTTTGTTCGCGTAGCAGCAGTTTCAATTTCTTCATTTAAGGTATCTGAACCGCCTGAGAAGACCCTAGGAATTTGATTCATGATCCTCAATAAATATTGGGCTTGTAGTTCTGTCAACTTCATCTCCTTGCCTGTAACTCCACCGGTGATAATCATAGCGGGCCTTTCGAGTTTCATATTATCACAGTAGTTGATATCGAATCCAACATCAAGATCATCAATAATTTCCAAGCTTTGGAGATCGCTGTCGATTGAAAATGCAGAAGTCACTTTGGTATTGCGCAACCCCAAAGAAATCATATTCAACATACTTTCATCTTCTTTGACAAACTCATTAATGGCGTAGATTTCTCCAAGATTTGCCGTCACATTGTCGTATAAACCTCCTTCAGGGTCCACTATCTTTGGAAATATGAGGATTGGAGCACGAACCAAAACGTCAAACTTCATCAGAGTTGGATATTCAATATTATTAGCCTGGTTGAGAGCTGTTTCACGGGCACGGTCATAAATATACTTCATCTTCTGGAACTGGTTCAAATATGCCAGAATCTTAGTAAATGGTTCTTCAACAAACATCACAACCACGGATCCTGTCTTCAAAGAGACCATTGAGTTGTAAGTCTCTTTATTTGTCGTCTGGTCGAAAGTTTCATAATAGAGCTCTGCAAGTTCATCACCACGAATCGTGATAAGTTTTCTCAAAGGGGAGTCCGCAGATGCACCTTCATTGACCTCATCAAATAAGGAGAATCCTCCAATTTTAGCACCCACTCTCATTTTCTCTGGTAATAAGAAACAACTAATATCTGCGTGTTGTAAAGTCATCGTTGCCAACTTGATTCCGTCATCATTGAGAATCAAAATGATACTCTGCAATCTGATTTGGACGTCAATGTGTTGAGGGGCAGTAGCAACCTCATTCTCATTATTATGACGGAGCTTATCTGCAGGAATCTCTGGTGCATCTGGATTGGTGAAGGTGTTAAGTACAAAGTTCAATAGGGTCAGTATGGATTTCCGAGTGACCACCACTTTGAAATCAGCAATGTTTAAATCAACCTTTTGATCGTAAACCTCAATATTCTCACCTTTGAATGGAACCAAACGTTGGAGCCTTGAATAGTGGACTTCAAATAACTTATCCTTATGGCTGGAATCCTTATTGATCTTGGACGAAATCAATGATCTGAATTCATCAGATTCTGAATGTTCAATATGATCCTCCATGGTCAAATCCTGTAGCCAAAGATCAACATGCATATCCGATGCTGTTTTGAAAAAGGTGAGACTCAATTTTTCTCCAATAAGATCAACCAATCGATCAGAAGCAAGAGTTTCACTGTCAGAACATCGATTCAATGAGAGGAAAATCAAATCCATGGTGAAATTGAATTCTATCTGATGTTGGGCATTAGCCAATTCACTATTGGTCTGGGTAGCTTTCGTCATAATAGAAGAGGTTTCAGAAATAGGAGGACTCTTGGTGTCACTGTCAAGCTCATCAAGCGCAACAGTTTGTGTGTTGACCAAAGACTTGAAACGATTAGCATATTCTTCATCTGGACCTTCATCTTCGAAATTAAAGTTCGGAATCGCCGTCTCAATCAACTCCATAAACACCTTGTATTGATAATCACTCAACATTGCCCTGAATTGAGGGACATCTCCACTCACCCTTATTCTAGGAAGATTATAGTATGTCGGAATGATCGAAAGTTCCACTAGAAACTTCATGCTAAATTGCTCCAATATCATAGCTGGTTTCTCCCCATTGTGATGGAGCTGTTCAATTGTTGATTTGATATTTGATCCAATCAAAATCTGAGCATCCTGGACCATCAAGTTGAACTTATCATATAAAAACGAATTCATGCGTTCCCAATCCGCATTGGTATAATTATCCTTATTTTCTGATTTGATAAGGTTGATCTGTTCTTTGCTGACCAAGTCACTAACAATGCTGATATGACCAGCATCCAGAACAGCCATCGGAGAAGACCAGCTTCCAGGATTCACTGGAACTATGATTAACGGAGCCTGTAGATCCATCTTACAGTTGATAGTTTTATGTTCTTCAAACGCATATTGTAGCCCAATCCTTGTCTGCTTCGTGAAATCCTGAATGGTAGATTCAGCAGCATTCATCAACATTCCAATTGTATCAAGATGAACTTTCGGGGGTGTAAAGAAACGCACAATAGATTCTATGAATCTTGGATTGTGAAAGATTGTCATACTGTTCATTTTTGCCAATAATGCTGAATCTGCGGATTCATCCAACGGATTATTCTCAAATGAGACCTGGAAAAACGGTTCAACCATTGAATCTTGTGAAAGAATACCAGAATCTTCAACCGAAGATTTTAAAGGTTTCACACTCACAATGTGTTTATAAAGGGTATTGTCAGAACCATCTTCAACTCTGAATTCATTCAATTTGAAACCGGCAAAGAAAGAATCTTTTCTTTGGAAGAAGTCTGCATCACAACCTTCAAAAACGATCTCGGCCATATTATCTCGGCCTTTCGCATCTCGGATCGCGAAGGAACCCTTTTTGAGGTTGCAGCTAATAGCAGTGATAACCCGTTCCCTAGGGATATCAATTGAATCCGCAGCTTTCTTCTTCTCATCAAATTCAATGGCTTCATAAAGTTCTTTACGTTGCTCATCGGACATGGTCAACTCTGTGGTTTCTTGGGTGTCCTCATTAGATCCATTCCCACCCCACCACGAAAACCAACCTTGTTGAGCCTTCTCAGCGACTGGCTGAATGATTGAGATCGTTTCATTTTCTTTGCGGAACTCCATACGTGCCAGAGATCGATAGAATTTGATGTCTTCGTATTCCAAGTCGCTCTCCAGCTGTTCAAGTTCAGTGGTGGCAGCTGGAGTCATTTTTTCTCCCAGATGTAACTTCCAGACCGAAATATACAATTTCCGCTGGTTGCGCCTGGTCTTGAAGTAATCCCAGGTCCACTTGTAGTTCCTCTCATGAATTTCACTGTGAACACATTTGAAAGCATACTGGAGCCACTTTTTAGGATCATCTTCCACAGAACAGTTCGGCCGCAACTTACGGAACTTCTGGGTCTTCAAAAACCAATTCAAATGTGAAGTTGTCCATAGAATATCGCGGTATTGATGACTATCGAGATCCAATCCGAACTCATCAAAGAAAAACTTTCCGGAATAATGAGGTGCTGTTTCTGTTGCTCCTTGTTTGTTCACTGACAAATGTCCATACCCAGAAACTGGTTTCAATATGTATTGCGTTTCGTTGTTGTACTCCAAATTGCGCTCGATAACACTCTTGAAGAAGTCCAATAATTCATCATCATCAGTCAACTCAGTGGCTTCATTTTCGGTATCCCAGTACACACTCAAACTTCCCAAGGTCAACAGTTTGCGAGCCATCTTGGTGATTTCAGCATTGAATCCAGGAATCCAATTTTCGTCTGTCGAGATGGCAGAAAGCTCTTTCAAGGTGAATCCAAGAGTGTACGGATTTTCAGTAAAAGTATGGTCATCCTCGTATCTAAAATGGATGTTTTTGATCGTCACTTGTAAGTTGTCCACAATCTTCGTCACAAGACTTTCTGTGAAACTCTCGTTCTTTGCTTGTTCTTCCTCAGACAAATTTGACGAATAAGGCGTACTCTTATTGACCATTTCCAGGGCCTCCAACTTCTCTCTCTTCAATCTAAGTTCGCGTTCCTTCTCCTCTTCGGCATCATATTCAGTCAAGATTTGAGGAGAAGCAAGCAAAAACACATCTTCAATTAAAACCTTGACTGGTTTACCCTTTAAATTGGACCATGGAATCTGAAGGGTGAGCTCACCAATATGACCAAATCGGACATCTACAGGTAATTTGAGCTTTTCCAACGATTCTTGCTTCAATTTAAGGTTTTTCAACTTCACATCACCACTCCAGATGCCAATATTCAATTGTTTGGGATCAAAGTTCTCAACATAGGCACCAAGAGCCCTGTTAAGAATATTGGCAACAAGAGACTCTAACATTGAATGATTTTAATAGATAGAACCTCAAAAATGGCGGACGCGTAAGGAAATTAGATTTCAATGCCAATTGCCTTTATATGTTCTGTTAAGAAACTTTGCTATGTGGCGTAATTATTATTATAAAATAGACAGATCTACGGCTGTGCGCCGTAAAAAATAATTACTTATTATATTCAACGGAATGGATTGGTGTCTGAAGTGAATTCGGATCGCATATCATTAGTGGTAGACACCTCAGAACGCAAATCTGCTGTGGTGATCGAGGCTGCATCCATATCGCGAAGATCTCTATCTCTGTCTCTCATGCGGATCAAATCGCCAAGAGTGGTTTGTTTTCCGCCCTTTTGGCGACGTAGATAGTAAACAACTCCAACCATCAAGATGCCTACAACAACCACGGGAACCACAACTGCAGGAACGATGACCTTCACTTTGGAGTTGCTCTTTTTGGTAGTGGTGACTCCATTATCAGACGGTTTTCTAGTGATTTCCGTAAAGGCATCTGCTTCACTTTCGATCACACGGATTAAAGGTCCAGTGGTAGTACCAGTATGTTTTGCATCAGAACTAGAACTCAACAATGGAGTGATCTGTAACCAAGCCCAGCCATCTAATCCACTTCCAATGTAGGAGGACTTGACCTCCCAGGCATAGAATCCATTATTGTTCAAAATGTAGTCTGAATTGAAAAGGGCAGTATCAGAGTCAACTTTGTATGCAACAGTGGAAATTCTGACTCTCACAACGTCGTCACTACCCCAATATTCTGGGTCCCATGTGATCCAATAGGTCTCACCAGCCAAGAACTCGGTGCCGTTCGCAATACAGAACGGATAATTATCACTCGAGCTATCTGCTCTCTCATTAAAACATCCTAACACCGGCAAAGCACCTCCAGTGGGATCTGGATATGAGGTATCGGTAGCAGTTGGTGAAGCAGAGATAGTGCTAGACCCAGACACGGTTGGAGTCACGATATAGGGTATTCCTGAGGAATCCAACGAGTTCCACACTGTTGCAGAGTCTGTAACAGGTGATGCCGAGATGGTCACATCATTTATGACCGTTGGAGTCACAGACACCAGAGTGTTGGACGAAGTCGAGGTCCAAACATTATCAGTGAGCACTTTCTGTGCTGACGCACCAATAGCCCAAACTAGAGTCAAAAGTAGCATAATTTTGTGCAGGTCTCCTAAGCACGCGAGAAACGGTTATCTCCTAGAATATATACCCCCCCACACCGACATCCCCGAATTTTGGTGATTGGCTACATGATGCCAGGACAATGAGGAAGGGATCAACGTTTGCACATGACGCATTATAAGATGTTCTAAGTGACTTTTAATATTACATGAAAGCATATGCTAGTATACATAACAAATGGAAGGAAGAAATTAAACTTCTTGAACGTTCTTCTCGAGATCAATATTGATCGCAACAGGGAGGTTGGAATCCTTGCGGTTTCTGGTCTTCAGGTACTTTGCCTGTTTCTGGGAGTTCAACCGGGTGTAATTATTTCCATGAGACCAAGATTTGAATCTGACAATATTCCAGACCCCCTTTCTAAATCTTTTGAATGAGTTGGAGATGAAAAACAAATACATCAGATACTCAAGGTAGAAGAATATGCCTGCCACCACAAAGCCTGCAGCCACTGCCCAGGCTATATGATTTAATAAGAGGAACATGAATTTTGCGTCATCCATATGCCAGGATGATCCTTTGGAGATGGTGAAAAACGGATTGTCACCGCTTTTATAGTGTTCGGGCATCAAGATTCGGACAGCTCCAGCATCTGGAACTCCCCATCTCTTGTATTGTTTCCATATCACCGACAAAAATAATGGACCCGTAGAATACATAATGGTGATGTATGGAACCAACCAATTGTGATTATATTGATTCAACGAGTCAATTACCTGGGCAAAGAATGGATGTTTAGGCATAGAGCCCATGGCGTCGTTGGAAATTCCAGTTGGAATAGTTTTTCTCACAAATGCTGGAACCGTGAGTAAGGGGTCTAATCTTCTGGCACATCCATCATCCAAGTCGATGTAGATACCTCCAAAATGGTTCAAAACGAAATACCGAATTACGTCTGCCCGCTCTATAGGGTACTTGTACCCATCAAAAGTATCAAGGAACCATGGATATTGTTCAGAGATGAAGTCTCTGGACATTTCGTCTGTCCAAAGAATGTACTCGTAATCTGGATGCAAGTCAATACAGTTTTGTTGTCCCTTTTTCCAGATCTCAGGGATGTCTGCTGTTTTATATGTCTGATGGATAATTTTTGGAATAAGCTGAGGCTTATCAAAGCTGGAGTTTAATTCGGAATCTAGAAGTGCATCTTTGAAGCTGTCATCATTCAAAAGTGTTATGAGGTCAAACAGCTCGTAGACAAGGAATAGCACCACCGCCAAATGTGCCAAAAGGATATATTGTAGCTCTTTCCTCATTTCAAATGATAGGCTGTGAATTTCTTTTGAGTTGGCAGGTACTCAAAGAGAACACTTGAACAGAGTAACTTAATCGTAAGATAGTTAGCAACCAACACCAAATTGAGCAACTAGGTGAATTGTTTTCGTTGGCACCCTTTTTAAGACTTAGCTGAGTGATGGATAAAATTATTTATATTTATACTCTCCACCTCGCTGCGCCCATCTTTGTTTGTGGAATGCGCATACATACAATACCTACGATAAAAAATTTCTGCCTAGCCACGAAAATATTTTCATCAGCCCCCTAGGTATATTAACACTATACTTTATGGTGTACAAAGGATGGTTTCTCTGGCATGGTGGGATCCATCTGACGGATAGTATGATCAATATCATGCATTAATTCTCCACTATATCGAACACTATCGTCTTTTCTCGTAGCAAACCACCTATTTATCGGACGTTTGGTGAGAAATTTGTAAACCAGGAACACTAAAATCATGGCACCAGCCACAGATACCACACTTCCGACCAAATAAGCTAAAAACTTGGGAATCACCGGCTTCTTGGGAGAACTTGGTTCAACTATGTCTGCATAAGGGTCGTACGCTATTTCGGACATTCGGGAAGACCCCAATTGGCCTTCTTAATGCTACATTTATACTTTACGCTTCCCCAATTATATGGTATGTTCTGTTGCTGCTTAAATATCAGTTTCGGAAATCGGCCTCACTTTTACAGAAAGTCATCCTTACACCACACCACAGACCGAGTGACCGGCGCCCAATCGAGAAGGAGATGCGCACCAAAAAAAAAAGAAGAATCCATCCGCTGAAAAATTCTTGAGACCGGTGCACGTCTAACAATAGAGGTACAATGCCGGCATCTGACGACTTTTCTGAAAGTACATTAGTGTAAAGGTGTTATTTTATTGGCAATCGAGAGGGTAACTGGCCCAAACACAGGCACAAAAATTTTTCAATATATGGAGAATTGTTCAGCTTTAGTTGGCAGAGGAAGGTGTTGATTTACTAAAAAGATTGCATTTTAACTCATTTTCATTAGCAAAATTGTATCATGTCTGCGATGTTTTCATATGCCCATGCTGCTGGCGCTCCAGTCTCGTCCAACGTTCCGAAATCTGATTTGGAGAGTGATCTTTCTAACTTGAGTGTTAATGACAAGGAAGTCGAGAAAGAGGTCAAGCCAATGAAAAAATCGGACAAAAGTGAGAAGAACGAGAAAAAGGAGAAAAAGAGCAACAGAGCAAGTTCCAAAGATCCCGAGGCCAAGACTGAGGTTGTCAAAGAAGACTTGGAGCCTAAAAAGGTTAAGCTGGCCCCTGCTCCTTTGCCCGTCACCAATGTGTGGGGAGGCAGTTCTGCAGTTGTTACTCCAAGTTCCAACACTGAAACTATTGTGTTACCTGATTCGGGATCCGAAAATGCTCCTAATGTGATCAAGGCTACGCAAGGCAAGGAAAAATGGGTTCCATTTAAAGCCTCTGTGGTAATTGCATCCAACAAGCCAACCAACAAGGCTGCTGGCAAAAAGAAGGGCAAGAAGAAGACCTTCAAAGATGGCGAAGCAAAGGAGAATAGAGACGCTAGAAAAAATACCAAAAGAGGTGAAGTGCGCAAGGTCGACCCTACGGAAGGTGACATCCTCACAACCGAACCTTCTGTGGAAGAGTCTACCGATTTGGACGGCGAGTCCGTTGAAAGCAAGTCAGGAGAGCCTGCTAAGTTGGCCAGGTCCAACGGTAATGGAAATGGCAATGGCCCACTCTCGTTTTCCGGACGTCAATACCGTACGCCATACAACAATCAAAACAGAAGATACAGCCAAAACGGTAACCAGGTCACTCCTTCAGGAAAGACCAACGGCCAACACGGTCAATTACCATTTGCTCCATACAATAACCGGCCTTACAACGGACAGGCCAATAGACACCACATTAACCGGCAAAGTTTCCAGCAGTCGCAATATTTCATACCCCAACAGCCATTCTATGCACCAATCCCGTACATTCCATATCCAGCCGGACCTGCCCCATTTGCTCCGGTTGTTGCGCAACAGCCTGCTCCAATCGCCGTGCCGTCTCCGGACAGCAACATGAGGGAAGCTATGCTCCAGACATTGGCTAAACAAATTGATTACTATTTCTCGACCCAGAACCTGGTCAAGGATATCTTTTTGAGAAAACATATGAACGATGATGGTTACTTGCCTTTGCCTGTGCTTGCTGGATTTTACAGAGTGTCTGGGTTGTCTTACGGTGATTACAACCTGGTGCTCGAAAGTTTACCTATGTGTGAAAATCTTGAGTACGGCATTGTTGGTGAGGAAGATCAGCCACTGTACAAGGTGCGGGCCCGCACCAACCCTACAATATGGGTCCTACCTGCTGATCAGCGTTTGGAACAAGGCGGTGACATCCGGTCTCCAAAGGCTGAGTAGAGAGGAACCTTTGATGGTGGTGTAAGGATGCAACCCGAAAAATTGTGTAAATAATTTGCCATTAATTTATTCCTCATCAAAACAAATGTCTGATCAGTTTACTTCTGTTCAATGGGAGAGAGACGAGCCTGTTAATAAACCTTTTGTTTCACAGTTGCCTCCTACAATTGAAGAAGATACTTCAAAATCCGAACATTCTACTAATTTTGCCAATGAAAGTGATCATGTAGACGAGGATCCCGATGAAAGTGGGTCTGGTCTTCTTGTTGGCTCCAAGTTGGAACATCCTGCGCTTTCCGAGCTACACAATGATCAATCAGAGTCGGAGCCTCGTGCGGTTCCTGAGTCCGATTCCGATTTCTACATTGAAACAAGAGTTTCCCATCCTTTGACAGAATACGATGGGCAAAACCCATATACTTCTTTTTTGATCGAAATCAGGACCAATTGTACTACGTTCAAACAATTGGACTACCAGATCCGCAGGAGATATTCGGATTTCAGTTTCTTATACGATTGTCTCTCAAATGACTATCCTACACTGATTATTCCTCCGCTTCCCAACAAACAGCGATTAGAATATATTAAAGGTGGTCGATTCACTGATGAATTTACTAACAAGCGGGCTGTTTCATTACATATATTTCTTACGAGGGTTTGCAAACATCCCGTTTTGAAACGATCCCAAATTGTTCATACATTTTTTGAGGATTCGGATTATTGGCACACTTACAAGTCGAATTTGAAGATATCCTCTGCAAGCATCGATCCGGCAAATAGCACATCACAGAATCTTGAGACAATGACAGATTATATTATGAATAGTTTCAAAAGACCGTCATATGAATCCACCCATAAGCGAGAGTTCCAAGAGATACAAGATAAGTCGACCAGATTACAAGACAACTTGGTGAAGATCGATCATATTTATTCAAAAGTTTTAACAAAGCAACAGGACATATGTGCGGATTTCTCTCGTTTTTCTCAGGAGTTCGCTAAGTTGAACGTTCTTTTTAGCAACGATTTTAATGGTAAGAGTCGCGATGACTCGTTGGACAGTACATCCAAACAAATATCCGACCAGTTCTCCAAATTTTCAGCAAACTTGGAGAAAATATCGGAACGTTCATTCCATTTGAACCATGATATCGAGTATAATTATCTGACATCCTTGAAAGATCTTGAACATTATATTACACAGTTAAGAAATCTGATCAAATTGAAGGAAGCCAAAGCTTTGGATTATGAGATGTTGTCCAATTATCTGGAGAAAGCCAAACAGGAACGTGATTATCTTATGAATGGGGGATCAGTCACGTCTTCGACCGAAGGTAAAATTACATTTTTGACAAGAACCCTTGAATCGGTCACGGGAATTGGGTCTCATCCTCAAGGAAATCTGACAAATGAAAGAATTGACAAACTCAAATCCCGGATCGAATTGTTGGAGAAGGAAAAGACTAATGCGTTTGAGGTCTTCCAGAAGCTTGAAACAGATCTTTTGGAAGAATTTCAACTATTTGAGAAGATCAAAACCGAGGAGATAAACGAATCCTTGAAAAGCCTTAGTGATTCCTATTTACAATATTATACCAATATGCTCAATGATTGGCAGAGCATAAAACTCACCAATCTTGATGCCAAGGAGAGCGCGCAATTCCAGAACCAGTTGAGCGAGGACAACGAATTGTTTTCCAGTAATGATGTGATGAAAAACAACGAGGTTCTGGAGACAAACTTCCAAAAGATCAACGAATCTAATGAATCTTGATACGTTTGCTTTTTTTGTTGTTGATCAGACTTCCGTTGCTGTCGAATTCCATAAATAAGTTTTCTTCGAATACAAATCCGAATTCTGTACCAAATACAGTTTCGAACTCTTCTTTGGTGAGAAATTGGGAGTATTGAATTGGAGGAAATTCGGATTGTTCTAGTCGTCTATTCTTTTTGTCTTTGGAAGCCGGACTTTTACTGTTTTCCAAAAGATAGAACTTTCGTAACAACATCACTGCTTGCTTGGTTAGCACCCCTGGTATCACCTGGTATGGTCGATTAAGTCCTGCTGAATCCTTATTGATAGCGAAAATTGAGCCATTTCCTCCAAATCGTTCATTAGGACATCCAAACACCACCAACTTTATCTCCAATTGTCGAAGCAATGATGCACACATAATACAAGGTTCTACTGTCACATACAACGTTGTTTCTTTCAGAACTTGAAGATAATACTCGGGAAATTTCGTCCGTACCTGGTCATATGCCTCGAATTCGGCATGTTTAGTACCATTGAGTGTGATGTTTGTTTGGTTGAATGATCTCGCTATGATTTGATTTTTATATACTAGAACACATCCGACTGGAACTTCCTTGACTGTCAATGCTGTTTCGGCCACTTTTAATGCCTCTTTCATAAAATTATAATGTACTGAGAAATCCATAATTTTTTTTTGTTTTGTTTAACTTTTTTATTTATGTCTACTGTAGATGAACTACAGCTTCAGAAAGAACTTCTTATCCAAGAGATTGAGGAGCTACAAGAAACATACAAACTGCTGGATGATGAGGTGACAGGATTGGATGAAGAAATTGAAGAAGACGTGGATGACATCGATAAGGAACTAGATCATCATCAATATTTTGATGAATTGATACAGAATTTGATGAGTGAGGGAATCAGACAAGTGGAAACAGAAAAACGACAAAGAAACGAAGCTAAACGACAAAAGCGTGAAACTATGATGGAACAAAGCCAGAAAGATTATGCTGAATTACAATCTAAATTGCAACCTGCTATTCAATTGGAGAACGCGTACAGATTAAGCGGAATCACCGCGTTTCCGATCAATGACCCCGAAACAACAGATCCCGATCGATTTTTAGGAATTCGGTTTGATGTCTTCGATCCAAACTCGCAAACCTTTGTCGTGCCACATTATGTGATTCTTCGTAAACAGCCCAAAAATGACGATTGGGAACTATTCAAAACCACGGTACCGAGATTTATTCCGATGAATCATCTTGCTTACGAGTTTTTGAACTCAGATTTGAATAGATTTGTGCGGCAGGTTCGAAAATGTCTGATTCAACTTCAAATCAAAAAGGCTGCTTTCCTACGATTGAAAGAAAAATTAGAACCTCCATCAGATCTGGATCACGATTTAGATTTCACCAAAATCAGTATCAATCTGGCTGATAAGGTGGAGATCATTCTGATTTGCGATCTCTATCGCATCTCCAAAGTCATCAGCACAAAGACAGATCCAACCTGTGATATCGAGCTACGACAGTTGGAAATTTTACTGACTAATTCTAAAGTGCAAGGCTTTGAAGAGAAGTTTTTGACCGTGGTGGAAAATTTGGTGTGACAAATATTTTTATTTACATTTTTATGCCAACAACTGTCGCAGAGATCTACAAGGAAAAACATCTCTTTTTTACTCTCCATCCAATCGTTTTGGTGGGGGGTCTGATATTGGCATTTCCTTGGAGATTACTAGGTTTTCAACCTTCCTCGGACAATCCAATCTTGGGGTCTAATGGTCCGCTCAATCGAATATTTGTGGGACATTGTTTTGAGTCGTTCTTTCTCTGTTTCTGTTTATCGACATGGTATACTATTAACTTGAAACGTTCAGAACAGATTTTGCCGTTGACCAGATCAACCGGACTGTCGACAAAAACAATTCTCCTCCGTCAACTATACAAATTGATTATTATCTATCTCTGGCTTTCTGTGTTGGTCATTTGGTGTTTTGGAGACTCGGTATTCGACCGTATACTCAAACTCACGGGAGGATATTGTACAGATCATGAGGGCCTCAATTATCATCAATGTCGAATCGCTGAAAGTAAATGGGTAGGTGGAACCAAATTTAGTGGACATTCTCTAATCCTCACCTGTTTCGCATTATGTCTCTTTTACGAATTCGAAAATGTTTACAAAGTGTACAGACCAGAGTCCAAAAAACCATTGATTGGTCTTTTGATCGTGTCAGGATTCTTCTTGTACATTTGGTTACTGGAATATACGTTCACGGCAATGTGGTACCATACAATCCCCGAGAAAATTGTAGGAACTGCAGCAGGTATGCTCCCACCATACCTTGTCTACTTCAAACTTCAATCCAACTTGAAAATTGTATAATTAACGCTACAATACAAACCACTCTGCGCCCTAATTGGCATCAATCTTCTCCATCTCTACTAAAGCGATCTTCTCCAATTCCAAAGCATCATTGTAAACAAGTGATCCTTCCTCGTTGTATAATTTCGCATTTGCAAACATCTTCTGCAACAACTCCTTGAACTGTTCATAATCCTCAATCGAGCCGTTTTTCAGACCCTTTTGTAGATCTTTGATAGCAACAGCTTTATCAACAATCTGATAGTAATCGGGATATAATTTTTTCGATGGAACTGTCATAAACAGTTGAGATCTTGATCTGCCTTCAGAATCATTGCATTCTATCAATTTTTCTAAAAGAGCAACACATTGAGCGACAAATGGCTCCTCGTCATCTCCATCATCTTGAGCAGCTGGTGTTGCAGATCTGTGTTTTTTGGTAGCAGGGCTTTCCTCGAAATCTTCATCTTCATCTTCAACTTCAATACCAGAAGCAGTCTGTTTCGCACGACGACGTTTCGCTGATTCACGTTTACGAGCAGCTGCCGCCTCAACAGTATCATCTTCAGCATCCATTGCATCAAGCCATTGCTCCTCAGTAAGACCATCATCATAAATCACCTGCTTACGTTCACGTTTGACACTCATGTCAGGCTTGGACTTTTCCAAATGATCAGAAATGTCTTCTTTGAACACCTGTGGCAACTCCTCGACAGTCAACAACCGAGGTGCTCCCATCTTTCTATCAGCTTCAAAGCGTTCCAAGTCCATCTGGTGGAACAACTCTCTCTCATCATCGTTTCTGGCAAGAATATCGTTCAACTCCTGATCATCCAAATCATCGTTTTCTTCCTCCTCGGTCTTCAACTTTTCAGCCTCTAAAAGTCTCTTCAAGAAAGCCTCCTGTTCCTCGGCACTCGATTTATTGTCGAATTTACCAGCCTGAATGACCTTTCCATCAATGTCCAACTTCTGGTGTGCTCTCTCAAGAATGACTTCCTCAACCGAGTCCTCAGTAATCAATCTCAAAATACGGACCTCGTTCTTTTGTCCAATACGATGCGCTCTGTCTTGGGCCTGTAAGTCCTGATGAGGATTCCAATCGGTATCGAAAATAATAACAGTGTCTGCAGTTTGCAAGTTCAATCCCAGACCACCGGCTCTGGTAGACAAAAGGAAACAGAAATACTCTGAATCAGGAGCATTGAAAGACTTCAACATGGTTTGACGGTCGTCAGCCTTGGTGGATCCGTCTAATCTCATGTACTTCATATCTTTGTATCTCAAATAATCCTCCATGATATCCATAACTTGAGTCATTTGGAAGAAAATCAACACCTTGTGACCTGAAGCCTTGAATTTAGGAAGAACACGATCCAGCAACTCAAACTTTCCTGAAGATCTCCAAATTAACTCGGTTGTCAATCTCGTAGGATTGACAATATCCTCAACCTCCTCAAAAACATATGGATGGTTGCAAACTTTCCGCAATTGCATAATCTTGTTGTTCAGACCCCGAAGACCGCTTTTGGTTGCTCCATGAACACCAACACCAAGGAAAAGAGCATTATGGTTCAACATCTGTTTATACAAACAAGATTGAAGTCCAGAGAGCTTACATTTGACAACTTTCTCAACTTTGTCTGGAAGATCTTTCTCGACATCCTTTTTCAATCTTCTGAGCAAGAACGGTCTCAAAACTTTGTGCAATCTTCTGATAATCAATAAACTTTCCTCCTCTGAGAGTTCAAGCTTGTCTTGATGACCTGTATTGGCAAATGGCGTATTGAACCATTCATCAAAAGATTTCACCGAATTAAACACTTTTGGAAGCACAAAGTTCAACAGAGCCCAAAGTTCAGGAAGATTGTTCTGTAATGGAGTACCAGTAAGAATCAGACGGTTTCTAGTATGATAATATTGCTGCAAAGTCACCGACAACTTAGAACTTGTATTTTTCATACGATGACCTTCATCAATAATCATATGAGCCCATTTGAACTTGCAAAGTAAAGGCCGATCTCTAATGACGTATTCGTAAGTGGTCAGCAAGACTGAGAAGTTACCACTCCGGACCTCGTATTGTAACTGTTTCCGTTGGTTCTGAGTACCTTTGTACACAATGGTCTTGACACCCGGAGCCCATCTTTCAAATTCCAATGTCCAGTTGGTGATGGTAGATAACGGCACAATCACCAAGAATTTTCCGCGCTCGTTCTTGGTCTCTATCAAATAGGTGATAAGAGAGATCGATTGAATGGTCTTACCCAAACCCATCTCGTCGGCTAAAATTCCGTTCAAATTGTTATTGTACAAAGAAACCATCCATTCCAGACCCTTCACTTGGTACTCTTTCAGAGTTCCACCAACCAGTAACGAGGGCTGTTTGTCGATCTTCTCCTTGATACGATGGGCAACCTCATAATAATCGATCTTATCACGACGTTCTTCAGCAGACACTTGTGTGTCTTGATCCAGAGGCTCTAGTCCCTCTTCTGCACGGTCTTGCATGTTCATGGCCTTTGTCTCATCTTGCTGGACTTTAACAGCATTGGCCAAAGAGTCCAAGAAATTATTGGTCTGTTTAATCAGATGGTGCAATCTAGTATCCTTGGTCCGTGTCAGCAATTGCATATAAGCTTCTTCATCGTTAGAACGTAAAGCTGCCAATCTCTGTTTTGCAATTCTCTCCAATTTCTTGCTCTCATCTTTTTCAACTTGCGAATGGAAATGCTGCAATGCCTTGGCCAGGTAGTGTCTAGAATTCCGTTTCTCTTCAAGTTCCTCGTTCACTTCTTCAAAAATAGCAGCCAAGCGAGCCACTTTTTGAGTTTGGTAATCGTGTTCCAATTCCTCTTTCTCTCTGCGTTGTTGCTCTTGTAGTTTCTCTGCAAGTCTTGAGGTCTGTTCAATCTTTTGTTTCTCTCTGATGGAGAACGTCCGCTTGAACGAACGGAAATTATCACTTGTATATTTTCCCTTCTGGTTAACAGTGCTGGCCAAAGTACTCTGTAATAAGGTGCGACGCATCTGTTTTTGTTCCGGCAACAATTTTAAGGCTTTCAACTCATTCAATGCACGGATCTTCATTTCGTCGACATTGTCTAAAATATCGCCGGCAGTCTTTTCAATATCGTTGGTAATATCAGAGCTATCATAAAGTCCAAGATTAGCAGGCAGAGATTCCAATTCTTGAATTCTGGACTCTATCTTATTTTTCACAACAGTCTCACCGAAAGCGTTTCCGACAGCATGAATTTCTGGATCAGGTACAGTTTTATTAGGATCCAAGCCCATAAGCATTGCCTTTTCAAAGAAATCAACTCCCAGAGGACCATTAGATTCTTCTTCTGCAATCTTGACCTCTCCCAGCAATCCCCTTTGAACTTCCAATGGCAAATCGACATCCTTGCTTAACAGTCCAAAAGCAAGAATTTGTAACTTCATCACATCCATATCAACAGTTTCCTCGTTGTTTGCCCAGGCTTTGTCCAATTCTGTACGTTTTTCTTCGAACTGCGTCCGTTCTTCGCTCAACCCCTGCAGAATTCGAAGAATCTTTTTCTTTTCCGAAATCTTGCTGGATTTAGTAAACTTGGACAGCAATCCTTGAACATCGGCAACACTTCTCGGAAGAGCCACATCGACACTTCCTTTGCCGTTTTCTTGTCGCTCTGTCATTTCTACGCGTTGTCACCAAAAAAACAAAAATACAAATTTAAAAAAAAGTTAGGCAATTCAACTCAAAGCTAAATTTTTCGAAATCCATCTTTGTGATGCATTCGTTTAGTTCATCCAGAAATGTTGTGGTAAACGAACCAGGACCTCTGACTTTGGTTCCCGCTTTAGCTCCTGCACGTTTATATAAACAACAGGCCATCACGGTTGCCATGAAAGGATCTTGTGTATTGGCTGCCACAAATGCAGCTATAGTAGATCCCAAAGAACATCCAGTTCCGGTTACTTTGCTCATTATTTCATGACCTCCAGAGATATATGCAACTCTAGTAGGACAAACAGTATTTCTCATGCCTGCGTTGATTCCATCAACAATAATGTCTATCTTTCCGGTAACAACAACCACAGATCTAGTTCTTAGGGCCAATCCTTTAGCCACTCTCACTACGGCCTCCAGTTCTTCCTCATGGCCGCTATCAACCCCTCTCATGGTCTTTTCAACTCCAGCAGCAGCGTAGATCTCGCCTTGATTACCCTTGATCACTGTCATATATCCTTCCAATAGTAATTTTTGTACACTTAGTCGACGTATGGTGGAAGCCCCTGCTCCAACTGGATCATATATTATCGGCTTCCCATACTTGTTATAGGCATTTAAAGCTGCCAAATACATCGACGTCTGTTCATCAGTAGGAGTTCCTGTATTCAGCACCAGTGCAATATCAGGATTCCGAGCTAACTCGTCGAATTCTTCAAGACATTCACTCATCAACGGAGAAGCCTGAACTGCCAGAGTCACATTGGCAGAAAAATTCTTAACCACATCGTTGGTAATATGATGGATCAATGGATTAGTTTTGCTTAAATTGCTAAGATACGACTCTCCACCTTCATCATCAGAAGTCATATTTTGCCAAAAAATGGGGGTCTCGTTCCATAGACGAGCCAATTCTTTGGTAGCAGTTCCAGCATCCTCCGCTGCCATGATACACGAAACCACTGCAACTCCATCGATCTCTTTACCAATAATTCTGGCCTGTGCTCGGACTCGTTGGACGTTTGATTGATTGATACCTCCAATAAGACATGTCTTTATATCGGACTTTGAATCTCTTACTATTTCCAACAACTTCTGCGATCCAATGGGCCCCATCGGCATTTTTTTCGTGATCTTGGTTGCGGTATCGAAACAGATTCCAATACCAATGTAATCAGCCCCGTCATCAATCGCTTTCTTGATTTCTTCAGGGGTACTGGCGGAGACTCCAATAATTTTGTCTGATCCCAATAATCGTCTAGCATCACAAACTTCCATATCATCTTGACCAACATGAAGATGAGCATCCACTGCTAGTGCAACATCTACCCGGTCATTGATTATAAGAGGAATGTTGGCCTTGTCAGTCAATTTCTTGACCTCTCTCGCACGGACAATAAATTCTCGAGTACTAAGCTCTTTTTCGCGCAATTGAACGCAGGTGACCCCGTTTTCGATGGCCTTCTCAATCTGTTCCATGAATGAAACTCCAGAAGGAACCATCTCGGCATTGGTAACCAAATAAATGGAAAGATCAAACACCGTCATACCCCCCACAAGATTTAAAAAATTTAAAAGAACTTAGCCTGTATCTTTCTTTACATAATAAAGCGCACATTTGGATCGATCTGGTGAGAAGATGATAATTGTGGCTTTTGGGTGTATTTTTGCGCAAGAACTGTTCTGATATTTTGCAAAAGTGTCAGGTAACTTTGCGTAGGTGTTTGGGACATGACCTTAATGAAGGCATAACTCAAAGCTCCAGTAAAAGTTCCAGCTTCGTTGGCATCAGCAGACGTTTGAGAATCCTTGCAACCAGAGAACATGATCACATCAGCAGGAGACATTTTCTGTTTCTTGATCTCATCGGCATGAGATCCAGAAGTGGCTTTGATCCGTTTGAAAACGTTACTGACAGAGCTCATCATTAGGGTGGGGTTTCTGGTCAGATATCCAGTAACAAGGTTCATGGCATCGCCTGAACTCTCTTTCCAGACATTATATTCCTTAATTCCTCCATCCTGTGCCCTGTAGCAGAAAGGCAAGTCTAAAGCAGTTCCCGAGTGACACGAATCAAAAATACAGGTCAATCTACAACCAGAAGGTAAAGGTCTGACCATAATCTCATGCATGACATCATCAATCAAGGATCCTGATTGTTGGAAATCCACCGGGTAAATACAATCATCAAATCCATCTTCTTCGTCTCCATCTTGATCTTCTTCTTGCCCTCCATGACCCGAGTAGTGGAAAAACAAAGAATCACCGGGCTTGGCATCTTTCACTAACCATTGCATGGCACGAATCATGTTAGCCTTGGTAGGTACTTTCACTAGTTCCCTTTGATCATCTGTCAAGATTACTATATCCTCGGTCTTGTAACCTTGAGCTTGAGTCAGATAGTTGTACATGTTGTGAGCGTCATTGATACAGCCTCTCAAAGCATTGTTGGTACCGATGTAGTTGATTCCAACCAATAGGGCCTTCTTACGTCCGTTACAAGCAGAGTATTGAAATTGCTGAACATGATTGGTACCACTGATCTGCTGGCTTTGAACGTTGAGGTTTGGCATCGGAGGTTGGCTCATTGGCTGCTGGTAGGCGAAGCCGTTTGAATTTTGAACCGTCTGCGTCTGCTGGTTTCCCCAGTTAGGAGGAGGAGCAGCTGGTCGAGAATACTGCTGGGATTGAGTAGACCCCATTGGAGCTTGGTAACCATTGTTGTAGGACGCGTTTGAATTTCCCGGATACATAGTGAAATAGAAATGATTTATTGGAGCAGGTGAAATTTGTCCAAGCATTTAGGAAGCGCACGACATAATATTGAGTGTAGCGAGAACAAGTGCATATATAGCGATATAGAGCACATTTGGTCGGGGCGAGTTATCATATCCAATTTTCGATCAGAAAGTCAAGTTCTTTAGCAATGGCTTTCAGGTACGACTCAAAATCCGTCTCTATAAACGGCATGTAATGGAGATCAACAAAGGCCTCCATTTTTTGGCAAAGAGGTGATTTCTTTTGAGAAACAGTATTCATCAGTTCGGTTAGAGCGTCTAAGGAGGACGGATAACTTGATGGGGGTAAAGTGTCGGTTTTTCTTCCGAAAAGTGAAAACCCCTTTTTATTCGAAGGCAGATCGATAGCCTCTAACATTGAACTTTCCAGCGCTCGTTGGTGGCTTTGCAACATGCGATCTGCTGCAGCTGCGGGAGTGAAGGCTTTCAAACATTGTTTGCAATCTAGCACAAATCTTGATATTAATGTAGCTTTGACGTTGGTGGAAGCAGTGTGGTGGGGGAAAAAGGTGTGTTCCAAATCGGATTCTACAAATGGCAACGAGTGTTTTGTGTTCTTCAACTGTCCGTTGATGTCCTTCATTAATTGTAGTCGTTCAGAAGGAGTAGCAATTTGTGAGCTCTGTTGGGTTTCAGAGGTCGTTCGAAACTCTTTTACTAGTCGTTTGTTCACAACAATACGTTCTAGATCATAGTCGCACAGCTTCAGCACCTTTATGGCTATTGGTCTCTTATCTATGGTATCGAGAAGTCCTGAGGGAAACTGATTATCCCCCCGTTGATCCTGCTCCATTACTGACACAGCGACAGCAATACACAGATCAGACCGGTCATTGAATCCAGATATTACGGAATCCGACGAAACAACAGAAACGGCATCACAATAGGCTTCCATTTCTGAAAATGAATGCCAATATTTATGTCCCTGTCAATACGTAGTGGGTCTAAAATTTAACAGAAGCGGCTAAAAATTTGCGCTAACCAAATCGAGAAATGAATTACGACGTAGAGTAATTCAATTCGTTGCTAAAGATTTTTTTAGCCGTATAAGAATCTATAGCTTGATGCATATGCTCCTCTCCTTTCACCCAATGCTAATTCAAATGTATCTTAGTCTTCTTCCCAGACGGAAGACACCGAAGTTTATCGAGTCCCATATCACGCACAGTCGTAGAAGAAGTAGTGTCAAGACCTTCTTTATCTGTTGTAAACCACCCCGGATCACAGTTTGGCTCAATCATCTCGAATCGACCTAATTTAAGTTCCTTATCTTTAAGTAGTAAACTCATCAGTTTTCGATTGAACATGTAATCGGATCCAGCTACAAATCTGATAATGTTCCCTGCTCCTGCATTTGATCCGTCCACTGCAATCGACGCGTCGGTCTCTAATGTTTTAAGCAGTTCGGTCACATTTCGAGGACCAGTCTGGTGCATTTCTGTATTCTCACTTGAATTAGTCTCTGATTCATGATCTAGAAACTCTGGTTGTTGGTTGTCTTTGTTCGGTGGAAACTGGTTGCTCCATTTTTTAGGCCGCCCAATTTTGGTAAAGTACGATAAGCTGATCGATGGAAAGGAGCTCGATGATGAGCTTGCTGAGCTTGACGATGAGGAAGGTGGATATGATATCACGTTTGACATCGATCTAGGGCCTCCGTCCTCTTTCAGCGGGATTGAGTTCCGAAGCGGGCTCGAAACTAGGGGTAAAAATCCACACACACACAAAGTTGGATTGATAGAATGATACCGACAGCGGAGCACCCTGCTGTCTATCAATCCTTTGAACTTGCCCTTCTTGATCGTGGTATATGGCGCTACACGATCAAACGTTTTCAGTGGATAATACTCATTCTCGTCATATAAAGTCCAATTTTCTTTGTGATCCACAACCATTCGTAATTATATCTTCTAAACTGTTCGCGAATCTTTTAATATTCGCACCTTAAGCCAGACCAAATCCTTATATTGTACCACTTTCCTGCACAAAGCGCAACATCCTCTTGAACCCTGTCGCACTTTGGAACTAGCTAGAGCTTTGTAAACACAATTGGAACAATAGAAGTGTCCGCATGGACTAACCACGCATTGCTCAATCTCATCAAAACAAATTGGGCAGGTGACATCTTTCAGTGTCTTGACACTATTTTGTCTCGTAGAAGCATCTTGTAACAAATCGGAAGTGGTTTTCTTTTCCACCTGGGTCTCTCCATCAGAGCCTAAGATGATTAGCTCATCGTCAGAAGAGTCTTCGGAACTGGTAAGAGAATCAGATATTGGTCTCTTGCGATCATTCGACTTGAAAGGGCTGTCTGTGATGACTATTTCCGGCTCAGTTTCCTGATCTGATTGATCATCTTGTTCGGTTTGGGACGACGGTAAATAGACTGAACTTGGGTCTTCTGCACTTTGAATGCTCACAACATTGGGGGTTTCATCTGTAGGCTGCAATGAGTTCCTACCAGAGGCGATTCTCGGATGGCGGAAACTCATTAGAAAGAACGATGCTACAAATATTTTGCCCTGGTAAAAAAAAGTAATTCCAGAGATGTCTCTACACAGGCAAAAAATGTCAGCAGAATAACTCGATGCTTTGTTTTAAGTGACTAACTAAACAAGCAAATCCAAAAGTCACAGATGCAACATGAGCATTGCGACGTAAACACAGATTTCACATGATAAATTTAGCGTACAAGATGGCGAGGATCACAAAGATCAAGGCAATCATGTAAACGTTGGATGATGATGCATCTTCTTTTGCAGGAGCAGAAGCTGCAGAAGTAGTATTGGTGGTGGTTGGAGCAAGCGGCATCGTCTCTGATGGTTCTTTTTCAGAGATGCCTGCCTTTGTATTGGAATTAGATTTGGACTCTGTTCCATTCACCAATGGTTCATCGGCCACCGCAAGGCCCTTAGACTCTTGTTTAGATTGCTGTGAAGATTCCTCTTGGATAGTGTTTGCCAAGCTTGAATAATTGAAAACAACCTTTACTTTCACGTCCGAGCTGGATCCTGCCTCCGCTTGCAATTCGGACCATTTGGAAGACACGGATTTTGCATCGAGCTCTTCCGAACATGGAACAGAAACAATCAAAAACTTGTCCTTACATTTGGTGCCAACAGCGGGTTCTTTGGGAAGACCTTGGAATATAATCGACACGTCCATGCTAGATCCTGGAGAAATCACAGACGCATTTGGACGCACACAGTAAAGTTTTGGTGCTGTTGTTTTGACTTTGAAAGCGAGACTCGATTGCGAATCGTTGGTGATGGTGATCGAGCTGGTGGCTGAGGCCGTAAACGGAGCTATCGATTAGTATTTGGGTTTCAACAAGCACTTACGCTCAAATTCTATATGTTTCGGAGAGATTTGCATATTTCAGATGATCGTTTTGAGCATATGCTACAAGGGCACCGAACTAATAAGTAGAAAAAATCAACACAATAATGAGGCAAATATTCTGCGAAAAACATCTTTACATGTAAGTGAGGGTAACCTAATTTCATTTTTAGGGATAGCTTGTGAAAACTGTTACCCGGCCCATTTCGTTTGCTAGGGGGATATTTTATGGTGTTCTTTTGATGTTGTAACACAAGTACCATACTTCAGAGGGCACTGGTGTTGAGATAGGTCTCGAGTACGCGTCATAATACAATCCTATGGTATCGTCTTGCCCATAACCTCATTTTTAGTTCCCCCCCAAATTTCCCTCGCGCCATCAATTTTAACGAATTCGGAAATATTCCCTTTTGGTCCTTAAAGGAGCGACACGTACCTTTATACGTGCCAAATTGTTTTTCTTACGATTCATCATCTTTTCTTCTATTGTCCACCAAAGACTCTCTACAGACGCTTCCCGCATCCTGCCGCTTCGCTCCAGGACATCCATGGACTCTATCGGAAATGAAAACTATGAAAACAAATTTACATTTGAACCTTAATCTCTCCAGGAAGGACTCCGTTGGATCCGCGTCCCAACAGGGTATGACTCCCACCTCAATGCCTGGAGAATTCATGACGCCTATTGAGCAGAGCCAGCCATTTCTGTTCCAGACTCCAGCGGTGGGAGCTAGAAGATCAGACTCTGGTAGCTCTGGCTTCTCTGACTTATACAAGGTCAATAGCACGTCTTCCATCTCATCATCAGTTGATACAATTGACAAGAGTCCGGTCAACCTGCAGAACTACGATTTCAGTCCAGTATTTGATGAACATCTCATAGGAATGTATCATTCATATGCCAACAAACCAAATACCACTCCGTTCAACATCAATTTTCCACCTTCCGGAATCGTTTCCAAGATTTCCAAGCAGATGTACAAAGTACTCATGACGGACCGCACACTTCAATTGGATCGCAACCAAAAGACAAACGAAGAATTGTTAATGGATGCAAATCAAGGAGTTTGTCTCTCCATCATCAGAAAGCGTCTTTTGGATTTGTGCAGTTCCAGGACTTCCGATTCGGAGACCCTTTCAAGATGCAATTCGTTCTCATCCAGTCTTGGGCCAACCATTGTTCAACAAAGACCTTCCTGGCTCCATCAGAACCCAATGTTCTCGGCTACCAGACTCTCATCCACCGACTCCTTGGTGGATTCTGTTCAAATTGCACCGCAACCGCTCGCACCATTGCAACCATCCTATAGAGACTCCCAAAACGACGTCATGATGATGACTCCACCACAGTCACGAGCAGGCTGCTCTCCAGTCTCATCAAAACCGAAGTTGAGTCTCGGCTCCGCGGACCAATTTTCCTTCGAGAACCCTGTCAAATTGCAGAGTCCTTTCAACGAGACACAGTTCAGTTTTGGAGCTTCCTCAAAAATACCATCAAACAGATCAAATTCGCTCAGTTCTCTCTTCTCCGGACCAGCTACTCCAACCGGAACGGCAGGTTCATTGCTGCCTGATTTGGAGGTTGATCCATTGTACAATATTACAGCACAAAGGAAAAGAGATAGCTTGAAACTGAAACGAAACATGAAATAGGTACGGTACGGGTACGGTGCATTTGGGTTAAATGTTTGCATAGCACAGGAATTTTCATAGGATAGGATTTAAGGATAAGTATTATTTGGATCAATTACAGTAATCTCTATTGTCTAGGCCCATTGCTTGAATTGGTTGATCAAGTTTCTGGTGGAGGAATCATGACTCTCAACAGGCTTGTCAGAATCGAGCTCCTTCAAAATAACCTTAGCGAGCACTTTTCCAAGTTCCACTCCCCATTGATCGAAGGAATTGATTCCCCAGATGGCTCCTTCCACGAAGGTCACGTGCTCGTAATAAGCGATCAGAGCACCAAGAGTAGCTGGAGTGATTTGTTGGGCAAGAATTGAGGTGGTTGGTCTGTTACCAGAGAACATTTTGTGAGGCACAAGATCTCCGGTGATTCCCTCGGATTCCACCTCTTCCTTGGTCTTTCCAAGCATCAAAGATTCAGCTTGAGCAAAGAAGTTAGAGGCAAGCATTCTTTGATGCAAGTTTCCTTCAATAGGGTTGTGAGATTTGGCAGCCAAAATGAAATCAGTTGGAATCAACTTAGTTCCCTGGTGAACCAATTGGAAGAAAGAGTGTTGTGCGTTGGTGGTTGGCTCTCCAAACAACACAATTCCAGTTTCATAGTTGACAAACTTAGAATCCTTGGTGACAGACTTTCCGTTCGACTCCATAGACAGTTGCTGCAAATAAGCAGGGAATCTGTGCAAGTATTGGTCGAATGGAGCCACAAGCTTAGTCTGAGCCTTGTGGAAATTGTTGTACCAGATGGTCAAAAGACCTCCAATCAAAGGAATGTTCTTTTCAATAGGAGTGTTGACAAAGTGTTTGTCGAAAGCTTCACCACCTTTCAAAAATTGCTCAAAGTTTTCGTAACCAATGTACAAACACACAGATGTACCAATTGCAGACCACACAGAATATCTTCCACCAACCCAGTTTTCAAATCCAAACATGTTCTTGGTGTCAATTCCAAACTTGGCGACCTCGGCAGCATTGGTACTGAGAGCCACAAAGTGCTTGGCAATGTGAGCCTGGTCCTTGGCTCTTTGAAGGAACCAGTTCTTAGCGGTGTTGGCATTAGCGCAGGTCTCGGCAGTGGTGAATGTTTTAGAGGCGACCAAAAACAAGGTGGTCTCAGCATTACATTTCTTCAAGGTCTCAGCAATGTGAGTTCCGTCAACATTCGAAACAAAATGGACAGAAAGTCTTGGGTGAGCATAAGGCTTCAAGGCCTCAGTAACCATCACTGGACCGAGGTCGGAACCTCCAATACCGATATTGACAATATCCGTAATTTCCTTTCCGGTGTACCCCTTCCAATCTCCGGAACGGACTTGTTCGGAGAATTCTTTCATGTGCTGTAACACTGAATCGACTTCAGGAGTGACATTAGCATTGTCAACGTACATGGCCTTCAAATCTCTGTTTCTAAGAGCAACGTGGTAGACTGCTCTGTCTTCAGTGTTGTTGATATGCTTACCAGCAAACATCTCGTCTCTCAAAGTTTCAACATTTGCCTCCTTCGCAAGTTCACCAAGAGTGCTCAGGATCTTCTCGTCGATCAAATTCTTGGAGAAGTCGAACAGAATCTTGGATCCATCAAAGTTCTCAAAGGTTTCTGAGAATTTGCTGAATCTGTCTTGGTCGGCAGCAAAAGCGTCTCTGGACGAAAACGTCTTTCCGTAGTCATCGTAAATGGCTTGGAGCTTCTTCCAAGCTGGCAATTCCACAGGTGAGCTCATTTTGTTATATTTGATTCAAAACTTAATATGGATTGAGTTTTTTTGTTGCCTCTCCAGATTTCTTCTCCGTTATATATATGCCAGCGGACACCGCCACAGATTATATTTTTTTATTCAGACGGAGTACATTCGAGTTAGACACTAGCCACTTAGAAAACACACCCTGGGAAACAGTTTTCCGCAGAGTGAATTTGGCAAAATATGGGGTGAGGCTTAATATTTAGTTCGAGTTGCTCGACTTGGCTTGCTCCCAAAGTTGCTTTGTGTACGTATCAATTTCCAGAATTTGCTGTTTGAGTACGTCTATTTGCTCTTCTGCAGCTTCGTTTTTATCTTCCATTTGATTGAAAAACTGGCTCTGGTTGATATTGAATTCTTTATGTTCGTAGTTATCCCAGATTTTGTAGAATTCTTCAAACGAATTTTCGTTATCCCGGGCCAGCCGTGTCAATAATGCCATCTGAGACGTTTTAAGTTGCTGTAGGTTCTCAAAAAATCGCTCATCAAAGAACCCGTGCTCTTGAATTGGTCGGTTTTGTAGCTCTTCAAATGTGTTGTCTTGGTTGTCGACCATTTGGCCAGTCGACTGAATTTTGTCAACGACTCGTGGCTCAGTGTAAACATAATCGTCTTGCGTTCCACGATCCTCATGATTGGATCTACTCGGCAGATAATCGATGCTTGTAGAAACTGTATGCTTAGGGAAACTAGTCTGACTATCTATATCGTAATTCAGTTTACTAAGTAAACCGCCTTCCCCCAATATTCCTACAGAAGCCAATCGCGATTCCTGCGATGAGCCACTGGGAACAGCGTTCAAGTCAGCATCTGGGTCATCACTATCAAAATCTTTATCCTTTTGAATTACTGACGATGAATCACTGGGCTGTCGTTCCAAGATTGTCAAGTTTGAAGTACTCTTAATAAACGACATGGAATAATATATTGTATAATTTTTTGAACTACATGGACTCCTTGTCTAATTCACCGGCGTCATTTGGAGACAAGACAAAAGAACTCAAAAAGTCCAAAAAGCACTCATGGAAGAAGTTATTATGGTATAAACAAGATTATGAAGATAACTATACCGACTCTTCGTTCTTGTCTCAATTAAAGAGAAATTCCACAGTCATCAACTATTCATATTGGGAACTAGTATCAGACTTCACTCTTATAGTTTTGCATTTGTCGGTTATCATGTCGGTCATTTTGGTCTTTTATGGAATCTATCAACTTGAATGGAATCCAATCGTGCCATCCTTGTTAAGTTCTTTTTTAACAGCGCTCGGATTCGCTATTTATGTCATTACATTGAAGATACGACGCAACAGGGAACTGATCAACTTACAAAAACTCAAGATCGAACAACTGAGTCGATCATCACAATACACAAAATTCAACATATCCAGATCCAGACCAACTTCAAGATCCTCCTCTCCATTTCAACAAAGTGTCGAACATGGCTCAGCAAGAGAAACTCCTTTGGATCTTGAGAAATATCTAGGCGAACCAAACGCTCCTGGTTTACTGAATACCCTCAAATCTGCAATTCTCATTCTCCTCACCTTATTGACTTTCTCGCCAGTGCTCAAGTCACTTACTAATTCCACAGCGTCCGATTCCATTTGGGCTCTTTCTGCCTGGCTTTGCATTTTAAATGTCCTATTTAACGATTATTCCATTGACTTCACCGCCTCCAATCGCCAACACCTCGACTCCAATCTCGAGTTACAAAATTCAAACTCAAATTTATCCAAAAACATCTCGCTGTCAAATGCCATTGTATTGGCATCCAGATTGAACTCCAATCTTAGTGCGTTCTGTTTCATTGTATTTTCAATCGAAGTTTCGGGATTATTTCCCGTGTTCAACAACTTCACCCGTCGTTGTCAATTCTGGGCATTCCATTGGTTACAGGTCGGACTTATCACAAGCTCGGTTGACTTCGCAATATACAAAATATTCGGCCTTGGTTGGTTCCTAATTTGGCTCAGTGTCCATTTCTGGATTCTTGTGGTTGGACCTTTGTATTTCATCATGCTCCAGAAATATAAAGACGAACTACAAGGCCCATGGGATCCGGCAAAACCAATTGTCAAAAGTATGTAACATAACGCTATTTCTACACCTAATTGTACATTAACCATTAAAAACACCAGCTGCAAGACACAAGTTTCTCCGTGTGAAATGCACCTTGTAAACGGGCGTCTTCTTGGTGAAATACACCGCCATGTGGTCCTGAGTAGCAGAAAACTCCCTGCGCTTGCGCAATTCCTCTTGCCGTCTTTGGTAGCGCTGGTCCTGTGTCTCTGTGGTGGAGACAGATTCTCCGTTCCTTGCAGCCACCACAGACTCCAAAGTGAATTTATCTGGTTGTGGATTGTTGCTCTCCATAGTCCCCTTTTTAACGTCCCAGACTCTTACAGAATTGTCCGATCCAGAACTCACCAAAACAGAGCCGTCTTTGCTGAAAGCCAGAGAGTAGATCGAACAGCGACCATGTCCACGCATCGATTTGAGCTTACGTCCCGAGGCAATGTCAAACATGTTGATCACAGAATCCTCTCCAGCCGTAGCCAACCATCTTCCATCTGGGGAAACAGCAAGAGCATTCACAGGCATGTTATGTCCAATGAAAATTCGAACAGACTCTCCTCTGGCAATATCCCACATCCGAACAGTTTTGTCACTGGATCCAGTAAACAAATATGTCGAGTTAGGGTGGAATTCCACCACATCCACATCGTTCAAGTGGCCAGCAAATATACGCAGTGGATAAATATGATCACAAGACCATAATCTCGCAGTCTGGTCGTGTGACGCAGTTGCAAAGTAATGTCCCAATGGAGAGAATTTCACGTCCCAAACAGGAGAATTATGTCCCTTGTATGAAACAAGAGATGTATAAGTGTCAGTAGACCATAATCTGACCGTTTTGTCCTCGGAAGACGAAAGGAGATAATGATTATCTGGACTGAAATCAAGACCATAAACGGCACCTGAATGGCCCACCAAACGTCTGCACCCATCGACTGACTGATCATATGTATCATTTTTAAGAACAGATTTCAATGGGGAGCCATCAATACTCCATAATTTGATGAAAGAATCTTGAAATCCTCCAGCCACAATAGTCGAATCGTCGTTGAAAGCCACACACGTCATGTCGTTGTTGGTGTTGTGGAAAGTATACATGCATGTACTAGGTAACGAAGCCTGGACAGCGTTCAACTTGATTTTAGATCTAGAGTCCTGGATCTTGGTGATTTCGCGCTTGAGATCAAAGGCTGTTTTTTGAGGTAATGGAAGTAGGTCTCGGCTCGGCACATCTTCAGCAGCAGGATCAACCTTAAAATTCTCCTCGTATTCCTCCATTAATGTCTTTTCTGGGTTTTGATCTTTTTGGGCGTCGTCTTTTTGTTGCAGTTCAGCTTCAAGCTCTTTGGTGAACTCGGGATCATCCGGAAACTTTCCAAGTTTGACAGCTTTACTGTTGAACACCTCCGCCGAGTCGGTATCTTTGGCAGTTGTACGTGAATCTTCATTTAAGAGCTGGTAAATTGCAGCAATTCCCTCGTTGTGCTCGCCATTTCCTTCTTCTTCTTGGGTAGTAACTTCCACTTGGGTGGTGATGGTCATCGTATTATTGATAATACGGACAATGATGCCTCCTCCGATGGCCTCATTTTCATTCAGGAAACTCAGAATCAAATTCATGGAAATTTTGGAAACGTTAATGATGTATTTGTTGGTTCTGAACAATCTCGCAACCTCGTTCTCCTCTAAATGGTCTGGCAACGAGATTCCTCCCAAAGACCGAATCTCGTAACTGTGGGACAACAAATGGTCGTTGTTGAATTTTTCAAAGAAACTTCTTGCATTGTTGACCTCTCCACGTTGAATAAGGGTCAAATATGAATGGACAAATATTGGATAAAGAAACTTCTCGAGTTCGTATTTATACATTTCCAAGGAGTTTTCACACCAGGAACGATACATCAAGTATGCTCTTCCAAAAATTTGAGGGTCCTCATCATATTGTCTCTGCTTCGAGGCGGCCTGTTGCTGCAAATATTGTTGTTGTTGGAAATGGATGTTGGATCTATTTGAAACTATTGTCTCTGGCTTCTGGAAGTTCGACGTTGCTGTTGTGACAGGAATCGTTGAAGATCCTGGAATCTTTGTGCTTTCATTTCTTAGAGTTGCTTCGGTTTGATGGTATCCCTTTTTGCTAAGATATTCAAGAACAATTCTATTAAGGTCGGCTTGTGAGAACTGTTGTTGGGCTTGAGCGGAATTGGCCGCTTGCGATGCTCTTGCTTGTTGCATTGCCCGTGATTCTCCTTGTTCCATTCCGTTTGTAGTCCGTGGAATGGATTTTGGATCGGATTCTTCTTTAATGGACCCCGTCATAAAGAAGAAGGTTTAATGTTTTTTTCCAAAATAAATGTGCAAAAAACGATGACCCATGATGTAATTTGACAGTCTTGAATTTTTTGCTTAACTGATCTAATATTTATGGGGCATGTCGGAAACAAAGAGGACTAGGAGTCGAAATGGATGCCAATCCTGTAAGAAATCCCGGATAAAATGTGATGAAACTCATCCATCGTGTTTGAATTGCACGAAAAACGGACGAGAATGTGATTATTCAATAAAGTTAATCTGGGGAGGAAGACCGTATAAGAAACCCAAGGTTGAGAAGCTTAATCCCGTTGCAGGACTATCTCGCCAAATATTGAATCAGAATGAAGCTGTGAAGATCAAAAATGAATCTTCCGAACTACAAATTTCCGTTTCAAAGTCACCACCAGTGAGAAATACTACAACTCCATTTATTCAAGATAGAATGAAGAGTCTTGCATCGATGCTGGATTCCATTTATGATCTTCCCACAGATTCATCGTATACACAGAACGAAATAAATTCATACAAACAACAGCAATCGTCCTCCGATGTTGTTGATGAATATTCCGAAGATCTACTGAAGTTGGAAGCTTTACGACCTACTTCTCAATCAAGTTTACAAATTGTGCCATTGATGAACGAAAACCTATCCCCACGTCATGCTCGGAGACCGATCGAGGAAATAGATGATGATGAGATATTGATGAATAGAGAGTTCTCGACAAACTCGAATTTTTACGAATTGTCACGCACCTACTCAGAGAGTTCGATCTCGGATATTATTGAACCGATTCCTCGAGGTATTATTCCTCTTCCAGATCTATTATTGAATGTTCCAAGTTATTACGAGGCCTTCAATTTCTTTTTCTCATCCACTACCCGATTATTTATGCCATTCGGAAATGCTGTGGATGGATATAATCCATTCAAGAGTGTTCTTCCCCAATTGGCTTTCTCCAATGAAGGATTACTTTCGGTCACCGTCGCATATGGAATGGCTCATAAATCATACATGTTAAACCAGGAAGAACCCACGGAGGTCCTGCAGCAATTATTGAGTAGATCCATGGGTGATCTATTGGTACTTCTGCAGAATAAAGAAACGTCCACAAGCGATCTCACTCTGGCTCTTGTGTTATTGATGAGTTCATTTATGGTCTTCACTTTCAAACATAATTGGGAAATTCACTGGAACGGGGCCAAACAAATCTTGTTAATGAGAGGTTATAGGAAACCATTCGACACTTTATTCAAAGAGAGCAAGAATGTCAATCCTAACAGTATCAATGGAGAGATTAAACGATCAAAATTGATTTTTTTCCTGTTCCGTTGGTTCGCTTATATTGACGTCATTGCAAACTTGTCATCACCGTTAGAACCAACTGCCCAGGAAATACAAGAATTTTCCAGTAGTGATGTCAATCAAGGCTCCGATCTTGATATCGACTACGACTTTGATACTTCTCCTGATGCAGAACCGTTGGTTGGAGATGAATCTCATTCTAACGTGGATTACTTCCTCGGTTTCAACATCAAGTATCTTCCACTATACAAAAAAATCATTGAATTGATCAAACAAACAAATCTACACTCCAAGATCAATCCAGATCTTGGGGTCTCTCCTCATATCATAGACAGTTCATTACAAGTGGCTTCTAAATTCCGTGAACTCAATAGTCGACCTGTTTCAGAACAATCTTCCCTCGTGGCTATAGATAAGGTTTTCTTACTACTTGGTCTAAACCAAATATTTAGACGAGTGCTGAGAGTGCCCAAATCTTCGCCATTGATCCAAAATATGTGTTCCGAAACACTCGCTTTGGTGACTTCTGCTTTCCCAGACGAAACTCCTAGCCAAATGAGTATGCTTCTGCCAATTTTTGTTTCAGGTTGCGATTGTGAAGACGAAGTTACTCGTTCTCTTCATCTCGATCGCATGAGAAAATTGGTCTCAATTGGATCGCCCTCTGCCCAATATGCCCTTGGACTTATGGAAAAATGTTGGAAACAAAACCTCAGTTGGTGGGATGTCATGGCGCAAGAGGAAAAAGAGCATATATTCTTCTAATCTATTCTTCATCTTGAATATACAGTAACTTATGTTTCTTAGACTGCTTCAATACCCGTAATCGGTTTCGCAAATTAGAGCAGTTCTTCAACATCGCATCTATTTTTATTAGCTCTTCATGTCTTTGAAGTCGTTTGACAGCATCGAACCTGGTGAATATCACCGTTCGTCCTCCATCAGCAACCGGACTTGCGCGTGATATATCCCTTTCACTATCCTCATCCTCAGTTTCCTCTATGGTATTCATAGTACCAAACTTGAGAATATGGGAATGGAACTTCCATAAGGAGGTTCTATGACAAACAGATAGAACTGTGATCTTAAACTCCTCAGTTGCTAACCGATAGCATTCCTGTTCCAGATCCGGCGATATAGAAGATGTGCATTCATCCAAAACGGCAAACCGTGGTTCGTGGTAGTACATTCTGGCCAAAGCTAATCGTTGTTGCTCGCCAACGGATAGAACGTCCGGCCATCTTTTCACCAGATCCATTGGCGAATCGAAATTCACGTCCACTTCATCATCCTCATCTTCAGACACAAGACTAACCAAATGATCAAGTTTCACAAGTCGTAGGAGTTCGATTAGATAAGCATCATCCTTGATTGTTGTTCCCGAAGACTTTGATATCTGCAGTTTTCTTCGATATTCCTCCTCAGAATCTGGATAAACAACCTGCTCTCGAAGAGTTCCATAGGTAAGATAACTCTTTTGAGGCAAATAGAACAAGTCCTGTCTGCTTTCAGGAATTATCAAATGACCAGGATCCTGAACATCCCATAAGCCTCCTAAGACCCTGAATAATGACGACTTTCCACATCCATTAGGACCAACAATCAGTAAGTTATTTCCTGGCTTAACAGAGAAACTCAAATTCTCCACAAGAACTGTTCCTGTCGGAGTTACCAAAGGCACATTTTCAAATGTGATTTCATCACCATACGAGACATTCGGACCTTTAACTAGAGGTTCTTTGTTAATTGCAGATTCAACGGCAGACTCATCATCCATGGCGGTATTGATATCTATAAGAACCTGCTCAAACTCCCAGATACTTTCGCCGTACCCAAGCAGATTCTGCACATTCTTTTTAGCCTGAACAAGTTTTCCTAGAGAATCGGAGGCAGTCAACAGCAGTCTGCGATTGGTAATGAAATCTGCAGAAATCTTACTGGTTGCATGTTTTGATATCCGGAAATTGTGTTGATAAGCGGTGGTGAATATTGGCAACGAGCATAGCATCAAACCAAAAGCTCCTAAACAATACTTGAAAATGAACGAGACTGCAAAATCATAAACGGCCATTCTGCGGAATTCCATACGTTTAAATCGTTCAAGCTCAAAGTAGTTCATATCTAATAAATCCAATTCTCGTCTATGACCTTTGGCAAGGGCAATTTCCTCATTATTCAGTACAATCTTTGAATGATAGGTATGGAACTTATTCTCAAGTTCATTCCTGAGCTTGGTAAATTTGGAAAAGTCAGGAGTAAAAATCTTCAGTATCAGAGTCGAAAAATGAGTAATCACACCGAGAAGCAAACCTCCTTCAGCAGCATTCTCGCCAGTGTTCGTTAGTTGATTGGCTGCCAACAAGATATCCAATGCCGGACCAAGAACTTGGGACGGTATTGTGCTCAATGAATTGGAGAATTGCTCAATCACCGTGGTTATTCGTTGATTTGGATCGTGGATAGAATCCTTGCCATCTGAGTTTCTCCCGCGATTGATCAAGTGATAAACAGTGCTGTTTCCACTATCTGGGAGGTATTGGTCAAGAACCATATGAGTAACATTTGTTCTCACAGCCTGTGAAAGCATTTGTCTAGTTTTTACCAATAAGGACTCCGTCATGGCAGCAGGAGCACCCAGAAGGATCCAGAACGCCAAATACTTGAAAAAAGCTTTGAACCGTTTGGTAATCAGTGAAGAAACTAATAAACCATCCAGGGAAGCAACTCTTAGTGAAATAAAAGCTCTGACTAAAGATAAGGACACCTGTGCTAGTAAATAGAGCAAAATCTCCCTGGCCTTCTCACTTCTGTAATCCAACTGGCCAAGTAACAAAACCAGCGGTAATCTTTTGAATCGATAAACCAATCTTTCTATAAAGTTTCCATCAATCTTTTTAGGTTTTACTGCCTTGACTGCTTTTCGTCTTCTTGAAGACCCTCCACCATTAAAGATCATATAGACAATGGTAGCATATGCCAATTTCATGATTAATCCCCGTCGTCTTCCATACTGCCGAAGTAAATATTGACCAGTCAGTGAAGCATATCTGTTAGAGTTCGATTTATCTCGATTCATGTCGTAATAAAGAGATTTGGTCTAGTCTTTATATTTCCCCTCCAGAACGCATGTGATTTGGGAAAATTCCGTTTGCTAAATCTGGGGTAGTGGTGTAAGGGTGCAAAAGAGGAGAAGTATGTTTTTGACGAAATGGTTCACAATTGTGAACCATTTCGTCACTTTGAGGGATCTCTGTGTGCTACGCACATCCATGATAGTGAATGCCAATCCATAATCTCTTTATTCCAATAAAACGCTCTTGTTCTCCGTTCTTGTCAATCTCTGAGGCGGCACAACCTGAATGTTAGTAAATATTTGTATTCCATAATTGACTTACCCTTGCTCCAGCCCAGTTGTATCTAAATCCAATCTCGTGAGCCATGATTTCACCAAATCCAAGCATTACTCCGTTGATAAAAGGCAAAACTATATTAATGCCACAAGAACCCAAGAACGACCAGATCGAGTCCGCAGTGACTTCTGGAGGGTCCACAAGATTGTCGGTTTTCAAGTCTCCGGTCTGAGTATTCATTGGATCCAGTTTTTGCTCGGCCTCTTGATGAAACGTTTCAAGGTCCTCACGTTCTTGTTGAGTGGTGATATTTGGGTCTTGATGGTATTGTCTGTGTGCAGTACCAATCTCGCCAGCTAATTGCACCAAATCTTCAATATCTTGACCATCCAAACTCATTTCTTTATATATTGACTTCGTAAATTGACTCATTAATTTAATTTGGCCACAAAATTTTTATCCTCATAATGTCACTTGAAGAAAACCTGTTATTTCAAGACGCAAGCGATAATCACCATTTGGATGAGTATCAGGCCCATCTTCTAGATGATGAGAATGAAGCCTCGGTGGTCGGCCGTGCTTTGACCGCTATTGTTGACATTGGATCGAATGGCATCAGATTTTCTATCTCGTCCAAAGCTCCTCACCATGCTCGGATTATGCCCTGTGTTTTCAAAGACAGAATCGGAATTTCTCTTTTTGATGCCCAGTTACCTGACTCGGCTAACTCCAATGTTAAGAAGCCAATCCCTGACGACGCCATCAAGGAAATTATTCGGGCCATGAGACGCTTTAAATGGATATGTGAAGATTTCGGTGTCCCGGAAAATGGTGTCCAAGTTGTTGCAACTGAGGCCACTAGAGAGGCCTCCAATTCGCAAGAGTTCAGAGACATCATCTACCAGACAACAGGATGGAAGGTGTTCTTGCTCAGTAAAGAGGAGGAAGGTACCACTGGAGCATACGGCGTCGCCTCTTCTTTCCACGACATTTCGGGTCTATTCATGGACTTGGGTGGAGGATCCACTCAACTCAGTTGGATTAGCGCCAAAGAAGGAGAGGTGAAAATCAGTGAACATCCGGTCTCGCTCCCATATGGTGCTGCTGCTTTAACTAACAGACTCAAATATGAAGACCACATGTATATTTATGACGAAATCAAGAAGGCTTATGAATTGGCTTTAGAAAAAATTGACCTACCCCAAGAACTGATTAGGGAGGCAGAAGTCAACGGAGGGTTCAGATTGTTCTGCTGTGGTGGAGGATTACGTGGATTGGGCCATTTACTTATTGCAAATGACCCAGATTATCCAATTCAGACTATTATTAACGGATACTCTACTACTTTCGATACTGTTCGCCAAATGGCCAATTATCTATTACTGAAAGGCCAGGTGCCTAAATTTGATTCCATTAACAAGCTGTTCAAAGTGTCTCCAAGAAGAGAACAACAACTTCCTGCCGTTGGATTATTGGTTTCTGCTGCTTTCGAAGCTCTCCCAAAGATTAAAAGTGTTCATTTCAGTGAAGGAGGAGTTAGAGAAGGAGTGTTATATTCCATGATACCAGACCAAATCAAGATTGAAGATCCATTGATAACAGCTACAAGACCATATGCCCCTTTACTTGCTGGCAAGTATTGGGAATTGTTGAAAACAAGTCTTCCCGGAGGCTCCGTCGTTCCGTCAGAAGTTACTGATAGAGTGATTCCTGCTCTTTGTAACATTGCATTTGTTCACTGTTCATATCCAAAAGAACTTCAACCAACCGCATCATTGCATGTTGCCACAACCGGTATCATTGCGGGATCCCATGGATTATCCCATAAAATTCGGGCATTGATAGGAATAGCCTGTTGTGAAAGATGGGGAGCAGACATTCCTCCTAGTGAAGAAGTCTATTACGCGAGATTGGAGAAGTTGGTGTTGGATTCCGATCCAGAAAATGGAGACAAACTCATGTATTGGACCAAGCTTTGCGGAAAAATGATGCACGTGATCTGTGGTGTCAACCCAGGAGGAAACATCCGACCAGGATCATTGGTGTTCCAGGTCAAGACCGATACCAAGGGCAGTGAGGTGAATGTCGCCACCAACGGGATGGCTGAGATGAACCTTTCTGATGACGAGACCCTGGAGGTGAAAATCAAGAACGAGGTTTCTGTGGTGCTACCAAGAGACGACGTCAAGTACAGTTACAGTGTTCGCAATCGTATTGTTGGACTTCAGAAAAAGATTAAGAAGCTCAATAAGCGTTATAACTGCAACGGGAAGGTTCGCGTAGTGATTCGATATGAGAATAATGAGTAGAATGTTAAGGTTGTTCAAGTTTAAAAATAAATAATTGCAGATAAATAAATATACGGGGAGAATGTTACATTTTCACAATGCCTCTTCCTTCTCCCAGTTCTTCCACTGTTTGTGACAATGGTCGTCTGTACATGGTTTCCCAGAATCCCTGTTTGCGTAGTTTATTCATTTCGTCTTCCGAGTCTAGGGATCTGTTGCTTACTTGATTGTGCACTTCTCCACGAATACGACTTGAATGGAGACTTGCTTCTCCAAGACTCCACTTTCCCGCCCAGAAGAATAATCCAGTAGCAACACCATATCCCAGAGCAATTCCGACTCTTGCATTGATAGGTAATGGTTTGAAAAGACTAGCAACCAAAAATGCAGACGAAACAGCAGCGATTTCAGACCAGGCTTTGGTCTCCTCGTTCAAATTGTATAGCGAATCTGACATGAACACATAAGTTCCCGCTGCAAGTGGAGCAGACAGAAAATGGCGTCTTGAAAGTTCAAATAGGGCAAGATACCGCGCATGGCTCGGTCTGGCCGATCCTCTACGATGTTGAATCATTCGTCTAACATGCATTCCTCCAAGAATCAATCCTGTGAAAAACGTGGTTTTGGCTGCATGAGTGACAGTATCAACAGGCTTGTAAGCGGGCTTTTCTGATTCTGGCCAAACAGGTTTGGGGTATACTGGGAATTGCCGAGGTTGAGACATTGCGATTAAAAAGAGGGGATAAATTTCCTATGTCAATTATATTTGAGTCCCGTGATTAGATAAGCAAACCTTCCCCCAGATAAATACTTTACAGGTTACAAATTAGTAAACATGTTCGTTTATCTGGTCTCGCTGTTGGCCGTGTGTCTAATCACATCTATCTGGTCGCAGCCGAAGACAAGATTTCCTCATTTTGATGAGCCTCTTCGTGATCTGACCCTTGGCCAGATTAATTTTTTACATACAACAGATACGCATGGATGGTTTCTAGGTCATATCAATCAACGTCAATATTCAGGAGATTGGGGAGATTTCATTAGTTTTGAACAAAACTTCCGTGCTATTTGTGAACAAAACAATGCAGATCTTCTTGTCGTGGATTCTGGAGACAGACATGATGGCAACGGGTTAAGTGATTTGACAGTTCCAAATGGATTATACTCATCTGAGGTGTTTATGGAGTTGGATTATGATATTATCACTGTGGGAAATCATGAGCTTTATGTTGAGCAGGTCAGCAAGTTTGAATATGAACATGTTGTTCCTAGATATGGGGAGAAGTTCATCAGTACCAATGTGGAATACCTGAACGATGAAGGAGAATACGTTCCGTTTGGTAACCAAAAAACTCGCTATTTTACCACAAAGCATCACAACTACAGGGTATTTGCACTTTCGTTTATGTTCGATTTTGATGGTGGAAATGATAGGATCCGTGTGACTCCGATTTCAAAAGTTATCAAGCAACCGTGGTTCAAACAGACGTTGCAAGAATTTTTGTTCAAAGGTGTAGATTTAGTTCTCGTGGTTGGACATATTCCAGTTAGCCATGATTGGGCTGAACTTTCTCTTCTCCACGATGCTCTTAGAGACGTGTTTCCCGATACCGTGATTCAATATTTTGGTGGCCATTCTCATATCAGAGATTTCTGTATTCTGGATAACAGATCGTTTGCTCTTCAAAGTGGTCGTTATTGTGAAACTGTTGGATTTTTGTCTCTTTCAGATCTTGAAACTGATGTCGTTGTGGATCGAAAATACATTGATTTTAATCTCCAGTCATTTCTTCATCATACAGGTCATTGTTCTATCGAGGAATTCAATACTCTCAAAGGCTTAGAAGTTTCCCAGTTGCTCACCAACTACAGTAGTGACTTACATCTGAGCGATTCTTTTGGAACTGTTCCTCATAGTTACTTTATGTCTGGAGCCAATTATTACAAAGATGATCCAAATAGTCTGCTCCGTTTTTTTGAATCGGACATTCTGACTCAACTAGAACCTAAGATCTGCCATGAAGACTTGGATCCAGTGCAACAATCGCCAAATATCTCCCGAATTATTCTCATCAATACCGGATCTATTCGCTATGACTTATACAAGGGAGACTTCAATAGAAATTCGCTCTTCACGGTCTCACCTTTCAAGAATAAATGGCGAGTGCTACAAAAGGTTCCAGCAACCATTGCTACCCAAATCCAACACATTCTGAATGATGGCCCGTTCATCATGGATGAGCAACAACCTAATCTAGACAATCTGCTATCACCATATCAAACAGCACTTAATTCAAAAATATTCACCTCCAGGTTGCGCTACGGACTATCTACAACCGACGACTTGGGAACGGATGGTGACGATACAATCCATAAGCCTTTACCAACGTTTCCAGTGCCCAACGTGATCCAATCTTTTGAGTATTCGAACAAGTCGGACCCGGTAGACGTGGTCTTCTACGACTTCATCGAACCACATGTTCTTTGGGCGCTCCAAAAAGCATGTGGAAACAACGAGCTACTATACTATTCTTTGGTGAATCAATTAACCTTCTACAATGATTGCGAGCAGGAATACAATGTTGGCGAGCTACTCAAACGATATGCTCTGAAGCATTGGCAATGAAGCAAATAAACACGTGACGTTGAATAGGGTTTGGGACTGGCTCTCCCTGCGAAAAAATTCCGCCCCGTAAGTTTGCAGGCTTCGCGGTGGTCAGGTGTGCGAGGAGTGGACCTTGAAAATTTTCACGCAGTCCCCCGTTTAGGAACATTTAGATTAAATTTTTCTATCATTATTGAGAACTCTATTCAGTGATCAAACAACATGGGAAGAGGACCAAAGAAGCATCTCAAGAGATTAGCAGCTCCAAAGCACTGGATGCTCGACAAGTTGTCGGGTGTTTACGCCCCAAGACCATCTCCAGGTCCACACAAGTTGAGAGAATCTCTCCCATTGATTGTGTTCTTGAGAAACAGATTAAAGTACGCTTTGAACGGTAGAGAAGTCAAGGCCATCTTGATGCAAAGACACGTCAAAGTTGACGGTAAGGTGAGAACCGACTCCACTTTCCCAGCTGGTTTCATGGATGTCATCACTTTGGAGGCCACCAACGAGAACTTCAGACTCATCTACGACGTGAAAGGTAGATTTGCTGTTCACAGAATTACTGCTGAAGAGGCTTCGTACAAATTGGCTAAGGTCAAGAAGGTCCAGCTTGGTAAGAAGGGTATTCCATACGTTGTTACCCACGACGGTAGAACCATCAGATACCCAGACCCAGCTATCAAAGTCAACGACACTGTCAAGATCGATCTTGAATCTGGAAAAATCACTGACTTCCTCAAATTTGACACCGGTAAGTTGGTTATGGTGACCGGTGGTCGTAACTTGGGAAGAGTTGGTGTTATCACCCACAGAGAGAGACACGAGGGAGGTTTCGACTTGGTCCACATCAAGGACACTTTGGAGAACACTTTCGTTACCAGATTGTCCAACGTTTTCGTCGTTGGCTCTGAGGCTGGTAAGCCATACGTTTCTTTGCCAAAGGGTAAGGGTATCAAATTGACCATTGCTGAGGAGAGAGACAGAAGAAGAGCCTTGGCCGGTATGTAAGTGTCATAGGTTTATAATAAGAACCAAGTAGAGGAATGAAGCGTTACTTCTATATACAAATCTTATTTCTTGAAAGGATATTCAACATCTTCGTCTTTGCGTTTCCAGATCTTCTTCTTCTTCTTAGTAGGGATGTATTCCACAAACAATTCTTCACACTTCTTCTTTTTGAACTTCTTGATGAATCGCGGGTCCCATAACTCAGATGCGATACCCAAGTCTTTACAACATCTCATTAACGCATTCGACTTGCAGCCTTCTGTAGCTGTAGGAATTCCCTTATCACTGAAAAATGTCTGTTCTCCTCTCGCAATCGAGACCAATCTACCGTGAATCACCAATCCGTATTCTCTTGTAAGTAATCCTCCTAAACCAGATTTTGCAATTTGGGTCTCTGAGCGTGGGGCCAAACCCCATGCACCAGGACCAAAAGAACGGTTGAGAATTCTTCTGTATTTAATCTCTGGCAAGTATAACAATCCGTCTGGAGTCACTTCAATATCGTCTTCAGGAATAGGACTTGCCAGGATTTCCTGGGCTTCTTTAGAAAACGCGCCATTAGCCAACCCGTGGAAAGTTTCCGACCAGTTATGAGATCCTTCAATTGGTTGCGGAGAATAATCATTAAGCGAGGTACCAAAAAATTGGGTAATGGTGCCCTCAGAAGGAGCGTCAGATGATTGAGTTTCTGGTGGATTAGGTTTGCTAATCGCTTCCACCGCAGGAATCACAGGGTCTGTACTTTTGGAGGAACCTGCTTCCTTCTTAATCACAGTCTTCTGGGTTCCGGATTTTGAGACTGGCATATCACTCATGAACGCCTCCTGCATTGCATGGAAGTCCGAGAAGAATCTAGGTCTAATCCCGACCAATGCCCTCCTAAACGCGTGTGTTGCCAACATTGTCCTAAGTATCTTTTTCCAATAAAGGCAATACAAAATTAATTTGGTCCTGGCCCGTTTAATACGTGACAGATCATATTTATTTTACGAGATATTATTTTCGAACGTGTCAAGTGAAATATGGCTCCTAAAACCAGGTCATCTCAGAAAACGACTGTACGGGAGGTTCAGCCGGAGACCGGGTCCACAAATTCAACAATTGACCCGGTTATGGACAAATATTACCGTGTTACCGGTACTATTTTAACCATCCTGGCGTTGGCCACACGATTCTATTTTATATGGTACCCCGACGAAGTGGTTTTCGATGAGGTCCATTTTGGAAAGTTTGCGTCTTACTATCTTGAGCGCACTTATTTCTTCGACTTGCATCCTCCATTTGCCAAGCTTTTGATTGCATTTGTCGGATATCTTGTTGGCTTTCAAGGAAAATTCAAGTTCGACAACATTGGTGATAGTTATGTTACCAATTCGATCCCATACATTCCATTGAGGGCTCTTTCAGCCACATTAGGTTCTCTTACTGTGCCTACAATGTTCTTCACCATGAAGGAATGTGGATACTCTATTCCAACGTGCACTTTCGCGGCCCTCTTGGTTCTTTTTGACAATGCACATGTTGCCGAGACAAGACTGATTTTACTAGATGCCACCTTAATTTTCTCGGTAGCCGCCTCTATCTACTGTTATGTGCGTTTTGTCAAGCAGAGATCTCAGCCTTTCAGTTTGAATTGGTACAAATGGCTCTTTTTGACCGGTGTTTCCCTTTCGTGCGTTATTTCCACCAAATATGTCGGAGTCTTCACTTTTGTTTGTGTTGGTGTGGCTGTGGCCTGGGATCTTTGGGAATTGCTAGATGTGAAAAAAGGACTGACCATTAGGATTTTTGCTAGACATGTTGTTCACAGAGCTATTGGACTCATTGTCATTCCGTTCATCATCTATTTGGGATGGTTCTACATCCATTTTGCGGTTCTCACCAAATCGGGACCAGGTGATAACTTTATGTCTGCCGATTTCCAGGAAACTCTGGGAGATTCTATTCTTGCAAAAGAAGCCAGAGAGATTCAATATCATGATGTGATCACCATGAAACACAAGGATACCGGCTGTCTATTACATTCTCATCTTTTCAATTATCCTCTTCGTTATGATGATGGTAGGATTTCTTCTCAAGGTCAGCAAGTTACGTGTGTCAAGGACTTCGATGACGAAAACAATTACTGGGAGATTATTCCTGTGAATGAGTTTGCCGACGAGAACAAGCTGGGACATCCTGTCAAACAAGGAGACACCATTAGATTGAAGCACGTTGCAACTGGTGGATACTTGTTGACCCACGATGTTGCTTCTCCGTTGTATCCGACCAACGAAGAGTTCGTTGTGTTCCACGGCGAAGATGCAGAGGCTTCAAGATTTAACGACACTCTTTTCAGACTTGATCCATTTGATAAGAGAAAGCAGGACACTCTCAAGACCAAAGCCTCTGTTGTGAAATTGTTCCATGTTCCAACGGTAGTTACAATGTGGACTCACGATGATGTCTTGTTACCGGAATGGGGATTCCACCAACAAGAGGTCAATGGTAACAAAAAGGTGGCTGACGCTGACAACTTCTGGACAATCGACTCTATTGTTGGGCTTTCTGGAAAGCGGGCTGAATATGTTCCGAAGACTGTCAAGAGCTTACCATTTTTGACGAAATGGTGGGAGCTACAAATGTCCATGTTTGAGCAAAATAACAAATTGAGTGCTTCGCACCCATTTGCAACTATGCCTGAGACCTGGCCATTATCTTTGTCTGGAATCTCTTTCTGGACCAAGTCCGATACCAGACAACAAATTTATTTGATTGGTAACCTGTTTGGCTGGTGGCTTGAGGTTGCTATGCTCTTGTGTTTCTGTGGAATCGTTCTGGCTGACCAACTCACCAGAAGAAGAGAAATTTACGTTTTGAACAACAAATCACGTGCCAGATTGTATAAGAACCTTGGTTTCTTCTTCGGAGGCTGGGCCACTCATTACTTCCCATTTTTTCTCATGAACAGACAAAGATTTTTGCACCATTACTTACCTGCGCATCTTCTTGCTGCTTTATTCACAGCAGCTTCTTTAGAGTTCCTGTTCACGGACAACAGAGCCGATGAGTTCAGAGACCCTAAAGACACCACAAAACAAGGTGATATCTACTGGATTCCGTACATCTCAGCGTTGGTTCTCCTTTCAACCCTTTTGGTGACAAGCTTTGTGTTCTTTGCTCCATTAACTTACGGTAACGTCTCTTTGAGTGTTCCAGAGGTCGTCCAGAGACAATTGTTTGACATCAAGCTCCATTTTGCAAAATGAATGTTATATAAAAATACTAGCGCATTGGAAATGGCAATTTCCGGTGCATACGACATGCAATCTCAATATAATCTGCCTCTGTTTCTGGGGTCAAATAGCTATGTCTCATCATAAAATCCAAAATCACTACGGCACAGTTTGGCTTGAACTCTCCTGCTCTCATCAATCTGCAGATCTCTTGAAGATCAAGCAATTGGAAGTCCTCTGCCTCATTGTCCACAGGAGTTGGTTTCACGTCCATATCCAATTTCAAATCGTAAACGTATTCAACCTCTGGTTGAACAAGTCCTAGCTCGGAACTAAAATTATTCCTTTCGGCTTGGTAGAGATAGCTGATTACGCCTGCACTGCGCAAATTCTTCTTCACCAGCTCCTCAGGCAATCCAGCCTCCTCGTAACACTCCTTCACACACGTTTCAAATGGTCCATAAGGATATCCAAGACCTCCAGCAACAGTATTATCCAACATTCCTGGATAAGTCTGTTTAGTAGCAGATCTTCTGGGGACCCAGATCTTCACTCCATCAGGAGTCTCAACATATCCATTGACATGAACCCCGTACATAATAACACCCAGTAATGGACAAAGAGCTCTTTCGAGCCGCATGTATGGTTCTCTGGTTGGAGAATGAACTGTATAGAGCTCATTTCTCCACCCATCCAAGGTGGTAAAATAATGCGATTCTCTCCATTTGGCACCTAATTCATTTAGACAATTGGACCTGGCTTCCAATGAATCCAATTTTGGCGATATTTGAACGGTTTTGTGCTCGTCATCGACAATCATCAACTCAGAGAGTCGAAGCTTATCAACAATCAGAGGCAGTAAATATCCAAGCTGGAAACTCAAATCATGTGATAAAAGGGTGTAGACTGAATTTTGAAACTCCAACACTTCAGGCTCTCCGGGATACGAAACCACATCCACCTGCTTGACCAGATCTAGAAATGACATTGAAGCACTACACATCTAAAATTGCACAGCCTGAAAAAAATACTTCTAGCACAGCCATTGCATTGAACGATGAAGAGTCGATTACGAGCTCTCGAGGAAGCCCTACGGAAGAATCCTTTTGAGCCCGAGGAGGTGGATAGGTCTGTTTGGGATTTATATGGTGATTTAGAAGCCAAAAACTTGAAATTGGGTGATGAGTTTACTCTAGTGTACAATAAATATGTTAGCACCGTTGAACAGAAGATTGCATTTTTGAAGGGCATATTCGACCTCCTGCCCTTCATTAAAGACCCAGAATGCTGGAAGACTGAATGTTTGGAGATCTGTGTTGATTCTGCTGGCCAAAGTCTTCAACTTAAAGACCTGTCCATGAATATTATACAAAAGGTGATGGACCGAAGACTTGCTACAGAGCTTATTGATCGATATTTACATACACTTGATATTTCAGAGGACCAAACGTTTGAACAGAGCGAAAAAGATAGGTTTGGAAGACTGAATATCAGCAAGCTTCTGTCAGAATGGGCTCTAAAATCACCTTTAGACTTTTTTGATATATTGGAGTCGAATCTTGAGGACTATCCATTAGGCACGCTTGCAGTCTTCCAAAAGGTATTCGAGAGTCCAACAGACTTGCAATTTAAACAACTGTCGTTGTTTGATAAGATGATTAAGCTAGTGGAGACAGGAGATTTTGCGGTGCAAAGGTGTGCTTTAAACTGTCTGTGTATGATGATGCCTATGGTGTTTAACTCTGTTCAGGAGAAGTTTGACCGACTTTGTGCACTTTTTGTACAGTTGGACTCTAACACTTTGGCATGTGAACGTTTTGGGTCACTTTTATACGTTGTGGCTCCCAAGAAATTTATGGTTGCAGTGAAGAACAAAGCTTCATTAGCAGGATTAAAGCTTCATCCTGAGTTTTATTTGGGAAATCCACTTACAGAAACTGAAACCATTGAATTGATGAAAGAATATCTGTGTGAGGGGTCTCCCTCAGTTGATGCGGATCGATTGCTTGATGAACACGGCCATCTTTTTTCAAAGGACGAGGAGAAGGAAACTGGATTGGATCCAATCCAATTTTACCAACGAGAGCTCATGATTTTGGGGAATGAGTTGAGTTTTTCTGAATATGCACGGAGAAACTTACTGCAACGACTGCGAGAGAGAAGGGAATGGAACATCCAACCTCCAACGATCAAGACTGAAGAAACACTTCTCTATCCTGTACAACAGCGTCATGAAACAGATATTGGCCCATTATTGAAAGATAAGGTAAGATTGCGAGAAGAGAATATGCGATTGTTGGCTCGAGTGAGCGTCTTGGAGGATCAATTGGAGGAACGAGATATTGAGATCAATGCTGTTAAACAGTCCATGGATCCGTTGAGGGAAGAGTTAAGTCAGGTCAAAAACCATTCTGCCATGCTAGAGTCAACTGTCAGATCAGTTGAGAGTAGATGGGAAACCACCAAATTGATTTCTACTAAGAACCCACCCGAACCAAAGCTGCAAGATGACTCCATATTCCAATTGCAACAGGAATTGAAAAGGGTGAGGGGAACATATGAACAGCACATCCAAGATCTAGAAACCAAACATCAGAAAGAAATTGAAGAGATGCAACAGGAACTACAGGCATTGAGACTGGAAAAGAAACAACAAACTAATCATCTCTTACAACAACAGATTGCCATCTTTGACCGCAAAACAAAAGATTACGATCGAGTCAGACAGATGTTGGAACAACAGCTGAAGGAGAAAGAAGAAAAGCTATGTGTTATGGGCTCGACACAACCGATACGCATTCCTCACACATCTGCTCCCAAACCAATTGTGCCTGTTGGGGGCTACGAAAATACCAATGGACTTCATTCCCAGTTCATCGAAGCACCCAAACCAGGATGGTCCCAAACATCTTCCGGGTTTAGTTTCAGTATTAGACGTCATGCTGACCCCACAATTGATACTGCTAACATCGCGGTGAAAGGTCGTGGCGGAATCCAAAATAAAGCGAAGCTAAAAATGTAAGATTTAGCTCGCACGAGGTATGAAGGGGTTTTTTAAGAAACACAAAGCGAACTCCAAAAGAGCCCCAAAAAAGAGTGCAATCGATCTAGGAGATGATTCTGAGGATGTTTGGATAAGAGTAAGTTGATTAATCTAATGTTCTAACTCGAAGACACGAACCGCTTGCAAGCAGTCTATCGAGCAGACTTTAATCAAATTGGAAGAGCAATCGACCATTGAACCGAAAAAACTGGCCTCGGATTATGAGAATCTTCTATTTAAGACGTACAATCATAATTTGACTGGATATAAAGAGCGATTTCGCAAAGACTTGATAGCCTTGAAGAACAAAAACACAGAATTTGGACATGATCTTCTCACTGGAAAAATGACAATTGAGCAGTTCTGTAGTTTGGGGAGTTCCGATCTTCTCTCCAAACGTCAAAAATCGCAAGACAAGGCTCTTCTCGAGAAAGAGCTGAAAAGCAAAATCACTACCAATTTACCAGACACAATCAATCAAATCAAGAGTCAAACTAATATTATCGGAGAAAAATGGGGCATCAGTGAGAGTGCGGCAAAAGTGGATCAGGATTTTGAATGACTGGCGCCTCATCTGTCTTTTGTCTTTTTGCATCGTTCTCCGGATCTGCAGATCCTTCACGTTTTATGGAAACCCCGACTTCCTGCTCTATAACAGGAACCGCTTCTGGTTCCTCATTCGCTTTTTCATCAATTGTATACTTTAACAAGTTTCCTTCGCCATGTTCGCGTTTAATGGTATCCAGTAGCTTGCTAACTGCAGAAATAGTCTGTATACAGAACGGAGTAATATCACGTCTGGCAACTTTGACTTTCTCACGTGATGGAGTAGATGGCTGTGGAGGTTTGGGAGTCGACGTACCGTTTGTGTCAGAAGATGCAACAAACTCAAACTGAGGTACACCTTGATCCTGTCCAGTAGCGGTCTTTGAAGATACGGTTTCCAAATATTGGACTAGGAGAATCAAAAACAAGGTATGGAAACACTCGTCAATAATTCCAGTAGCTCCAAATCCGTTAGCCATCCGACGGAATTCCCCAACTTCATTCAAGAAATATAAGATCAACTTCTCCTCATCTGTAAAGTCTGTACGAAGCTTCATGTGTTGCACGAACTCTTTACATTGGGACACGAACTCGGCAAACACCATTTTTGAAAGAGTATCATCCAAAAAGCCAGGTTTCACTCTCAATATGGTCTTAATGATGGTACATGTTTTGGCCACTGCGTGATCAAACAACTTGATTTGGTCAATCATACTAGATCCAAGTTTGCGCAGTTTCTTGATCAATTGGAATAATGAATAAACATCTTTGGAACGATCAAGTATTTCGACAAAAAATAGAATGTAGTGATAATTGTAGACAAAATGTTTTCCAGGACGTTCATTTTCAGGCTTCCAGATGTTACTGAGATTCCTAACCGTAGACTTCAAGTTGATGATCGCCAGCATTTCGGTCTTCGCAGCTTCCAGGTCATTGAATTGATCCAAATGTATTTTGGCCAGTCGATATCTTGGTCGATGTTGCCAGTTCTTTCGATCGTATGAAATGCATTTCTTGAGAAGTTCAACCATCAGTCGACCAAACTCTTCCTTTTCTGTAACCTCCCAAGAAGAATCTTGAAACAACGGATCTTGTTGCAAATAACAAATTGCTTCTCTCACAGAAAGACGATCTCTCATCACCAGCTTGTACGTTGTAGAGCATAGGAAATAATGTGGTTCAACAATTTGGTCTTCTTTAGTTGACGATTTCATCGCCAATTCACACGAAACTCGAAGATTCTTTGCAACCGTCAAAATATTTCTGCCACGCAGTTTGAACTGCGATTTAGCTAGATAGAAGTAATTATACCAATCCTTTGGATTGAGTTGACAGGCGTGGTGGAAACAAATCTCCAGCACTTTATAGACAGTCAAATTTAGCACGGGATTAGCACCTGACTTGTCTAAGGAGGAATCTGGTTCCGATCCAGTATCAAGAGCCAAACGTTCCATAGGACTCATCATGGCATTGTATAGCTCTTTTCCCAAAGAAGTCCAAAGCATTGAGGCGACAGGCTCCATTTTTTCCTTTTCATCGTCTTCAAGTTTGGCAAATAGACTGATGGCCATGAAGAAACATAACAACGATTTGCGTTGTAAGATGGCAGTGTTATGTTTCTTTTCAATGTTATTGAGCTTGTCTGAAGTCCAAATAATGTCATCTTCCACCAGAAATGAATACGCTTGGCCCAACATCAACCACGACTCGAGTCGATTAGATCCCGAAGCAATATCACATTCAAACATTTTGATCACAAAATCTAGCTCTGCCGATCGACCTTGCATGGTCCGTTTACGGATCTTGAAAGCTGTCAAGGCCAATAATCCTTGCATGAAATAGACACCGTCAGCAGTAGGGTTTTCCTCATGCAACTGGTCTTCCATTGGAAGTTCCAACAATCCATAGAATGCAAATCTCATAAACCGACTAGTCAAAGACCTTGTTTCCAAATACTCAGTGATAGTATCCAAATTGTTGCTAACCGCATAATTATCCAATCCTGGATCTCCCAAGACATTATATATCATGTCCAGCACGGTTTTAATGTCTGCCTTGGGAGTGTTGAATATTGGATGTCTGCGCTTAAAACAGTATCCCATCATGTATTTATTGACAGTAGTAGCGTTGGATTTTTCCATCTCTCTGGATTCTGCGTGATGATCAAACGTGCTGAATGTTTCAGTCGAGATATTGATACCATATCTGCACTTGAGAGTCTGGAAGAAGTCATTTTCAGATTGTTCCCAGTTCAATTCCACAAGTCTCACCTCCACAAAATCAAGGAAAGCTCCTTTAAACCCCCCACAAATATGACGAAGACCAAGCTGTTCATGTAATGCGCCATAGAAATCGTTCACATATTCCGGATTGCACTGCATTGCCGAAAGAGCCTCGGAATAGTATAGAGCCAGTAATGTGAAGCTTGCTACCGTAATGTCACAAAACTTGGTATAAGACAGTTTGGAGCGGGTCCTGACCGAGGTGCGAGTGGGCGAAAGACTTGCCCCATCTTCATGAAGAAGAAACAGGTAGGTCATCTGGCAGAACTTGTAAAGTAACTCGATCATTTGTTTGGTGTTCCCAAGGTGCAAATGCCATTGTTTTTCCCGAACAATTCTCACAAACTCTTCAGAAAAGATGTCGAAGAATCCAAATATCTTCAAAAGAAGCTGTTTGCGCTGGAAACCAGTTCTTTGAATGTAACTGTCGCCCTCCAATTCATCAAGCATGATATTCAATACTCTTTCAAATCCGCGTAGAAACTTATCTGTCAATTTCTCTTCCCTGTAAAACTTGAACAACATCACCCACAATTGCATTTTGAGCTCAAATGGCGACTTACTGATGAAATCGTCCATCTCCTTTTCTTCGGGGGTATATGAAACTTTACGTTGGTCATCATCGACAAGAATTCGTTCCAAAATCTCATTTGAAGAATCGCTTTCTGTAAAGGTTTTAAAAATCTTCATTTTGGATAGCTGAACCTCAATATTAGTTCTGTTCAACCTTGGAATATTTGGATAGTTGACCATTTTCACGTCGATGTCAACTCCACGGGACTTTTCTGCCATTTGAGAAAGAATGTCTGACAGAACCTCTGAGTCAAATGTCGAATGATGTTGTAAATAGCACATATGAGACCATTTCAATCTTAACCAAAGTTTGGTATAATCAGCGTCCAGTTCCATATTGTCCAAATAATCGTACAAAATCTCGATCCAACGTTCAATTCGACGAACAGTTATTTGCTCTGTTTGCAGCAATTCGTTATAGGTGACTTTACTACCAAGTTTTTTCAGTCTTTGGTCAAACTTCAGTGAAATAAAGGAGTCAACCAACAATTCAAGGATAGAGACGCCCATTGATAATCTGTCAATATCAGCTTGTTCAATGTCCATCAAGTCAGAATGCAGTTGATTGTAAAGATAAATGGCCACTGCATCGATAAATAGTCGTAGATTTTTGAGGGAGTCTTTACCAATTGAGCCATCTGTAACAAGAGTGCCTCCTGAAGGTCGAATACGAAACAAATGAGAAAGAATAGTCAGCCGCACTTGGTTGAATTGTAGACTTTTTGAGTTCAATTTCAAGAGCAAGTTCTTTAGCCCATCTTTGTCAAGCTCCTCAAACGTTCTTTTTTCCTCCAAAGTATCTTTACTCAATGAACTCAAAATCTCCTTCACCGAGGCTTCTTTACTCTTTTCATTCGTATGTGCATCGTCAAGCTTGACAAATAGTACCTCAGTGTCCTCCTTTGTCCATGAGTTCAATATCTCTGAAAAATCTTGAAGAACCAATAACTCGTTTTGACTATCGGCGTTTGGAAGTACTATGTTCACCAAGTGTCCAGCTTTTTCCACCACAACACCTGTGTATAGAATGAAATGAGGTAATGTGAGATCGAGAAAGGCCTGTTGACCTTCAAACGACTCTTGCACGAGCTCGTGGACCTCTGCTTCCTTGTTTGCTCTTGTTTGACGTTTAGTGACCGCATTTGTGGTGGCCGGAACAGATGGATCAGGGGTTTCCACCACTGGGGTTTTCTCGACTATTGGGTCTTCAATCATCTCAATATCTTCCGAAATAATAGCCTTTTCTTCTTCTACAGCGTTGGCATCCATATCTGGTGTTTCTATAGCGTCCTCAAAATGAGTATCTTCTTCCAATTCTTCAATCTCAATAATGTTGAATATCACTTTATCAATGGCATTTTCCGTTAGGATATAACTGTCATATATCTTAGAACGGCCTTTCTTGGGAAGAATCTCGTTGAGTTTTCGAAGAACCTCATCTAATGCCACCGAGTTGTCAGACTCCCTAAGATCAACAACCTCCGTAGTTTCCTGGTGTCTATTAAATTCCTTATATTGGATTGAATTCGGAAATCGATTCATATCCACCTTCTTGGACTTGGCATTCACATTGAGTTTTTCAAATACCTCTGTGTGTGATTCCACCCCAACTCTATCCAAAAACTCCTTATAGCCTTTCAATAGACTCTGTTGGTTTGGAAGTAAGAACTGGGGATTTTTCAAGTCCAACTTAATATCCTCGTCATCTATCATATTGGCTGGACCACGCAATTGTTCCTGGTCCCTGAATTCAGAATGTAGAAGCTCGTATTCGTAAGCAAACCGAGTCAATCTATTCATCTTCAAATGGTCAAAAATCTGGATCAAGATCTCAATCAACCTCGAATCCCCATTACCATGACATAAAGAAGACACCAGATCATCAATAGCACTTCGGAAAGTTTCGAAATCGTCAGCATAGATAGTTTCGTGGTTACTCTTTTTGATCTCTGCTAGCTTGAGAAAACCCCTGTTCCTCAAACACAAATATTTTAAAGTCTCGATTGCCGGGTTGTTGGTTGGATTTCGTGACAATAGCACCTCCATTTCGAAAAGCTCTTGATATTTGGCATGTGCTTGATCTATTTGGCGCAACTTTTGAAAATTCAATGCTTCCTCAAATAACTTGAATCCAAGCTCAACTTGAAGTTCACGCGTATGTTCCTCCAAGTCCTGCTCATCTTCAACATGATTGATTGCCGTAAACGTTGAATGACGTGGCTTATAATTGTTAATCACGTCGATGTATATCCCACTTACCATAATTTACAAGTTGAAAAATACACAGCCTAAAATTTGAACATATATATGTACATAGAGATGATAAATAATCGTGAATTCGTGAGATTTGCCATATTCTTGCAAATCATCTAAGACGAGAAGTCATGACCGGATGAATGATCTCGTCTTTAAGTTTGGCTAGCTCATCTACTGGTTGCTCCTCAGATATTCTGTCCAGAATATTCAATGCCATCTGCTCTGCCAATTTATCATTGTCGAGCATGTTGACTGACTTGTCAAAATGATCAATTTGGTTGGCTTTGACGAATATAGATTGGTCGGAACCAGGTTGCGGAGAAGTTGGTAGATCAGTAGATGACACCGAGGGATTGGTTTCAGTCTTTGTTATGGCAGCGTCAAAAAGTTCTATTGAGGGTGACACGGTAGAGACTGTTTGATTATAACAAGACCCATTACTTCCCATTGTGGAGGAGGTCTTTCTATGTGAAAGTACCCTGTTTGGTGAGACCTGTAGTGGGGACAACGTCAGATCAAAGTTTGATGTCGGTAAAATGGGCGTCAGCTGGTCGGCAGTGCAAGGAGGAATATTTTCGTCCTCTGGGTTGGATGGTAATAATACCACCTCCGTCGATACCACCGAGCTTCTCGACTCGCGAGGCACGGATTCACTTGGAACTGAAACATCGGGTTTGGATTTCATCATGGGATCCATTATAGGACTGGCAAAATCTGGGGGATCAAGAGGGTCAATAATGGAGGATTCGTTGTTCGTCTTCTTGATTTTGTTCAAGGTCGATACAAATCGACTTGACAACGAGCGCTTAAGAGTCATAAACCGTTGTTATAGAAGATCAAGAGCGACCAGATGGAACTAAAACCGGAACTATTTTATATTTGGTAGAATCTCTGATCCCTTCCTTATACGGCAAAGAGACTTAAATTTTTTTTCCAACGGTGCCCCGTCGGATCTACCGCCACCTAAAGCAGACAGACGGCTTTGTAAAAGCAAAAATATTTCCATTGTTGTTCAGTTTTTTCCTAGGATCCAAACAATACTCGGATAAAATCACCTACCACAATGAATAGTAACTAAGACCTCTTGTTACACGGAATAGGGCAAACTCTATCAAATAATTGGCTATCGCTTCTACGGATGTGTGGGGCACAAGTTTTACTGCCGATAAATAGGTTGAGTAAAAGAGAACCTAAAATGTAATCTCCCGTGCCACTGTTAGCCGAAACCTGGGCTCTTTTATATATCTGATAGCTGCATACTACATAACTGCTCAGCTGATGTAGGGCCTCGAACTTCACTCAATATAACCTTGGTAATCACTTTTCCAGCGCCAAGTTTCAGTTTTAGTTGTAATTCCAATTTCGCAGCGGGCTGGTTTGAAAAAATACTTTTTTTTGCAGTCGCCGTATAATTCCAAAATCAAAACATTTTCCTCAACAATCTGATTCTCGATTTATGTTTTTATAAACACAAATTGGCACCCCATTCTCATTTCAACAGGACACTAGATCGAACATTTTTTGTTGTTAGGAAAAACTTCCCCGCCTAGTGGAATTTGTTACTAATATTATAATTATCAGTTGTTGTCAAGGATATCTTTTCACAACTTGTTCATTTATTTCATTGCATTCCCCAGCGGATCAATCAGACTCTCTCGGGAATGTCTACCAGAGCTAACGTGTCATCGCCAGCAGCAGCAGCAGCTTTGGCCGCGTCAAATAATATGGCCAACGCTAACGTTTACCAAAACCCATCAACAACCGCACAATACTCTTCTTCCAACGCTCCTCCGCAGATGCAATCCCAAACCTCTGCAATGGCCCAGCAACAGCACTTGCAACAGAATTCTTCCAGTTCTAGTTCCCAAGTCGTTGGTTTACACTACAAAATTGGTAAGAAAATTGGTGAAGGTTCGTTTGGTGTCATTTTCGAAGGAACTAATCTCATCAACGGAATTCCTGTGGCCATCAAATTTGAACCGCGCAAAACCGAAGCTCCTCAACTTAGAGATGAATACAGAACGTACAAGCATCTGAACGGACTTAAGGGCATTCCAAGTGCATATTACTTTGGTCAAGAAGGTCTACATAACATTTTAGTCATTGATTTGTTGGGCCCTTCTTTGGAAGACCTGTTTGATTGGTGTGGTCGCAAGTTCACCGTCAAAACAGTTGCACAGGTTGCTGTGCAAATGATCAGCTTGATTCAAAGTGTTCACGAACGTGATTTAATATACAGAGACATTAAGCCAGACAACTTCCTCATCGGAAGACACGGACTTCCAGACGAAAACTCTGTGCACTTGGTGGACTTTGGTATGGCCAAACAATACAGAGACCCTAGAACCAAGCAACATATACCTTACAGAGAAAAGAAATCTCTCAGTGGAACAGCTAGATACATGTCTGTTAATACCCATTTGGGTAGAGAACAATCCAGAAGAGACGATTTAGAAGCTCTAGGTCATGTGTTTTTCTATTTCCTGAGAGGTCAACTTCCTTGGCAAGGTTTGAAAGCCCCTACCAACAAGCAAAAGTACGAGAAGATTGGTGAAAAGAAAAGAACAACACCAGTTTTGGACTTGTGTCAAGGTTTCCCACGTCAATTTGCTCAATACTTAGACAGTGTTAGAAATTTGCAGTTTGATGCCGAGCCGGACTATGAAGGGTACCGGAAATTGATTTTGTCTGCTCTTGACGATATTGGAGAGGTTGCTGACGAACACTACGATTGGATGGACTTGAATGGGGGGCGTGGATGGGATGCTTCCATCAATAAGAAACCAAATCTACATGGGTATGGTCATCCAAATCCTCCTGGAGAAAGACATCGCCACAGTCAACAAAGAAGAGCAAGAAACAGTCAACAACCAGCCAATGCTAACGGGGCAGTGGCCGGATCGCAAGCTCTGCCTCCAACTGCCATTCCTGGCCAGCTGTACAGACCTCATGATACGCAATCTGGTGAAAGACCGCTACCTAACTTGCCAGACAAGACCAGTAGATTCTCTCCAGGAAACCAGGGCTCGCCTCTTGCACAGCAACAGATGCAACAGTACCCGTATCAAAACATACAGCAACAGCCTCAGGCTACCGACGAACCTACAAAGGCTCATCAGCAGCCCGGAGGAAAGAAGGACAATGCATCTACCAAAACCAGCAAAGGATTCTTTTCAAAGTTTTGTGGATGCTGCTCTTAGGGGGAGTTGTTGCACGTTAAAGGTGTATTTTCACTATTTTTTAGTTTTATTAGAGATCCAAAAAATCTTGTAGACATGAATCAGTCACGTGAGTAGTGCTTATTTGGATACCCGCACAAAAGTTTGGGCAAGTGTCAATGAGAAATGTTTAAGATGACTTCTTATTTGAAAGAGGCATACATTGCTCAATTGGCCGTCAGAAGGGCCAGTATTTTGACCCAGAAAGTTGCTGCTGAACACTTGAGTGGAGTTTCAAAGGAAGACAATTCTCCTGTCACTATTGGGGATTTTGGAGCGCAAGCCATCATTATAAACTCCATTTTGAAATGTTTCCCCGGGGACGAGGTTGTTGGGGAAGAAGATTCTGAATTGATCAAGGAGAAGAATTTGCAAGGGTCTGTCTTTGAAGGTATCAAGTTTGCTCAAGAGAAAGATTCTGTCAATAATGTGCAATTGGGAGTCATTACTGATGGTGATAGCATGTGTGATATCATTGATCAAGGGCAAAGCAAAGGTGGTAGAAATGGACGTATTTGGGCTCTGGACCCCATTGATGGGACCAAAGGGTTTCTAAGGGGGGACCAATATGCAGTTTGCCTTGCTCTAATGGTCGATGGCATTGTTCAAGTTGGAGTGATTGGATGTCCGAATTTGCCTCATAATTTGGGGGATGCATCGTCTCCGAAAGGTGGTCTTTTTACAGCCGTCCGCGGGGTCGGTTCGTTTTTCCAGGACTTACAAAGCCAGTTGATATATCCATTTACAGAAAGCACTAAGATTACTGTGAAGAATTCTCTTCCGGTTAAAGAGGCCCGAGTGTTGGAAGGTGTTGAAAAAGGTCATTCATCGCACGAATTACAAGCATTGATCAAACAGAAATTGGATATTCAAAGCAAGTCTGTGAATCTGGACTCCCAAGTCAAATACTGTGCCTTGGCCAAGGGAGATGCGGAAATTTATTTGAGATTACCAAAGGACCCTGCATATCGTGAGAAGATTTGGGATCATGCTGCCGGATCGTTGTTGGTCCACGAGAGTGGGGGAGCAGTGTCAGATATCTACGGAAATGGTCTTGATTTTGGCAACGGCCGTACTCTTAATAGTCAAGGTGTGATTGCTGCTACAACTACTGTTCATGGAGAGATTATTTCAGCAATTAAAAGCATCATTGGTGAAAATGGAGAAAATTTAGAACAGTACTGTAAATAATAAGAATCAAATTATTTTGCTACATATTTTTCACCACATGGCACGTTCCAAGTTTGTGTCGTTGTTCAAAAGTTCACCTTTGTATGACTTTCTTATTCCATTTCAACGGGCACCTAATCAATGGGTTGCTCGCTATATCATCATAGTGTTTGCCATGATTGTGCGATGTGCTGTTGGACTTGGTTCGTACTCTGGTCAGAACGTTTCCCCCATGTTTGGCGACTTCGAGGCCCAGAGACATTGGATGGAAATCACCGTTCATCTTCCCTTCTCTCAGTGGTACTACTATGATTTGCAGTACTGGGGACTAGATTACCCACCATTGACTGCTTATCATTCGTGGCTTTTAGGGAAGATTGGATCATTAATAGACTCTACTTGGTTTGCTCTTGATTCATCTCGGGGATTTGAATCTGATGACCTCAAATCGTATATGAGATTGACAGTCATATTCAGTGAACTGGTAGTGTATATCCCAGCTGTTCTCATATACACCAGGTGGATGGGAAGACATTATAATAAGGCTTCTTCAATTGATCAAACTATCATAGCAGCAGCAATTCTGTACCAACCAGTTCTTATCATTATAGACCACGGCCATTTTCAATACAATAGTGTCATGCTCGGACTCACCTTGTTGTCCATTGTGAACTTGTTCGAAAACAATTATGCTCTTGGTTCAATATTTTTTGTGCTATCCTTAGGATTCAAACAAATGGCCTTATATTATGCTCCAATATTCTTCTTCTATTTGTTGAGCGTGTGTGTCCTACCAATCAAAAAACTAAATCTCCTCAGACTTACTTCAATAGGTGTGTCAGTCATAGTCACCTTCTGTATAATGGTTCTGCCTTTTGTCTACTACGGTGGTGTGGAACAACTGATCCAAATACTCATCAGGGTGTTTCCGTTCAATCGTGGAATATTTGAGGACAAGGTTGCTAATTTCTGGTGCTCCACCAACGTTGTCATCAAGTACAAAGATGTCTTTTCTCTGGATCAGATGAAAAAACTATCTTTGCTATTTACCCTTGTTGGGATTGCCCCTTCGTGTATCACCATTTTTGTCCAACCTAGCAAGAACTTGTTCACTTGGTGCCTGGCCTCATGCTCTATGGCATTCTTCTTGTTCTCATTCCAGGTGCACGAAAAATCAATCCTTCTTCCTCTCATGCCTATCACATTGCTCTTGAACGAAGTTGATCCCGATGTCATCTCTATGGTTTGTTGGATTGCTAACATTGCTCTTTTCTCCATGTGGCCACTCATCAAAAGAGACAACTTGGAATTGCAGTATGTCGTGCTTGGTACTCTGAGTAACTGGCTCATGGGAAACCTCAGTTGGGTCAGGATGGTTATTAGAAAGACAGGAATTCCTGTACCTGTCAGAGAGTTGGCCACCCCAGTTTTGCCGCATAACATATTCTGGAGATTGGTCATTATTGGATCGTACACCGTCGCCGCAATATTGCATTTTGTTGACTATTTCTATGAACCCCCTATTTTATTACCTCATCTTTGGGTGGTAGTCAACATTCTTCTATCGTTCGCATGTTTCGTGATATTTTGGTTATGGCTTAACTACAAAATTATTCAAAAGCTTGGACCGAAGATGAAAACGAATTAAATCAAATCGCTCCTGTTTGGTTTGCCCAATAGCCAGAAGTGAAGTTCATTGCTGTGTTTTGAATCTTGACCTTGTGACAATCAGGTAGTGCAATTCCCTCTTTCATCTTACGATCATAAGTGAAGACTCCCCATTGAGTCTCCCATTTTCTTCCGTGTGCTTGCCAAATCTTCTTCCATGGCTCATCAAAAGCCTCGAAATAGTACCATCCAAATTTTTGGGCTTGTGGAGAACAAACCCAATTGTGCATGAAAATTTGCATCTCATTGATACCAGCAACCGATTCCATATATGCTCCTCCTCCAGTAGGCCACCCGATTTCTGTGATCACCACTTCGGCTTTGGGCTTGATGCTCTTTACCAGTGGTACGACTTGCTGCTCTAGAAAACTAATCGTCCATTCGCCTCCAGATCCGACTGGCTGTCCCCCGAAAAATGGATGGATATTAGCACCAACGAAATCACAAGTCTGGATCATGTCTCGATTCACCTGAGATCCCAGTTCTGAAGTGCCAACTGGAAGATCGGTATATCCAAGTTTTTGAATGTAGCTCTTCACGTTCTCGACATACGTCATGTGTTCCTTCACACTCACGTCCTGTCGAAATTGAACTTCATTTCCGACAATGACAGAATTGAAGTACTTCCGAGGGAACTTCTTTAGAATCCATTTCATCTCGTTAATCTGCCTCCAATTGTCATGGTTATCAGAACCAATCCAAACCCCAAGTGCCAATGTCATATTCAAGTTTAGGTCTTGGAACGCATTCAAAATTAGTTCGGCTTGCCGACATTGAGTGCCGTATGTCCTAATTCTTGTCGTCACTCTAGACATCATTGCAACGTCTAGCATAACATCTCTTTGTGTTACTTCACACTTGGGTTCAGTGACCCCTCTTGGAGCATAAGAAAGCCCATAAAAAGTCGGTTTCAATCGCGGATCTTCCATCAGAGCACGAATCTCATAGTCTCCTCGATAATTAGCACTAATCCCACCAAATGTGTTCACCATCGCAGTACCATCTGTTAGAGAACTTCCTCCCCCTATGCTTGCGTTTTTCTTGGATTGGATGTCTTCCAATTTGGTAGAATTATAACCGTATTCTTGCATCATTCCATTTAACTCGGAATAACGATCAACCTCATTGAGTTCGTCAAAATAGCTCATAACGTGATCTCTATCGATTTTAATTGGAGTCAAGACTTTGATAGATATCAGGGTTGCATAAACGAATAATAGCAAAAAGAGGATGGCAGATAGGAAAGCTATCCAAGGATTTAAGGACATCCGGTATTTGTACCCCCTTTGGGAATCGTTCAGTGGAAGAATCGCTTCATCACTAAACTCAACTGATTTCTTTCTGTCTATATGATCAGCCATGGGCTTTCTGACTGAGCCATTAGTAAATCTTCTCACACTTGTTCTACCAAACGAAAATTCGGATCTCAAACTTTTGGCACTAGCTCTTTCTAGCCCGTCGACGTCTCCAAAAGCCCAGATTTGTGAAACGGAGCCCCTTTTGCTAAAAATGCCTGCAACTGAGGCTCCTGAATTCTCACTCACGATATGCTCCTGTGGAACATTGCTTTTAAGGGTTTTGTACTTCGTGTATGATGCCGGAGTTTCCTCTTCTGAATTTGGATCATGGATTTGATCTTTCGATTTTTTCTCTTCTGAATGTTCAGGTGATACATAGCCATATTGGTGGATTAAGCTTTCACCATCTGCCGAACAGCTTGGGTCTCCAGTTGCTATTGTCGGGGTATTTCTGATTTTGGGGATTGAAAGTTTTGATGTTTCCTCGGATTCCAGTCCTGGTGATGGACATGAACTACTGTTTAGCAATGCTCCAGATTCCAACTCAACGTGTTTTTGCTGCTCAAAATCCTGGAGAAGAAGTCCTGGAGAACTTGTATTCAACTCAATGAGATCATCCGTAAAAGAATAACTTTCAATATCTTTCATCTCAACCACGGGACTTCCAATGGGACTAATTATTTCCTTATCTGGACGACTAGAGTGAATGACAACCCCCTCTTTACTTGATTTTGAATTATATCTTGTAACGCTTTTAATACACATAGGTTGTGAATCTTCAGGCGAACTTGAGTTGACCATTGGGAATGGCAAGGTATTTCTTCGAATTTTTTTAGCAGCGTCTTTAATAATCGATTCCCTATCTGTCTGTGCACTGTCATTCGTGCCCACAATTGAGTTGGCCTCGGGATCACTACTGTAATCCGGTTCTGATTCTACAGCAGAGGCACTACTTACTTTCCTTTGTTTATCCATATGTCAGAAGAATCAATTAATTTTTTTCTTAGCGCCCCAAATCAAGGATATTTATCTATCCTCAAATCATATTGTAAATTAGTCTATTTAAAAAAGAAACTGCACCTCAGACAGTTCTAGGTCGTTTGTAGGGGAATTACCATCGTATTCACATGAATTTTGTACGAGCTCTCTAGACTTGGAGAGATCACAGTCTTTCGAGGAGTCAATTTGTTCTTTCACACGTGGTTCTAATAGTTGTGCGTATTCGGAGAAGAGGTTCGCAAAGTCGGTAAATAGATCGCTTTTAATCTCGAATCCGTACCTGAATGTATCTGAGACATCCTCAATCATCATTAAAATATCGAGCGTCCTTCTAAGATCGACAATGTCTTCATACCCATTGAAAGATAATGATACTATTGCAACCAGTTGATACAACATGTCTGTACAACGTCGCCAACAAGGTTCATTCAAAGTTTTGTATCCACCCAGTTCGGAACACATGGTCATGAGTCTGATCAAACACCAGAGATCAGATTGACTAAACCATCGGCGGGCCATTGAAGCCATCAGAACTATAGACAGCCAATTTTCCAGATGAACCCAATGAGATCCGTCTGATGCTATTTGTCGACCGTGTAACGATACAATTGTCAACAGAGAATAGAATGATGATTTGCGCAACGGATGATTCTCAAAAATGGGGATCTCGTCAAGATCACTCACCATGTCCTGTTGAAATGTAGAAAATTTGAAATTGATCACAGAATTGATGTACTCCGTTTCCAAGAGCATCATTAGATCCAACATGTTGTCAATGGATTCAACACGTTCGTTCATTGGAGCTTGAACGTCCTCAATAGCCAGTTCATGACGCAAGTAAATAAAGTCTGCATCCGTTTGTAACACAGAACTGGCAACAGTATTGAGATATCTTATTAAACTGGTGATCTGGTCTTTTGGACGTGACCATATTCCTGTTATTTGACAATCTTTGTAGACTTGACTTGTAGTTTGAACAAACAGTTTCAGATATTCGGAATCATTAAGATGGCCCTTTTTAACACCAACAACCAATCGAGCCAAGATTCTAATACTCACACGCATAATTTGGTCAGAAAAGTCTTGCATTGTCATTTCCTGGATACTCTTACCTGCTCTAAATTCCAGATACTCATGATTCTGTTGAGCAAGCAGTCTGCAATAATCAAAAAGATCTCTAGTGCATCCTATAGCGAGATTCTTCAACAAAACTTTGAACATTTCGGAGAAAATGCTTGAAGATATATGATGGTGGTAAAACGTAATAACAGCAGCAAAGAACGGTAACTCATATTCGTTCCGGATCTCCTCAGTACCGAAATACGTCCATTCTAAATGAACCATTGCATCCAAAACCACTCCCGAAACAGAGTTGATATGCACCCATAAATGGATGCTGGACCGTTTGAGAGTGGAATTGTCAATTTCAGTAGCCAAAATGATTGACCGTAACGCTGAGATTACTCCCGATCGAATTCTCGTATCTAGCATCTTAAATGAATTGGGTCTCATCCAGATCAGCTTTTGAATCACATTAATAGTCCGGCTGACAGAATTGATCAGTTTTGAGTTTCGAATGTAAAGAATATCAATAAATAGTGTGACAAACTGTGCAAGACGGGTCTCTGAGGTGATTTCTATCGCTGCATCATGAATTTGACGGATGAAGTATCTCAGCCTATCGAAAGCAGCATCTGAAGTCAGACTTGCACTATTGACAGCTTCCAACACGTTGTGAAGACATAGTTTGATGACTGCAAAGGGTGGTTTATCAAACACCTCCAATTGACATTGTGTGTATGCACTGATCAGATCCAAAACTTGTTCATATGTCTGAGAGGTATTGAAACTAACTAGAACGCCGAACAAAGAAACAATTTGTTTCACGAAGTTGTGTCTGAACAATCTGGTCATCACCATAAATAAGCAAATTCTGTTTCCCAAAAGCTTTGGAGGACACGTTCGTATGTCTCCAACTGGAGTCACTTTCTCTACCAGGCTCATCTTCTTCTCTGGTTCCATATACTCCTGAACATGAAGTGTTAGGAATTTAATGTACATGTCCAAAATTCCATCTGAATGGGAGATGGTCAAATGCAACGGAATATTGCAAGGTATTTTCGACAAACTGCCAACATTTTCAAACCGATGATAACTCATCAGTCTATATATCTTGACCAAAAGATGCTCTTCAAAGTTCCAATTAAGCTCTCTAATAATTTTCATCATTGTAGATAGAACCATCTTGGCTTTCCGTGGATCTATAGTTTTCTGTAAATTGTCAGTCTCATGAACAAAGTACTCCCAATCCACCAGAACCGGTTTTTGAGAGTGAATGTAGTATAAGAATCCAACCACGTTTTCAAAACCTAACTTTTGTTCCCTGCTAAGTCTGGCTACATGACTCCAGGGATTTGGACAGAGATGGATGAAGATTGACATGGATTCGGCCAAATTGGATGATTCGTCTTTAAGGTAGCGATAAAGTTGAAGGGATGGCAATTGACAAGCTGCAAGTGTTAGACTCTTCTCTAGTCGATAGATCATTGAAGCATATCCATAATATTCATTCTTGGACGTGCGCATAAAATGATCTGCCAGATGGATTATTGTCAAATGATATGGAGCATATAGTAAGACTAATCGGCTTTCCAATTGGAGCTCGAGAAAAGCAGTAGTTACCGAAAGTACCACCTTGGAGAGCTTTATGAATTCATTGGTATTCCATGATTTAACGTTCCATGCCAATTGTAATAGTCGAACATAAAGACGACGTAATTGAGCATGTTCCTCCACAGAAACACTTTGAGAACTTCTCAAGAAGTTCAAAACACTCTTAAAGAGCATTTCTAAGAGCTTGGAGCATCGTTCAAGATTGAACTCGTCGATCGAGAATTGTAGATTCGAGAAATTGAACTCTATAGAGCCCGGTTTGAAGTAATCACCATCTTCTTTTAAACATTCGAGAAACAATCTGGATTGTACGACGGAGGTTTCAGGGACGTTAATTCTGCTATATTTTGAGAGATCCAAATCTTTCAACTCAAAGGCCTCCTGAATAGCTGTTCGACTCAACTTTTCAACAACATTTTGATAGGTATTTGTCCGGTCTGTTAATGGAAGTGAAGACTCGTTTTCAATTGAGGTTACACTTCCTTCTAGTTGCGCAGTCCCGATAATACGTTCTCGTTGATAGTAGAAGTACTTGTTATTTCCAGGATTTCCAAAAGGAATCTCTTTTCTTCGTTTTGACTTGACATCTAAAGACCTAGACTCTCCTTCCTCCGCAACAATACTCGCATCCCGTTTCCGCACTGGCTTTACTGGTCTAGCTCTGTTGCTGTACCAAGAAGACGGACTTTGATATCTGTGACCCATAGTAGTACCTATTCTCAATCTTGTTGGCTTTCGAACACTTTTGGGTTTCGTTTCACGTGGCGCTCTGCTCAACATATAATCAATACCAGTGGTTCGATCCTCAATGGCAGAACCTGCTCTCAGATCACGTTCAAATAGTTCTTGGACCTCACTATCCGAAGATGCGGAAGAAAGAACGTTTATCTCAGCAGACTCTGGGATGCTTATATCTTCATAAATTGGAACCGGACTCTGATCCTTATTGAACGGCCGAAACTCCTCAGTATCGACCTCATCCACCAGAAAGGTATTCAAGTCATCATGTTGATGGTATTTATGAGACTTTTTCTTGCGCGCAAGTCCTGGACGTGGGGCTGAAGGTTCGCTATATTTCTTGGTCGAAACTGTTGGTTTTGTGACTTTGAAAAATGAATATGGTAGCACTCCTTTAAGAGCTTTATTTTTCCTAATGACTCGGTTTCGAAACACAAACTCCTTTTCTTGACTATCACTATCATGATCTGCAGGAGCTTCCCGAATACTGAGGTGTTCTTCGTCATATTCGTCCTCCTCTGAACTCTCCATTTGCTCTTCAACGTCTTTAGGAAGACTATCCTGTTCAACGAGCTTCTGAGTCTCGGACTCCAAGTATTTGCTGAACGTGGGTTTGTAAAAGGGTCCAAAACCAATATCCTTACGCTCTCGTTCCTGACGCTTACGTGCATACACGGTTTCCAAATGCTCCATGATTTCGCTGTAGGATTTGCCCTGGTCATACAGATCATTCAGCTGGTAAATGGAGGAAAGCCCCAAATACACCGCAGTATCAGTCACGTAGACGTGATCTTGAGAAAACTTATGACGACGGGTCCGCCTACTTCGCTCTGACTCATCCATTTCGACCTGTTTCAACATCTCCTGCGTGCCTTCAAGGTCACGTGACTGGGTAGGTTGTGATGAGGCAACGGGAGAAGGTTGTCTTGGAGGACTAGGTATTGGTTCTGGTGATTTGGAAGGAATTTCCACAGGAGATCCCGGTGGGGAAGATAGATCAATACTGATCTGGCTAGGTTGCGCATCTTGAAATTGTTCTGGATCCTGTATCTCTTCTTCATCAGATATAAGGCTAATAGAATTGTTTGGTTCTTCGACCTGTTCGGCTTCGCTTTCATCAGTACTGTCGTCCGTACTGACCTGTTCCAATTGCATTTGCTGTAATCGATTCAATTGATTTCGTTCGGAGGATGATGTCAATCGGTCGTCCATAGTTTCGTAAAATCTCTTTCCACCTCGTCCTCGGGTGGCCTGATATTTCTTAAAGTCTTCTAGATAAACACTGAAGTCCTTCTTTTTGAATCTGTGTTTGGGAACCTCATGTCGTTCGTAAAAATGTCGGAGCTTCACATACTTCCTGTTTAACATGTATATTATTCGTTCATCAGAAACACCATTTTTGGCAGCTCTGTCAAGATCTGAACGTGAAGTAAGATTCAGATATTCTGCAAGATCCGCAGTGTACACATGACGCTGACCAAAGCCGTGTCGTCGCGTTTTCCTGCTAGATACTTCATTGATTCTATCTCGAACCGCGATCTGGTGTTGTGGAAGGGCAGTGGACAGTAACTGTTCCACCACTTCCCATGTTAGAGTTTCATCTTCTCTCTGAGGAGAATCTGGCACTTCTAATTCGACCATTTAGCAATTCATGCCGATTCAGAAAAGTGCTCGTACCAAACGCGTATTTTTCTGTGATTAGAAAAATTATGTAATCTATTATTTCCATCTTTCGAAGATTTATTGATGTCTGAACAACCTTCGACTCCTCGAACGCCACGATCGCCCTCCAAGAGGAAATCTGTATGTATTTTGGTTTAGTTTTGCTAACATCCAGATTCCAATTAGCATTTCTTCTGCAACTGCCCAATTGTTGACATCCACCAAGGCGTTGCTTCAATCGCTCACAGCCTGGGCAAATAAGACAGCTTCAGTTGGAGATGTCTCGTCAAAATTTGTTCAAGTCGGGGATGATTTTAAAACCTTGCGTCGATCTTACGTTGTGGGTGGTGTTGATACTTCAAATGTAAAGGATATCCCAAATCTTTTAAGAAAAGTACTTGAAGAATCTTTGATTTTAGAACCATCACAAAGCACGTTGGATATGTTTTTACCAAAGGTTGGCCAAATTGTTGCCGAACTTATGAAGACACTCAAAGAAAAACAAGCAGAAGCACAATCGATTATAGAGAAACGCAAGTCTCAAGATCAATCCTCGGTTTCGGGACCACCTGAATTGACTAGCAATCCTTCCACTCCGTTACCAGCCCCTCCTCCATCTCATCCAGAACCCTCCAATGATGCAATCAGCCGTCTTCAGAACAACCATTCGTTAATGAGAAAGGCCTCCAAGAGATTTTCCGCTTACCAGACCTCCAAAATCTTGTCAATGAATGCTGTTAGTCCTCGTGGCTCTCCAATTCCAGCTGAAAAATCTCAAAAAAGTCTCGAGCCACCAAGCAGTCCCTTACAAGAGGAAGTCTCCAAGAATATCAAGAAATCAGAAATTCATCAGCAATTGACGGCCCCATCAATCAGTTTGGACGACGCCTTTGATAGCCAAAAGACTGTTTATTTTAAGTTTGGGAATCGAGTCAAAAAACATACACTTCAATTGCCGACTACAATGATGAAGCTTCAAAATGTATTTGAAGAAAAGTTTGATTGTAAGTCTGACGAGTTCCCTGCTATATGTATTCAACAAGCTTCCAACGGAATCGCTTATGAATTGGAAGATTTCTCTGATATCACTGACGGTGCGATTCTTTCTCTAAATGAGCCAGATGTCTCCAGTTCACTCTTGAAAGAGATGAAATTGCAAACTGACACGCTAAAGAATGAGATATCGCGTTTGGAGGATACATTGACCACCAGAATTGGTAAGATCAACACCACGTTCGCCAGTCCAGAGCCTCGTTCTGCAGTCAGTGTTGCTTCAGACGACTTCCAAAAGGGATTGGAAAGTCTACGACTAGATTTGGCCAAAGCTAGACAGATCCAAAAGGGAATGAAGAAGGGATTAACGATATCTATTCACGATGCTCTCGATGTATTGGAGAAATTCCAAAGTGGCAGTTTCTCAGCGGATGGGGTGATTGGAAATCCATACATGGAACATTGTAAAAGCAAGGTCAGCTCTGAATGTGAAGGTTTGGTGACCAAAATTGACGATCTTCAAGATATCATCGAGGCCTTGAAATTGGATATTAGCAAAAGAGGAAGTAAGCCTACCCAAAAGCAGATCCTTCACGTTCAGAAAGATCTCGCAACTACCAAGCAAAAGTTGGCCTCATTACTTCAATATATGTCTGTGGAACGTAAGAATTGGAACATAAGATGGCAATCGGAACTTACTGCTGTTCTTGAAGAGCAGGAATTTTTCAAAGAGCAGGAAACCATTATTCACTTGCTTGAAGAGGATCTTAGTTCGGCAGATGAGACATATACCTTAATTGTGAAATGTGTGGAGGAGCTGGACAAAAATCCAAGTCTTGTACGAATGGGTAGTCTAGCTCTGCCTCCTCCAGATCCTTCAGTTTCGGTGAAAGACGTAAGAAATATGTTGATGGATGAAGTCCGAAGTCTAAGACCTGACCATGACTCTAGGGTGGAGGCTATTATGAAAGCAGAGAAGGTGAGGGAGAAGGAGCGATCGATCTTAACCTCTGATCAATTTGAGGATGAATTAGGAGAATTTGTCGAGAATGAGAAGTTGAAGAAGAGTGGAGGAGTCGAGGAAGTCGAGAGATTGCGAAACAAGAAAAATGAGGATAATTTGAAGGGTATAAGTAATTAGTCTAGTTGAAGGAGACGGTCTATGTACGAAGCGTATGATCTAGATAATCTGGCGACCAGAGATCTTTTGATTAGTTGAAGAAATTGGACAAGAGTTTGAGGATTAAATCTGTCCTTTTTGGAGACCAGTTGTTTTGAGTTTTTGAATCGATGTAATAGAGATTGAATCAAAATGAGTATGTTCTGTTCAAGCACAGGTCTTGGATTCAAATGAGGATCGAAGAACTCAGTTGCCAAAGCTTGCCTCAAGTGTTGGTATAACACCGAATACATGGCTTTGAAAGAGTTTACATGAATTGTGGATAGATCGTAGGATTCAAGGTTTTTGACCACAGACATTGTAGTGAGATCAATTGTGGTGCCTATAAATTCAATTGTATCATTTGAAATAACACTTTTCTCTTGTTTCACTTGAATGTTGAACTTGGGAATGGGTTTGCTTATTAGTGTCTTGTAGGTTTGAATGGTTTCTGAATCCGTGGAGAGAATCAAGAAATCGTCTGCGAGTCGAATAATTTTAACATCTTCACCGCCAAATGATCGAAGATACTCCACCAAATGATCATAGACAATATCACAGAATATCCCGGAAAGTGGAAACCCTTGGAAAATGCCCTGTTTTCGATGAAAAGTTCTGGAAGAAGAAAATAATGCAACATTGTCTAATTGAGCATTTGCAATTTTGAGGATTTCAGCTTTGTTAAGACTCACTTGGACATTAGCAGCTGCAATGTCCTTTCCATCCATAAGGTTCTCAGAACCTTCAAGAATGGTTATCTTGCGTCGTTTGCGGGTTCCATTCTTGGTTGGATTGGTGAAAACAAAGTATCTTTTGGCATTGAACACCGAGGACGACTGCGCTTCCAGTAATCGATCTATCTGATTAATAAGGATATCTCTTGGTAATGTATCATAAGCCTGTTTGATATCAAATTTAATAGCATGTACCGGCTTGATGGTCGATTCTTTATATTTCATAATTTCCGAAGGAAGCTCACTCATTGATTGAATGCTATTTTTATTACGGAAACGGGACAAGATCATGTTTGCAATTAGGACCTCGTTCTTATGGATGTCGGCATGGTCAAAAGTACCTTTTCCAGAACCTTTAAATGGCATGGTAATAAAACGAAGATCTTGGGCCTTTGGTAGCAAACGTAAGCTTGCAATAAAATCGTCATTTTTGGAAAATGTATAGTAACTGTTCAACGCGTGAGACGAATGTTTCAAAAACTTTGCGTAGTAAGTGTCTTTGAATCTTTTCGAGATTCGTCTCCAGGTATCATGTCGATAGTAGATCAATTGAAAAGATTGTGAGATATCTGTAACATGAAAAAAAGCAGCTATCAACTTGAAAACGAGAGTGTTAAAAAACCATCGAATGAATCTACTCCATTTGATCTGCGCATTTGTAAACTCAAACTTGCTCATCTTTGATTTAGTATTAAGCCATGGAATGTGTTTGAGCTTGAAATTCTTGGCCAATTCGGTAACGAGTACAACGTCTTTTTTGCTGCAACCAACAACCTCGGCTAATTTGGTGAAAAGCACCGATTTATTATATTTGGTCCCAAACAGTTCTAATGGCATTATTTTCTCCAATATAACTGTCACAAAACGAATGACCTGTTTCTTGGAAATGGCGAGATCAAAGTTATTTTTGAACGACTTAGGCTCTGGACAAAGCTGGTCGAAAATGTAAGGATAATTTGGTTGCTGATTGTGATGATGTATTCTCATTGAATCCAATAAAAACTCAATATATTTCAAGCCTTTGGAGTTTCCATCAAATACTCTATCCGTCAACTTTATGTCCTCCGGGAGGGGATCCAATTGTCTCAATGACCATATCTCACTGTACAACATTCTTGTGATATTAATACGATCTGATTTCTTCGCAACAGTATAGCTTTCAGCCAATAATGGTCCCCAAAGAAAAACGTTGTTACGCTTTGCCAGATTGTTGATTATAAGGTCCAAAAACGCGGTTCTACCGACAATGGTATGAACTAATCTGAACTCTGGAGATTTCAACAAGTTGACGTTCTCATTAATTCCGGTAAAAACCAGTTCATTCACCGCATTGATTAAATCTCCAGTGGTGATTCCATTAAGAATAACGTTGGGTATATTTTGATTTGCCAAATACAATATTAACTGATCTATCAGCTCCCCATGGTAGCATTCTTGATTCACTAAAATACTTGGTAATTTCATGTTTGAGACCCGCTCAATCATAATTGATTGCCCCAATTGTGCCATTCGTAAATCCATCAAATCATCTATCACCAAATCATTTACTTTCAAGACATTGTTTTGCTTTAGATATTGTTTAAGATCCATAAACAAAATATTTTTTTTCTGTCATGAAATATGATATAGATTACGAGACATTTACATTTCATGGGGAATTCCAACGAGTACAACCACAGACAAGTGTGGTTCCCCTTTTAATAGATCATTGGATTGTATATATAAGACCAAATCAGTCGGCGATCGTCAACAATCTGATCAAGACCGAATTCAAAGACACAGCAGTTAGTCTGCGACATTTGAAACGGTTTGTCAAGACTCAGCGCGATGGTGAGAGCTGGCTGAAAGTTCTCCTGTGCTCATGTGACTACATCAAGCGAACCGAGCTCGAAGAACTTTTGTTTGGTCCACTTGAAAGAAGTATTGTCGAACGCACCAAAATACCACTAAACAAGCCGTTCGACAAGGAGCTCAATACCAAATGGTCATCTGATTATTGGCCAATAGTTTGGAAGGGAAATCCCATGATCCAGGAGCTCAATGAGAGTTACAAGAATTTCGACCTTCCAAAAATCCACAATTATTTGAACCAACTTTGTGAACTATCGAAGACGGCTCCTGGACCTCCGGTAGTAACAATTTTCGTGGATCCTTTATCGGACAAAATAATGGCAACACAGTTTGATAAACGTGATGAACAGGATCCCATGAAGCATTCCATAATGAATTGCATACAACAGATAGCCGACGACGAATTACACCGCAGAAAGACTAATATTGATTCTAATGGGGCAACAAACTATTTGTGTCTAAATTATCATGTGTATACCACCCATGAACCATGTACAATGTGTGCAATGGCGCTATTGCACTCGCGGATTAGTCGGCTGGTCTATTTGAGAGATTCTAGATCCACTGGGGCGATTGGAGTTGAAAGTGGTAATAAATACATGATACATCTATCATGTTCACTGAATTGGAAATTTGAAAGCTTCAAGTATCTTGGAAACAAGTTTGAAGTGGGCGAAATAGATCCAAAGGTGAATATATGATTATCTCGCCAAATCTAATAATTGACTTTCTAGTTGAAGCAGATCTGTCTTTAAAGTTTCAATTGAAGACCCAAAATTGATTGTTCCGTAACGTAAATCGTTCAAATTGTCAATCTTCTCGTTGATTTCGCTCAATTCTGTGTCGGCTTGTGTATTCACCACTGCAAGTTGGGATTCTAGAGACTCGTTGAGCAACTCCATAGACTTGACTAATTGATCTAAACGGGAATCTTCCAGATCGACCCTTGAATCTGGATTCGTTTCATCATCCAGATCAAACTCCAACTGATTCACGTTAGCTTCAACTTGTTCCAAGACGTTCTCCTTCTGTCTGGCCAGGAGTTGATACAGACGGGCTTCTTCCTCGGATGAAAGTTTATTGCGACAACATGATTGAACAATGTTATGAAATCTGTCCTTGGAGATCAATTGTTTGAAATCTTTTGAGTCAATCAGAAACCTCGTTAGTAATTCTTTTGATGCGACAGACTCCATGACGCGTACAAGGAAAAATATTTTGGCAAAATATTTCTTCAATCATGGAACTCTTACCCGAAGGACAGAAAAATACAACAGAGGTTACTTGGGAAGATCAACAAAAGATCAACTCATTCTCCACTCTAATCTCTAAAAAAGACGCATTGACGGCAACGTTGGATGAAAACAAGCAAGAAAAGGAATATCTTGATGATTTATCATTGGAAATTGAACTAGTCGACGAAGACGAACAGCTAAACTACAAAATTGGAGATTCATTTGTGCTCATGAAACAATCCGAAATAATTCAAAGATTGGAAAATGATCAGGAACTTTTGGACTCCAAGATTGCCGAGCATGAGTCTCAAATTGAGAACATTGACCAACAGCTTGAAAGCCTGAAAAAACAACTCTATGCCAAATTTGGTAACGCAATCAATCTGGAAAGATAGTTTTAACTTACATAACCCCTGTTAATGTACATATCGCTCTACTCGATTCCTTTCTGACTTTTGATCAAAGCCACTTCACCACTCACCTTGTCGGCTTGTTTCTTAAGATCAATCAGACTAGCAATGCTCTGTAGTAATTGATCAAATGTAGCACAAACCTTTGCCGTTGGCATTGTTGGCTTAAGAGAAATCCCAAGCTCGTTCAAGGTCTCCACAACTTTTGCCTGAACAGCAGGTTTAAAAGTGGACAACTTTTGGGAGCGAATAAACACTCCAGGTTGCAATTTCTCTTCGTGGAACCGCAGTCCATAAACCTCCATCTCTTCTTCCGTAAGCTTGGCCTGCAGCAATTGCCAAACCTCAGATTCGGCTTGTTGTTGAGAGACATCTTGTTTGCCACCAAACCCTTTTTGAGCAAATGGCATCTTCTTGCCCTGGCGCTGTCTCATCAAATGGTTCTGTTGCGCTTGTTGGATTTGCTGCGTGTGTGGAATAGCATTTGGTCCCAATTGAGGAGGAACAGGAGCCTCAGGCTTCCGTTTCTTTGATTTGTCAACCGTCATCAAAGAATTATAGAGCTGTGTAAGACCTGAAGAAGTGGTGTACTGTTCTATTGAGGCAGACGACTGAGGGGAGTCCAAGAGCTGAAGTAATTGCGCGCGTTCCATTAACATCTTCTTGGCTGCAAGCTCGAACTTTCTGGCTTCAATAACCAAAGACTCCTCTTCGGCAATTTCTGTCGGAGCTCTGTGAATTAATCTGTTGAGATACTGTTTTCTTTCGATCTCTTGTTTCTTGTCAAATGCTTCAAGACCCTTGATCAAACTCACATCACGAGTACCATCCGGGTTTGAATTCAAAATCTTGACCGAAACAGAATACAATCGTTCTTTCAAATCCTCCATAGTTCTTTGCTTATCGTTCTCAAATTCGTATCGATCGTAAATGACCGCCCATCGAAGGTCAAAATCTTTGGCCAACTCGAATAAATACTGAGTTTCTTCATAATCCCAATCTTCATTCAAACCATGGAGCTTCTCGTCGTATTCGGCTTGTGTGAAAGTAGGTATATCTAGTGAAGTGTTATATTTCTCGAAATTATAGGGCAGTTCTTCTTCAGACTCCACAACTGGTCCTTTCACCCAATGGTGAAGAACCAATCCGTCGGAACGAGCTCCATTTTTGAATGCATCCCAAACCCACGGAGTGGCCTTACCGGAGTTGATCTTGTCTTTGAATTTGAACCCCTTTTGGACGGCAACGGGAGGTAAATTAGTTCCAATAAGATTATACAACTCCCTGCTCATAGCATGTTTCTTCTTCTTCCCTGAAGCACCAAAGTCCTGCTCCGCTCTGGCATGCTTCTTAGGCTGGACACGAGTCTCCTCTTTGATATTGAACACGTCCAAAATGTCGGAAGCCATACTGGAGGATTTGTTTGCGGAAACAATTTTATCTGGGCTACATAACCTATTTACAACTTCATCAGATCAATCTCTCATGTCAAACACCCTGGGGGTCCGGGGCCGGACGAAGATCCGGCCTCCTAAGAAGATCGTATCTAGTGAAGTAGACTTTGAAAAATCGTGGTCTGTGATTCGTGACGCCATCAAAGAGATACAACACAAGAACGCCTCCCAGCTATCATTTGAAGAGCTTTACAGAAAGGCCTACAACTTGGTGCTTAGGAAACAAGGAAAGATGCTATATGATCATGTGGAGCAAGCCATCGAACAGTTCCTGCGTAATGAGACAAGAAAAGACTTGTTGGTGAGTCTGGAATCCAATGATGAGCGCACTTTTTTACTTGAATTGAATAGCGTGTGGGAGGACCATTTGCTCAGTATGAGAATGATCAGTGATGTTTTGATGTATCTGGATAGGGTTTATGCCAAAGAGTTTCATCTTCCTTTGATTTACGACGTGGGTTTGAAAGTTTTCAGAGACAGTGTCATCAAGTATAACAACAATGAGATTGGGATGAAAGTAATTCACATCATCATAGAATATATCAATAAGAGTCGGCATGGTGAGATCATCGATAAGTTCATCATCAAAGCCATCATTTACATGTTCAGTTCCTTGACAGAAACTATTACGTTAGATTCCAATGAGGGTATCCCATATGGTGAGAATTACTATCTTCGTTATTTTGAGCCGGTTTTACTTCAGCAGAGCCATGAATATTTCGAGCGGAAGGCTTCTGAATTGCTGGTTAATCAATCAGGCTCCATTTATATTGACAATGTGATGCAATTGAGCAAGGATGAGGAAGTACGGATACAGTTATATTTACCCGATGTTACATCACCAAAGCTTGTGGAGCTTATGGATAGTGATTTGATCACTCGAAATATGGAAACCATTATGAAGCTTGAGAACGATGGTCTCAAAACCTGGATCAATGATGATAATTATAAAATGTTGGAGTCGTTGTTCAAACTGATCAGTCGTGTGGATTCTGAACCTGAAATGCTCAAACGCCAATTGCGTTCGATAGTGACACTGAATTGTGAAGAATTGGGCTCCAAAACCAAAGAAGAGCTTGATGTCCAACAAAGACAAGCTGAACAACAGGACCCAGACAAAAAGGCAAAGAAAAAAACTGGCAAAGAGAATGCCACTCAATTTGCTGTTCGATGGATCCAGAACTTCTTAGATCTTAAGATGAAATACGATTTGATCATCAAAAATGCATTTGATACCAATCCAGGAATTGTGAGAGAAATTGAGTCTTCATTTGCCACGTTCCTTAATCTTGATAATAAGACTGCCGAATATCTTTCACTTTATATTGATGACGGGATCAAAAAGTCATTTAAAGACAAGTCTCGAGAAGAAGTGGAGGATTTGCTGGACAAGTCCATCATTGTGTTCCGATTTATCAAGGACAAGGACGTGTTTGAGAAATACTACAAAAATCATCTAGCAAGAAGACTGCTCCAACAGAAATCTAGTTCAAACGATGTGGAGATGACCATGATCACTAAATTGAAAAAGGAAATTGGTTCTGCGTTCACGAGCAAGTTTGAGGGAATGTTTAAAGATATAAAGATCTCGCAAGATCTCTCCGCTGATTTTAACTCTAAAGTCTCTGGTGATGACGATATTAGACGGGTTAATGGAAGGAAACTAGATATGGACTCTTCGATTTTGACCACGAGTTTTTGGCCAATGCCAGTCAATAGGGCTCTTAATCAGGTTCGATATCCCGAGGAACTGGAGTTGTTACGCCAGAAGTTTGAGTCGCACTATAATAGTAAACATAGTGGCCGAAATCTTACTTGGGCCCCGAACTTTGGAACCGTGGACATCAGGATGCATTATTCCAAAAAGACATATGAGGTGAACATGTCCACATATGCTGCGATCATCATATTATCGTGTTTCAAGGAGGATTCTGAAAAGCAAGAATACACATTTGAAGAGATCTATGAAATAACTCAAATTCCTCAACCAGATCTGATCCGACATCTCCAATCCATCTCAGTCGCTTCCAGAACACGTTTGTTGAAAAAGGTTCCGATGAGCAAAGACATTGAACCTACAGATGTGTTTTCTGTCAATGAACAATTCCGATCTCCACAAACGAAAATCAAAGTCCTTACTGTCTCTTCTGGTTCCAAGGTCGAAGATGAGTCTCAACGCGCGCAAACAATGGATGCAATCAATAAATCCAGGATTTTGGAAACAGAGGCCGCCATTGTGCGGATAATGAAAGCGCGAAGACTCTCTACACATCAAGAACTGATCAACGAGGTGATCCGTCAATTACTAAGCAGATTTAAACCTCAGCCTTCCTTTATTAAACAAAGAATAGAAGAGCTTATCGAGAAGGAGTATCTCGCCAGAGATGAGGACGATAGGAATACCTACCATTATTTAGCCTAGTTGAATATACAGAGACCGTCCTTCCAAAATATTATTAAGGCTGTGAAATTTTTTCTTGAAAAATTTAATCTCCTTAACATTGGACTCCCAACGTGAGCATTGCCCATCTGCTCACAGCTCCCTTCAGCGTGACGTTTTGTCACAACATTGGGAGTTGGAAGACCAATTATATTGAGGAAATATCAGTATTGTGCATCATAGTACATCATTTCTGTCTCAATCAGATTGGTGTCTCCAAGAACACATACATTACTTTAATTTAGAAAGGGAATTTATCTGAACATTAATGTCACTCCAAACATCACTCTTGACCAAATCCAATGGTCTCCTCCACAGCAATCGTGAGCTTCTTTTTGAGAGATTGGTAATCCTTATAAGGCGGAAGGTCCACTCTGTTGAAACAGGTGTGCGATTTAGGAAGTTGGTCTGGCTCTCCAGCCTTTTCTATAGTGAAACGTCTTGGACCATCAGAGCCCTGTAAATCCTTGAATCCATTGACTGGGATTCTCGAGGTACCGGTAGTGAACTGCAAAAGTCTGGCTCTTTGCTCTCCTTCCCATTCGCTAACACACTTCCAGAACCATTGGATCACCTCGTCGCTTTCCTGGTAGCCTCTGTAATCAGTATGTTTCTTCCAATCATCAATATCAATATCGGCTAATCCACCAATCAAAAGTTCCAGTTCTCTTTCGTCAAACACAGACACCAATTCTTGTGGAATCAACTCGTTGAATCCATCCATAAAGGCCTTGAATTGTTTCTCCACAGGTTTGGAGATAATCCATTCCGTCTTGAGTTCCACATATTCGCGTTTGTTTTCGTTTGTGACCTCGATATCTCTTCCACCTTCTTTCAAGTCGATAACCACCTTCTCTCCGAATCTGTCTTCCTCGATCGAAAAAGTCTCGTAGATGATATCTGTTATATCGTTTTCCAACATCCAGCATAGAGACTTGTACATCTCTGAATCCACGCTCTCTAAATCTTGAAGAACAATCTTCTTGTGCAGCATCATTTTATACATGGCACCCACAAAGAATGCATCCAAGAACCGACGGTGGAACACTCCCAAACCAACGGTTCTTCCAATAAACTTAAAGTAGTTCAAATGCTCCGGATTCACATCTGAGTTTGGATTGATCTGAAGAGTATAATTGTCACTAGATGCGTATTGGAACAAGCAGTAGAATGGGTTGAACATTTCGTGCGACAACTGCTGGAAGAACTCTCTGGAAACTCCACCGTAGTCCAATCCCTCTTCTCCCTCGAACTTGATCATTAATCTCTTCTTCAGATCCTCTGGGGTTTGTCTCATGATATCTCTGAACGCGTCTTCCATTAGGTGATCTCTTCTAACCTTAATGTGGCATTGGCCAGGAAGGATTCTGAGAGCTGGCTGTGATCTGAAATAAACCAGCTTTCTTCTGAAATCACGCTTGTATTGTGGAACGTTCTGATCCAACGAGGATGGTAGTCTTGGATCGTCCCAGGTAGTTGTCTTGGTGTTGTGATCAACAAAATACACTCTGGATGTATTGGCTAACCTCATCTCCCAACCACTTGGTAGAGGACCCATGGCTGATAATCTTTGCGCGTTGTAGCCACCGGTGTTTCCAAAGCTTTTAACAAATTGCTGTCTTCTAGGATCAACCCAAGTAGTTGTTCTACTGTTGTGATCAACATAATATGGTCTGCCCTCTGGCGTAAATCTCTGTTCCCATCCAGGTGGGAGCTCTCCTAATCCAGGACTGGTTGCCCCTGTTGCTGCCATAGTCATTGCAGCAGCCTGATCGACCTGAGAGGTTGATTCCGGAAGAGTTCTGCTATGGTATTGGGTTCTTTCGGCCTCTCTTGCCCTCTCTCTCTCCTGGTCTCTTTGACTTTCAGATTGCTCCAGGGTTGGCCGCTTCCAGGTTGTCGTTCTAGAATTGTGATCCACATAGTAAGTTCTACCAAAATTGTCCGTTCTTCTTTCCCATCCAGGAGGTAATCTACCCAATTGATCCTCGAAAGATGAAAATTGTCTGGATGCTGCAGCCGGTCTGGTAGAAGACGATATAGCCGCGGCAGCAGCGGAACCTGGAAATTGGTTATTCAAACTCGTAGCATCCCCAGCAGGTCTTGGTGTAGAATTTGTGGATAAGGACGCGGTTGTAGAAGCTGGTGTCTGAGCTGGCAAACTAGTAAAATTGGCTGGATCTCTTGGGTCTCTAGTAGCACTGCTTTGATGAGAGATGGTTATGATCAGCTTTCCAGACACCATCAGATTGGAATTTGATCGTTTCAATTCTTCAGCAATGGTTTGCTCGCTCGAAGTGTCGCTCAAATTGATAACATCTCCAACTCTAATGTTGACCACTCCCAAGAAACCTTGATCCTTCTTCTTAAATTTCTTCTGATCAAAAATCTGGATGATCAAGATGGAGTTTTCCACAACAAAGAACTCAAATACGTGGTTCCAATGAGGAGACAAGGTTTTTTTGGCCGTCTCTGTTGTTTGTGTCTGCGCACCATCAACAGTTAACACCGCAAAAGGGTCGGGAGATCGGAAAACATCCCTCTTAAACAATCCTTCTGCGGCAATGACTCTAACTTGGATCTTGGTCCTGTTTGACATTGTAGACAGGCTCGAGGATAAAAGGTCTTAAAAGAGGCTTTTTTTAGATTTTTAGTGACACCTGTAATGATAATGCCTCGTATGTAAACGGACCGTCTAAAAAATAAGTTAATGCACCTAATGAATCTGACTTTCCAAAATCAAGAATAGTCGATAACCCAATTAAATAACAAAATTGAGCCTGATGTTGTCACAAATCAATTAGTCAATATATTGCCTTCTGTTTTTTTTTTTTGCATACAAATCTCTAATGATTATGTAAGGATATTTTAGGAGCCCGGCAATCCGGTTCAGAAATCTGAGTCAATGGCTTAACCAATGTCGTTTGCCATATCTTGTAGACTGTCAATACTTTGCTCCTGTGGAGTTTCGTATGTAGTGAAGCTATTGTGGGTCCTCAAAATTTGATTGGTTTGAATTATATAATAACCATCACTTCTGTTTGTACTTGCTAGCTGCTACAAGTCCCCTGGAGGATGTTGATCAACCACATAATCAAACATTCCCATTCAATTCATTCTTATCGTCTGTATAACGAATGGCTCCCTATTACTGCAATTTGTAAACAATGATTCAAACAAACCGCTTGCTACCACAATTCTGGCTGTGCAGGTCTCAATAGGCGAGTTTTTTAGTCCAGCCTTCCCTGTACAGATGTTTCAGAGTTAATATGACCTGCGTAAATATATAAGTTGCAACATTCAGCTCCCTTGCAACACTTAAAGTCAGCCAAATCCAACTTCCGTCACTCCTTTCATGTATTCTATGGCAACTGATCAGTTTCACAATAGTGGGTTGCAATCTAACTATTGGAAGATCGATTATGGAACTCCTCTTGATCAATATGAGATTCTCAATTGTGTTGATGTGAAGGACGATCTTGTTATGATTGGATCCACTTCGTTTACTCAGAACTTGAAGGTCTTCCAGCTGGATGCTGAACAAAATTTGCTCACCCATCTTACCAGTCTAGATCTTCCAGAATTGCGTACCGCGAAATGGCTTCATGGTATTGTTGATGGCTACGATCTGATGTTGACTGGTCATGAAGAAGGGTTGGTCAACCTGAATTTAGTTTCGGGTCTCAACACTTCAGATCTTAAGCGAGTTGAAGTTGTCAAACAATTTGATCACCAAAAAAATATCGATCCCATGCTATCGACTGGTACCTGTTTTCAGGTGGAAATTTCTCCTGTGAGTTGGAAATCTTGCCATCTCAATTCGATGTTCTCTATATTCAAGGGAAATATGTTTTACTGGGATACTTCGAGATCAACTCGTCCTGTTTTCCAGAAGAAAATCAAGGGAGTTCATTCGATGGATCTGAACCCACATCAAGACGGGCTTGTCGCATTAGCCAGTAATCGTGGTGTCTGTTTGTTTGATGTCCGCTCGGCAAGCCAGTCTGGACTCTCAGGATCCACATATCTCTCCAAGAAAAACACAGAGACCAATTTGGTCAAATGGTGTTCAGGTAACTCCAACTATCTCTGTTCTGCTGGGATGGATCACACTTTAATGGTCTGGGATATTCGCAAACCACAACCTTTGCTCAGCTTGGAAGATCATTCAAGTGAGATTTCCGCAATTGAATGGAGTACATTCGACAATATCTATTCTGGATCTAAGGATGGAACGATGATTCACTGGAATCTGTCCGAGATCAAATCCTCTGAGAGTACAATCAGATGCTCAACAGGCATGGAAAATTTGCTGTGTAATCAATGTGGAACCCGTGTCTCTACTTTTGACACAGGTCTTGTTGGATTGAAGTCCATGAACGGTAAGTTGCTCAGTCTGGATGACACTTATTTGGGAATCCATAACCGGTCCACACCTGAAAACGCGTTCAACAAATCTGAAGATACTCTAGTTGGCGAAACCCCGCTTGACAAGATCATGGAGCAGCTCCAACTTGTAATAACAGGAGACAATCAGACATATCTTTAGCTGATCTCAATATGTAGGTAAATTGTATTCGTATTCTTCCGTAAGTTCTGTAACATGGTCACCTAGAAACACATAGAATTCCTCCAAGAAATTTCGAACCAGAGAAATGCTTTGAAAATCCATGGTTGATTGGATCACCAAATTGGGTAGTATTGAACAAAGTCGAATGAGATGATTAAACCCATAGATTTCCGCCATATCTGTGTTTGGATACTTGTCCAGAATCAATTTATATTGGGTCCTCTCATGACGGTACAATAATAACGAACCCAGCGCACTATTGAAGTATATTTGTAGACTGCGAACCGTTTCGAGCTTATTTTCCAATTCTGGATCGTCTTTCTCAGTCGAAGACTTTTGTAATTGCGTGTAATATGTTCCCAAAATCTCTGCAACAGAGTGCTTTGATGGCAATTCGACCAACTGTCGATTTTTGGTAACATTTTCCCAATCGTCAACCATCACATATTTAATGGTGTCAGGAATATATATTTTGAGTTCAGACCTCTTGGACAAATCTGGCGCACTTGCTGAGCCGGTTTTGCTCTGTTTGAACACACTGTTCATTTTGAGCTTCACTTTGGGTGCAGGAGCGGTTCCATTGGACCCAGATCGCGCAGATTCCTTCAATTCTTTCATTTTGATTAAATTTTCATTATTGTACTCCAGAATCCGGTCTGGAAGTACCCATTCGTCCCATTTAGATTTCCAGCCTCTATAGCGAACAAAATACATCTTGGAAGAACTCGAATTCTCCAAAAATTCGGGCTCAGGAACAATTTCAATCACCTCCTTTGTTTTCGTATCATTGGTTTTAATGATCTTGGAAAGCGGATAAAAAATCTTGAGAATTTTGGCTTCATACAGAAATGCACCTTGGTATACCAGAGCCTTATCTCCCAACTCAAGTGTAGCCATATTGATAGAAATTTGCCAACTATGCTATCAAGATTAATTTGAATTAAATATTCTCGCGAGCAGTTTTTCAAAAGTGTCGTCTCGTCATTCTACCTCTATATATACTAGAAACAACAGCAGAAAACGGATTTAAAAAAAGAAAGGATTCCTCCCTCTTGATACTCGTAATCTTGCTGATATGGAGCGTCCGACGTGCCATATTGCTCATCCGATGTTCCTGAAAGTAATCTCGTAGTCTCGTCGACTTTGGACGTGTGCATAGGATTTTGATTCTGACTGTTCGATGCATTGTGGGATTGTCGGCGTAGAGGAGGTACTAGCTTATTAGACTTGTGTTGTCTGTTGCTATGATGATTGTTGGACCCATATCCATTCAAATTGGTTTTCTTATTTTTGTTCCAGTCCCAGCCCTTCCCGTCATTAAGTTTCATCCAATCATAATATCCATCATCCACCTCTCCTATTTCTTCCAAAGCCATATCCATCAAAGATATCAAATATTTGTAGTTTGGTTCTTCCTCAAATCTGAGATTCCGAACATAAGTCAAATAGTCTCCAAACTGTTTAGGTAACTTGTGACATAATTGTTGAACGGTGGTTGTCTGCTTCTTCTCTCCTATTTTTTCGTACTTCATTTTGTTGGTAGGAGCCTTCAATCCTTGCCAGGGAAGTTCTCCTTTTAAGAAATAAAGGAAAACATGACCAAGGGACTCTAAATCGTCCCTTCTGGATTGCTCGCGCCCCAAATGTGTATTTATTGACATGTACCGCGCTGTTCCGCTCAGCGACTTCCTTTCTCTATACGGTATATGTTGCTTAGTGACCGGGTTACGGTACTGTTTAATCATTCCGAAATCCACCAAATAAATCAGATTGTCGCTGGAAGTGGCTCCTATCAAGAAATTGTCGGGCTTGACGTCACGGTAAATAAGGTCATTCTCATGGACAAATTGAATTCTTTCAATCATCTGTTTGGCCACTTGTGCCACAGTTTTGATGCTAAATCTTCTCCCACACCATTCAAACAAATCTTCCAATGAGGGCCCAAGAAGTTGGATAATTAGAATATTGTAGTAACCTTCTTGTCCAAAGTAGTAAACCTTAGGAATCCCCTCAATTGATAAATAGTGATGATTGTCATTTTCGGGACCGTTGCGCACGAAGTTGTGTATAGCACTGTTCAATATTTTGTAAGCTTTAAACTCATCTTTCAATTGTGGGGCCTCCGATTTCCGACTCTCAAACTTTATCGCCACCGGCTGGTTGTCTCTCAGTAAGTCATATCCTTTAAATAGTATGCCGAAAGAGCCTTCTCCGATTTTCTGAGCAATTTGATAATGTGAGGCTATTATGTTTCGATTGACCTGTTGAACAGAACTTGAGGACGTCGATCTTTGTTGTTGAGAGGTCGACATAGATTATATTCAAATGGACATACCAAATTAGGCTACTGGCTGTGATAAAATCAATCTAGAAACACGTCCTTATTGCTCTCGTTCCTCCTCTTTTTTTATCTGTTGATAATCAAACATTTGTTTCCCGCTGCCGAAAAATTTTATGGTACCGGTGTAAGGATGTCTGCAGTAGGTTCTGTATATTTAATCAGTATCTCTATCTATCTAAAGCCAGTAAGTTTGAAAGCATTGAGCAAATCGTCGGTCAAGTCGTTCACGTTTTCGATTCCCACCGAGATACGGATCAAATCTTCGGGGAAATCTCTTTCTTTTCTAGTTTCAGGATCGATAGAAGCGTGACTCATAGCGCAAGGAAGTGAGATCAAAGAACACACGTATCCAAAGGAGACTGTAGTTGAGAAGAGCTCGCAAGCCTCGATGATCTTCTTACTGAGCTCCACATCACCAGTTTCAAAGGATAACACAGCACCTGCACCAGTGGTCTGCTTCTTGTGTAAATCGTATTGCGGATGAGATTTCAAGCCCGGGTATCTGACCTTGATGTTTTGAGCCTCCAACCAGGTTGCCATCTTCATTGCATTCTCCTGTTGTCTTTCAACTCTCAAAGAGAGTGTTTTGAGACCCCTCATCATTAGCCAAGAATCAAAGGGAGCCAGACCAGACCCAACAGCATTAATCACGAAGAAGATCTTCTTAGCCAATTCCTCATTGTTGGTAGCAATGACACCGGCCATGATATCATGATGACCATTCAGGTATTTTGTAGCAGATTCAAAAACCACGTCCACTCCCAATTCCAATGGACTCATCAATAATGGAGTCATCATAGTGTTGTCGAAAACAACCACACATTCTGGATTTTGTTGGTGAGCATGATCACAAATGGCTTTAACATCACAGATCTTGATTAATGGATTGGTTGGAGACTCTAATGCAACCATGCGAGTAGTGCTGGTGATCTTTGACTTGATCAGTTCGAGATTGGTAGTGTCATAATGATTAACCTTAACTCCATAGGTATTCTTCAAGTAGGTCAGGAGTCTGTCTGCTCCACCATACAAATCATCCCCGGCAACAACTTCGTCACCAGGCTGTAAATGACGCACAATGCAATCCAAAGCAGACATACCAGAGTTCACGGCATACACATACTTGGCCTTCATGATCTTACTCAAATGTTTCTCAAGAGTGGACCGAGATGGGTTACCAGATCTGGTGTAATCATAGTCGCCCATATCAGAAAACGAATTAGGTTTGAAAGTTGCAGAGGCATATATTGGAGCGATCGAGGCATTATTGCCATCTTTATGCTCGATACGGACGAGCTCCGTTTCAAGGGAGAGTTTCTTAGTCATTGTTGGGGGAAAGAAAAATGGACAAGTTCGAAAAATTAATCCTTGCACCTTAAAATTACCCCATTTTTTGTTTGGAGCATCTTTCATGTTGTTGACAAGAACAGTGAGAACTCTCGGATGGAGACGCCCAATGCTCACACGGGCATCCCATATCATCTCTGTTCATCGTGATAATGAGAAAAATAACCAGAAAATGACCTTTGAGTTTAATCAAGACAACATGAAGCTGGCCCAGGAGATCATCAAGAGATATCCTCCTCAATATAAGAAGTCAGCAGTCATGCCACTATTGGATCTTGGTCAAAGACAGGCAGGATTCACTTCTGTTGCAGTGATGAACTACGTAGCCAAATTGTTGGACATGCCTCCAATGAGAGTTTACGAGGTGGCTACTTTTTACACCATGTATCAGAGACAACCAGTTGGGAAATATCACATTCAAGTGTGTACCACAACTCCATGTCAGCTTTGTAACTCTGATTCTGTGATGGAAGCAATCATGCATCATTTGGACTTACAACCAGGACAGACCACCAATGATGGTATCTTTAGTTTGGAAGAAGTCGAATGTTTGGGAGCTTGTGTGAACGCACCTATGATTCAGATCAATGACGATTACTATGAGGATTTGACTGCGGAGTCTGTTGTGAAAATTTTGGAAGCTCTGAAGGCTGGCAAGGAGGTTCCAATTGGAACCCAAGTGAGAGAGTCCTGTGAACCGTTCACTGGTAAGAAGGTCCTTATGAACGATTTGCTCGACGTGGCAACTGTCACTAGAAGCGATCTTTAGAATTATATATCTTATTTATTTTATTTATTTATCACCCCTTATTAGTTTTGCAAGTTTTCAAGCTTTCTATGCGACCAATAACGTTGAATATTTCGAAGACAGAAAATGGCAGTTTGATCAAAGTTTTCTCTCGTGGATGAGCCAATATGTGGAGTCAAGGACATATCCAACCGATCTGAGTGACTAACAAGAGGTTCATCCGGATAAACATCTAATCCAACAAATCCTATTTTCCCCTGTTTGAGACCTTGAATGAGATCGTGCTCGTTGATCAAGGACCCACGGCCAACATTCACAAGTACCACATCTGGTTTCATCCTGCTGATCAGTTCTTTATTGATCATATGATGCGATTCAGGAGTAGCTGGTAGACAAAGGACTATACAATCTGATTCTGCCACCACTTCGGACAAACTGGATGAATATTTCACTTTGTAGCCCAATTGAGCTTCCTCCTCCTGCGAAAGTCTTGTTCTTTTGATATAGGTAATATTCATTCCCAAGCTTGCAAGCCTAGTGCCGACTTCTTTACCAATCGCTCCAAAACCGACAATGGTAGCATTCTTCTTCACTGGAGAATGCACATCACGTACACCAATGTGATGTCCAAAGCAATATTTGCTGGTGGAATTATTGTCAAAAAGATTCAATCCGTTCTCGTAATCAAATGTGGAGAACCCTAAAAGTGCTCGAGTACCTATCGTATGATTATTTTGACGTAAAGCTTGTTCGAACACAGTGAACTTACGGAATCCGTTCAAAACATGATACAGTACAGTCTCAGCCACTGCAGCTGCCCCAAAAGTAGGTGAGTTACAGAAGTTGATCCCTCGTTCTCTCAAAGCCTCGAGATCAACACCCCCGAACCCCGCCGAGCAAACAGTCATCAGTTTCAAACTGCTCGGAAATTTGCTGATCAATGTCTTATCCACATATCCGATTTTGTTAAAAGATAACCATGCACAATAAATGGCAACAATGTTGCTGAACCTGGTTTCCAAATCAATTTCAAATTGCTCCCGAGTTGTCAACTCATAATCTATGGCATTAAACGTTTTGCAAAATTCCGTATATTCTGGTAAACTACGATTCAAATCACCAAGAAACAGAACGTCTGGCTTACGCGAATCAGTCTCACAGCTCATGACCTCTAGTTGTCTGCCTTGCTTTACTAAAAAATTGTAGTGTTAATTTTTCTTGCGAATTCTTATTATAACATTTCTATACTTAGTGGTGGTGTTCGCCAGTTCCCAAGTAATTCAACTTGTACACGGAACCGCATTCCCAACATCTACCAACCTTGTCCTCAGTAGGCTTGAGCCACATGATCTCGTGCGAGCCTGCTGGGGAACCAGTACATCCAACGTATCTGTAAGTGTCGTAGGAGTTGACAACAATTGGGTCAGCCATAGTTCCCTTTCTGGAAGAGTCAAGAGGCTCGGTCTCGAAAACCTCAACACCTTCCAACTTACCGAGCATCTCAAGTCTCTCAAGACCAGTGGCTTGTTCCAAATCGGTAGGAACGGTACCTGGTTGAGCACCAGGACCAACTAAATCGTACTTGTCAACGACCTCACTAAGGTTCTTTGCGGTCTTGAATTCCTTTGGAGTTTGCGATGCATTTCTTGCAATGATGGAGGTGGAGAAAAATCTGGCCGGTTTGGCGAGTCTGATGGTTTGTCTCAACATCTGAATGTTAGTTTAAAGCCCTGAAACAACGCAAGAAGATCGGAATTGGATTTATCCTCTATTTGTATATGATTTACTTACCTTGTCTATAAGTCGATATGGCTATATGTTTTTTTTAATTTTCAATACTTCTATACTGGTTGGCCCCTCGCGACCGCCGGCGTGTGCTCCAGGAGGCCGCGATTTTTTCACCCGGTAGGGTCGTACGATTCGCGCTGGCCAATAATATTTGCAATATTAGCAGGGACGAAATGCATGCTGTACACCCGTGCACCACAAAAAAGTACATCCAAAACAGTCACGTGACTTCATACAGGTCTAAAGGGCTTATTCCAATTTTATCTCCCGTAGGAACAACCGTGCGAATTCGCGAAATCCCCCGGTGCGAGGTTACGGGCCCGGTGGGAGGCACCAACGACGAATTTTTCATTAAATTTTTCATAATTTGTTTTATAGACACTAGTGCAAGTAAGTATCGTTAAGGCGGAAACGTTAGCAGTATTCAAGAGTTAGACAACACCAACAAGGTTTCAACTATACTGAACTTGTCGTTACATTGCATAACGTTACCAATTCAAATTAAGTTCTAACAATTCAGCATGCCAAAGAAGAGATCGTCCAACGGAAGAAACAAGAAGGGTAGAGGCCACGTTAAGCCAGTCAGATGCATTAACTGCTCTAGATGTGTCCCTAAGGACAAGGCCATCAAGAGAGTGACCATCAGAAATATGGTTGAGGCTGCTGCTGTCAGAGACTTGTCTGAGGCTTCTGTCTACGACGAGTACCCACTCCCAAAATTGTACAACAAGTTGGCTTACTGCGTTTCCTGCGCCATCCACGCCAGAATTGTGAGAGTGAGATCCAGAACCGACAGAAGAATCAGAGCTCCACCAGTCAGACAGAGATTCAACAGAGAAAGAAGAGTTTCTCCTGCTGACGCTGCCAAGAAGGCTACTGCTTAGGCAGTTTGAACCAGTACTGATTTATAGCGTACAGTAATGAATAGGTTGATAAAACTTAGACCAGTAAAGCTAACCCTACTGTTATAAACACATCCGTACACCAGATCGACCCCCAGGTTTGTGTGAGGAAAAAATTGTACTGGATTTCAAGCGGACGATAAACTATTCGAGGGGCAAAACACACACTACAGATTTAAAGCATTCAGTCAGCAACTACACTACTTCGTGTACATTGAGAAGTTTTTAGCATTGAGTTTACAGAGTTACCAACCATTATATCGAATTAATAGCCAAGTGTCAATTGATTTGGCAACAAACACATATTTGCTAATTTATAACTAGGGCGTCCAATTGCAAACGACGACATGGAAGAGTCGTGGAAATTTAGCCAATGTTTTGGCGACAAGGGAGATATTGAGAACATAACAGAAGCCGATATCATTTCGACGGTGGAGTTCGATCATACAGGAGATTTCCTCGCAACAGGCGACCGCGGGGGAAGAGTTGTGTTGTTTGAAAGAAACGACAACAAGAAAACTTGCGAATACAGATTCTACACTGAGTTTCAGTCTCATGATGCAGAGTTTGATTATCTCAAGTCGCTAGAGATCGAAGAAAAGATCAATAAAATCAAGTGGTTGAAGCGGTCTAACCAGTCCAACTTCTTGCTTTCTACGAACGATAAGACGATCAAATTATGGAAAGTGTTTGAAAAACAGATTAAGATGGTGGCGGAGAACAACTTGAGCGAGCATTCTACATCACCCACAGGAATACATTCACCATATTCTTCATTCCAAACCAATGCCAATTTCACACAGCCACAACCAAAGTTTGTCTCTTCCTCTAGCCTAAAGCTCCCAAGACTTACTATGCACGATACTATAACGGCAGCTCAACCGAAAAAAATATATGCCAACGCCCATGCCTACCATATTAATTCCATCAGCATCAATTCGGATCAGGAAACCTTCATTTCTTCCGACGACTTGCGGATCAATTTATGGAATTTGGGGATAGCTGATCAGTCATTTAATATTGTCGATATCAAACCAGTCAACATGGAAGAGCTCACTGAGGTTATTACCAGTGCTGAGTTCCATCCTACAGACTGCAATTTGTTCATGTATTCGTCGTCCAAGGGCACCATCAAGCTGAGCGACATGAGAGTGAACTCGCTGTGCGATAATCACTCGCGTGTGTTTGAGGAGTACATGGATCCTTCGAATCACAACTTCTTCACAGAAATCACGTCGTCCATTTCCGACGTCAAGTTCAGTTCCAATGGTAGATACATTGTTTCCAGAGATTACATGACCGTTAAGATATGGGATATTGCCATGGAATCAGAGCCAATCAAGACGATCAATATCCACGAACAGCTGAGGGATAGATTGTGCGATACTTACGAGAACGACGCGATTTTTGATAAATTCGAAGTGCAATTCAGCGGAGATAATAAGTCAATAATGACCGGGTCATACAACAACAATTTTATGATTTATCAGAACGCGGTGGGAAATCAAACTGAAGAAAAAGAGATCGTGCTTCAGGCAGACAAGTCTGCTTTCAAAGCAAAGAAGCTCAATTCCAACAAGCGGAAAAATCTTACGATGATGAACAAGATGGACTTTGAAACCATCGACTTCAAGAAATCAATTCTACATTTGAGCTGGCATCCAAATGAAAACTCGGTAGCCATTGCCGCCACCAATAATCTATACATTTTCTCGGCCATTTGACCTGAGCATTATTGTCATCTGTATGAAATATATTGGTTTTCTGTACGTTCTTTCTAAATCCTCCCTTTAATCCTTAATGTGTCTGTTGACATCAGGGTTCCAGAACAAGGTCTTGTCTCCATCACCCCAGAAGAAGTCCTTTCTTCTGATGTTTTGGTATGGGTAGTCCTTTGGCCATTCCTCGTCAGACAAGTGCTTGTTGTGCTCTCTGTGGTGTGCATGCTCGGCCTCAACAAAGTAGGTGTTCACAGCGGTTATGGCAATCACTGGGAAAGCAACCAAGAAGGTAATTTTCTTCCACATAGCAGTGGTTTTCTGTGAGTGATGGAACACAGCTTCGGCATGTTCAGCAAATTCCTTAGCCTTAGCTGCATCTGGCTTCTTGAAAGCTGGTCCTTCCAATTTGGAAGAGTTGAATCTTCTTCCAACCACTCTGGCTTGCTTAATTCCAACGACCCTCAACATTTTGATAATGATTTATTGCAAGCTTGTTTATACGTCGCACCACTAATCAATTTTTTTACCAAGTTTTTGACGACCATCTTATTGGTGGGATTTGTATTATGTAAGCATTACTATAATCAAGCTGCAACAGATTTGTAGTATCTCTCAGCAATCTCCTTCTCCACAAGATTGGTTCCGTTCAGCTGATTACCAATCGTTAGCCATCCTGGACGTGTATTATGTTGCCGTCCGAAGATCTCCAGTTTCCGTGTTCCGGGTCCAACTAATCTTTCGACCATCCCATAAATTTCGTCTGGCTTCCGAGAAGTTTCTCTGGTTGAGGAGATCAAAAGTTGAGGGTCTATGCATTTATTGAGCCATTTAGGATTTCCTTTTAGGCCAACCAATAGATGCTCTTTGGAATGGTTGAGCCAATGCCCGGTTCTACCCGTACTGATTGTTCGGACCAGCTGATTCGTCTTCACCCAAGTGATTTGATTTTTCACTTGATACCCCCATTTCTTCAAATAATCACGACCCGTCTCAATTGTCCTACCTGTGACCCACAATAGAAATAATCCTTCTTCTTGCAATTTATCCATTCTAATTTGCAACAGGTCGGAGTCTGTAAGACTTGAATAATTCAAGTTCATGTGAATCGTCCAGCTCGGATCCGCAATGATGAGCGCGAAATTGTTACCCAGAATACTAAAATCCAGTTTGGTGACATCACAATTGATCCACTGTGCGGGCAGTTCAGATCTGGTTGCCAATGACATGGCTTCTCCACGAGTGAAATCGGAGATCTTCATACTTTTTAGTACGTTATTATTGTGCTGAATGGCTCGTTTGGTCGCGCTGTCGTCTTGAGGCATCAATTGTCCGTAATGCACATATCTACAAGACGTCATTTTATGGCATGTATCCAAATACGAACAGTCGCCAAGTTTGGTGTCTGTCTGAGACTGGATTATTGGAATGAAATGGATCTTGTGGCTAGTGCATTTGGAAAGTTCAGAGTAAGAATCGTTGGATCCAGTTTCTGATTTGATCCGCTCGTTGAGTTTTGCATAGTCCAGCTTGCAATAATTGCTTTGCCTGTCAAAGCTGGTCAGTGGAATAAGGAGCTGTGCATGTCTTGGCTCATCGCAACAATCAAAAAATGGCTTTACTTGTGTTCTGAGTTTAGCTCTCTCTTTGCTGAGAATATGGGATCCAGCCCTCGATGAAAGTAACAGACTCAATTGTTTCAGCCGCTTGGATCTAGAGGTAGTAGTATAGATGTCATCCAAATCCAATGGGGTCAACCCTGCACAGAGATCGCTCACTGCCTTCTTAGGCTTGATTTGTGGGGCTTCTATAATTTCCATGAGAAGATCTAAACGGTCTTCTTTATCCATTGGAATTGATTTTCGATATGGCGGAGTTCCATTTGATAGCATGGCACGTGCAATCTTAGGAGTTCCGGATTGCGACTCTTGAGCAGGTATAGTCTTCGTTCGCTTATAGATGAGATTCAGGGAGAGTCTGTCGATATAGGTTATTCTGCTGAAACACTCAAATGGATCATCATAAGTGAAGCTGAGAGCATTTGCCGGAGAACAGGTGAAAGCATTTCGAATACAGATCTCATCAATCTTTTTCAAACACTTGACAAATTGCAACCAGGAGACCTTGTCTTTACCCTTAACTTGGCAGGAAGCAATGAAACAAAAATAAATCTCGGCAATTGATCCTTCTACTGGGGGCTCCGTAAGAAGGAAGTTCCAATCAATGAGAAACTTGAGCACCTCGTTGGTTTTTTTATCCATTGACCTTCAATCAGAGAAATATACCCTTCTTTTATATTTTGGGGATTGATTGAATTTTTAACACGCTGCCAAATATGACGGGTAACAAAAGAATGCCTGGATCATTCTTCTTGTGTAAATCAGTATTGGTGTATCTCCTTGGCATCGGTTCTTAGACCCATCTTGTTATTCCCCCGAAACGTATAATATCGACCATGCAACAATCAATCTTGTCGTGACTAACAGAACATAAAATGGCATTCACCATATTTATATATTCAGAGTTACCCATGTTACTTGGAGGTACATGTTAGCATTGGCACACATTATCATCTTGGAGCTCCTTGTCTTGGCTGAGGCCAAGGGATGGGGATCATGGCTGTCAGATGAAAAACGTGCTTTCTATAGAGAATACAAGAGTCAATTAGATGCTTCATTGGAGAAGATACCTTCGGGTGATACATTTCAGGATCAAGTATTTTATGATAATTATATGTGCCAACTTGCTGGTTATAGTCAGATAGCATATTGTTTGAACGAGGAAAAGTCTCTTGTTCATCATGACAACGATCATTTCGAATTTCCAGAGAGTCTTTTGCCATATACCACTTTAGATTATCAAGATGAGGTAATCGATGACGAAGGAAATGTCACTGCACGATACCAATTGACCAAGACGTATGATAGTGTCGAGAAACTAGGACGAATTTTCAATCACGGCGGAGGCGAAGGATTTATGATTCTAGATCACAAGCTTCGAACCATTAATGTTGTATTCCGTGGAACCAGAGAGTTTTCTCAGTGGTATACCAACTTTCATTTCAAACCAGAGAAATACAGACCGATAATGAATAGCACTGAATATTGGGATAAGATCAGGTACGAAAAAAAAGACGAGTTGAAACAGAAGGCCATTCAAAACATGGAAGCTAATGGCTATTTTGATTGTCCGATGTTTTATTCTCATGCAGGTTTCAATTATGTTGCTCATGGAATGGCAGTTCAGGTCCATAACGAGTTGTTTAAATGGATGGAAATTTACCCAGACTACAAGATCTGCGTTACAGGTCATTCTATGGGGGGAGCATTGGCCCAATTAGCTTCTCTTGACCTTCATTTGCTTGGAATTGATAATCTGATGGTGAGTTTCAGTTCTCCATCTGTGTTCTCTCACAAGTTGGCTACAACCTATAATCAATTGACGGGAGATTCAAAAGCTGTCCGAATATACCACTTTTTTGATTTGGTGCCACGAATTTTACCCTATTCTCTATATCGTCATGTTGGAACATCGATTTTTACTTTCAAGAGAGAGTTGCCTCATAAGTGTTCCGACTTCCGTGTTGCGTCTAATGCACAGCTACCAATAGGTTATCAGGAGAGAGAGGTTGGAAATTCCAGCGAAATAGCATTCTATTTAGCTTCCCAAGCAAAAACAGATTGGATAAAGATACTTCAGCAACGTCCTGAGATCTTGGATCCTTTCTATCATGGACACCTGTTGGTGTTCTATTCAGCTTGTAACGAATGTTAAAAAATATGGGCACTCCTCACACCGAAGATTTATATGTTTACAATTTAAATCAAAACAAAGTTGTAACGTTAACTAATCAGACGAAATTAAACAGTTTGTACAAAAGTGATATTCGCGTTTACCCGCTGAATTAACTGATTATAAACATTATAGAAGCAGTCAAGTAGTTGAATTATTGATATAACTGTCTTATTCGGCGTGAGATCACTATGGCAGATATATCAGGGGTCTTTTCTGCCCCCTTGACAAATGAGAATTACGAGCTATGGATTCGAATGGCAACTGACAATGTAAGTGTTCTATGATCAAGTTGACTAACATCTAGAAAATCAACTCAACCAATAGTTGGAACTTTGCCTTAATTGACTACTTTCATGAATTATCTCTGTTCAAAGATGGCGACAGTATAAATTTCCAGAAAGCCTCCACCACCTTGGATGGATGCATCAAGATTTACGCATCGAGAATTGATTCTGCCGCGTCAGAGACCGGGAAATTACTTTCGGGCCTTACTTCAAATAATCTTGAGACTTCGAATGAAGAAGAAGAAGAAGGAGAGAATGAAGGAGAAGATGAAGCGTCTTCCGCCAAAAAATCGAAAACCAGAAAGCATAGAGCGGAGTCAACCTTGACCAAAAAGTTTCAAACTATACGAGTCAGAGAGGTGGAGAAGGAGTTGTTTGTGGATCCAATCTTTAAAAAAGCATTATCAGATTTCGATGAAGGAGGAGCGAAAAGCTTGCTCTCCAACATGTTGAAAATCAATCGGCAGGGTCGCGTTGTGTTTGATACCAGTGAAAAATCAGGAGATTGTGTCATTGAAGACAAAGAGGACAAAGAGGACAAAGAGGAACTCGCAGAATCACCAGAAGTACCAGTGCGATCTTCAATAAACATTTCCAAATTAGCACAATTCTTTATGAGACCCCTGGATGACGCCAAAGTTTGTCCTTCGTTGGAACAACTAGAACGCATCACCAACGAGGGAGCAAGTGCCACTGAATTACTGGAACAAATTGCACAGATCGAAATTCCCGAAGAAACTCCTGTTTTCCAAGACAATGACAATATTGACTTTGGAGGAAACGGGTATGATGACTACGATGACGATAATGACGATGGTCCAGAAAAGTCACATAGAACACAGTATTCCCTATTTATTGACGGAGTAGATGAAAGTGACAGGTCGGGACCAAATATGACGCTAACCAAACTTTTTGACGAAAATCAGAGCACGCGCTTTGACGATGAAGAGGATGAGGAAGGCGGCCGAAGCATGTCAGAGTATTTTGATACTATGTCTAGGCAAAATTGGCGTGGTCCTGAACATTGGAAGATCTCACTGGTGAAGCGAGCCTATCAAAAGGACGTAGCACCCGAAGAAACGCCCATTGATAATGAAAAGATGGAGGTTGATAACCAGGAGGAAGATTTTGTACAAAAGGCAACGGCAAAACGTAAGGCGGTGTTCACCGTGAATTTCATGGACGATGATCAAGATGTTAAAGAAGAAGAGCTTTTTGCTGCACCAGCAAATTCCGCGCGTCTTCTTCTTCCAGAAAAGGAACGAGGAAGTCATCCAACAGCCAATATTCTCCCTGAAGATCTCCAGTTCACCACTAAACGTCTAATTTATTTGAGCACCAAGCCTACTCAGAAAATCAATACTCTGCTAACGCGAAGGAAGAAGCGGGTGGCTCAAAGACTAGGTTTTGATGATGAGCGAATTGCCGACGAGAATTTCTTTGCAAACACGTATAAGGAGCAAGATGAAGACCAAGAAGCTGGAGATCAGGCATTTGATGGCAGTTTTTTCAATGCCGATTATGAAGCTCCTTGTGATGATGATGACGATGACGACATACCGGATATTCCAATGAGTTCGCAGCCGCTCTTTTCGCAATCCCAAAAGCGACCAGGAGCTCTTGGATATGCTAGAGTCGCCAAAAAGGTCAATGTAAAACAATTGAAAGATAATTTATGGGAATCGTTAGAGGCAGAATCAATTCGATCTAAAAGAGATGCCTCGGTGATGGATGAAAATAAAGAAAATGGTCCTCCTAGCGAGAACCCGTCAATAGAAGATTCTGAGAAGAACGAGAAAGCACTAAAGTTCACTCAAGTGGTTAACAAACTGTCCAGCAAGTACACCAAGGAGGAGAAATCAGAACTTTCAACCAGTTTCTGTTTCATTTGTCTTCTTCATTTGGCAAATGAGAACAACTTCACCATTGAAAATACCCAAGATTACAAGGATCTGTTGATTAAAAAATAATAATATATTCCAATAAATAAATACGATCACCATTCCTGTGCTTTGACTCCGTACTTAGACTCTTTGGTTCCCTTAACTGGGACAATAAGCTTGGAGCCACCTTCCAAGAACGAGAACACGTCTCTTCTCTTGGCTTCGAAAGCAAGAATGTGTTGTTCTTTCTCAAGAGTGATTCCAATATCGTCTAAACCGTTGACCAAGCAATGCTTTCTGAAATCCTCAATCTCGAACTGCTCGACTAATATCTCTCTGTTTGGTCCCAAAATCTGTTGATTTGGCAAATCGATCGTAATCTCTTGCTTAGAAAGAGCATATGGGTAAATCTTCTCCTTAATTATCTTTTGTGGAACTCTGATAGGTAAGAGACCGTTCTTGAAAGAGTTATTGTAGAAGATATCTCCAAACGATGGAGCAATGATCGATCTGATACCAAAGTCCTTGAGTGCCCAAGGAGCGTGCTCTCTAGAAGAACCACAACCGAAGTTATCACCGGTAACACAAAGAATTTGGGCTTTGGTGTAAGGATCAACATTGAGCACAAAGTCAGTTGGAACGTCCTTTCCATTCTCGTCTTTCACAAATCTGGATTCGTAGAAAAGACCTGAACGCAAACCAGTTCTTTTGATAGTCTTCAAGAATTGTTTAGGAATAATGGCATCGGTATCAACATTGGCCCTGTCAAGTGGAGCAGCAATGGAAGTGAGAGTAAGGAACTTTTGCATTCCCATGGCCTGTGCAGGTGGTTCTTGTGCGGTGTCAACGGTTTCCTTCGTCACGTGATCAGATGGTGGCACATCGTTAATCTGGTCTTCGACGGCTTCGTCAGCGGACTCTCCAGGAGCAAGGATTTCTTTTTCGTGTTCGTAGACGGCATCCTGCAAAGCAGAACTTTCAGTTTCGGAATCGAGCTTGATCTTTGGTTGTTCAGGATCCTCATTGTAGACAAAGTTTCTAATGTCCGTGAACTTACCAACAATTCCTGCAGCAGCAGCCATGGCCGGTGACATTAAATGGGTTCTGGAAAGAGCACCTTGTCTTCCCACAAAGTTTCTGTTAGAAGTAGAAGCACATCTTTCGTATGGGTCCAAGATATCTGGATTCATACCGAGACACATGGAGCAACCAGCTTCTCTCCAGACAAAACCAGCGGCCTGGAAGATCTTGTCAAGTCCTTCCTTCTCTGCCTGCTTTTTCACCAGACCAGATCCAGGAACAACCATTGCCATCTTAACGTTGTCGGCCTTCTTGTGACCTCTCACAACTCTGGCAGCGGCTCTCAAGTCTTCAATACGAGAGTTGGTACATGATCCAATGAACACCTTGTCCACAGGAATATCCTGAAGAGCAGTGTTAGCTGTGAGTCCCATGTACTTGAGAGCGGCCTCCACACCACTTTTTGTGATTGGATCCGTGAAGTTGGCTGGGTCAGGCACCTTTCCAGTGATTGGCAAAGCGTCTTGAGGTGAGTTACCCCAAGTGATGGTAGGAACAATATCAGATGCCTTAATCTTGATGTCGTAGTCAAACTTGGCATCCTCGTCGGTCTTCAAAGTTTTCCAGTAGCTGACGGCCTTTTCCCATTCTGCACCTTTTGGAGCCAAAGGACGGCCTTTGATGTAATTGAAAGTGGTTTCATCAGGCTCAATCATACCTGCTCTTGCACCAGCCTCAATGGCCATGTTACAGATGGACATTCTAGCCTCCATAGACAAGTTTCTGATACTCTCACCGGCAAATTCAATAACGCAACCGGTTCCTCCTGCAGTTCCAATAACTCCGATAACATGTAGAACCAAATCCTTGGAAGTGATACCTGGAGAAAGAGGGCCTTGAATATCGATTCTCATGTTCTTAGATTTGGCCTGAATCAAGGTCTGGGTGGCCAAAACATGTTCCACCTCGGAGGTTCCAATTCCAAAAGCAAGCGAGCCAAAAGCACCATGGGTAGAGGTGTGCGAATCACCACACACAACGGTGGTTCCTGGTAAAGTGAATCCTTGCTCAGGTCCGACAACGTGAACGATACCTTGCCTAGAATCGGTCATTCCAAAGTATGTGAGATCAAAATCTTTCACATTGTCCTCTAAAGTTTGGACTTGAAGTCTGGAATCATCCTGTTTGATGAATGTATTAAGGTTTTTGAAATTCTTTCTGGAATCAGTAGGAATGTTGTGATCAACAGTAGCAAGTGTGCAGTCTGCTCTTCTGACTTTTCTTCCAGCGTTCTTCAAACCTTCGAAAGCTTGCGGACTTGTCACTTCGTGAATTAAATGTCTATCAATATAGATCAAGTATGAACCAGACTCATCCTTATGAACTATATGGTCCTCAAAGACCTTGTCATAGAGAGTTCTGGGGTTAGATGTGGGTGTTTTTTCCGGCATTACAAAATAAGATAGTTGGGAAGTTTAGACTTATTTTATAAGAATTTAGTCACTTCCGGTGACGGAGTCACTGCAAAAAAATTATGCCTGAACCGGCCCGTTACTTTTCAAACCAATAAGATGTTGGAAATTTGTAAGATAGCCGGAACCGGTGTGGGGAGTGTTTTAATCTATTTACTTCTTCTGGATAAATACAATGCGACTCCAAGAGCAGCGGAGCCCAAAACACCCCATTCGGTCCACTTCAAAATACAGCTTTGTTTCTCACTATATTTGATAGCGTCTGAGTAGCTGATATCTGATCTGAAAGACACCATTGTGTAGAGCGGAACCCAGAGATTTGGAGCCAATCTCCCTAGCACTCCGTCAAGCTTCTTTCTAAATAGATACCGAGTCGAGATCACATCGTTGGACATTTCTTGGTAATTTCGTAAAGCCAATTTTAATATGGCCTTCAGATCTTGAGCACGTGAGTTCGAATATGCTTCGAAAGTGGCAGATCGATCGAGTTCGTGTTTCTCAAGCAGTTCCAAGAGGATTCTAACGTCTTCGAATCCACAATTCATTCCTTGACCATAAAATGGGACCATTGAATGGGCAGCATCTCCAATAATAATACATTTGTCTTGGAAATGGTATTGATTACAATTGACTTGCATCAATGCTCCTCTTGGATAGTTCATGAAGCATTCAACCACTTTATCAATACCAATCAGTTTAACTGCATCACAGAAATTCTTCTTAAAGAAAAACTCCACGGCCTTTGGCGAGTCCAATGATTCGACAAGATCCCATCCTCCAAAAAACGTAGAAGTAAACGACCCATCCTGATTAGCCAATGCTATCAACATGAACTTCTTGCGAGGCCAAATGTGCAGTCTGTTGGGGTCTATTTGAAAACTTCCATCTGCCCCAGGAGGTATATACATCTCCAAATAGCACATGTCAATATATTCCTGACTGTAATTGAGCCTCACATATCTTTGTAAACACTGTCTCACTGCAGAGTAAGCTCCATCGGCACCAACAATGAAGTCGTGAACATCCTTTAATGACTTGCCGTTACAAATATACTCCACAGACACAGAATCTGACATCTTGATGTTTGTAACACGCGATTCAAATTTAAGATCTATTTTGCGCTCCGAACTTCTGTTGAATAGCTCGATTTCCAGTACAAGATTCAAATTGAGCTGTTTCCGATCAATGGAATTGATAGCCTCTCCAAACAAGCCGTATAATTGTGATTCTTGGTTGCCTTCGAGATCATGAATCATACGACCATGCATTGGAATGATTCCATCCAATATACGTGTTGCCATTTCAGAGTCAATGTAGTTCAACGCACGGATGCCTCGTTCACTAACCGCAAGATTGATGGACCGAAAGTTGGACTCCTTGGCCAGTCGAGGATCAGGTCTCAGATCATACAAAGTGACAGCGTACCCTTTACGAGCCAGTCCTAAGGCAACCAATGATCCAACCAAACCTGCCCCAATAACTCCAACCGACTCGACCGAATTATTCATCTTGTTTGAGAATCTAGGGTCACTTTTATTTTCTGATCAAAATCTAGTCCAAATGTGCACTGCCTTGTATTATAATTACTGTATTTACAACTCCATCAATTTCTCAGGACGTCTCTTAGATAACCAGACAACTTGCCTGCACCCGTTTCCAAAGCACCCTTGATGGCATTGAGATCTTCTCCAATGTATTTTTCGGCAAATTCCATCAGTTTTTGCTCGATATCATCACCATCAAAGGAACCAGATCTCTCGTGTCTAGCACCTTCTGGTTCACCATAGTATTGGGAAGAAGAAATCGACGTAGCCCCATTGTACGCTTGAAGTTTGGCTCTAGCTTCTTGTGTCTTGGTTTCATCGTAAGAGTTGATTCCGTAAAATTGATCAGAAGAAATACCCTTCTGGTTGCCAAATCGAGCAGCAACATCACCTGAGTATTCCACCTCTTTGTATTTCTTTTGTGGAGCCTCTGGTGCGGCAGTCGAATTCACCATACCAAACCCAAGCTTGGCAAACGATTGTGTAACTTTCTCGGTCTTTGGAGACGTAGGTTTAGGCATGGTAATAGTGCTGGTTGATTGGGAAACTTTTCTAGAGGAGGCCTCCGTAACTGGATCAGCATCTGTTGGATTGTAGCCCAGCGTCTTGGCTTCTTCTTCTTCCTGTTGGGCAGATTTCTCAAAGTCATCAAAATCAATGTCAGCAGCCACTTTTTTCACACTTAATTTGGCCTTGTTTCTGTTGACAGATGATCCGGCTCCAAGAATGCTCTTTTTGGCACCCAAGGTACTCTTTTGCACGGTTCTTGGTTTGCTTCCAAGTAAGGATGGAACTGGTTTCTCCGGACTGACCGACTTGTTGGAAGGAGTAATCGGTCTTGATCCCAATGGCGAAGGAGAAGCAGATGATTTCTCCCATTTGTTGAAGAAATTGTTAGAATCGGAATCGGTGCTCTCTTCTGAGTCTAATTCGACGGCTCCATCGTCCCATTCTAGCACATTGGGATGGTTCTTGGCGTCCAAAAGGGCCTTCTTTTCCAATTTCTCTTTATAATTTTGTGCGATCTGCGATGAATACTTCTCTTGAGGAGGTTTATTGAGGTATATCGAACCACCATTCTTGATTAGAAAATCTTTGAAGTTGTTGTTTCCTCCACACTTCATTGATCTAAGTTGTTTATCAGTCCATTTGGTATCCAGTACCGAGGATTTAACAAAAGAAATGTGAACTCCTAAGTTTCTGTGGTTCGCACTGCATTGAAGACAGACAAAGATTCCAAAAGGAATCGACGTCCACGTTGGGTTCTTGGTAGAGCAATCAAAACACTGTTTGTTTGAGGGGTGCTTTTGAAGCTTGGTGAAGATGGCTTTGATCTCCTCTTTAGTGGCGAATTCAGACATGGTGGTAAATATTTTCAACGTGTCTTTGTTTTCAAGTAAATTCTGGTTATGGGCCCTGGAATTTGTAGAGAAGCTGGGGTTGCAGAATTAGGGAGTTGTTGAAGGATGTGTTGATATTTATGGGAAGATGAGTTGACTGTAAATAGGATCGTGGATAGTGAACAGGATATGGAAGCCTATAGTGTTATCAATAATTGATTGGATGTACACCCTAATATCTATTGCTCCGAATCTATTTTCAGAGTATCTTAAAGACGAACGATGTAAGTTTAAACATTTGCATGAAAATTGGCCAAGTTTGCAAACAAGCTATTTAGAAGACTAGGAATTAGAACAGTACCTGTTCACTCTCCAATTCCTGACTCGCTTGGTCATACATGGAAAAGCCAAGCCGAGCCAAGATAAGCCAAGAGATTCCGAAATACAATTACTGATGACCTTCAATTATAAACCTTGTGCATCATCAATGTGCACGAATACAGACAAACCCATTTTGCAATCAAAATAATTACTTCTTCAAGCGATCAAGTGTACTTTTGGTCACTATAGGCTTAGCAATATTTGCGGGCTGTGCGAATTTCAGGGTCCCTATAAATATTTTTTCGAAAGGCTGTATACTTACTTTTATAATGGCTGAGGAGTCTGTAACTTCATCTGCCTCTGCACAAACCGTGCCTATAACCCAACCCTTTACAGGCTATACAGAACTAGACAATACACAAGAGTCTAAGACAGTACTCTCCAATGGTAAGAAACCAAGACCAAAGAGAACTTTGACCACCCCTGGACGTTTCCAGACTGAAATTAAGATCGATGAGAGACTGATAGATAGGTATCCAACCGTAAAGTCAGAGGCTAGTTGGTTCTATCGATTCATTTCCTTCATGAAAGAAATCAAGCATTATCTGTTTGACGACATTTTAGATTTCATTGATAATTGCTATGCTCAATTCTGGAAATGGTCTTTAATGGTTTGGATATTGCAAAAATACGAAGCCAACAAAAACAGAAAAGTTGTTGGAACTCTATTGCAAGTCATAAAGTTGCTCTTGAACACTAGAACTGTGATATTTCTCCCGTTGTTCCCTGTTGGCATTGCTCTTTATGCTCTCAAAAAAGATGTTGGTGCGGTGATCACGTTGGTGTTCGCATTAATGTATTTTGCAAAGATCCTCTCGAATGTCACAGAACATGCTGAACACCATGTGGGACCGGCTTTAGGTGCTCTTTTAAATGCTACCTTTGGTAATTTGGTCGAGCTTATTATTTCTGGTACTACTGTTTCCAAAGACGATGCTACCTTAACGATTACATCTCTTGTTGGTTCTGTCATTTCTAACAACTTGCTAGTCATTGGATCATGTTTCTTCTTTGGTGGTCTTGATTCTGCCCAGATTGCTAGACATGCTGTCAAAGGCATTGCCAATCATTTATTCTTCTTGGGCTGTATTGTCACTCTATTGAGTATGATGTCTGTAATTTCGGTGATCGATCCAGACAAGAGCATGAAATTCAAGATGGATTCTTCTCAAATTGGAGCATCTTTCATTTTCGTGGTGTATCTCACGTATTTGGTGGTTTCCACCAACGAAGAATTCAAAGCTATGAAGAAAATCAAAATGAAAAGGCTTGAGCTCGAAAACCAGGCAGACTCCGAATCCGATACAGAATCTGATTCCGACGCTGAGAGTGAGGAGGAGGAAGAATTTTTCCCTTTGAGTGTCTGCTTCATTGCCCTGTTGATATCCATTGCTGGCTTAGGTCCAACATCCAACTTTTTCGTCGAATCGTTGAAAGAACTTACTGATGATAAGCCAATCTCCAAGGTTTTTATTGGTATGGTTATCCTGCCGTTAGCCGGTTCCTTGCCTGAACATATCTCATCGTTAATCAGTGCTCACCATGATAATATGGCACTTTCCGTGTCGCTTGCTATTGGATCATCTAACCAAGTTTTGGGTATGGTGTTGCCAATCATTCAATTCATATCCTCGCACTATCCTTCGACCGGCTTTTCGCTTTACATCGAACCTTATGTTGCAGCATATTTGTTTGGAAGTGCCTTCGTTTGTACGATGGCCTTGATTCATGGTTTACTATATGGAGTGAACGTATTACATGGTGCCATGTTACTATGTGCATATGGATGTATCGTCTACCTGACTTTTGCACAGGCATGATGGATAAAGTACCAATAAATTAATTTTCGTCGTCGTCCTCGATGTTCTTTAGGAAGACTTGTTTCCCGTAGTGTTGATTCTTGACAGAAATGATCAACCATCTCCATAAGGCTGCCAGCAACTTTGCCGATTTCCAGAAACTCCATGGAACCCAAGTGGCATATACAGCCAACGACATCCTCATTGCCATCGACCGCGTCTCAACTGAATCGCCAAAATAATTGCTCAAATATATTCCACCAACTAATATTGTTTGAAACAATGCCAAAATGAGATATCCAGGGTCCCGTAGCAGGAAGTTCTTGACATTCTGCATCAAATTATCGGAAGCCGTGGCAATAAAGTGGAAATTGCATGCCAAACCCAATAGCCAGCTATAGAATGAACGGAGTTGATAGAAGCGCTGTGACTTCAAATGCTCGAACTCAATCGAAGTGAAGTTTTCTATAACGTAGCTCGCCATCACAGGTGCAAAAGTAGCCATACTCCAGGAAAGGAAGCAGATAAATATCAAGCTTGAGTTCCGAACAAGCGGGAGAACACGGCGCACAAAATAGGCAGATACCTGATCAAAGGCCGTCTTGACACGAGCAACAATGTCCTGTTGATCAGAGCGAGTTCTAAGGAACACAAAGGTTTCTACCAGCAAATGCAATAGTAAATATCCACAGAAAACATCTGAGACCCCAACTCCTGAAGACTGTTTGCTCACTAGGATTCTGAAGAACATAAATCGACTAAGCGATGCGTTCACAATCAATGCCAGTGTATATATGACTCCAAACACAGCACCACCGAATGACACAGAAAAGGCCCATAGGAGTCCCAAAAAACCAAATACCCGAAGTTTAAAGTTGGGTGGACGATAGACAACTGTATATGAGGTAATGGAAACCAGTTCATCATCACCATAGGGATTTAGTTTTGAGTTGTCATCGGGACTTGTTTCAATCGGATTCAGCAGTACGTCATTCTTAGTAACAGGAACAAACAGTTTGCTGATGAAATGCCGAGAAACATTGTCGTCATCGGGTGCTCGCACAAAGTTCCCGTCAGGAACAAAACAGCAATTAGCTTCAGGGTGGTCTTCGAAATAATCATTCGTCCGTGTTCGAACAACCAATTCCGACAGATCTGGTTTACAACCTGTGAATCTGTGGTAGAACGATCTGTATACTATTTTGCCTCTTTCTTCAGGTGCATCTTCACCCAAAATGAAAGATGTGAGCCTCAACATGGAACAGGCTTTGGTAAACGCGGTGATCCAGAATTGTGTAAATAAGTTAACAATAGCATCTCTGGTAATTAGTCTCCGAGCAATAAGAATAAAGGAGCAATGAAAGCTTTGCCCTCCTGCTAGAGGTAGTATTTGGAACGGCAAAAGAAACCTAACTGCTGCTGCAACCAAGATGAATTCCACAAAAATGTAGATCGTGTAAGCGACGGCCGAAAGCCAAATCCGCGACATTTGAATACCAAATGGCCTCATGAGAGAATCATGAACGAGTCTGACATTTGGATCGTCAGGTGACCGAATAAAGAACAAGACCCCTCTTCTCAATATCCTTGCGCGGGCCATGCTGACATATGATGCAAAGGCGTACATGAATCCTGTTCCAATACTGAAAAAGTAAAACATGGTGCTCAAATAGAAGTTTGTGTTCGGTATCCAAGAAAAGTTCTCAGTGAAAACCAAACCCGTGGCCAAATCAAGTTGGATCCCACAGAAGATTGGGAAAATGAAGAGTTCAATTGCAAAAATGAACACCACCTTTAATGTACAGACAATCTCCAGTAGCATGATATAGACAGCACGATAGTTTCGTGAGAGAGGATTGACGGGCGAACAGCCTGATTCGAGAATGCGCATTATGGTAGCTATTGCAACAGCTATCGTGAAATGTCCGGTAAGAGCAACAAGCAACCGTTCAGTGAAATTTGCTTGCGGTGTCCAATTGATAACGTTAATGCATATTGCTTGTATTGAGAATACATCAATTGACGGAAGAGCATAATCAAATGTGTATTGTATTTTGGACATCTGGAACAATTGAATAGCCAGCTGGGTTAATATTAAGACAATTGAATGCAGGGCCGTGATGATAATCATTCCCAAAAGTGAAGGTACGAAGTAGAACACTCCCAAAATCACTGTAATCATCAAGTCAAAAAACCCTGCCACCTTGAGCATGAACATCGGAGTGAGAACAAATTCCAACAAGATGTTTTCACCTCCCTCCTGACGTCTTCGAGGTTCTTGAGCCCTGATTTCTTCTCGGGCAGCTTCAAGACGTTGTTCAAAATCCAAAACCTGTGCAGGGTCAGGAGCCACAGCACCTGCCTGTTCTGGCCGTTGGACTGCTAGATTTGGGCGTACAAACTCATTCCTAGGCTGTTGAAGCATCTCCAAGATTCTGTCAGCGGTGAATTGCGGACCAATTTTGTGTTCAATAATCTTAACAAAGCCCTCATCTTTCACCACCCAATCATGAACTGCGACACATGCGGAGATTATTACTGTTCCTAACAGAATAATCTTGAACCCCTTTAAATGCGATGTGTACTCTAATGTCTCGATGTTCTTTAAGGTGAACCAACCAGCCGGATCTGGAGACTCTGTACCATAAAAGAGTGCGATCAGAAGGTTTTCGTGCGGAATCGCGCATCCCAGAAGCCAGGTATATATTCTGGCCATGACCGCTGCAAACAACGGTATTTGCATCAGCACCATCACTAATCCCAAAACAGCAATCAGGAGATTATTCAACAGTGCTACTAGTTGTGTTTTGATAGTTTGAAGGATCAACAACAGAGGGGGGCATTCAGGAGCATTGGAATCATACACTGTTCGGAAGGCGTACTTTGTATGACATATATCGCAAGTCACTTTTTGGGAATGTTCTAGCCATGACATTAGACAGTCCTGATGTATGAACTTGATAGAACCTCTGCACTTACAAGGGTGGAACAGAGGATCGTCGGGCGTGCCTTCACAACGACAAATTCGACAAGTATGTTCTTCCATGATGAAGAAAAAAATTACCGAAGAAAAATCTAGCTATACAGATTATTATTATGCGTATTGATTAAACTATTGTATTTGCTGGAAACCGATACGTACAGAGCGTTAATCGCTATTCTTCTCATTTAAGGCGTTGATTGCGGCCTCACGAGCGATATCATTGATAACCTGTTCGGTGTCTATCTTCGAAGGCTCGGCTTCAGTTGAGGATTTCGAGTCGCGGAAATCTAGCATCAGAGGACGTATACAAGCAATTCCAATTTCAGTGCGGAAGTGTCTTCGAAGAGCGTCTGGTCTTGCAAATCTACGGTTGCAACCCCACACAGTCTTACCATCACTCAAAAGGCCTCCACATTTGAGTTTCTTTTCGTTTTCATGTAACCGTTCGTGACGACGTCTATCATGGGATCTAGCAAATGGCTTAGAACAGTATTGACATGCAAAAGGTTTCTCGTTAGAGTGCGTTTTCTGATGCGATTTCAGATTATATGGCTTAGGGAACACTTTCCCACAGAGCCGGCAGGGGTAAGTGGTTCCTAATTTAGAAGCTTTAGAAGATTTCATATTTGTAGTTCCCCCTAGAGGTTGCGTATATATTTGTGGGACTCCCATGGGCGGAACTTGCGATGGTAATTGCAGACGTGGGGACGGCATTTGAAAGATGGAATCATTTGAAATGCCGTATTTAGAGGTGGATTTCATGTACATTGAAGGTTGGACAGAGAAGTAATCTGTCGGATCTTGCACGACAAATTCTTGATGATCGGATAGATATGAATATCCTCCATAATACGGTTGTTGTTGTTGAAAAGGCGAAATGGTTATGGTGGGGTGAAGTTTATTGTGCTGTGGTTGTTGTATCATGCGGTTAAGTGTCATTTGGTCCGGTGTCATCTGCTGCGATGGTGCATAATTATTTGGCGAGGGAGTCATTCCCAATTTCAACATCAGAACCTCCTAACACTTTGCCAAGGAAATTCGGGGATTGGGGATCTTAAATAGCAATTTGAAGATGGAGAAAGATACACACTTGGTAATTCTTATTGTTTTCCATTCCGGCAGGTTGCATAAAGCAAAGCAAGGCGGTGATTTACTAAAAATGATGGAGTTCCACAAGCTTAGCACTTGGAAAGATAACTACATATTAATAGGTGGAGCTATCTACTGACAATATCCCGATTTTGCAGGATCTCGAATCTTCTCAGTATCATTTGATTCGAACTTAAGTGAAAGTTATTCGGTGTTTCAACATGCAGAAGGTAAAAAAGTAATAACTTAGGCTGCGCCATGATGCACAAAAAAGTGGACGCAACAAAATTGCTCGTTCCGTCACTCGTTCAGTGGGCCAATGAAATTTTTTTCGTGATGCGCCAAATTATCTGTATAAGCTTTATGTCAGTTCCCTGAAGAGTTCAGATGCCGGTTGATCCATGCTTTTGTGGTGCACCAAGCCCTGCTAAGCAGATACTCAGCCATGCCGGCATTCAAAAATCCTCCACTAAGCAGCTTATAATGCAGTCGAATACCGGTGGCTTATCCCCATGCCTAAGCCCGGTCGGTATTCTAAATTAGGAAATCTGGGATCTAAACTCCAAACAATTTTCGCGTGGTCGCCATTTCAAAGATCCGATCGCCGATAAAATACAACGCTCGCGACCGTTATTCTCCCGTTTCGAAATTTCTTGTACACATGTAACGTTATCTCATTACAGCTTAACGGCTAACTTTCAACAATTGGATCTATTCTATACTACCTAATCTAATTGTACACCTGCTTTGGGAAGGGGAAAGAGGGGCCGATTTCCTGGATCGAGAGCTTGGCTAGCCAATGACCCATGTCAACGCAAGTTGCCAAATCTTTGTTTTGGACCAACCCAGCAACAAACCCTCCGGCAAATGCATCTCCTGCACCGTTAGTGTCAGTGACCTTAGAGGCCTCTAAGACGTGAACTGGGTAAGTCTTGACAACAAACTCGCCATTTTCGTAAATAACAGTCAAAGTAGGATCTGTTCCTTGAGTGAAAACAACAGTTCTAGGTCTTTTAGAGTTGACTTTGGCAGATTTAGCGACGAATTTTGCAACAGAAACAAGATCGGAGGCATCTAAATCATGAGCCTCAGCATAAGAAGCAGCTTCAGACTCATTGCAGATGACATAATCAACGTATGGAAGAACACGGTCAAGAGGGTCCTTGAAGAACTGTGGAATGAAAGGGGCGGAGAAGTTAAGCACAAAAGGCTTGTCTTCCTCGGCAGCGTGCTTTCCCAAGAGTTCAATAGCGTCTGGGGAAACGGTCAAGTGGAAACCTCCAATGTAGTAAAATTTTCCATTCTTCACGTGCTCCCAATTCTCAGGTTTCTCTAAATGGGAAGGTCTGAAGTGGTTGGCAGCACCCAAGTCAGTCACAAGGGATCTGTTAACACCGTTGATCAGGGCAGCACATTTTCCAGTACCAATAGTCTCCTGAACCATGTAGGCAGTGGTGAGCCCAACAGACTGGTTAGCTTCGATTAATTTGTCTGCGTACTTGTCTTTTCCAACCGAACCAAAGTACAACACAGAATCAGCAGGAAGAACGTATTGAGCACCTCTTGCAGTGTTTTGAGCGGCACCTCCTGCGATCAAACGAACATCTTCTTTGGCAAGAACCTCGTCGAAGATTGGCATGTGCTTTTCTTCAGTAAGTATGGCATCGTTCTCTTTGAGTTCATATTGGTCGAGATACGACTTCTCAACGTTGACTTGCAAATCCAGCAATGGATTACCCAAACAAACAAGATCAAAAGGCATTTTATTATGTAAAGAAATTTTGCACGGCGTGGGACACTTGTGTATTTAAATTTTACATAAGCATGTTTTTCAGAAATTTATTTGTTGGGGACTGCAAACAGAAACGAAAGGTTTCTACTAAAATATGCTCTACATCGATCGCGATCCTTTCCTGAAGTATAATCCGTATGTGGAGACGGCGTCCAACTTGCTGGAATTGCATTGGCACGAGATAGTCGCGAGTGCAATCTTCTATCAAGGCATCGTGATGGCTGGCCCGATGATTAATACGTGGTTGTTTGGCAAGAACTATACTACCATCACCAATCGAAAATTGAAGATAAACTTCGATATTCATATCGCAGCCTTTGTGCAAGCCTTATTGTCGATCGCTTTGTGCATTCCTATGTTCTTCCATCCAAAATATGTGATTGATCCCGTGTTTGGAACGTACGAGTTTGCCGGAATGGCCTCTGCTGTCACTTGTGGATATTTCATTTGGGATTTGTTGTACTGCTGTGTCTACCATTATGATCTCTTTGGACTGCCATATTTATTCCATGCAGCTGCCGCATTGATAGTGTTTGGCTCAACTTTTGTTCCTTTCTGTCAACCGATTGTTCCGTCCTTCTTGATCTTTGAGGCTAGCACACCATTTGTCAACATGTATTGGTTTTTCACAAGACTTCCAGCAGGAACCGTCAATGATACTGTATTTGTTCTTAACGGGATCATGTTGATCGTGTCATTTTTCCTATGCAGAATTGTCTGGGGATTGTATGCGGCATACAGAACCTTTTCCTTGTGTTTCGAAGTCAACGATCAATTGCCATTCGGACTCCTGCCACTGATTATTTCGTTGAACATGGGACTGAACATTCTGAATATTAACTGGTTTACAAAAATGCTGACACTAGCTTACAAAAAGTTTACTTCTAAGAAACAGGAATAATCTATGTATCTTTGAGAAATAACATCCGTACACCAATTACCCCACAAAGTTCTCCTGTCATTGCTAGAAATTTCCAGAAATTGCTAATGGCTCGGGAACCTACTAGCAACTGGAAATTTTCGGAGGAGTTTCTATATGTTTCTATGGGGTGGTGTAAATTACATGTATATATAACGGAGCTTCCGTACTTTGCCTTTTTTTTAATACTCATACTAAAATGTCTAAAGCTATTGGAATTGATTTAGGAACAACCTATTCATGTGTTGCTCACTTCACTAATGACAGAGTCGAGATTATCGCTAATGATCAGGGTAATAGAACAACCCCATCATTTGTGGCATTTACAGATACAGAGAGATTAATTGGTGATGCTGCTAAGAATCAAGCTGCTATGAACCCAGCCAACACTGTGTTCGATGCCAAAAGATTGATCGGTAGAAAGATGGACGATCCTGAAGTTCAAGGTGATATGAAGCATTTCCCATTCAAGGTGGTTGAAAAAGGTGGAAAGCCTCAGATCCAAGTTGAATTCAAGGGGGAGACCAAAGTGTTTACTCCCGAAGAGGTCTCGTCTATGGTTCTGACGAAGATGAAAGAGACTGCTGAATCTTACCTTGGCTCCAAGGTTACTGATGCTGTTATCACTGTTCCCGCTTACTTCAACGATTCGCAAAGACAAGCCACCAAAGATGCTGGTTTGATTGCTGGTTTGAACGTGTTGAGAATCATCAACGAGCCTACTGCGGCTGCCATTGCTTACGGTTTGGATAAGAAGGACCAAGGCAAGGGCGAGCAGAATATTTTGATCTTTGATCTTGGTGGTGGAACTTTCGATGTTTCGTTGCTTTCTATTGACGAGGGTATCTTTGAAGTTAAGGCCACCGCTGGTGATACCCATTTGGGAGGAGAGGACTTTGACCACCGCTTGGTCAACCACTTTGCTAACGAGTTCAAGAGAAAATACAAGAAGGATTTGACTGGAAACCAAAGAGCTTTGAGAAGATTAAGAACTGCTTGCGAGAGAGCAAAGAGAACTCTTTCCTCCTCTGCTCAAACCTCTCTTGAGATTGACTCCTTGTATGAGGGTATCGACTTCTATACTTCTATCACTAGAGCCAGATTTGAAGAGCTTTGTCAAGATCTCTTCAGATCAACTCTTGACCCAGTTGAGAAGGTGATGAAGGATGCCAAATTGGACAAATCGCAAGTTGCAGAGATTGTGCTTGTTGGTGGATCCACCAGAATTCCAAAGATTCAAAAATTGGTTTCCGACTTCTTTAACGGCAAGGAGCCAAATAAGAGTATCAATCCAGATGAGGCAGTTGCTTACGGTGCAGCCGTCCAAGCTGCTATCTTGACTGGTGATACCTCTTCCAAGACCCAAGAACTTTTGCTTTTGGATGTTGCACCATTGTCTCTTGGAATTGAGACTGCTGGTGGTGTCATGACCAAGTTGATTCCAAGAAACACCACTATTCCAACTAAAAAGTCCGAAACTTTCTCCACTTATTCTGACAACCAACCAGGTGTGTTGATTCAAGTTTACGAGGGAGAGAGAGCTAGAACCAAGGATAACAATCTGCTTGGTAAATTCGAGCTTTCTGGTATTCCACCAGCACCAAGAGGTGTTCCACAAATTGAGGTCACTTTCGATATTGATGCAAACGGTATCTTGAATGTTTCTGCTCTTGAGAAAGGTACTGGTAAGACTCAAAAGATCACCATCACCAACGACAAGGGTAGATTGTCGCAAGAGGAGATCGAGAGAATGGTTTCTGAGGCTGAGAAATTCAAGGACGAGGACGAAAAGGAGGCTGCAAGAATTGCTGCCAAGAACAGTTTGGAGTCTTACGCATACTCTTTGAAACAGACTGCCTCTGAGAAGCAATTTGAGGAGAAGGTTGATGCTTCCAAGAGAGAATCTCTTAACAAGGCTGTCGAAGAAACAATTTCATGGTTGGATAGCAACCAGTCTGCCACTACGGAAGAGTACGAAGACAGACGGAAGGAGCTTGAACAAGTTGGAAATGACGCCTTGAAAGATCTTTATGGCGGTGCTGGAGGTGCTGCTCCTGGAGGATTCCCAGGTGCCGGTGCTGCTGGTGCTGAGCAACAAGGCCCTTCTGTTGAGGAAGTGGATTAAATGGAATTATGATAATGCGGTGAAATTGGAGGTAAAGGTGTAAAGGTCTTTTTATTTATAGTTTAATCAATAATTGCAATTGGTATTGAGTTCGCTATTCAATTTCCTCAATGGTAGCTCGTTTAACGGCTGTAGTAGTATTTTTTTGGGTTTGGGTCGAAACACCAGTAGTTTCAGGAATCTTTTTGGTCTTCTTCTTCTTGGATTTACCTTTAGGATCTTCCCATGCATATGCGGGCACAAAACTCTCAAAGAATCCACAATCGTCAAATAATCTTGGGAAAAGCCAGAATTGTTGTGGGAGGAATACCAAAGTGAACACGTAGATGATCAATCTCACAATTGCAAGTGCGAAAAATAGACCGATCAAACCCAACAGACAGGTACTGAGATACCAAACACCTTTTCTCATCCAGAACGGCCACAATGGGAACAAGATCACCGTAAAGATTGCAATTAATCCTAATATCGAATACACAACCAAATATGGGTTTGGTGGCGTGAAAGTCCAAATGAAGTACTCATCTGGCTGTAAAACAGCTCTGGTAGAAGGTTCCAAACAAGGAACACCTTTTTCGAGCTTGATTTTCTTCTGTTTTGCGTCTTGTGTTTTCAGTTTGTTGACAGGCTGGATGAGCTGGTTTTGGATCATTAGAATAAACAGCCTTTGTGCTTGAGCAGTATCAGCAACTGGTGGTAATGAAGGCTGCTTGGCCTGCTGGGCCTTGTACTCGTCACTGAGCAATGCCCTTATACATCTTTTATAACGAAAGAAGTCTTGTTTATCTTTTGTATTTGTATTGAGACCCCGACGTTGTTTCAAAAGTTTATGATACCGCAAGTACGTAGCCACAGTAATTGCAACTGGGTCCTTTTGTGCTGGCGGCGTAAGTTTCTGTGTTTGAGTAGGACCCTGGGGTTGATTCATTGACGACGAGTTTTTTTTATTTGAGCGGCGTGTTTAACCAGATGCTTGTGCTCGAGATTGGGCAGTACACGATCAAATATTTAGAAGATCGATCTTTATCACCCAGGAACAGAGACATCCGAATGATATTTATGTGTTTGGCCCAGATATGATTAGCAAATGGCCTCCGACTGATCCTTAAAAAACAATTCAAATGTGCCACAGACTTGCAAGGATATAAATATTACGGACTTTCCTCCTTTAAATTTTATCCGCTCTTCTGCAAATCTAAATTGATAATGACAAAACTAAACGTTGCTATTGTGGGCACTGGAATTTTTGCGAACAAGTCGCATCTCCCCTCTTTGCAAAAGTCTGATTATCTTATCCCATACTCATGTTTCAATAGAACCAAAACCAAGGCTGAAGAATTTGCCAAAAAAGACTCCAACATTCAAAAGGTCTATGATACTCTAGAAGAAGTGTTTGAGGACACTAATGTTGACTTGGTTGATGCATTACTACCTGTTCAATTCAATCTAGATGCATTAAAGCTTGCAGTGAAGTATCACAAAGACATTGCTCTGGAAAAGCCAATCTGTGCTAATATGGAGCAAGCCAAGGAATTTGTTGCAATTGCGAGACAACATCCAGAAATCACGGTTGTAATTCTTGAACATTGGTCATATTTCAAGACGGTCGCCAAAATGAAGGAGTTGGTGTCCAAAATTGGTAAAGTTTATTCGTTCTCCTATCATGCTACGGGTTCTTTCAATTTTGATAATGCCTATCTCAACACAAGCTGGAGACAAAATCCTCAACATATTGGTGGATTTCTTTCCGACGGAGGTGTTCATCAATTAGCGTTACTTACTGGTGTTTTGGGAAACATCAAGACTGTATCTGCCCATACCAGACAGGTTCGTGAGCAAAGTGGCACGGATGATTTTGCCTATGCTCTTATGGAAACGGAATCTGGCCAAGTTGGTACTTTCACCTATGGTTCTGGATTTGGAAATACCGACAAGTCTTGTTATTTCCAAATCTTGGGAGACAATGGTTCATTACTTCTGGATTTTTGTCCAGGTAAGGAAGAGACCATCACTTTTATGACTGGAGGCTTGACTGCTGAAACTCCAAAAACTAGTGAGATCATCACCATTGAGAATGAGTACAGATCTACCAACAGAGAATTTGAGATCTTAGGCCAGGCTTTGGCAGAAAAGGACAATTCCAAGATTCTCACCACTCCAGAGGTTTGTTTCCATCATTTGGCTATTGTTGATGCTATTCTCAAGAGCAGTGCAACAGGAAGTAGTCCGGTGGAAGTTATGAAGCCGTAAATAAAAAAATTATGTCTATTACCTTTTATACCATTTGGCTCTCATGATCTGGAGGATCACACAATTAACAATACTAACTCCCAAAATGAGAACCAGCATCATGTTGGAATATTCGTAGAGTCTGTCAACATCTGCAGGCCATCCACTGTAAAGAGCATAGGTGGCAGTAACAGATCCCAAATTACCAAGACCAGAGACCAAGGCAGAGGAGACAGCAGTTCCCACGTCACCATAATCTGGAGTCATGATTTCGGCACAGAGAGTCATACAGATAGGAACAGTTGGACCCAGTCCAAAACCAGCAATCAATAGACCGGCATATCTGTTCCAGAATCCTTTGGCATACGTACACACCACCATTCCAACAATGATGATGATAGTACTCAAATTGAACAGCACCGGTCTCAACTTCTTGAACCTGTCTGCAAATGGGGTAACCAGAAGAATTCCTCCGAGATCAAAAAGCCAGATTGGAGCATACAACAAGGAAACATTAATACCAGACAAATCTGGATTCAGAGCCTTGATCAAAGTGGTTCCAAACACAGAAAGACCGAATCCGGTTCCAACAACACCAAAATACATCAAAATCAGAGGCCAGACACGGAAATCAACGATAATTGTGAGGACATCTTTCCATCCCCAAGACACCTTCTTATAACGTTCACGCATATCTTCTTCATGAGCAATACGTGCTTCTTTACTCAAAGGTTGTGGAGATGTAAACCAACGTGAGATGGAATCTGGAAGGTATGATTTGGAAGCTTCGGCTAAATGCGCAGGTCTATCTGGCAACCACCAAACAAGCAATATTCCGACAAACACAGTAACACATCCGTAAACGATGAACATCCATTTCCAACCTTCAAAACCACGAACCATGTCCATTTTCTGGAATCCTGCAGCCACCAGACCAGCAGCAGACGCACTCAATTGGGCAGCAGTAAAATAATATCCGATTCTGCGGGCTGTGCGATGTTCTGGATACCACAACGAGATGTAGTAGGTCATTCCTGGCCAGACACCAGCACCACAAACACCACTGAAAAACCGCACAGCAATTAATCCAGAAGAAGTGTGGAGAGCAGCATAGCACGCATAGACAACACCAACAGTGATCACCATTCTACTCAGCCAAATTTGTGGAGACACTTTAGTCATGACCAAATTCATAGGCAGATCAAACAGAATGTAGCCCACAAAGTCAAGAGCCGAAGCCACAGAAATAGCATGAGAAGACAACCCCAAAGTAAGACTGAGAGAATGACCGTCCTCATAATTCATGGTCAACGAGTTACCATAGGCAGAGTTGCCAAACGAAGTCAGGAAGTAGAGACACCATAATGCTGGAATAATTCTATAGTCGAGGCGACGATAGATTGCATCTAGCTTTGGGTATTGTACCTGTTCGATCTCTTGAGATGACTTACTATGGAAACTGGACATATTAATTTGGCATAATTCTGATCTCCGATGAATTTTTATAGTGCAATGTCAGACTGCATAATTTTTTTTTCAAGGGTGTTAATTGAATCATCGGAATCATTCAGAGTCAATTTTGTTGGCTCCAAGAAATTGTAATCATGGTGACCACCAAAAATTTTGGAGCTGATGACTGAATGCAAGTGAAGAATATCTTCAATAGAAATGTATGATCTGCATGTTTTCTTATTCCTAACAATAATCAGGGCCGACGATCGCCATAATAAGCTGGGCCATGATGTAGGGCGACCTACCTTAAATCCATATTTTGTCTACTTGTTGTACATTACAACAATGCCATATATTTTCACGTCATTGCTTGAAAATTAACACTCCTGAACCTGTCTTCACATTTTTCTCCGATCCAAGTAATGTTGGGGCCGTAAAGACCAAATCCGGTATGTTGTCACCACTTTCTAGCGCCGTGACATATTCTTGCAGAATGGCTTCAATTGTTGGTAAATTGGATTTGTCAATCTCAATATTATCAATAAGCTTCCATGGATCCGAGTTTCGGTCCGGTTTCAATGGAATGCGATAGAAATCTATTCGAAACAAACCACAGCTCGAATCAAAATACTGGATGATCTTAAAAGTTGCCCCAGACTCTGTTTCCGATCCAGGCTCAAAGTCTCTTTTGGAGTTGTAATATAGCTGACCCTGGGGAAATGATAAGGTTTGTAATCCAAACGTGATCCCAATACCAATCATATTCAATCCTTCTAGTTGCAAAAGACTTGCACTCATTCCAAATGGAGAGCTGGTTATTTGCAAGGTACAATCGTGGACCAACCTAAACGTTTGCTCCACCATGACGGAAGTACCATTGGATGGATTTCTTTCGGTTTTTTGAAATTTGCACGCCAAAATTTTCCAGAGAAAAATCATCAACTTGAAAAAATTCTTACCATCATGTGGAGGCCAACTTTCATTAGACTCCAATCGAGCCAAAGTGCTTCTTCTTTGATCTCAGCCCACAGCGAATCTCTAGCAGAAAGTACTACACGAAGACTCCACAAGATTTTTCCTTCTCTTGAAGAAGTCAACGCTGACAATTTATACGGAAAACCGTTCACAAACGCTTATCATATTTCCAGAACTACCAAGGGAAATATTCCTGTTTACAGAAGACTAAAAAGTCAAGCACCAATAACAGAAGTTCGTCGTATTGAAGGAGACTTGACCAAATTTAGAAACGACGTTCAAAAGTTGTTCCCAGAGAAAAACAAAACAGATTTCACCTGTATGATGCAAAGCAAAACTCTCAGAATTAAAGGAGACGTTTCGAGACCTCTCACAAAGTACCTCAGTGAGGTCTTTTAATGTACATAGAAAGAATTCAACGACAGAGATGCCGGCGCAGGCTCGTTTTATAAGCTTACGTAATCCGACATATTATTAAGTAAACGAGAAACTAAGGGGAACAAAACATTCAATTTGTAAGTCCTCGAGCTGGTTGCCTATATTGAAATTTCAGTCTCTTATCTTGTTTTGGAAGTTACATAACGTTCTAGATGGATCCTCTTGAGCCCATGGAGCCTTCTGTGGCAATTCATGACGACCCACTGGGAGAAAAGACAACACATGTTAGTGAACAACATAGGCAAGAGAAGCAACACGGAAATACTCTTGAAGGAATTAAGGGGAAAGAAAACGGGCGTGAGGACTCTGAAAGTCTCCATGCAGAAATTTCACCGGGATTGTCTATTGTCGAACCAGCCACCAGAGATGAAGAGCTGAAAGAAATACCTACTCAAAGCTTCAAGAAACCAACCCGGCTTTCGATCTTTCCGTTCATTGCCAACAACCTAGATTTGAACAACATATCACCAGATGTTAAAGACAAATTCCAGAAGAAACTATTCAAAGGGTTGAGACGTGCGACCACCAGAGGTGAAAGTGGTCGCAATTCGGCCGGCATGGCTCAAGAGCAAGTGGACCGTTCACACGAGCTTGGATTCAAAAGTTACCTCAATACCAAGCATTTGGTTAATTCTAATATTGCAGGGTTCCCCGTTGCATTGATAATGTCCACCCACTTTACTTCAGATGAACATGGAACAAAGAGAGTTCCCATGTTATTACAAATGCTTAGTTTATCCTTGACGGATATGAGCACCAATCCTACGACTAAAAAAAGAAAATTCAAGATTGATTTAGAATATGCTATGGGAAGTCAGTGTTTGACCTGGTCGCTAGAAAAGACATCGAAAGATCTAGCCAATTTGCATAATAAACTGAGATTATTGATTTTGCAAGAAAACGTTCTACAAAATCGTCATAAAGAATTCGAGCTTCCAAAGTTTCCAAAGTTCAAAACCCAAACATATCCACTAGTTAAAACAAAAACGGGCACCCAGAAAGCGGAAACAAATCAATCGTCGCTTCATTCAGCTGCACATCAACAAGATGAATATGCAACTGTTCCATATAATCCATCCAACGCTTCCTCGAGATCCAGCGAGGATCACGACATTGCTAGTATGCTTTCCGCTCGTTCGAGTTTAAGAAGACCCTCATTTTTCAGACGCAAGACTAAAGAAATCCTTACAAATGATCATTTTAGAGACGCAATGCAGGAATATCTCGATAATTTAATTCGATCACTCACGCTACGAGCACAAGCTAATAGAATATTTCAATTTTTTGAGCTCTCTCCAATTGGAGTTTTACTATCTCATGAAACGGGAAGGAAGAGAAAAGAAGGATACCTGCTTATCAGAACCACTGCCAAGGCTCAAGGCTGGCGGGTTGGGCACTTGAAAGCCAGCGAACTGAAAGCCATGGTGGAACGACATATTGCTAAGTGGTTTATTCTTGGACATAGCTATATCATGTATGTGGCTGATATCAACTCCACTACACCGCTGGATGTTTTCATGGTTGATGGAAGTTTCAAATTCACTCTTTCCGGTTTGGGAGACACCCCTATCACTTTGCATAATCTCTCAGACTTCGTGAAGCTACAGCAACAAAAAGGCGAAGAAGATGATGATGACGAGGAAGATGAAGATGGATTAATGGATAATTCTTCACCTGTGAATAAGTCCTATTTATCCCTTACATTGGAAAATTCTGAACGAAAGATGAGTGTTGTTGGAAAATCCGCTAACCAGATGAAGAAATGGTGTTTGGCAATCAATGAAATGACCAAGGAAACAGTTTGGTCCAAGAAACATCGCTTCGATAGCTTTGCTCCCATCCGACAGAATGTATTTGCTCAATGGTTTGTCGATGCCAGAGATTACATGTGGGCTGTCTCTGCTGCCATAGATATGGCCAAAGATGTTGTGTATATCCACGATTGGTGGCTTTCCCCTGAACTGTACCTCAGACGTCCAGCTAATGGAAACCAGGAATGGAGACTGGATCGACTGTTGAAACGAAAAGCTGAGCAAGGAGTGAAAATCTTTGTGATTGTCTACAGAAATGTTGCCAACACGGTTCAAACTGATTCTTTATGGACAAAGCATTCTCTGCTCGATCTTCATCCAAACGTTTACGTCATGAGATCTCCAAATCAATTGATGCAAAATGTTTACTTTTGGGCCCATCACGAGAAATTGGTCATTATTGATCACACTGTATGCTTTGTTGGTGGTATCGATTTATGCTACGGTAGATATGATACCCCAGACCATTCTGTTGTGGATGACTCACCGTATGCATTTGACTACCAAGCACCAAATGGAGCAAGCAATGGAAATGCGTACAACTATCAGATTTTTCCAGGTAAGGATTATTCGAATCCTCGTGAGCGTGACTTTAGTGATCTTAATCAACCATTTGAGGATTTAATCGATAGGCAAGCTGTTCCTCGGATGCCTTGGCATGATGTTCACATGGTTTCTTGTGGTCATATTGCAAGAGATCTAGCCAGACATTTTGTGCAGCGCTGGAACTACCTCCTGCGTCAAAAACGTCCTTCAAGATTGACTCCACTTCTCGTTCCTCCAAAAGACTTTACTGACCAAGAAATTAAAGACCTTGGACTCAGTGGCACTTGTGAGGTTCAAGTTTTGAGGTCTTCGTGTATGTGGTCGTTAGGAATCCAGGAGCCGGAGCAAAGTATTCACAATGCATACCTGAGACTGATCGAGGCAAGTGAACATTTTGTCTACATTGAAAATCAATTTTTTATTTCCAGTCATGAGAGTGCAGGAGTGGTTGTGAAGAACAAAATCGGAGACGCCCTGGTCGAGAGAATTATTCGAGCTCATGCAAATAAAGAAGTTTGGAAGGCTGTGATTGTGATCCCATTGATGCCAGGCTTCAAGAGTCAAGTTGACAGCAAGGAAGCTTCGTCTATCCGGGTCATTATGCAATGTCAGTACATGTCGATTTCAATGGGAGAGACTTCCATTTTTGCCCGTCTTCGCAATGTTGGAATTCGTCCGGAGGACTATATCCAATTCTATTCCCTACGGAAATGGGGCTACATTGGCAAAAACAAATTATTGGTTACAGAGCAGCTTTATATGCATGCCAAAACTATGATTGTTGACGATAGAATTGCTGTGATTGGATCGGCAAACATCAATGAAAGATCCATGAGAGGAACCAGGGACTCCGAAATTTGTACAATTATCAGGGATAAACAGATGGTTGATACGTTTATGGATGGTAAACCATACAAAGCTAGCAAATTTGCCCATACTCTTCGGATGCGACTGATGAGAGAACATTTGGGAGTGGATGTCGATCTTCTAGAACTTGTTGAGCGTAGATTTGCTCAAATCGAGAAATTTGCCGCAACTTCAGAAGGATTGAATGCAGCCACGTCAACTTCCGATGATGTTCTTTCGGCCATGGTTGAACTTGGTGCCAGGTATGTCCTTGATCTTCCGGAAGGAACCCCAAGGTTCAAGTCTTTGTTGACTACTCGAAATCTTTCTGGAGCTGCTCTTTCTAAAAAGATGACAGCCTCATTCCACAACAACTATGGTGATGCCCTAGATGATGATCTGGATCAAATTCCATTTGTGCATTCGTTCAATTTCCGTGCGGGAGAGGAGAACATTGGTATTAGAGACAAGAAAACCTTTTCCACCGACTCCAGAGTCACAGACAAGTCTCATAGAAGTGAGGTGAAGGGTTATGGTCCGGACAAGTATCAATCTGCCTATCATATCAACTCTAAGTCCAGAAATACTCAACTTTTAAAAGAGTGGGCCCTAAATGCATCCTCAGACACCCAGCAGATTCTTCCTTGCATCGACGACGTCATTGAGTTTCTGACTGATGATGATAAGAGCATACCTCTTGAAATTCTCGACAAAGAGAGGTGGGATATGTTGAAGAGATTGCACTATCTTCAAAAGTTAGTGAACAAGAATAAGAAGGAATCCGAACAAAACAGCAATACTGTTCCAAAGGAAGATTCCACAAACACCTCTTCAGGAACCGAGAATGTTGTGACTCCGGAGGAATCTGAGTTCCGATCTCCAGGTTATCCTATGACATCTCTTTCTGAAGCTGAAATTCAAGATCTTGATAGAAATACATTGCCAAAAACATTCCAGAGCTTTGTGGATCCTTACTCGTTTGACGACCCTCTGGATATCGATTTCTTTGAAGGCATGTGGATGCCACAAGCATTGAGGAATGCTCTTATATATCAAATGGTTTTCCACGTACAGCCGGACGATGCGGTCCAAACTTGGAGCGATTTCAAAATGTTCCAGGAACTAAAGGACTCGTTTGTGATTCATCAGAAATTGACCAGAGTCGGTATCAATTCTGTAACATCTGAGTCTACGACAACAGCAAATGTGTCAGGGGAGATCAAAGACGACAATATCGAGGACGTCAATGGTGTATCCTATGACTCAAATATCGATGTGCTGAACAACGAGCCTCCTTCCACCTCCGAGACCGGGGAGACTCGCTCGGATGCTGTTCGAAAAGCACTTAGACGCTCAAGAGCCGCACAATTAGAAAGGTTCGTGCGGTCAGGAAATCCTAATTCTTACAACGGTTCAAAACTGTCCATGGTAATGGGACTTCCTGGAGTTTATGACTACGAAACATCGGAGAAACTTTTGAAGCTGGTGACAGGAAACCTGGTGATATTCCCTACTCGCTGGCTCAAGAAGGAAGTAGAGTCGTCCAATTGGTTCTATACCGCGGACAAACTGCCTCCAGTGCAGATCTATAATTGATATGAATTGATTGGTAAGGCATTGCTAATAAATATGGGCGGCTTTGTGCAGTGCACTACTGATAACGATAAGTATCGCGCCTTTTTTTTGATTGCGACATATCGACGATAATTTTATGCAATGGATGGTGTAATAGATTCTTCTCGGTCTGGAGAAAGACGAGGCCGACAGTATCAGGTTCCCAAAAGGTATGAATTTCAGAAACATATTCCCAAGAGCCGCGAACCTTCGGCACAGGCGTCACTATTTAAACCCAATTTCTCCGCCAACAAACTTCGACCAGACGAATCTGTACATTCACCACAGCCTCCTTTAAAACGACTCCAGTCACCGGGGATAATGTTCAAAGGTGAAGGGGCTTTGGATTTGAAGAGACATAGTCTTTCTGCTGCCTCTGGTGGCGGGAACGGAAACAAAAGCCATATTCTCAATGCGTACAACGATTCTAAAGTGTTTGACACTATTGCACCCAAACGGCCTTCATCAATGAACTACATCTTAGATACTAAAGGTTTACAAGATCTTTCGTATCAGTCACGCCTTCCAGACCAACATAACAAGAGCATATTGATCAACAGACCACCAGAGATCGCCCAACCTCCCAGTTTCAACTCTTCAATTTCCAAGATTAACTACTATCAAAGTGAAGCAGAACTATCTAGATACATGGAACGTGCCAAAAAGCATGAGTCCAAAGACTTACAAGAATTGTTTTCAGGAACCACTGTTAGACACACCCCTAGTTCTACCGATAATACAATACGACCGCAGACTGGATCAACAAAGTCTCAGAGCATTGCAGAAAGTCAGTCGGACTCAGATGATAGTGGCATGGAACAGATTGACCCCATTAATCCCTATTTGGATCCTTTGGACACTCCAGGCGCGGCTAATCTTCACACCCGTACACCAAGTCAAACCATCCCGATGCGTACACAACAACGTCAATTGGCTATGAAGGACCTAATACTCAATCCACATACAGCAGGTAGTGCTTGGTTTGAGCTTGGAGTTAGTGATACAAACAAATTGGAGGATTCGGTGAACTCGGTGGAAGAGTTGCAACAGAACGTGTGGTCAAAAGTTAGCATTGAAGAGAGAAATAAATACGAGCAAATATCGAACGACTTGCGCAAGTTGGGACTTTACAACAAGAAACCAATGATAGATTGTATTGGTCGTTACATTGAAGTTCAGAATCGAATGCTATTGAACCCCAAGGGTCAAGCACTTCAGTCGGACCCAAGCGCCACGTATCTTGACGCCAGGGGGAGATTTAAGAAAGGCGTGGGGAGAGAACTTGCTACCGAGCTTTGGAATTCAGCAAATAGCAATTATAGATTTTCCAATACATAATAGTCATGTCATTCGGACTTTAGCTGTTAGAACGGGACACCGAATAGTTATGCTTTCTTACCTTTTTTTGACGACCGGATAAGCACACTACCGATGAATGCACCCACTAGCGTCACACCGATGCACAGAAGTAACACAGGGCCTTTGATCGCGTATTCTCGTGGCAAAAACAGTTTCTGTAGGAAATTATCAGGTTCAAGAAATGGTAACATGAATGTCCAGATAGTGTAGTAGACAAAGATGAAGGTAGCTGCAAGAAGCATTGAAAGTCCAATCGGTTTGTCAAGAGACTAGAAAGTTAGTAATATTATCAGAGTCGAACATACCATGTTGAATCCGAATGTTTAGTTTTTTTGCTGAGGATCGAAATTCTGGTGTCGGGAGGAGATGGCAAGAGAAATGTATAGATGTTTGGATTAAACAAGAGTCGGAGTTTGGTGTTCAATTGAACTGTGACTGAAGAGCTGTCAGTTACAATGCTTGTGTCTTCAACTATGGGATGGCTGTGAGGCGTGCAAGCTCATATGTCGTCCCATGAATAGAGAGTATCCGCTTGGCACAATTACACCTCACACCAGATGTTTTGCGAACCCAATACACCTCACACCATATTTATCTGATCAAGTTGATGTCTCCAATTTATTAGTGGGTATGTCAGTCAAGCAGTTCAAATGTCGATTATGTCCCAAGACATTCTCTAGGATTGATTACCTGAACCGGCACCAGGTTAATCATGAAGAGATCAAGCCCTATTCGTGCGAACAATGCAACTTTAGTTTTGCCAGACGAGATTTGAGAGATAAACATTTTAAATCGAAGACTCATCGACGCAAAATCGAAGCCCTTCGACGGTCTAGTATTGTTAGTGAAGAGTTCAATGCAGAAATAGCTGATCCAGCTACAGATAGTTATGGATGGCTATTTGGTGGCTATTCTCAATCAAACGCTCATACACCCCCTTTGGAGGAACTCCCATTCACCACCGGATCGGCTGATTCAACAACTCAATTTCCACCTACAGAGACAAATTGGACCGTCCAATCAGTGATTTTCGATACGACAACTATTCAAAAGCTGCTCGATCTTTTAAATATACCACAGCTCGAGAGCATCTTCACCAACGTCAATTTGTCATACTTTCAAGACATGTTTTGGAAGAACTTTGACATTAGTTATCCGATTATTCATAGACCGTTTCTGAATAACCAAAATAATCCGTTTCTATTGATCGCAATGACGATATATGGAATGGTGTACTCCAAATCGACAACCAATAGAGCATATGCAGTGAAGATCCAACGAAAGCTGATCAAATTGCAATTGAATGCTATTTGCGATAATCAAGATTTGGATTTGGATATGCTACAATCGTTACTGCTTACTAGCTACTTTTCGTCCAACATTGGAGATTCCAGTCTTCAAACGCAGGCCAGGATTTTTCATGGTACAATCATTGGTCTTCTCAATGTTCCAAGACTAGTTTCCATTTTACACGAACCACCGGTCCCTAATATACAGAATACATCCAATGAAGAGATCAAGAAATTTTGGACCGAATGGGTTCGTTTTGAATCGTACAAGCGGGCTGTCTTTTTTGCATACATTTGTGATTCACAACAGGCATATCTTAATCAAGGTAATGCTTTGATCTCTGTTTTTGAACTACAGTTGGATCTCCCTTATACTGACTCTGTATGGACAGCATGTGATGCTGATTCTTTTATGATTGAGTACCTGAGGCAGCCAAGGGAACTGATTCCTAGAAGAAAAGAGCTAGGCCGTCAAATAGTAGAAAGCAGCAACTGGATCAATATCATGCCGCACATTAAAGACGAAGGAAGATGGCCTAACTTTCTTTTTTCCTTGAGAAGACTTACACAACCCTACAAAGAGCATCAGAAAGAGTATAATCTCAATTGCTTTTCACAGTTCTCAAGACTCATCTTTCTTCAAGGCTTGGTTAGCATTACTTGGAATTTGAAATGGAAAGGTTTGCAGGAATTGGGAATTGCTTCAAGAAGGAAACTAGATAGTTTATCAATCAAATTAGAAGATGCATTTAGCAGATGGCGCGAGTATTTCGATTACCAGATCCTGTTCACGAACAGCGTATTTGTGAATCGTAATGCAGAACGAGATTTGGAAGCAGCTCTGTTGAATAAGTACGATACATCCCCCATATTTTGGAACAATCTCAGTCAATATCAATTTGGTCTCTTGCTACTTCATCTTGACACCTTTGCAATTCAGGCTTTGGCCAAGGCTCATCTCAATACATTGGATTCCAAAGTTTTATATCCCAAAAAAGAGCTTCTTCCTAAGATAGAAGCTTGGATTAGAGGGCCAAACCTTAAACAGACGTTAATCAACTCTTGCAAACTTCTGAGAACAATCATTTTCAATACCGAGGTGGTATCCTGCATTCCTCACCTAGTTAAATATGTTGGCATTGCTTGTGTGGCCTTATGGTGCTACGAGACATACAGAGAAGATATTCCTGTGAGGATCAAATCGTCAAATTGTCCAGACCCCTGGAAATATATTTTGAATGGAGGAATTAACAAAAATGTTGCCAAAGAAGATACATTGCAGTATCTGGAAACAATTATTGAGAAACCAATGTCTTCTAATCTGGACTTGGAATTTTATTTGAGTCAACAGCGGGTTCTGGGACTCTTATGTTTTTGCAGCCTAATTCTGGATGCCAGTGAATGGCGTAGTATTGAGATAGACAGTCTCTGTTTACGAAAGCTAGCCTTTGCAAAATGTAATTGATTAAACAGAGTTTGAAACTTCTTTAGCATTGGTGGCATCTCGTAACCTGACTGTCCTCCACAAAGTTGGTGACTATGAAAAAAGCACCCCAAGCTGTAGTTACCCTCGTAGTCTGATTTTGTGTCACAGCGGACTCAGGTTTCTACAATATTTGCACAATGGCCCTACCCAACGTTCTGAGGAAAGATCCGGTTATTAAATTAAATCTCTATTGCTCCAGTGGTCGTTCTCCTATCTCCTTCCTTGGGCACCGCCCATCCTTTGAAAGCAGGAAAAGTTTTAGGATTTCTAATCATGTTGACAAACTAAGGATCAGTGAATGGATTTGCCAGTTCTGAGAAATGGACATTGCCCGAAAACCTTTGAACGGAGTTATCTATAGGTATTTTTTCTTATCTCTGCATATCCCGATCCAGCAGGGAAATGATGGTGGGCAATAGCAGGCACGGCAGTGCAAACTGGTGGAGAAACTAGCTTAGTCCATGGTCTGCCAGAGTTAATATCGGAATACTATATTAAACTTGCGAAGCTAAAACTGTATAATTTAAACAGAACTGGTGGCATCTTGCTCGACAATTTTGGCGACAAAGTTGTCTTTCTCAAGAACCTCCATCTCAGTATCAGTCTCTTCCTCAATGAAGGGAGCCTCTTCACCAACGCCTGGTGGAGGAAAAAAGAAGCAAATAATAATATGAGCAGCGAACGTGATAACCAGACCAACCAAGTAAGTAAGGTTGTAAAATTTCGTGTACCCGTCTGGCATACTGTAGTTTCCAGCCGTACAGATCAAACCAGGAAGAGTAGGGGCCCAGCCGATCGTAAAAGATAGCAGACCGCGCCAATTCAGTCCCCATTTAGTCCAGTAAACGGATGGATCTGTTCTGTAGAGATCACGCATTCTATATTTCATTCTTCTGACCACAAAGAAGTCAGCAATAGCACCACCAACCATTGGTCCCACAAAAACAGAGAATCCGGAAAGCACAGTCAAAAAGATATTTGAAGTTGCCAGTAACTTCCATGGTTGACATGCAAGTCCAATGACGGTCATAACGTAGCTTCCACGACGAATATTGATGTATCTTGGAGCAAATCCAGCAATGTCCATACCAGTACTGCATGCGGTAAGCAGGACAGCCTGCCACATTTGTCCCGAAATGATACCAAAAGATGCGAAGAAGATTCCGGCACGAGCACCAGAACTGAAGTTGTGGTATTTCAAGATCTCTGGAAGCAGTGTGACTGGATTCCAATAAATGGCACCTAAAACCGGTTCCATAGCTGCAGAAGCAAATATGCCCATTGCAGCAGTAACGAACAAGGTGACCGGTGCAGTGATGATCTGACTGAAATTAGGTGCGAATCGGGTTTTCGTGTATCTGGTCCAATCGCTCTGACCTAAGACTCCAGAATTGGAACCACACACGTTTGTAATCATAAAGAAAGCGGCCCATGCAGGATTTGCTCCCGTTGTCTGTTTACGATCCCACAAAGGACCTAATTTACCACCATTTTGATACAAAGCCCATCCAAGAAGACCAAAGAAAGATCCTGTTTGGAGCACAAACGAGATGTTGACCAAAGATTGCATTTTTTCAGGAGGGATCAGCATTATGAAGCAGAATAAGATGATGATCAAGAAAACTCCAAGAAGTTCACCTCTGGTGAGCGGACTCCAGTCTGAAAATGGCTGGCCCATGTTTCCTGTAATAAATACTGGGGAAAGTGCACCTAGAGTGCCGACAAGACCCTGAGCCATGTAGTAGAAATGAAGACCTTGCCAAATGCAGGCAATAAAAGACTTCAACGCGATAGGAAGGAAACAGCCGTAAAATCCATAAGCAGCTCTCGAGGAAACTGTGTATCCGATTCTGCACTTTTGGCCAATAACACCAATCATAACTGCAATGATACCCACAATCATAGCACCACCAGCAATAGCACCCAGGGCCTCCTTACAATTCAAACCGTAATCCAAGGCTGATGATCCCATCTGCCAAGTAGGTATACCCATACCTGCGACAGCCCAATAACCAAAGTAGGACATTGCAGTCCAAGTTTGTCTGTCCTTTGGAGTTGGGATCAAATCTCTGTTTGTCCAACGATCATTTTCAAATCCGACGTCGTGATCCTCCTTTGGCACAGCCCAGAGCTCGGAAGCTGGTAGCTTATCTGGATTTTTAACGACCCTAACAATCCATGGATCGTTGAATGGGTTTGGAATGCCCAAGTCTGTAACGCGCCAGTCTTGAGAAGGCATTTGAATAGTTACTAGAAGGAAACGAGGATTGAATTTATACTATCTCTTATCGATCCTGATTTGAAAGGTTCAAATATGTGTCTTGGGCATATCTAAAAAATAACGGTGGGCGTGGTTGGGTCTCAACATGTGCGTCGGTGGAGAATTTAATAAGTGACTTTCATTCTTCTCTCAATGTACTCCTGTGCAGTGATAGGCTCGTACCTTTTGGGGTTGTCCGCAGACCAGCATCCAGGCAGGCAATCAATAGTGACGTCGCGATTTGCATTGATAAAATAAGGAATTGAGTATCTTGCTTTTGAAATACCGGTTTCTGATTCGGCAAACGGAGCACGCACCCTATGTAGAGTACTTTTCAAACGGTCGTTTGACCATCTCATTAGAAAGTCTCCGATATTGACCACAATTGTTCCACGGATCGGATATCCTGGCAGGAATTTTCCAGGAACGTGAGGATCCTCAATTTCCAATCCTCCAGTCTCATCTTGGAACAACATTGTCACCGTTCCAAAGTCAGAATGTGCACCAATACGTTCTTTTTCTCCACTTTGGAGCTCTGATTCTTTGGTTGGTGGGTAATGGAGCAATCGTAGCTGGTTAATGCCATCAGAATGGCAATTCACCAAATAGTCTTCGTCTAGTCCCATTCCAATTGAAATAGCCTTTAGAATCTGTCTGCTAGTCTTGAAACATGTTTGCCAAAACTCTACCATGAATTCTCTGAAATGAGGAATGTCGTTTTCCTCTGGCCAGAAGTTGTAATATAGTTTGTCCTCCTCGTTGTTCATTTCAAATGACTCCTTAACGTCGGGATGCTTACGCACCTCGGAAACTGTTTTATCATCCACATTCAGTCCCAATTGAGAGACTTTTTCGCGGCCGATATGTGAATAGCCAGTGTGATGGCAAGGAAGAGGCGGATGAGGACACTTCATTTTGTTCTCAAGTGGCATGTCGAAGAACTTCTTACTCCACGCAAAACACTCGTCAATTTTCTCTTGAGGAATATCATGATTCTTGATATACAAAAATCCCACGTCCCTCATGGCCTCATAGATCTTCTTTGCCTGAACCTCCCGCTCCTGTGACGAGCCATGCAGAAAGGGAGCAAAATCGATTATCGGTAATTGCTCGAGAACTTTGTCAGTTACTGCTTCAGGCATGATAAAACCTCTTGATCCTGACTCATTTTATATCGTTGATATCTATATGCTTATCTGGTGCTACCGTGCCCACCGTCCCGATATCTCGAGTGTGGACACCCGTACACCGGTTTTGATAAAAAGCGGTGATAGCCGCCAACAAGTATTTCTAGGGCCATATTCTCCGGCGGTGCTTAAGAATGTTTTCCCACCGCTAGCCGAACTCGTCATTTTTTGCGCGCGCAGGCCTGATTTTCGCTTTAACCGGACGGTGGGCAGAAAATATGTTCCCCGTCCCAGATCAGGAAATATGAACGTCCGATAAGGATCATTGTATAAGTAATAAAAAGCGCATTCCAATTGCACACTTTTTACTGTTATGTTAATTGGTGTTGACGTCGGAGGAACAAACACTGATTCGGTCTTATTAGATCCAACCAAGATCCACACTGAAAACCATGGTGTTCTTGCATGGAACAAGATGGTCACTTCAGCTGAGGTCTCCGATAGTATCCAAAATGGTATTTCTAAATTGTTCGAAGACTGTGAGCAGATTAGCAAAAGTGAAGTGAATTCGGTGACAATTGGTACTACTCACTTTATCAATGCTGTTGTTGAGCAAGATAGAGCAAGATTGGATAGAGTGGCTGTTTTCAGACTCGTTGGTCCTTACTCGAGAAATGTGTATCCCTTTTCTGACTTCCCTGCAGGACTAACTTCGGTGATCAAGGGTTATATCGGATACTTGAACGGAGGTTTTCATGTTGATGGTAACGAAATTCAGCCTGTGACTGAAAAAGAAGTCATGGAGCACATTGCCAAAGCCAAGGAATTAGGGTTGACTTCCTTTGCAGTGATTGGTATTTTTTCTCATATGAAGCCAGAGCAAGAAGAGTTTGTTAAGAATATCATTCTTAGAGAGGTTCCAGGTGCAAAAGTGAGTGTTTCTCACCAAGTTTCTGGAATTGGGTTCTTGGAGAGAGAAAATGCCACCATTTTGAATGCTTCGATCCTTCATTTTGCCCAGAAAATCATCTCCTCGTTTGCCAATGCTATCAAGAAGCTTGGTCTCGATTGTCCAGTGTTTTTGACTCAAAATGATGGAACTGTCTTGTCTGTTGTTGAGGCCCTCAGCTTGCCAATTAGAACATTTTCTTCAGGTGCAACCAATTCCATGAGAGGAGCTTCGTTCCTCGCTAATACTCACGGAAAAAGTGCTATTGTGTTGGATGTTGGAGGAACCACAACCGACGTTGGAATGTTACTGGCCACTGGATTCCCACGTCAATCATCTTCCTATTCCATTGTGGGTGGTGTCAAGATGAACTTCTCGATGCCCCAAGTTGAGAGTATTGGTCTCGGGGGAGGATCCTTGGTTAGAGGCAAAGGTGTTGAGATGACCATCGGTCCAGACTCGACAGGTTCTGAGATTATCAAGCGGGCTTTTGTTTTCGGTGGTTCAGAGGTGACTGCTACGGACTGCTCTGTTGCTGCTGAATTGGCTGTTGGTGGTGAACTGACAATTGGAAACGTTTCTGCAGTCAAGGACAAGTTTTCTCCTGAATACATTGCAGACTACAAGAAGCGGGTCAAAATCATGATAGAAAAGGTTATCGATAGAATGAAGACTAGTGCGGATCCCATTATGGTTATCGCTGTTGGAGGAGGTTCGTTCATTGTGCCAGAACACCTTGAAGGTGCCTCTCTAGTGGTTAGACCACCTTTCTATAGTGTTGCCAATGCAATTGGTGCTGCCATGGGTAAGGTTTCTGCTGAAGTTGGAGAGATCCGTCTCATGCCTCCAGGAACCACCAAAGAGGAGGTCTTGGAGCAGCTCAAATTAAAGGTCATAGATAAGATCATGGCCAAAGGGGTCCTTGAGGGTACCATTGAGACCGTGTTTATGTCTACAGAAGCTATTCCATATGTTCCAAATACCTATGAGTTTGTGCTCAAAATTGTTGCCGACGTGGATTACTCCAAGGTCCAAAAATTCGTTCCTGATACTGACAAGTTCGAGTCTGGAACCAAAGACATTGTGAAGAGCTCTAGATATGTCGAGACTGAGACCAGAGTTATTGAAGATGTTGACTATCTTACATACAAGCCAAACATCAATGAGAAAAGACAATGGCTTTTGACCGAGGTTGATCTTGACTTCATTGCAATTGGGGCCTACATTTTGGGCTGTGGAGGTGGTGGAAACCCATACTCTTACATGCTGGAGGCCAGGAACCATCTCAGAAACGGAGACACATTGACTGTGGTTGCTCTTGAAGATGTAGATAAATACATCACCGGCGAAGGTAGTATTGTTCCTGTTGGATATGCCGGTTCACCAACTGTGTCTCACGAACAATTGCTTGGTGATGCTTTGATGGAATCGTATGAGATCATGGGCAAATATACAAAGAAGCCAGAGATCTTGTTCCCATTGGAGATTGGTGGAGGTAATGGAATCTCGCCATTCCAGATCTCATCCTCTTCAAGACTCAATTTGCCGGTTCTCGACTGTGATTTGATGGGAAGAGCTTATCCTACGCATTGGCAAACAATTCCTGTGGTTTACACTCCAGAAGGAGAATGTTTCTATGCTCCTTTGGTGTTTTCAAATGGTAATGGTAACTCTGTGATTCTAGCTACCTCTAAATCTGACTTCTTGTTGGAAACTACTATGAGAGCTGCTCTTGCTGAACTTGGATCTAAAGTCGGAGTTGTTAATCCTCCAATGACTGCCAAAGATGTAGATCTCAAAACCATCCACAATTCTATCTCCCTTTCGTGGAGAATTGGAAGAGCAGTCAAGATTGCCCGTCAAAAGGCAGAAATTGACAAGCTGCCACAGCGGATCTTGGAGTCGGTTAACAACACAGGAGTGATTCTGTTTTCCGGTAAAATCATCAATGTCGAGCGTAAGCTGTTCAAAGGACATGCTTGGGGTGAGGTTGTCATTGAAGAAGTTGAGGATCCAAAACGTGTGATGAGCATTCCATTCAAGAACGAAAACATCTACGCTAAAGTTACCAACGCTGATGGTACTGGAGAAGAAATTGTGTGTTCTGTGCCAGACTTGATTGCAGTTGTTGATGCTGCTACTGGAGAGGCTGTTGGAACTAGTGATTATCGTTATGGATTACTTGTTTTCGTGTTGGGCATTGCTCCAAGTAATAAATGGACTGATACAGAGAAAGGTGTTAAGATTGGAGGACCTGCTGGTTTTGGATTAGATTTCGAGTACAAGCCAGTTAGTAAGTATACCAAGCCTCTGTCTGTTATCAATGAGTACGCTAGATAGTTAAGAATATGTAGCATTCAATCTCATGGCCAGATAGTCTCCTGAAGTAATGGGCTTGTATTTTTTAGGGTATTTCTCGTCAAACGTCCCTGGTAAAGCATCCACTACCATATCTCTATCTGCAGATACAAAATATGGAACAGAATATCTAACTCTTGTCATTCCTGTTCCCGAAATGAGTGGTGGAGCAGTCACCCGATGAAGGGTGGATTTGAGTTTGTCGTTGGACCATCTCATGAGGAAATCACCAGTATTGATCACCAACGATCCTGGAATGCACGGTGCTGAAATAAATGTCCCCTTATTATGAGGGGATTCCACTTGTAACCCTCCACATTGATCTTGTAGTAACATAGTCAAAGTTCCAAAGTCAGTATGGGCAGCAATTCTCTCAGATTTTCCAGAAACAAGATCATCTGCCGGTGTTGGAGGATAATGTAATAATCTCAATTGGTTGTTTGATTTCGTGTGGTACGAAACCAAGAAGTCCTCGTCCAATCCCATACCCAAAGCAATGGCTTTCAGTAGTTTTTTAGATAAGACTGTGTTCAACTTGTAGTAATAAAGACAATACTCTTTGAATCCGGGAATGTCTTGCTCTTCGGGCCAAAAGTTTTCTAAATCCTTAATTTCTTCATTACCCAGATCAAATGATTCTTTGACATCGGGGATCGCTCTCAATCGTTCAATCTCTTGCCTATCAAACACCATTTGAACTACCTTTTCCCTGCCAACGTGAGACCAACCACGATGATGTGCTCCACTTTTAGGATGTTCACATTTCAGTTTTTGCTCTTGAGATAGCTTGAAAAATGTTTCACTCCATTGGAAAAGACGTTCTTGATCTGCTGGAGAGATTCCGTGGTTGATGATATACAAGAATCCAACCTCAGACATCGCCTTCACGATCTCTTTGCCAACTTTCTGACGAGCACTCAGGTCTCCATCATGAAAGTCTGCAAAGTCTATAACGGGAACAGAAGCAGAAGCAAAATCCATAGAGGTAGTTGCACAATCTTATCAATTTATATCTGGCCCTCCACCCTTCTCCACCAGTGAGGCTTTGCGGCGTTAAGGTTTGATAAAAAAATACGAGATCTAAAAATGTAGCGCTTTGAAATCAGGATTGGGTGTTGCAGGAAGACTACCTAACGTGTTCAATTAAACCTCTATAAACCCTATGGTTGTTTACCAGGACATTCCAGATCTCTATAGTACCAATATCCAGATACTGGGCCGAAATCAGCGTATCTTTTGCTGTAACCCAAGTTTGAGATGGACTCAAAATCCTCATCGCTTAGCGAGAGTCCAACACCGCCCAAATTCTCATCGATCCTCTTTGGAGTAACAGATTTTGGAATCACTGAAGTTCCTCTTTGAATGGCCCAGGCGACCAGAATCTGGGCCGGAGTCTTGTTCAATTTCTCTGCAACAGCCACAACAGATGGATGTTCCAGGATCTTCGGCTCTTCTTCCACAGAGTAAGTAGAATTTTGATTTCCAAATGCAGAGTATGCAGTGACATGGATATCATTGTCTTTGTGGAACTTCAAGAAAGCATCCTGTTTCAGATATGGATGCATCTCCATTTGATGGACCTGTGGTTTAATTTTGCAGTTCTCCAACAAATGTTTGGTCTCGCTCAAGCAGTAATTGGAAATTCCAATAGCACGAACTTTACCTGACTCCAGTAGCTTCTCCATTGCAGCCCAAGTCTCAGTATAATCAATGTCCACCGGCTTAGAAGTTTGAGACTCCAAGAACGTGGTCTTGTCACTGGCCAATGGGTAATGCATCAGATATAAATCAACGTAGTCCAATTTGAGCTTGGACAAACTTTCTTCGAGAGCAAGGGAGACATCTTCTGGTGCATGATGAGAATTCCATAGCTTAGTGGTAACAAAGATTTCCGATCTAGGGACTCCACTCTTTGCAATTCCTTCTCCAACTTCGGCTTCGTTGCCATATATCGCAGCCGTGTCAATGTGAACATAGCCATTCTTCAAGGCATGTTCAACTGCAAGAGCCACCTCAGTTGGTTGGGAGAGCCAAGTTCCAAGACCGAAAAGGGGCATCATGACGCCATTGTTGAGAGTAGTAGTAGGAATAGACATGTTTAAGATACAGGTACGGGAATAGGAGCTTTATAAGTTTGCCCACCCAAACTAATCCGGACATTTGGTTCTCCACCAAGATAAGCAAATCTATGCGCCGGAGCGCATAATAACTTTTTCGTCCCGATTTCGAAGGGTTGCGGCCGAAGGCTTCCTAAAAATTAAATTGTGAATTAATTTAATATTACCCGATTCTATGCCGTTTGCAATTGTACACCCTCTTTTACTTTTACATATTTCAGATCATCAAACACGTACCAAAGGTCCTGTTAGTGGAGGAATACTTGGAATCTATGATCCCGAGACTTCTAGGTATTCTCTCTTTCTCGGATTCGAAATCGATACAGATAATGGCCTAGAAGAAAGACTTAAACTATTTAAAGAAATTTATACACATTTACAGCTCATAGGAACATATCAATCCCCAGATCATCCTGGAATAACTCTGAATACATCGGTACCTCCCATCACTCTACAAAGTTCATCCAAACCAATAGCATTTGTTGCAGGACAAGAAGTGCCTGTGGAACTTAAATCAACTTCGTTCGAACAAACCGTCTTAAATACAGTCTCAGCCGCTAATACATCACAACAAGATGCTGTGGAGATATCTAATCAAACCAAGAACGCATTGGGAGTTTTTCAGTCCCGTCTCACCGATTTACAAACATTCCTACAATCCCTCCAGTCACGGGTACCAACTGAAGAAGAATATGAAAAAGTACGCCAGATAAACGAGTTAGGAATCCAACTCTTACTTCTTCGAAACAAACCCCTTGAAAAATCCCAATTGTCGCCTGCAATCGTCAATCTATCATTACTCTTTAATGCTATCAAAAAGTTAGGGTGATTTGGATCAAGGTAGTAGTGGATCACGCAACAATTTCAGTGGGTGGCTTGGACATCAAGTATACGTCCACTCGCAGAGAAGTCGTCGTCCAACAATTAAGTAGACTAAAGGAGTCGTATGCTAGTATTATAGCTAGTCATCTGCCGAATTTAAATTAGACTTATTTGAATCACACGACAAAAGGTTAGATCGCCAAGATTTTTCTTTTCTGGATTAATATGTTGAGAAAAAAACGGATCTTGGTACTCATACTTTTCTTCCTGGTGGTATGGATGCTAGGTTTGCAATCTCCCCCTCCGGTTGATCCCAGACCACTGGCAACATTCTATACGTATGTGCCCAGCGTTGAGTCTACCGACATGCTTCTTAAAACAGTTCATTCAGTTGAAACTTCGTTCAATAAACAACACGGTTACGATTGGGTCTTTTCATATTATTCAGAGCAAGAGATGCCGGCAAATCTTCGTTCCAGACTTCGACACTTATGCACTGGTAATGTGTTCTTCGAGAAAATAAGATCTCCTCACTATGACGTTCCAGAATCTCTGACTTTACGACAGGTCGAAGATAGTTTAAAGCGCTCAGGAACAGGCTTGCCGTACTCCAAGTTCCTACAGTATCGATTGAAAAACAGATTTAATACGTTCGGATTTCAATTCCTGCCATCGTTACTGAATTATAAATACTATTGCAATGTCGAGGTTGGAACGAAACTAGCTTGCAACGTGAACTACGATTTTTTCGAACATATGAACTCAAAAAACCTAATTTATGGTTTTGCAAATGCTCCGGTCGAGTCTCGTCTAATGGGCAAAAAGCTTATTGATATATTGAAACGATATATGGAAGCAGAACAGATCAACGGGACAGAACTGCTTGCTTACGCGTATGACAATGATCAATATACGCACTGCAATTTTGATTCTAATTTTGAAGTGGTTGATCTTGAGTTTCTCCGGTCCCAAGACTATGAGAAATTCTTCAAGTTCATGGATTCTGCTAACGGCTACTTTTTGGACCGTTGGACAGACTATAATGTGAAGACATTAGCAGTTGCCTTATTCGTGGATCCCTCCAAACTTCACTGGATAGAAAATACAGGATTTTCCGGGTTATTGAATCGAAAAACATGTCCAATAGATCAGGCCGTTCGAATCAATAGCCAATGTGCCTGCAGCGCCGACGCCGAGTATGCATTTTCCGCCCATAGTGGTATTCGTCGATTGTTCCACCTGCTGGATTGGCCTTTGCCAGAATCGGTATCCGAAACCACTGAAAATCATATAACGCCCAAATACTCCAATATGCTGAAGAACCGTCTTGAAGCAGGTCCGTGGATTTCGGATTATCAAAAAAGTGAACCATTTATTAAGCAACATTTCATGGAGAAACTAGCGCGTACAAAAGACACCACATCATAACGAAGCTAGCCAGATACCTTCCAGGCTCTGTCAAGAACACATCTTGGATGGGGTTTTCCAATATTTGTTTGGCATCGCGGGACTTCCTTGTAACAAATACTATATAAAACAAGACACTTGTCAATATATTTGTCAATAGGAAAAATCCAAACCCGTAAAAGGATTTCAATCTTAGAATCCCACAACACGCTCCGAATGACAATGAAGTAACGTCTTTCACTTTTGCAATGACTTTCTTATTGTATACTATGTTTTGTTCATATTTGAGCATATTTTTCAGTGTAAGGATTTTTTGAGGGCAAAAAAATAATTCTTTACAATGTCCACGGTCAAACAAGAGGGAGGACCTCGTTATGAGTATTTTCCACTTCGAGCATGTACCGAGAAAGAGATTGAAGATACTAGATACCACATCTTGAAATTTCATAGTGTAAAGAAGATCAATCCTCAAAAAGACTTCGAGGAACCTGCAAGACTACATAGAAAGGATCCCAAAAACTTACAATTTCAGCTCTCGTTGAAGGAACTGGAACAGAGAAGGATTGAGGAACGCAAGGATGAGATGTTGAAAGAGCAGAAGAAGCAAGAATTGTTGGCACAACAAGGATTTATGTCCAATAGACCTTTAAAAGCTACTTTCGATGAGGAAGAAATTGATTGGAATAAATTGCCTGAGGCAGAACGGAGGTTACGCGAAGAAGAGCTACAGCGTAGGGAAGATGAAGTTTCTAGAGAAGCAAAACGGGAATTGGAGATGTCAATTGTGGCACCCGATGGAGGTGCTCGTAAGGCGAGAAGGCCTTTCTTTAGACGAAAAACCCGTCAAGTCAAGGTGTTTGATGACAACAAAAGAAAATTACGGTATGAAGAGTTTTATCCGTGGGTTTTGGAAGATTACGACGCCAAACAAGCTTGGGTTGGTAATTATGAGGCGGGAAATGCTGACAACTATTGCTTGCTAATGCTGGATAATCAAAACAAATGTTTCAAGATGATTCCGGCCGAGAAATTTTACAAGTTCACACCACGGAACAAGTACGCGACCCTCACGTTGGAAGAAGCCGAAGCCAAAATGAAAGAAAATAGCCAGACTTCGAGATGGCTTATGCGGAAGATGCAGGATGAGGTTTCAAGAGGTGAAAGAGTGGATTTCCGTTACAGAAAAATGAAGGGGACTTCTCAACGAGCTGAAGATACCAAAAAATCAGACGATGAGACTTTGGACTTTGATGACGAATTTCAGGATGATGAAGAAGCTCCAATTTTGGAAGGCAATGAAGAGGAGAGTAAATTAGTTGAGAAGAAGATGAAGACAGAGATGTTGCGCGCTAATAATTTGGTCGAGAAAGACGAAGATGATGATTTGGATGATCTGTTTGAGACGCGCAAGATCGACAAAGAAGGAAAGAAGTTGAGAAAAGCCTTGGTTAAAAATGCCATGAACGAGGTCTATGACACAGATGATGAAGAGGATCCATATCTTTCCGAAAGTGAGGTGGATGATGCGGAACCACAGGATAATGTCAAAACTGCTGTCAAGCAGGAAGAAACCGATGAGATGCCAATGTCTCCTATTCGTTCTTCAGTTCCTCAAATCAGTGTCAAGTCTTATCGGGATGGATTCATTGTTCTCAAAGCTAGTAGAAAGGTCCTGAGCGAATTCCCCGAGGGTGAATGGAATCCTACAACTGCTATAAAAAGAGATATATCAGGTCAAGAAACTAATATCAAGATTGAAGAAGGAGAAGGGGGACCGATCACCAAGCTTGATGTCGATGGTTTGCTTGTTGACGGTCCTATTCCGCTTAAGAGACTTGTCAAACTACTCAAACATAAGGTCAGTAGTGATCCTAACAATAGGGAGCATTTGAAGAGGATTCTCAAAGAGCATTTTGTTGTCAGGGAGGGAATGGTCGATAAGAGAGGCTAATAAACTTTTGATAAATAAACCCAAAAAAATATTTTTGAAAAATTCTAAAAATTATTTTAGATCCTTGAAGTCATGGTTTCAGAACTGGATGAAGTAAGTAAGACGCTTCTATTGCTAACATCAGCTTGTTACGTTTTTACATGCTCCGCAATTTAAAATTAGGGAGATAGCACTGGAGAACTTGGTTCAATTTTCTCCCTCAGGTCGCAGTCCACACATTTTCAAAAACAATAATCTGGAACCGATCGAGGATTTGAAGAATCTGACCAAAGAGAAAGATGCCATGATGGTGAAACATTCCCTTACAATATTGGCCAATTTATGTGATGATGTTGAGATCCGAAAACAAATAGTTCAAGATGAAGATTTTGTCAAATTTGTGGTACAACAACTTGTTGACTTAACAAACCCCAACGCCGACTTGGTGTGCATTCTTCTTGCAAATCTGGCTAAAAACGATGAAATTTTAAGGCTATTTGATTTCCATGTGTCGCTTGATGACAAAGATAGACAGATTTTCAAGAGCAACCACTGCATGGATTGTATCATGGATCTTTTTGTCAAGGGAGCAGACCGCATGCTCAACAGATATGCAACATATGACTTTCTTGCGTACTTTTTTGCTGACATCTCCCGTTTCCCAAAAGGTAGAGAGTACTTTGTTACAGAGCAGGAATATGATCATGTCGTCCCTATCACCAAACTTTTGGTGTTCACAGAAAAATACGACGCTAAGACTCGTCGAGAAGGTGTCGCTTATACCATTAAGAACTCTTTGTTCGACACCTCTCGTCACCAAACATTGTTAGAAGATGAGAGAATTAATTTGTTGCCATTCATCACTGCCCCATTTGCTTTTGCCGAGAATAAAGGCCTGTCTGAGGAGGAAGTTTTTGATCTTCCAGATGAGTTACAGCTGCTTGGTGAAGACAAGCAAATAGAACCGTTAAAGACACTAATTGCAGTCCACTTGGAGTCTTTGCTGCTCCTGTGTGTTTCACGACACGGAAGAGACTTTTTGAGAGGAAAGAGCGTTTATCCTTTGATTAGAGAACTACATAAGGTTGCCGAACATGAGACAGTCGAAGAACTTTGCGATCGTCTTGTTCAGATGTTGATGAGGGACGAACCCGAGGAGTCCAAGGTGGAGGAAGTTGAGGAAGCGGAGCTAGAGTCTGACGACGAGGCGATTACCGAAATATTATAATGTGATAACTAGCTTTGCCTCAACATCCAGGGCAATCACCACTGAAACCATAGTAATTACCCTAGCAGCCACAATAACTAATGTTACATTATAACGTGGATCTTATTTCACCCGGAATATAGACTTGCATCTCTTTTCATTCATTGTATATGATATCGTTCTATCTAGCTGTACACCCTAATGACGCTTATTCGTCGTCCTCCTCTTCTTCGTCACCACCGTTCAAGGTGAGTTTGACATCTTTCCACAGCTTTCCCTTGTTTCTGTTTTCGTACCAGTTAGTCACAGCAACGTCAAAGTATGCTTGGAACACGAAGGTACCAGCAAACACAGTTCCAACCATCGCAGCGTTTCTCTTAAAGAAGATGTTGAAAATCGTAGAGTACATGTTGACAAACTTTAGAAAGAGTAATGGATAATTCAAAAAAATTTTATTGGCCAATAGAGTGACACAGCCATGAAATATTTATAAAAATTCGTAGTAGCCCTGGCGCATCAAGAGCTCTGTTAAAAATTCTTCCGGATCCATTGCGTCTTCCGGATTATCGTCTTCATCGTCATTCTCATCCTCGCTGTTCTCAGCATCGCGTGCTCGTCCTGGCATAGGAATTCCAAACTGGAATGGTTGAGCTCGTCTTCGATGCATAATAGAGGAATGTAGGTCTCTGTATATGGTAGAGATCAGATACTGGTTTAGCCATATCTTGTTGATATAATGGTATCTAGGAAGATGGAGTGTTCCTGATTCTCCTGCTCCTAGTAATCCTCCTGCAGGCTCTCCGTGTTTATTGAAATATGGAGACCCAACACTCACAGAAGCACCATTAGGTATCTGAATGTCGAAAAATATGTTGCTCTTTGTCGCAGTAAGTTCGAATTCGAGTTTATTATTGAATGGCGAAAAGAACAAAGAGTAGCTTGCATCATTCAACTTGCAATTTGGTAAATGTTGGACTTTGTTTTTGACTAAAGCACCGCAGAATAGACATAAATACTTCTTTTCAGATGCCTTTTCCTTTCCTATCAACTCGTTCTTGAGAAAATCAGAGAGTTTTTTAGGAAGCTCACACAGATGCACTTTCGACGGGAAGTCCAAAACGAGCGAATTTGAAGATCCTAGTAAAGAAGTCATTGAAGTCGAATAATGAACCGATACAGAGTATTCAAAACTCTTCGGATCTTTGATCATGAGTAGTATCTCCTCAAAGGTTGCAAACTCTCCTCCAGTTAGATTAAACAGCTGTTTAAGTAATCCCATTTGCGAGTAGTATCTCCTGAAAATGTTGACTAAAACCAAATGAATCTTGGACACCAAATCATGGTTGTAATAAGCGGGCTCAACCTCACTGATAAACTTTCGAAATAAGTTTGCAGCACATTTCTTGGACATATTGACGAATACCTCTGTTGCAGACTCACTGAGTGGCTCCACTGGTTCCAGAATTCCATCGAGGGCTAAATTATTGGCACTTAAGCTGAATCTGGACATGAGAGAAAACATCGACCTCACTATCCACTTGGTAATGCCTAGACGCATCAGAGTATCGAAGGACTCGTTTCCCTCCATGAAAAGAAGCATCATTTCTGTTATGAACCCAAAATTGTCAGTCTTCATCAAAGATTTGTACTCAGCAAATCTGTTATATTCGCTTGGAGGATCTGGAGGTAGATAGTTAAGCAGGACACGGAATTGAACCAAAGACCTCAATAAAGTAGTATTGAGGCAAGTCTGCTCATTAGCATCTCCACCGATATCATATCTGGAAGCTATTTCACACATTTCTAAAGTGTTTCCAATTAGAATTGGAAGCGAGTACTTCAATGAAAGCTGTTGAGTTGATGCCTTGGCTACTTTGCGCATGATCTTATTTTGCCTAATAAGATTTCTGAGTTGCTTCATGATTTTGTGATAGGCCGGCAACTCATCGTGAGAAAGGACATGGAACATCTTTTTGTCAAACACAGAACTACTCAAATCCGAACAATTGTCCCCCTGGTTTTCATCATAAATGGTCTGCCAATTTTTGGACTTGAGTTCCGATGCTATTTCGAGCTCAAATTCAGGGAATTTTGACGATGGAATGAAAGAATTGCAGTAAGACTGACATAGTGGACAGGTGTATTGACTCACTTCCGCTCGACTCTCTTTCAAATAGTCGTGGAAGCAGCTGTAATGCATTCCATGAAGACATCCAGTGATCACATATTTCGATCGCGTACATTTTGTACCAAAACATGACATGTTATCGACCAAGTCCTGCCACTTGCGCTTCCTCGTATTGGCCTCTAACGATGGCAATCCTGGAACCATGAAGTTCGGGGCATCCATATCTACGATTGGAATATTCCAAAATACAGAGGAGTGAGAGACCAATGTTGGAAATCCAAACAGTTCGTTAGAATTTTCAGGATTCCGGCAATAGATACACACCCTCTCTTCCGGCTCATTCTTATCGACATCCATCTTGTCAGTCGCAGGAGACTCATCAAAGAATTTTTTGTTATTCTCCACAAAAGCATCCTGCTGCCTCGACATCTTTTTCAAAATCTTTTGCTGTCTTTTCAAAGCTATTCTTTTAGCCCGTTCGTTATTTGTCTCCAGAACCCTTCCATTAGTTGTTTTCTTGAAATCATCAATGTGAGATTGTCCAAAACAGTCTATTAAAGATTGCAGCACGCTCTCGTCTTTGTTCAGCAGAAGATCAAGAATGTAGGAAGCTTTCTTAGCCACAAGCTTAGAAATGTCCTCTTTTTGTATAAGCGAAAGTAACAGATTGCAAACTGGTATATCGATATAACTCTGGAGACCATGATTCCCATCACTGTGGTACAAGGTATCATCTAAAATAATTGCGTGAATCAAATGTAGTAGATGAGGAACATATGTGTCATTTTCCGAGGAAATGGTGAATGCAAGAGCCTTGTAAACAAATTTAACAAAGGTAGGAGTCTTCAATGATGCTCCCATTCGTTCAAATTCCACAAAAGCAGGCCCACTTAATGGATGAAGTTCAGGAGTTATTACCATTTCCTCCATCTTCTTATTCTTGATGTTAGCCATATTCTTGAGAATAGAGATCTCCAAATCATCAGGTGAATTGCTTTTATTGAAATAGCTCATGTGATCAAGTCGAAAGTAAATTTCAGGCTTCAATGTATAATGTCCATAGTCATTGATTCCGGAGGGAGGTTGAAATTCACCAACTTCTTTCAAAATCTCGTCGAAGGCGGAAGCACCATCAACGGCTTTTTTCAATTCCGTGTATTGAACGGGGCCAAGACTCAACTTATAGCAAATTGTATACTTGGTTCTGAGATAATCAATTTCCTTGTTTGTGATATTCTTATCAAAAAACACTCGATAAGTTAGCATCTGATAGAAAAACTTTACCATCTCTCCAATCATTGAGCCTACTCTTTCCTCATATACCGTTTCTGAAAATTGTTGGTCGCCAATAATGCAATTTAGGAAGCCAAATCTGTCAAAAACATTAAGTATTGTACGGCGCAATGAAGGCTCCAAAAGAACATTTAACTGATTGAGGTACAGCTCACCTTCCTGATTCAATATGAACCGATATGATAACTCTTGAAATATGGCTTCCTGACCGTTTCTAACCCAGAATCCGGACTGAATCTGACTTGAAAGCACAAAGTTTCGCAGAACTTGATCAGCAATGACAAAAAAGTCAATATTCTCACCTGTAGTCGAAGTAGGAACTGGTTTTCCTATCACAGCATCCGAAACATTTTTCTTCAACATGACCACTTCGAAGAAGTGGTAGTTCCTACAGATCTCTGCAAGGAGCGAATGTAAAGGTTTAATGAACGAGCTCTTTTGCTTGGAAACGTCAAACGACACAATATCCAGATTGACGTCAAGAGCACAAGAAGTATCCAAAAGATACGAGGCAAGAATTGCTATTGCATCTTCGACAACCTGAGATTTGTAATTAACCCCTGAAATCACTTTCCCAATATTTTTGGTAATACCATATGCCTGATGTGCTCGGATGAAATGGAGCTTACTACCATCGCTGTCATGCTCCACGTGAATATCTGTCTTCCGCTGCAAGTTCCACGAATCAGCAAACATTCGTAGAATATAGATCAAAAAGCCCAAGTTTTTCGGGGACAAGATTTCTTGAGAACCTGGCTTAAGGTAATTTGTTAAAGTTTCCAAACTTCCCAAAGAAGAAGATTCAGCACTTAACAGTCGTTGATACTTCCAATTCTCTTCAGTATCATCTGGATTATACTTGCCATTTCCCCTACTCATGTGACTTGCAAAGATATCCAGAACACTTGACAAAATCAAAGTAAAGTCTCCGGTCTTTAAAAGATGCGTCCCGATGAGGGGATCCAAGTAAATCTGAAGTCGGAAATCATTCATGAGAGATAAATTCCATTCCCTATCGGCCTTTGCCTCGAGGGTAGTCAACGTGGAAACAAATTCCACGATTTGGTCTGCCAATAACACTCGATGGTCATAGGATGTTGTTAAAGTAGGCATCAAGAGTCCGTGTAATTTAATTCGAAGCTTCTTCCAAAATCGCAGATCAAGAAAAAAGAAGTACTGGATTCTGGTATGACTGACGACTTGTTCGACAGTAGGTCGAGTCACTGGGTTCAGCAGATATCCAGATCTGAGACGTGACACAGTAACATCTTCGGGTATGTCATAAAAGCGTGCTTGAATATGGAAGTTTTCCAAAAGAGAAGCAATATGTGCCTCTCCGAGAAGATTTTTGGAGGAGTTCTCACCTTCTGCGGTAAAATGTGTATATTTTTCAAACATGCTCTTGCAAATTGCACTCATGATCTGCTCTGCTATCTTTCCATTTGGATGACTTATCATCTTTGTTAACCAATTAATAATGTGCTCACATACAAAGTCTCTTGTGAGGTTTCGAGACGAATGAATCGTGGCAGTTAAGCCATAAATCTTTACTTTGGAACATTGTTGAAAAAGAACACCCACATCTTTGCTGGTGGAGATAATACATCTTCCTTCTTGATGTATCTGCCTGACAAGAGATTGTTTTTTGTCGGTCCCAAGATGTGGCAATGCATGTGCAATACTCTGCTCGGCTATGGTGGGGCTATGAAACTCATCATTCCATACCACCAAACAGAAAACGTCTGAATTTGGGTCTTCTCCATATTTCGAGGGAGGAAAAGAGGACACGTCCGATTCTCTCTCTAAGATCTGTGGGTACGAGGGAATATAGCGACTATGAGAGACAAGATCGTTTATGGTTTCGGTACTATAACATTGAACGTCAAGAAAGTAATCCAAAACGGTTTCAACCACTATTTGAATGTTTTCTACCAATTCTTGAGGCAGATCAACGTTATCTGGAATCACAGAGTTGTTAGCCACACAATTGAGCTCACATTTCCACGCCTCAGGGTCTCCGCAATCACAAATTGCATTTCCTGTAGATCTATGGGTACCAACATCATGATCTGAATGCTGTTCCTTGTTAAAACAGTCATCACAAAGACAGCAGGTTTCATCTATACCACAATCGTAGCAATTATAGACAATTTGACCCTTCTCAATCTTCTGAGCACATATCCGGCCATGATGTGCTTTATGTGCTGATGTCTGTTGCTTATCATAAAATCGGCCTTTGGTTATTAATCCATGGTAGTCGTGAACAATGGTTGATTTCCAGCTTGAAGGGAAGTCTTCATTGATCGGTATATCGGGGAAAAGATGCTGCCAATGTTGCGAGTCTCCCGAAAGCCCAAAATATAGAGCACGTATCAAAGATGTCTCCAAGTCTGGCGTACATGCGTATTCGAATTCCTTGGGAAGACTCCCTAAGAGATGACACAGCTCTGTCTTGATAATCATAAAATTATTACAAATAATTTTTTGTGTGGCGAAAATATATATACATCACTGGCTCTACCCGATCATCTCGCACAATGACTCAGACGGAAAGTGCACAGACCCTTAAACGATTTCTGGCCGGTCTGCCTCGCATCCATGAATACAAGTTCAGTAACGAAGTGCGATCTTTACTCAGAACCACCTTAAATCGGTCTGCTGGACTTGATGAAACCCAGCTTAAAATTGATCCGGAAATTCACAACCATTGCCAAAGACCATGTGGTCGTAAATTCCAACGAGGAGAAGCATGCTATCGATGTCTTACCTGTGGATTCGATGAGACTTGTGCTCTCTGTTCATATTGTTTCCAGCCGCAGAACCACAAAGATCACCAAGTGCATAAGAGTATAATTCAGCGTGAATCAAATGGATGTTGTGATTGTGGAGATCCAGAGGCATATGGATCATTGCATTGTGATTTACATGTAACCCAAATCATGGAGCAAACACCATCATGCCCCCAATTTGAAGCTACGATTAATGTAGCATTGGATTACATCTTGGATGTGATGATTCATTCATATCCTTGCATCATACCCCCTAAGGTGGGATTGGACGTTCTCAAATGGTCTGAAAATTCAGAATTGGAGTTTCATGTCTACGGAGTCAAGGATGAAAACTCGTACAAATTTGCACTTGTCTTGTATAACGACCAAATCCATCAGTACAGAGATGCAGTTCAGCGTGTCAGATTTGCTACCGGAAAAGTTATTGAGTTTGCAGAAATGGTGGTGTCGAAATGCAACACATTTGGGAAAGCTGTGGTAATGATATCCAATGACATTGAGTTTTTACTGAAGAAACAATCCATTCTTACATCAACTGGACTTACTGCTTGTATAAGAAGTTGCAGGGATATTTTCAAAGAAAACATGTGCGATGAGATGATTCTGTGGATATCTGATCTCACAAACTCCATGATTGTGAAGAATAACAAAAATTTCCAAGATACAATATGTCATGCCTTTTTGAGTAGGTATAATCGTGGATACAAAAACCTTCCAATATCAGTTGAGGATCTCAAATCATCGGATTATAATATCACCTTAGAGAACTACGATGTTGCTCTTCCTCGGGATACTCTTGTCTATTACAAATTCCAGAATCAATATCCTCCCCTCAATAGCGAATGGGACATCCCTTCAGACGTCATGAAGCAATGTCAATATACTAATCTGTCAATGTATGGGAGTGGGAAGAACCTTGTTCATTTTGAAGGGTCCAAGTTTCAGTATTTGGCATATTTTGATATCCGGTTTTGCAAAAGCATTCGTACTAAGTTACATGATATCTACATTTCGGTACTGATCAACGATTTGAAATATAAATTATTATTCACGGCACAATATGTGGACATCTATGTTGATTTGGCTACAATGTTCCTATCTCTTGACAGGGAGCCTGAATACTCTCTGCTACCGGTGCTTTCACCCCAGCTGTTCACATGTCCATCTAATTGCACAGCCATCGTGGAACATGGGGATCTGAGCAAGATGCTAGAAATGGTTGACTGTTACATCAGAACAGGTCTCACCAAGAATGTCCCTTCCCAATATTCCTCCAACCAACATGGTATCTTGTATTACTCAATCAAAAACAGGAAATGGGGTCATATTTTCCTTGACATGACATACATCATTAGTAGGAACCAAAAGGATTCCAATTTATTTTCCTATACGCGCTATTTCTCGGAAATGGTCAGAATATTAGGGATCTTTCAAGGCAAGCCAAGTATCAAAAGGGAAGCTACCACTCACGTGGAATATGAGCTTACCGATTACGGAATCTATTTCAACGGGGTCTCTGTGATATCTCATTTTCTTGAAAACGTTTCGAAGTCCCTTAACAACACACATAATATGCAATATTCCAAATTCTTATTGGAGATCACTATCAAGCAAATCTTGATTTCACTCTTCGTCAAGCAAGACCCCTTCATGGACAATGAGGCCGGATCAAACAAAGTTGTTGAGAATTTGGAACCACTCATTGAGTTCCACACTCTCGAACTAAATGGTGTTTCGACTCGAATTGTCAAATTTGATGTTCTTAGCGAACGAATCAGCTTTTTGCATCCATTGCATTCATTCTTTTCATGGTGTATTGAAATGTGTCCCTACTCAGTCCCAGACTCCTTCTCGGAGACGTTTTTCAACTGTATGGAAGATGCTTCAAAAGACTGTCAATTCGAGTACGCAGGAACTCTAGTTAAAGGAGACTACTTGAAGGCATTGTTCGATATGCCGCTAAGAACTTTCGTTTTCTTATCTCAAATAAAGGTTGGCCTTTGGGTTAGAAATGGTTTAAGCATTCGGAACCAGATGAACATCTACAAAAACTCGGGTATCCGAGAATTTGGGTATTTCAGAGATCTTTTCTTAGTGCAGATATTTTGTGGACTAGAATCGACAGATGTCAGTGTTGCAACTCTTCTAGATAGATGGAAACTGGTGGATTGGGCTCATGGGGACTACAGCAGTTCTGCATACACGTCTACTCATGTCCATGAAATGGCCGAGGAATTCATTCTGTTCTTTATCAACTTATTGAGTGAGGATCTGCATCTGCATCAGAAACCAGCAAGCGAGATCCATGACTTGAGAATTCGAAAGGAAATCATCCAGTCATTGTGCTTCAAGCCTGTTACTTACAGTAAGATCACCTCTGAAATATCTGAGCATATCACATCCGAAAAACGTTTTTTCGTGGTGTTTAACCAATGTGTTGACGAAGTTCCTCCCAAACGAATTTCCAACACCATGAAGGAGACGAAAACTTACAAGCTTAAAGATGAGCTTTATGATGAAGTGGATCCTTATTACATCCATTACACTACCAACAAGAGAGATGAGTGCATACGAATCCTGAAGGAACGTATTCATCAAATAACCAAGGTCCCGATTCCAGAAATATCAGTTCCGCCTCGGAAAATTCATTGGGAGGACAGTCCTTACAGGTCACTCATCAAAATAACCTGCTCCACTCATTTCATTTCCATTTTGGAGAGTACACTTCTCTACTGTGACCAGAATGCTACCAAGACCGAAACATCAGTCGACACATTGCTTGATTTCACATTGCATCTTATTCATATTGCAATCACTTTTCCGAATAAGGAGGAGTTTATTAAAACATATCTTCGAAATTCCAAGGTTCCTGCACTTCTTTATCATTTCCTCTCAAGGGAGCCTTTTAGGGTTGCTTTCGCCAAGTTGAGAGATATACTGGAGATAATCTGCAATAATATGGGGGATGAAATAGTCAATGTTATTCCGGCTTTTGATCCATCAAGTATTAGGCCCACGACGGATTTTGAGACACTTGCATCGGATAAGAAGAAACGTCTCGCCAAGAAGAAGCGCACGCAGATTTTAGCGAAGTTTAAGAAACAACAACAGAAGTTTGTGGAGAATTTTATCATGGACGGAACAGACATGATGGATGTCGACGAATACGATTCCGAAGAAGAAGATAATAGCTGGCAATTCCCCCACGAACGGTGTATCTTGTGTCAAATGCCAGCAAATTATGAGAACGAACCATTTGGTATCATTAGCTACATTTCGCAAAGTAACGAGTTCCGATCGGTTCCATTCGAGGATAAATACTGGTTGATCAAAAGCTTTAGTGAAAATCCGAACTTAGACGAAACAAGCACCGTTGTTAGTCCTCAAATTGAATCCTACTTGAAACATGTCGAAGACGATGTTGTTGTTGGTCCAGGATTTCCAAGCAACGTATACAGTTGCAACGAGAACCACGCTATTGTTAATAGCTGTTGTCACGGCATGCATTTCTCCTGCTACCTTAATTTCCTGAACTCTGTAAAGACGCGGCAGGTATCGCAGATTACCAGAACGATTCCAGAAGATGTTTCTAGACAGGAATTTTTGTGTCCTCTTTGCAAGGCTGTGAACAATATCTTTGTTCCGATTTATTATTCGTCAAACAAGCTCAACTTCCATGAAAAAATGAAATCACAAAGAGCTTCTACTTTGGATCCTCGATTGGAATCAATTCTTCCTAACGGTGATACCAATTTAGAACTTGTGAAAACAGACTTGATCAAGCATGTAAAGGATCATGTGAAGCCGGAGTATTGGTTCATAAATCATGACGATCTCACAGTTGATACCAGCTCACGTTCCTTCTTGGCTTTAAATCATTCGCTTAGTGTCCTTGCGGTATTGTCACTTCCATTCGAGGGAATCAGTGCCATTATCACCAAAACTATTGAGTCAGTTGAGATTTCTCTTCGTGGATTGCATTACGATCCTGGAGCATTGGAGTTGCTGATCTATGAAATGTCCAACCAAACAATCACTTCTTTGCGAGTGTGGAATCAATTTAGGGAGCTGATTCGCATCGCCGAAACAACCACATCTACAGCAAACCAGCATAGCAGAAATTTCCTTACCTACCCGGAAAGACTCTTGGGTCTGTGGTGGAATATTTACCAGGACAACGACCTATTGAATGAGGGCGAAGATTACTTCAAGTTGCTTGTGGGTGCAGAAGAGGTACCAGCTTTAGGTCTTCATTTTAGCAAACTACTTCATGTGTGCTATTTGAAACATATCAAGCAGTCAACATTAATATTAATGAGCAAGCTTGAGACGTTGAAGTATGACGACAAGGATTTGCTGGAGGAACTAGCTGATATTTCCTACGACTCTTCGAAGTTGGATGCGTTTTGGCAAGCGTTCTCCAATATCAGCAGTTCCAGGATTGGGAAGCTTCTTTATTCCATGTTGGTTCGTTTGGTCACTCCATTTTTGAGGAAGTGTCTAATATATTCGTTCATACGATTCTCGGTATTAATACCGGCTGAACTACCAGACACTTCGGAAATCTCTCTCGAATGTGATAAGCTGACCACAGTTCTTAACCTTCCAAGTCTTCAGGAAGTATTGAAAGCCCTTCCTATTGAAGAGTTTAAGGTTCCTACTGAAACCAAAACTCAGCTTCAAGAAGCAAAGATCGCCTTTCCTGCACAGATCAAATTGCTCTCTTTACCAGTGCGACTGAACCAATTTTTCAGCCTTTATTACAACAAGCTCACTGTCAAGCCAACAGACCCTGCCATTTGCCTGTTCTGTGGAAAATTAGTTCATCTGCAGTTACACAACTATGGTGATCGACTGGGTTCATGTAACGTTCACGTGAAATGGGAATGTATTGGAGGTGAATTTGGAATATTCTTCATTCCTAAGAGCAATTGTCTCCTGCTGCTGAACAAGGGAAAAGGATCTTTCTTTGATAGTCCATACATTGATGATTATGGAGAAAATGACGAAGATTCCAAAAAAGGCCATGATCTTCACCTTTCTGCGGCAAGATACGATGAATTTGTGAGGACCGTGTGGCTTCAGCACAACATTCCTAACCAGATTGCTCGGAAACTTGAAAGTCAGATTGACATTGGAGGTTGGGAAACATTGTGATACCGAAGTTAGTCGCTAAGCTCATCAAATTTGATAGAGGGTGGGGCTATGGCTCAATGGTAGAGCTTTCGACTCCAGATCGAAGGGTTGCAGGTTCGATTCCTGTTGGCCTCAATCTTCAATTTTTTTTTGCAATTCACAGCCTAATTTTTTCGCTATATATAGATAGGTATGCATCTGAATCTCAAACCAATTTGAGTCTACGTTGAATATCAAAATCGGGCGCTCTTGTTTCCTATAACATACAAAGTCTAGTGCTATTGGTAGTATTAGTTTTTTGTCTGGGCCTAGTAGTGTTGCTGATACCTATTTTTGTCGGCAAACGGATTACTATCCTGTTGATAGTACATGTTTGGATTCGTGTAGGCATTCGCTTGTGATGATGGTGCTGGGGCATCTCTGTAAACAATCTTCTCTGTCGGTCTGCGTCTTCCACAGCAGCAACAGCATAAAGCCTCGATACATCTAGCACCACAACAAATGACTCTGGAAATGACGGAAAGTAGCCACAGCAAGATCAGTCCTCCAATAACTATTCCAACAATGACGACTATCTTACACCAGGTCTTACCCATACAGGTATTCCAGCCGCTCTTTGCATTGTCCCAAGTAGTTTCAACATCTCTCTTGTATAGGGAATCCTGGACGAAGTCTGTAGGACAGAAATCAGAGACAGTCATAAGGGCATCGAAGTTATCTATAACAAATTGTGGGATAATCATGATGAGTTGGTGTTTTGATTTTTCTGGATCAGATTATGGACGAAATAAGTAGGAGTACGTATCTTATATACGTACATCTATTTAGATACAGCCCCCTTTTTGCGATCGCACACGACAGCTAAAAATAAATTTTTGGTGACCGCTGAGCCGCAGTAAACCGACACAGCCGCGTTCAATCAAACGTGATCTTCTTAGCCTTCTTGGTCATATCGACATCTTTGAAGAACGCCCCATAAGCACCATGAGCCTTTTTCTTGGTGTGTGATCCATACTTGAGCAGTTCATCAGGAACAGGCTGGTATGCACCTCGAAGAATGTTCATTAGAGCACCTGCCAGATGTTTCTCATGTTCTGTAAATAGAGTGTGAGAGATTCCCGATTGACCCGCACGACCTGTACGACCAATTCTGTGAACGTAATCTTCCACTGTCAATGGAAAAGTCAGATTGATAACGACCTTGACGTCTGGAATATCAAGACCTCTGGCTGCGACATCGGTAGCCAGCAAAATGCTGCTTTTACCAGATTTGAAATCCTGCAACGCTTGGCCTCTTTGAGCTTGATTGAGATCTCCATGAAGAGCAGCAACCTTGAAACCTTTATAGGTCAGAGTCTTTTCAACTCTGGCAGCCTCTTTCTTGTATAATGCAAAGATTAAGACCTTATCGTCCTTCTTGGTACCTGATTGGTATTTGCGCAACAACTGAAGAAGTAAATGTTCTTTATCACGAGGGTCCACAACTTCCACGATCTGCTGAATTCTCTTGTTTGCCGACAACTCATCTCTTTGGCCAATGGAGACCTTCACAGGTTCATCCATGAAGTTAGATGCCAATTCTCGGACCTCCTTTGGCCAGGTAGCAGTGAACATAAGTGTCTGTCTCTTGCCAGTGGTAAGCTTCATAATCTTCTTGATATCTTCCTCAAATCCCTTTTCAAGCATTCTATCAGCTTCATCCAAAACCAAGTAGTTGATAGTTTGCAAACTGATACTACCATCGTCAATTAAGTCTATCAACCGTCCTGGGGTAGCAATAACACATTGTGAGGTCTTCACTGCGGAACGTTGTTCATCCTTCGAGACACCTCCATAAACACAAACACACTCAAGACCAACTGTTTGTGTCAGTTCCTTGAGATTGTCGTAGATTTGTGTAGCCAATTCTCTAGTTGGAGAAACCACAAGTACTTGAAGATCTTTAGATCCAGACTTGATCAGATGATCAACAGCAGGGACACCAAAAGCAAACGTCTTACCAGATCCTGTTTCAGCAACACCAATCATATCACGTCCTGCTAACAAATATGGCCAGACCACAGCTTGAATTGGAGTTGGTTTAGGGAACTTGGTCAGATGTTTGGTGATACGGGAATCGACAGAAGAATGAAGATGATCAAAAGAAAGTGTCGGAGAAACAACAGAAGATTTAGGATCATCGATTTCAACCTCGTTGGCTTTCAAAAAGGATTCAACTGCAGCAGCATCAACGGGAGGAGCTGCTGCAACTGGAATGTCACTTGCCTGCTCCTTTTTTTGTTTCTTGTCTTTTTTATCCTTCTTTTCCTTCTTTTCCTTCCTCTCTTTTTTGGCTTTCTTATCTGATTTTTCCTTCTTCAACTTCTTTTCATCATGTTTGGCACGCTTTTCTATCTTGCGATCGCTCTCATCGCTCGGTCTCTTATCCTTAGCCATCTTATAAAAATTTTATGTGCAAAAAAAATATATTTAACGCAGTGTACGGATGTTACATAAAGGAAACTGCTACCAAAATAGCAGAGGATAGTGAAACTAGAAAGTTCAATGTGTCATAATGCGCTCTAATTCCGGAGTTTTGAGATGAGACTGTCTGTGTGGATGTGGATGATTCGGAAGCTGATGATGAGGAAATTGTTTTCAAGGTGGTGTTGGACCCCTCAGATTTCTCATCAGTACCAACTGACCGTTTAGTCGTTGACACGCCGGCCGCAGAGGTCATTAAGCTGTCATTGGACGAAATATTTTTAGTTGAGGTGGTGATTTTCTCAGAAGCGGAGGAACTCACGTCCTCGTCAAGATTGGATCCACTCAAAGTTCCGGTCGTCACCAGAGCGTCAAAGTCAGCATCGGCTTCTTCCGATCTTCCGTTGACTTCTCCATCAACAGCCTCAATTGAACTCCAGTTTCCGCTGGAATCTGTATAACGGTATTCGGATCCAGTGGAATAGTCCACAACCACTAATTTCTTAATATACATTGAAAATGGTGCGTTATCATAGTCAGTAGCTCCGCCAGCCCATTCGATTGTTCCTTCTGCATTGGAGCTATCTCCACCAGCCCAGATACCCATCATTAGGTACATCGGACTTTGAGGATACCCTTGAGACGAGTCACTTGATAGAGTTCTGACTGCGGTTCCATCGATATACCACGTCAAGGCATCTGACGTCCAGTCGAGCGTGTAATTGTGGAAATCAGCTCTTGGATCAGACATGCTGTGATACCCTCCTCTATCGTAGGTTGTAGTGTCTCCTTTGGAGAAGTAATTGCTTTGAACTTCATAGCCGTCTCCTCCAAACCACTCGAGATCGATCTCATCCAGATCGTCCGATTGTAAGTAGAAGGAAGAAATAATTCCTGTTCCATTGGCAGATTTAAGAATAACTTCAATCTTGCCAAACATGATATAGAAATTAGATTTGAGCGATGGATTATCGAATCGTTTCGACAAAGTGAGCTCCAAACCCTCATCCGAGTAGAACACTTGATCTGGAGTTGAATATACCGAGAAATAGTCACTTGCGTCCTCGAAATTCTCGATGATCGAGGTCGCCAATGCTGGGTCGGCGGGACAGCCCGATGCTTTTAATGGATTGCAAGTGGCCGTCGCCAGAGTTGCGGCACTCGATGACGTCGCAGTGGCAACTCTAAGTAGAAGTGGTCCTATAATTGAATACGGCAAGCAGTAGAGCTTCATCAAAAAATTGCAAGTGATAGGAGTTTGAGCCAACTATATATAGCGACCTTCACAATCCGGACCGAAAAACGCCAAATTCCAAAAAGGGTAAATTACACACATATCTTGAAATAAAAAAACAGACGCAAAACTTCTCCCATACGACTCCCTGGACTTTGAAAACAGAGATGTGTTATCATGAAGCAGTTTGGAGATACTCTTATGACTTGGATGGGTGTAAAATCACTGTTCTACCACCATTTAAGACGATCTTCAAATAATCGTGTTGTTTACATTATTCCAAATCAGGAAAAAGGGGGCTGGGTTCATTTGAAAATGTAATCCGGGGGTGACGTCAAAATTTTTAGTTTTCCCCGATCGCTTATTGTGCAGCCGGTGTCAAACACCTTGACCCCTAAAGCTTCTAATTTTAGTCGTTCCAGATCACTGTAACCGTTTTCATCTTTGGGGATCCAGACCACCTGTCTTTTTGGATCAAACCGCAATGAGGAATGACAAAATTGCTCACTAGCATCAATCTCGTGCTCAAACTTAATTTCTCGATCAACTTCCTCGAATAGTTCCAAAGGTAAAACGTCCAAAAACTTGTTATATCGAATGTTAACTGTGACATGGCCCCAGATCGTCAAGATTAACACAATTACCATGAGAATACCTAGCATAAAGCATGTGTTTTCTCCGTTGTCATCCTTCACAATGAAGAACAATCCAATGAGAAACACTTCCAAGCTATAAATTCCAGCATATAATTGTCGAAGTGCAATGGAATAGATCTTGCCATAAGTCTCTGAGTCGTTTTTATATCGAAACACATAAAGCAAACAGAACTTATACGAAAGAAGATCCAATAAGAAGTTAACGCAGCAAAAGACCAAGATCAACGGGGAGATAACAGAATAAACCAATCCAATTGATCCATAGACGGAATATGTTGGATATGTCAGACCCCAGCTCACCTCAGGTATATTCATTCTTCGATTGAATTTCTCTCTTGGTGTTTTGTCAAAGAGCTTACTTATACAAACGTCAGTTGCAAATCGTCCAAACTGTAGAAGACTGTTTCCAAAACAAGTAAGACCCTTTAGAATAAAGAAGGAGAAGAAGAAGTTGGAGGCTTTTGGAAAATCCTGTGCCACCATCGCTGGAATGGCACTGGGATTTAGCAGAAATCGTTCCAAAACCACAATGAATCCTGAGGATATGGTGATGACAATAAATAAATGAAAGAAAAGGAAGACAAACACCCAATTCTGGAGACTAAGTTCAAGAGATGCCCCAACAAGATTTCCTCTTTTGTATCCCACAAGTCTGAAAATGTATAATGCAACAGAGGTAAGACATGTAAGCACTATTGTAGGCAATATTCCTGCTATAAATGCTGTCAGGAAGTCTGGAAGCCCATTCAACCAACTTATTGTAGGGATAAGAGCAGTAAGATATGGTAGCTGTGATATGGAACCAACGAATGCCACAGGAATGACCCATCCTATAATAATGAAAATTGAGATAATGAACATTACTGCACTCCATCCAGTTTTGGAAGCAACCTGGTTAGGGCCAACAATATTCTCCCAAATAAGGTCGTCCGGATCCATCTCAAGAATTGTGCTATTTAGAGTACCAGGAGTTCTCGAAAGAAGCAGCTGGTTAGCCAAATATGCACCACTGATTGTGGTGAACTGAATAAATGCCTTGTTGTGTTTAGATTCCTTCAACGATTGAGCACGCAACTCTTGTTGTTTATCCAGAATGAGTTCCCCGAGAAGACTCATCTGGCCAACCGTGTGATCATATCCATCGATAACCTTACATAAACCGGGAATAGAGAGCTGGAAGCCAAATAGTTCAATTGGTTCATAAAAGTTTCTCTTCGTGTATTTGCATTTTCCAACAAGCCGATCTCTTATAGTGTTCAATTCCAGTTCTTCGAGAAGTTTTCTATATCGTTGATATTTCTTCACCAACACATCCACCTCTCGGTAATCTACCACGGGCCATATTTTCTTGACTCCACCTGGAATCGAGCTAAAGATTTCTCTCAACTTCTGCTCGTCCTTCATATCCTGGGGAATGTTGTCTAGTAGTATGGTAGCCATATACTGTCGCTTGGACGGTAACTTAGAGCTGACCACCAAATGTTTTTGCCTTTCTTCGACACAATTCTGCAATTCATATACCACCACATAATGGAACCAAAGAATCACAAAGATAGCCATTGTGAAATGAAACATGTACTTGCTGGTATTTCGGGGAGAAATGTTGGAGGTTGAAATTCTGTCCAATCCTCGAACAAATCTTTTAGTTAAATCGTCCCCTCCCAACAGATTCACGGGAATTAAAACAGGAATATTCAAACATGCCATTCCAACAAACAAAATCAAGAGGGTGTACATGTATCTTAAAAAGTAGTATGAATCTAGCCCCAATCTGTAGAATTTCCCAATGGGTGTGTAGATTGTAGGTTTGGCCCACGCAAACAGATCATCACTCAAAGGTGGCATTCGTATTTCCTCTGGCAGACAATGGCATAGTGGCTGGTAAAACTCCTTGAATCGTATACGAAGATAAGTAAAAATCAACACTTGTATTGAACAGTAGATCAAGGAGAAAATAAGTGAAGAGAGAAAAGACTCAAAGGATATCCCCACCGAACTATGCGCCGATCCAAATCGAGTTGCATTTAGAAAATCAAAGAATTCTGGGTTATCAATAGTGGTGTCCATGAGGAAGAAGGGGTACTTTAAAATAAGGATAGTTTCTAGCGTTTCACCAGCCACTGATTCGCCACACAAAAATTATTAACATTTATTTGCACGCTTGTTTATGCCAAGGTTCAAGATAAAATCAGTATTTAATAGTCCGAAGGTTACATCTCCAGCAGAATCACCTCCCAGCGAAATGGACAATTACGAAGATCCTCCACTCTCTCCTCTTCAATTGGTCGGATACAAACCTACTACACGTCACAAGCTTTTAGAGCCCGAATTGGCAGAAGAACTCCGGTTGCATATCCCTCCCATCCTTCAGATATCGCACTCATGGTCACTTTTATATTCTGTTGAGCAGGATGGTACCTCATTGAACACTTTGTATGCCAAAACCCGTCCTGTGGTTGGCGAATCAATGACTCGCAGAAAAGGATACTTGCTTGTAGTGAAAGATGCCAATCATCACTTGTTTGGAGCTTACATCAATGAGTATCTCCGACCTCTGGATCGAAAACACTATTATGGAAATGGAGATTGTTTTCTATGGAAGGCAGAACAAGATATCATCAAAAATATACATACCTTCGAAACCTCGGGTGAGCAACTCAGACTTAAAGTATTCCCTTACACATCTCTCAACGATTACATAATATATTCCAACCATGAATTTATAAGCATTGGGTCCGGAAATGGACGATTTGGGCTTTATGTGGGAGGCGATTTTGAACATGGAGCAACAGACAGTGTTGAAACGTTTGGCAATGAGCCACTAACAACTGAAAAATTCAAGATTCTTGGTCTTGAATTATGGAAAATCGATTAAGATCAACATAAGTTACTCTGCTATGTTTCTGGCGTCGGTTGGGACTCGAGTTGTTGCAACAACTCCTTGCCCAAAATATCTTTCTCTGTGGACTTCTCAGAATCTTTCGCGTCCGCTGATCTGACAGCTGCAAGCTCCTCCAAATCAATCTCTGAATCATCACCATACGAAGATAATTCTGAAGGATTGATCTTACTGCCTGATCCAAAGCCTAATGAACTGAAGAAGTCATTCAAGTTCTTACCAGCTTTTGACAAAGAGCTACTCTCAACAGCAGCATCTCTGGCCATCTCATCGTCCATGATCACGGAATCCAAATCATCAGTCTCTTTGAACCCTTTACTAATTCCGGAATCACCACTCTCGAAGTAGTCCGCGTCATTGAAGCTAGGAGTATTTTTCTTTTTAGCTCCGAGAGAGCCTATCTTTGGTTTCTTTGATGAGGATGACCCAGGACGCTTGGCATCTGGTTCTGAACTTGCAGGCTTTTTGATTTTGAGTCCATTTGTATCAGACTCAGCGTTATTTGATTTGGATGCACCTCCAAATGATCCACTGGATTTGGCAAATCCTCCTGATGAATATGTATTGTCTGTAGTATCTTCATCCTCCATAGGCATATCGTCTAATCCTAATTCGTCAAAGGCATCATCTTCGACGTATCCAAGATCCATTTTTGTGCTCTTACTGGCCCCTCTGAAATAGCTCACCCAAATAGCACCTAAATTATCCCATTTTTCTGTGTCAGAAGAACTGAAAGAGATAATTTGTCCCTTTGGGATTCTATCGTTCAATCCACCTCCAATAACATCATAAGCACACCAGAGATAGTTTTGACACTGTTTCGTCATAACCCATCCTCTGCTTGGCTCTCCGTTGTCGGATTCCAGGCTGTACTCCGCCGGTGGTGGAATAAGAGCCTTTGTGATATGTAATGGCGATAGATATTCTCTCTTGAGGTCCACCAACTCTTTTCCTTCATTTCTTTCGTAGTTGATATCTTTGAAGTAGGATTCAGGACGCTTACAAGTTAGGAATCCAGAGTTAAACCATAGAAGAGTCTTTCCGTCATCTGAAAGATGACCTGGGTGAGTGGAACACAATTCCTGAGCAATCAAATCGTTGGATTTTGGAGTCAATTCACCGACTGCAACGGCCGGATGTGAATTGAATTTGTATGGTTGTCCCATCAGTTCTTGGCCGAGCCAAACAAACTCTTTCTCGCCGTGTATGGAGCTAGAGATAAGCTTGAAAAACGTAAGAGAAGCAGCCATGACCACACCGTCGAATTTGGCCTTTTTGTTGATAGCAAACAAACCTGCTTCCATGAAATGTCTAGCGTTCTCACCAAAGAATCTGTTGTTGAGAGTCTCATCCGAAGGAGTTTTCAATTGGAGATAGCTGCGATCATCGTCATCATTTAAAAATTGTAAAAAGAATTTCATCATTCCATCGTACAGGAAGGAATTGGCCTCCCGATCTCTGAAAAATAAGGTTTCGGTATCTCTGTATGGTGGTAATTGGAAGTATTGATCCATTGAGAGAAGGGGTATAGTATCTGTGTCCATAAAAATGACTTCCTCAAACGAGCTGAACAAATAAGCTAGTAATTTCATGTACCAACCACTAAAGAAATGCTTATATCTGAACACAACTGTTCTGGAAACATCAACGAACGTGAGATCCTGACTTGGTTGTTTGGCAACTTTAGATCCTTTTGGAAGTTTCATGACAGGATCGGTAGCCACTTCGACCAGCCTTTTAATGGCAGTCAGACTCAAATCATTATTATGGAAGATTTGGATAGGAAGATGGTTACCAGACACCCTTAAAAGTGCAAGCAATCCGCTCAACTCGGCAATCTGACCATCGGAAGCTGTGATAACAATTCCCTTTCCTGAAAGTTTGGATTGTATTTCTTTCAAGATACATTTGCCCGCTAGTTGATCTTCCCGACCAAACGGAAACACTGTAGCCTTATCCAGTTTTTTGTTAAATTTAGTAAACGTTGGAAGATAACCGGATAACCAGGAAAAAGCAGCTGCCGAGCTTTGTTTGCATAGAGAATCCATTTCGGGATCTTCAAATGGGTCCTGATTCTTGAAAAATATCTTGTTCACAATCTTCATATGGTTCAACGAGTTAACAATCTCTTTGGAGGAGTTTTCGTTGATTGCCAATTTTGCATCTTTGATCTTTAAAACACTTTCTTTGAACAACGTGTCGGATAGTTCAAGCTCTTTCATTTCCTCGGGAGTCAAAATCTCTTTCAAAGTCATCCATTTTGAAAGTCTGGTCTCAAGATAGTTCTTGGGATTATAAATATCTCTGAAGATGGTATCCTGAATTGGTCTGAACTTGAATTGTGTCTTCGGTAACACCTTTTCCAGATAAACTTTGGCCTGCTCTTTGATATCCATCGAAGTGAAATCAATACTGTTGGGGTATAATTCTTTTAGAACCGCGTATGGATTTAACGTGTCGTTAAACGAAGGTGATTCAATAGGTTCGTTCACCAGGTCATCCAATTGTCCCATCACGCTCAATTTCTCATAAAATTCCTCAGTGTATAGTTGATCCCTCGAATGTAATGTCTTCAAGTACTTTTCTTTGAACGTTCCTGAATACTCGTCATCGAGCTCAAACTCAATGGAATTTGAGGCACGAAGGTTGTAAAGGAGATTCAGCATGAAGACTGTGATGATCAACATCATCAGCCTACGGTTGCTCTTGACGAACCTCCTGAGGCGCATTATTGTTCGTCTCTGGTCCGCCATGATGACAAGAAATATTTTAAATAAAAAGCTGAGAATCACAAATTACAGAAGAAGTCGCACTGGAAATGTTAATCATTTTAGCGTAGAGGCGTGAATTTTAAGCCTTGTTACAATTTTATAAAAACCTGCTAGATGGCGATCTTGTTTTGAGCTTCACGGAAGTTTGGACCTTAAGCTCATTCTGCCTGATCAATCACCTTCCGTAGTCCTTCAACGTCGGTTCCACCTCAGCTACTAGCTAGAAAAATAATTATCCTTCGGATCCATGGCTGTGCTGACGCACGTGCCGATATATCTGAAATAATTGTGTCTGCTCTTTTTTAGCAGAATGAAGTTTGGAGAGACCCTGAAGTTCTCGCTCATCAAGGAGTATTCGTACTATTACATTCAGTATGATGAGCTCAAATATGCCATTGGAAAGGGTTTGAGCAAGAATGGCAATAAATGGAACGATACCCTTGAAGAAGAGTTTTTGGGAAAGCTGGAAAGTGAGTTGGATAAAATCTACAACTTTGTGGTTTTGAAGCATAAAGAGGTCCTTCGCAGGATGAAGGAGATGGAGACCTTGGTCAACAATACTGTTAAGAACTCCAAAAATGCTACTGAAGAAGAGCAGGAATTCTATGAGCAAGATTTTCAGGATTTGGAGGAAGAATTGAGTGACATTATTGCAGATGTTCACGATCTCAACAAGTTCACAAGACTTAATTACATAGGGTTTCAAAAGATCTTGAAAAAGCATGATAAGCTGACCAAGTTCATCCTCAAACCTATCTTTCAAGTTCGACTCAACTCCAAAGCATTTTACAAGGACAATTATGATGCCGTTATTGTGAATCTTTCCAAGCTATATGATTTGGTTCGTACAAGAGGAAACCCTGTTAAGGGTGATTCTGCTGCTGGGGGGTCGATGCAGAACTTTGTTAGACAAACCACCAAATATTGGGTGCATCCTGACAATATTACCGAGCTGAAGTTGATAATCCTGAAACATCTTCCAGTTCTGGTTTTCAATTCGAATAAAGAGTTTGAGCAAGAGGATTCTGCTATCACCTCGATTTATTATGATAACACCAAAATGGATCTTTATTACGGAAGATTACTGAAGACAGAAGGTGCTGAAGCTATCAGAATTAGATGGTATGGTGGGATGGGCGCAGAAACAGTTTTTGTGGAAAGGAAGACACACAGAGAGGATTGGACTGGAGAGAAGAGTGTGAAGGCTAGATTTCCTCTAAAGGAGAAAAATGCAAACGACTTCATGAAAGGTGAATTTACAGTTTCGCAGGCATTTGAGAAAATGAGAAAGGATAAAAAGAAGAGTGAGCAAGAGATTGAGTCCCTAGAGAGACTTGCCCAAGAAGTCCAATATAGAGTTATCAAGGATAAATTTAGACCTGTCATGCGGTCGTTCTATAATAGAACAGCGTTCCAGCTCCCAGGAGACGCTAGAGTCAGAATTTCTCTTGACACGGAGCTCACGATGGTTAGAGAGGACAACTTTGACGGAATTGATAGAACACATGGAAACTGGAGACGGATGGATATTGGAGTGAATTATCCATTTTCGAACCTGCCTCCAAAAGATGTGGAAAGATTTCCTTATGCTGTGTTGGAGGTTAAATTGCAAACTCAATTGGGTCAGGAGCCTCCTCAATGGGTTAAAGATATGGTTTCATCGCATTTGGTTGAAGCAGTTCCAAAATTCTCCAAGTTTATTCATGGATGTGCCACCTTGATTCCGGAAAGAGTCGACCTGATTCCATTCTGGCTACCACAGATGGATGTTGACATCAAGAAACCAAAGAAAAATGATAACTACGGTATTATTAGACAACGTCAAATTGATTCTGGTCGTGGTGAGCTCGATGAAGAGGAACTTATTGGAGCCGGTTTGACCTCTTGCTCCTCGGCCCCAGGATATGGTTCAGTTTCATTCAACGAAGGAAGTAACAGAATCGAGGAGCTTCCTGAATCGAGAGATACTACACTCTGGGGAAAGCTTGTCTCCTGCTATAAAGAGATAGTCAAACCAGACATGTCTTTCAACAAGGTTCCTGAAGGTACTCTTTTTGAGAACAAGTTCAAGGCGCCTCCAGGAAAAATGATATCTGTGGTGGTCAGAGTCGAACCAAAGGTGTACTTTGCTACAGAAAGAACATATCTTTCATGGCTTTCGATCTCATTAATATTTGCCGCTACTGCTCATACATTGTTGAACTACGGAGATGTTGTAGCACTGGTCACTTCCACCTGTTTCTACATCACGGCTATACTCACCATCATCTACTCCACAATCGTCTACGTTTCCCGTGTCATCAACATTCGCAACAAACGTGCGATGCGTTATGATGACCAGATCGGTCCAAGACTCATCTGTACTGCTCTGGCACTATCTGTTGGTGTCAGCTTTTTATTTAGAATCTTAAGTTAGAAAAATACAAGGAAATAATTTATTTTTTGTTTATGTCGACGGATTCCACTTTATATCCTGAGACTTCGCTTTCGGTAGAAAGTTATCTTTCACATGCCTTGGCAGGTTACCTTGCCTCATATCCTGGGGCTCCGCAGTTGGTGTTTGCGCCAGCTCAGCCAACTTGGTCATTCACACATGGTCTCATTTTGGGTCAGCTTTCTGTGATTGTCTTGCTAGTGATGTTTATCAGATTTTTTGTCTTTAGTGAGAGTACTCCTGTTTCTCCTACTGCAACAAAGAAAGTGGAGATCCCCGTGCTCAATGCTCCAAATTCAGCTACCGAAAATGAAGGATCTACTATCGAGACCATCTTAGAAAAGACCTATTATGATGTTCGGAGTCACCAACCTGAATCATTGGACTGGTTCAATGTGTTGGTAGCACAAGTCATCTCCCAATTTCGAAACGAGGCGCTCAATAATAATAATATTCACCGTTCCTTGAACGAGGTATTCAGTTCTACAATTGTTCCAGATTTTCTTGATAAGATTGTCATTACAGAAATCAGTATTGGAAACGACTTCCCTATTTTCAGCAATTGTCGAATCAAGAACAGGGATGGTCGGTTAGAGGCCAAAATAGACGTGGACGTAGCAGACACGTTGACCTTGGGCGTGGAAACTAAATTATTGATCAACCAGCCAAAACCACTTGCAGCATCGCTTCCTGTGCGTCTGTCTGTGTCCATAGTGCGATTTTCAGGATGCTTGACTGTGTCTTTGATTAGCAGTTCAAAAGAATCTGACGAACTTGATAATTCTGTGGGATTGATGTTTTCGTTCAGTCCAGATTTCCGTCTAGAATTTGAAATCAAGTCATTGATTGGATCACGCACAAAACTCGAAAATATTCCACGTATTAGCTCGATTATCGAAAATACACTGAGAAACTGGTTCATTGAGCGATGCATTGATCCTCGGTTTCAGTTCATTAAACTGCCTAGTTTGTGGCCCCGCAAAAAAACTACCAGACAGACTACCTCTGCTGATGATGACGAAACTACATAGACATTAAAATGGATCCTCATATGGATCATCTTCGTCATAATCGTCGTCCTTTTCAAACTCGTAGACAATAGCGCCCCCCACAGCCCCCAATGATTCCTGGGCTTGCAAATAAGGAAGATCCACCTGTTCTCTGGCAATCTTTTGTTTTTGTGTCGTAGTTAGATTGAAAGTGGTCAAATTTTCAAGTAATTCTGCCTCATCTGTATCAGCAACCTGATCTTGCTTTACTTGATATTCATGTGTAAGGGTATCCAAATTGAAAACATATTCCAAAGCACGTCCTGATCTGCGTCGATAGATCATTTTGGCTTCAAATTGAGGCCTATTTGCAACTCCTACCGGAATCTCTAATCTATGTGACGCAACTTGCAATTCCTCGTCGCTCAACTGGCTCTGGAAGGGGCGTAGCTCAAATATTGTGGTAGCCATGAAAAGTAGCCTTTGTAAAGTATTCGGCATATTTGGAGAACTTTGGCTGCGTCTAGATGGAACAGAAGTATGATATGTTGCACAGATAACTGCGGTTGGAGATATGAGGTTACGTAGGAAGTTGTTGAGTTCAGAATCAGGAATATAGTTGAGTGAGTCTATTATTATTAGTTGTTTTGGTGCCTGTGGTATGCTTTGAATAATCTGCTCGGGAGTTAAATCAGAACACTGAACAAAGGTGTCCACCTGGGGTCGATTCAAAGTTTCAAACGAGAGATAGACGGTAGTGATGTTCTGGGAGTCATGTTTTGCCTTATAAAGAAGCTCTTTTTGAAGGTGAAAAGAAGACTGGACCAAAGTATCAAGAACCAAAACCAATGGAGAAGTCTCCTTCAATGTCAGAACACGATTCAACAGCACGGTAGCCGAGTTGGTCGTACTCATGTCCTAGATATTTTTTTCAAACATTTTTCATCGTTTTCTTCTTACATCAGCACTAACTCTATATAGAAAAGTTCCTGCCAGATTCTTGATCCGTAGGCTGCACATGTTAAAAAATGCCATCGTGATAATTGAAATCACCGTCATTGCTTTCATAAGAATAATCGCCAACCATGTTGGCCTCTTCAAACTCCTCTCCGCGGTTTATATCTTCGGTTGGGTCATTGTAATAGGACTTGTTCACCAAGAACGTGATAAGACGAGACTGAAATTCGATGATATCCTGGCGACTGGCAAAGTCCAAGTCCGATTCCTCGGGCGTTGAGGCTGTAGATAGTTCCACAACTGGAGGATAACAGTCGTTGTACCAGGATTCTTTGCTTTGATTAGGATACGCCGGGACGTTTACAATCCATTTGTCCACTTTTTCCTTGTGGGGCATGTTGGCTGCCTGTCTGGGATTGAACTCAGAAGGAAACCTTTGCATTTCATTGTGTGATAGAATCTCTCTGTCATGATCTGATGGTAACACAAAGATAGGCTGAAGTGATGGAGACGCTGGAGGACGTTCCGGTTGTCGCTGTTTACTCGGTGAATTGTTGCTCATCTGTCGATGGCCCTGTCCCGCTAATAAAAATGGTGTCAGCTGTCCAATTGGGACCGGAGATCCCGAGATTTGTATCTCTCCATTGGTTTTCGGAGTATCTTGTAGATCTTTAAACAAGTTGTAGCACGTTTTTTGTTCTGTATTTCCAAACAAATGTATCAGATTGCGCTGTGACTTGGATTGTGTTGCGAGATTGGGCATTGAGTGTGGGTGCTCTGGCGTGTATGCTACCATGAAATCCTGATTCAACTTTCTCTTACTGGCAATTGGAGTTTGTAGCTATGAAGTTAGTTAGGGCGCGATACGATATAATGTTACAACATACTTTGTACTCATCCATTTGCACTAATATTGGCGGCTATATGCAATTTTGGCGCTGTAGTCAAGTTGTCGCCCGAAGAAAAAGGGATGAAGATATTTATCCCTGGTACCAAATAAAAAAAAAGGGCGCGGTGCGACTATCGTCCCAATTACTTTTATCAGAGTAATATATTATCAGTCGTATGGGTGTTCATGGACTCTGGGAGATTGTTGGTCCAACAGCACGACCTGTGCGTTTGGAGGCTTTGGCCAAGAAACGGTTGGCTGTGGATGCCTCGATTTGGATCTACCAATTCCTTAAGGCAGTTAGAGACAAGCAAGGAAATCAATTAATCAACTCACATATAGTCGGGTTTTTCCGTCGAATATGCAAACTATTGTATTTTGGAATCAAGCCAGTGTTTGTCTTTGATGGAGGAGCTCCACTATTGAAGAAACAGACCATTGCACGAAGAAAGGAGCGTCGAGAGGACCACAAAGAGACAGCTGAAGAGATTGCTCGAAAGCTCTTGGCTAAACAATTGCAGAATCGTGCCGAGGGTCGATCTGAGCCTGTGATTCAATCAAAATCTCGAAGTAAGAAAAGGGAAGTTCCAACAGATCAGCTTCAATTTGGTGAATTCTACGAAGAGAACAACTATTTCGATCCGAAAAAGACGGAGAATCCACCAAAACCAAAATCTGAGAAGGAAGGAAAGATGTTCCGTCGACAAGATGAGTACGATCTTCCGGAATTGGAGAGCTTTAAGGTGGAAAAGGATGACCAGCGGATGATCACTGATTACGAGTATGCTCGACTAACCTCAGATTTGCACGAAGAACTAGGCGGAGTTGATCTGGACACCATTGATCCAAAATCTGCGGAATTCGCACGTCTTCCTTTATCAACACAATATATAGTGATTTCTCATTTACGTCTTCGTTCCAGGTTGAGAATGGGATACACTAAAGATCAATTGGAGCAATTGTTTCCAAATAGCATGGACTTCTCCAAATTTCAGATTCAAATGGTCCAAAAACGGAATTACCTTACTCAACGACTTATGAATGTAACAGGAATGGATGATGATGGAACTGATGTGAAATCACGTCGCTTAGCTAGTGATAGAGAGCGCGCATACGATCTGCAACGGAATGCCAATGGGTATACATTATCCATCAAAGACCAAGGTGACAGTGCAGAAAATGCAATGAATCTGGAGAGTGAGGATGATATAGAGTGGGAAGATCTTTTGGAACCATTAGACTCAAAGCCTGCTCCAGTCACAACAGAATCTATATTTGTTGAGAATAATGATAAAGATACAAAGACTGAAGATGAGGATACCACAATGGCAATGATTCAATCTCTATACGATTATGCCAAACAAAATAAAGGAAAGGAAGCCAAGATGACCGAGGATGATCAGTTAAAAGAAGCCATTGAACGATCCAAACAGGATTACTATCAAATGATGGGGACAGATCGTGGGGACGATCCATTTGATTTTGGGACAGTCCCACCGTTGATTCTTTCCGAGAAATCATTAAAGACCAATATGAATAGTGTGAAGAAGGTAGCGGTCCCAAAATTCGATTTTCAAAAGAGTATGCTGTTTGCTCAACCTGACGAGTCATATTTGAAAGAGAAACCTGTGGTGAAAGAAACTCCAATATGGTTTGATACGAAGCTTCCTGAGAACGTTCACCAGAAAATTGTTTCAGAGTCTGAGACTCGGAAAGAAGATGCCAAGGTGGAGCAGACAGAGGATGAAAAGGCGGGATTGTTTAATTACCGTGATGTTGAGGAGTATCTGGATTCAGAGGACCAGGAGGAGGATGTGGAGGAAACAAAGAACTCTCCAGAAATAGTTGAGGTCGATGAGGAAGACTCAAAGGAATTGAAACCAGTCAAGTGGAACGAGCCAGTAATAGCGAATGACTCTTCCCCTATTGTTGAATCACCTCCTACGTCTGTTCATTCGGTCCCAGAATCTCACCAACCATCACCTCCACCTGTTGTTGAAGATACTCATGAAGAATTGAATGTCCCTGCTCCGTTAGACTACGTTTTCTCTGACGAAGAAGAGCTTGAACAAAATATGGAAATCGAAGAGGCGGCTTATGAGAAATTCGCGGGACAGGTTAGTAAAAAGCTTGCTACTGATTCTCTCTGGACCATGGATAATGAAGTCCAGTTGCAAGAAAAGCTCAACAAAAAAAAGCGTGACGCAGATGAAGTCACGACGCAGATGATCTTGGACGTTCAAGATCTTCTATCACGATTTGGATTACCATACATTACTGCTCCTATGGAAGCAGAAGCTCAATGTGCAGAACTTTTTGCATTTGGACTTGTGGACGGGATCATTACAGATGATTCTGATTGCTTTTTATTTGGGGGTGATCGTATTTACAAGAATATGTTCAACGAGAAGAACTTCGTTGAATGCTACCAAGTTGAAGATATCCAACGAGACTTGGGACTTGGGCGTAAGGAATTGATCGAATTGGCCCTACTGCTGGGAAGCGACTATACTGATGGCCTAAAAGGAGTCGGTAAGGTTTCTGCTATGGAAATTTTGGCGGAGTTCGGGAATCTCAACAATTTCAAGCAATGGTGGCTGGAGTATCAAAATGGACATATTGACGAGAAAGCAGATACTGCAGTTAAGCGCAAGTTGCGCAAAATGTTGAAAAAAAGTGATTTATTCCTTACAGTGGAATTCCCCGATAAGCGAGTCATGGAAGCGTATTTCCATGCGGAGGTAAGTCACGACAAAACAGAGTTTGAATGGGGGTTCCCGAATCTTGACCGATTGCGTACGTTCTTAATGTATAACGTGGGGTGGAACAAGGATAAAGTGGACTCGATCTTGATACCAATCATTCAGAGTATGAACAGACCACAGACCAGTATTGAGGAGTTTTTCCCGGTAGAAATGATACGCCGGCGCAGAAATCTAGAAATGGGTCGAAGATTAAAGAATGCCACTTCGAAGTTACGAAAATCTCAACCTTCTGTCAAACGTCAAAAACTTCCCGACCAGATCGATTCATCATAGTTTTCAGTCACGCTCGAATCTTTGCCATACAATTCCTGCCACTTGACAAAACCTCCACGAAGAACATATACTTTCAGATTAGATACAGAGTCCTGATCGTTCAGATACCGCATGAATCGCATGGCAGCTGATGGACCTCTTTGTTGGGATAATGCACAATGGAATACAACACTATCAGCATTTTTGGCTATCAGTTGGTCCAAAATAAATTCACATTTGACTCCGACTTGTGAGCTAGGAATATGTAAGCCGGACTTTATGTGACCTCCGATATAATCCGAGTCCCTCACATCCACCACTAAGAATTTGGAACCAGTACTGGTGCATTTCTGGGCCATCCACTGTCTTAACGTGGTAGGATCCAAGTAATTGATATTACCAACTGTGAACATAATTAAATCAATATCTTTTTTTTTTCTAGTAAATTACTTTGCTGGTTTTTTCACCTTGCGTCCACGTTTAGTGATCACCGGTTTGTATTCTTCTTCACTTTCAAATTCTGAATGACTATCCATTCCAACCCAATCTTTGAAGTTTTCAATCAAGCTACGTCTAGAATTTGACCGACTTAGTCCGTTGCCGTTGAATTTGGAGGCAAACGAGTCTGCTGGAGAATCAATAGGTGATCCTTCGTTCTTCCTGGTTTTCAAAATTTCACGAATTTCGGTATAAAGGTCGCGTGAGGCATTGTTGAGACTCACGTTAGTTTTCTTCCAGTACGATCTGAAATCATTGATCTGTTTTTTTAAGTCCAACTCGTTTTTTTTAAGCCACGAAACATTTAGCTCCTTACGAGTAGCACCTCTTGCAAAATTGCGCATCAAGTATTTGTCATAATCCCGAATGATCTTTGTAATAATGTCGCTAGTACTTATTCCCTCAGTTCTCTGTGTAGCCAGAAACATGCCTGCTTGTTTGATTGGTTTGTAGATATCATCAATTCCCCCTGCTTCGTACGGAAGATCGTCATGTGCACAGTAATCAATTTCATGTTTTGTCAAAAAGTCCATAGTCAAAATCCATGGTGCATTCTCCACCACTTCGTCGACCCATTTACAATGCCGAAGGGTCTCGTATCGTTGCACATCACTAAGTACAGTCAACCCTTTGCGTTTATGAGTTTCCACATCGTTAGGAATACCTACCACAAGAGTAACATTGGGAAATGACTTTTTACATTGCTCCAATTGTCTCATGTGGCCCAAATGAAACAAGTCAAACACACCGTCTGCATATATTCGGACCGGTCGATCTTCAGGCGGCATATTCAACTTGAACCCCTTTGGACGATACTTCTGGTACTCTGGCGGCAACAATTGATCGTATTCTTCTTCCTTCTTTCGAAATGCTTCTTCATCCTTGGTCGAACGCACTTTCTTCTTTTTTATGAGCTGAGCTGGAACCTCTTCCTCCGCGTCCTCCAGATCAGAATCGTCCGATCTTGCTCGTTTGTTATTTTTCTTGAACAACTTGGTGAACGACTCTGATCCGATCAGACTGTTCATTGACAATGTTCGGGTCAACTTGTTGTCCAAATTCGAAAGATCTGTATTTCTGGACTCTTTTTTAGGACCCATGGTAGAAACAAAGATGAAATGCTAATGAGATGAAAAAAACCTCGCCTGTGGTATTTTTTCGTACACCAAAGTTTATTGCACCATGGCAGACCTCGGTAAAAACATTGGTGTAATGCTGGAGAATGCCACCAAAAACCTGTCTTCAACGGTTAATGAGGCAATCAATAGTAAGAATGTGAAATTACCTCCGGCTCTCAATAGATTTCTTTCGAACGGTCTTCCCCATGAACATCAGATGAGCTCTTCAGAAATCGTCGAGAGTCTCAATTCATCCGTGGATAAGGAAATTTGGAACACACTCAAGTATCTGGCACGACTCATGACAATAAAGGACAATTCTGAACCTGAATTGCTTCAATACTTTCCCCACGTCATAAAAAATATAACCTCCAACAATCTAAAGGTCAAGCGATTAGTCTACCTCATACTTTTAAGATACAATCATATGCAACAGGATATTGCTTTGTTGTCTATCAATGCCATCCAAAAATCCTTGACAGATAAAAATTGCATCAATAGAGCATTGGCCATTAGAACTCTCAGTGGTATCAGAATCCCGGCTATTCTACCTATCTTGATCATATCGATTAAACAAACAATATCTGATTCTTCTCCTCTTGTGAGATCAGCAACAGCTGTGGCTATCACCAAATGTTTCCTTTTGGATGCCAATTACAATAAAAACAGAGATTTAAACTTGGCTTTGAAAGACGATTCAAGTATACCTGCCCAATTATACAACTTTCTGGAAACTTTGTTGAGTGACGCCGATCCGCGAGTTTTAAGCTCTGCCCTCAACTGTTTCTATACCATTTTACCAGGATATTTGGACTTAATTCATCCTCGATTTACCCATCTTGTTTCCAAACTCAATACCCTGGAAGATTATACAAAGGTGATCCTTTTGGATATGGCAACCGATTATGCCAAACTGTATCTTCCAGCCCCTTCAGAATCATCAATATGTGTTGAGCTAGTGCTACTCCATGAAAAAATGCACTCTCTGATATATTCCCAATCCGCAAATGTGATATTGAGCATGGTCCGGTGTCTGATCAATTTATTTCCTTTCAAGCTGAGCAATTATCCTTTGGAAAAGATTCTTTTGAGATTTGTGAATAATGATGAGGTTTCTATCTTTGTGTTGGATGAGATATCATATCTTATGGATAGAGGTCTTGTGAGTTTTTCCGCGTCACAGGTGAGTTATTTCATCCCGTTACCAAATGAGCTTCCAAAAATAAGTGAGCTAAAATTGCAAATTCTTATAAAGCTCATCACCAATGAGACTTTTGATTCCATATTCACTGAGTTCGTGTTCTTACTGGATTCTGCTCCATCACGCTTGAAGTTGACCGCCATTAAATTGCTGAAACATCTATCGACTTCTCCTCAACATTTGCACAAGATTGGACAACTGTTCTTAAATAAGGTGGATCACGAAAAGGATGAATTACTGGTTGCTGAGTATGTGAGTGGATTACGCATGATGATTCAGACAGATCTAGTCGGAAATATAGACATTCTGGTCAAGTTGACTGGAAAGCTAGTCAACGAGTCTGAGTTGTCTGCTCTGGCAAAGGCTTCTATCATTTGGCTAATTGGGGAATTTTCAAATCATCGATTCAATGATGACAAGAGCATTGCATTGAATGAATATCTACCGGATCTTCTGCGAATCCTGGTGCGGACATTTAGAGACCAGGAATATCTGGTGAAATTGGAAATCTTAACTGCTCTGACCAAAATGGTATCTAAAGACGTTTACACGACCAAACAACAGGGAGCTATTTACAATTTTGACAACATGGTATGGAAACTGTTCAATTTGGTACTTCAATTCACAAAATACGATTCTGATCTGGACCTTCGGGATCGCTCAAGACTGATGGGTTCTATCTTACCAAACGTGGTGTATACAGATCCAGATCTGAATGCCACCACGGTGATCGACTTTCAAGAATACTACTCAACAAAGAGTCATATCCTAGAGAAATGTTACGAGAAAATTGACGAAGTGGAGCTCTCAATCTTGTTATTCCAAACTTCCAAGCTGGCCCCAGTAACATTGCAGGTTTATAATGATGACTATGGTTTGGAAAAATACAACCAGGTTACTTCAGATCGTCTAAACCCTGAGCTTCTAGAATATTATGACGAACTCAGAGCTCAAAAGTTCCGCTTGAAAGATTACGATCGGTACAAATCAGTGTCTCACGTGAATAAAACACAGGAAGATACATGTTCGACACCCGTCTCAAGAGTCGTTTCGCAATCCAGTGGCACGAAATACAAACTACAAACGTTGGATGACTTCCTAAGAGAGAAATCAAAGTCCAACGTGTTTGGAGGCTCTGCTTCGGAATCAGAAGCTGAAAATTCAACTTAAAGTACGTGCGCCTTACAATTTTTTTGAATAATTCTTCGATGTCGTCGTTTCTAGGATTAGGAGGATCCAAGACCAACTCAAATGCCGGTTCTTCCTTGAACTCTGTGCAAACACAGCAGATCAAGGACCAAATCAAGACTTCCATTGCAACAGAAATGGCCACTGCTTACGCAACTTCATTGGTGAACTCTTTAACAGAGAACTGTTTCGATAAATGTATTTTGCAGCCATCTTCCAGTCTAACTTCGGTGGAAGAAGCATGCATCAGTGATTGTGCCAGTAAGTTCATGAGATCTTGGAACTTGATCTCAAAGTCTTATATTGCTAGAATCAACAATCCGTGAGAGTGCCAATGAATCTTACATCCTTGCACCAGAATCGTACATAAAAAAATTAATCCCATTAAAAATATATAATGCTTCGCTTGATTAGATGCAGAACAGGTCTCCTAGGACCTCGTTTTGCTCGATTCTACTCCATCAAAGGAAAACTCGAAGATGATAATGATTTGGACTTTGATATGGTTGATATTATGGGGAAACCTGAAGAAAATGATACAGCTACCGCAGTTAGTTCGTTTGACTGGTACAAGACGTTCAACTCCTCAACGGACAAAAAGCAGCTTACGAGGCGTATATCTAGCCTGAAGGACGAGTTAATGAAATATACATCTATGGACAGCATTGAAAGACTGGCTCCAGATTTCATGACAGCTTTCAACAAAGGGTTGAATGATTTTGGTGATCGATTCCTTAGTGATATAGTTCAACAGGATGCATCCCTAAAGCAAATTGAACAGAATGAAGGACTTGATGTTGCATATTATCAGGCAGTTGTGGGGCTATTGAAAGGTCAGACGGAAATTGAAATTTTGAGCTCTCGTATGCAGGTTCCTAGAGATGCCCTGGATGATCCTCTTTACAATCGGTTTGTGTCGGAGGTTGAAAAACCGGAAGAAGACTTCAGCATTCACAGGGTTCTTGAGGAGTATTCCAAATTCCCAATTCCTCGTGCAAAACACATGGAGCCAGAGCATTTGGAGCGATTTTTGGAAATGTTCAAGATGTTTGCCTTGTATCTTGAACCAGAAATTGTCCAAATAGTTTATCAGGATGTTATGGAAGCTGGAATGTCCCTGACTCAAGAAGAGTTGATTCGAAACGTCAGTTGTGGACTTGCAGCTCAAGAAAAGTTTGACGAGGAGATGTACGAGGAACTGAAACAAGTGTTTGTTGATTCTGGGTTTCCATTAAACATGGAAACTTTCAATATGTTTCTTACTGCCTCTATTGTTACTGAGAATTCAGTCTTATTCGAAAAGATTCTGGAGGAGGCCAATGTATTAGACTTGCAGCCAACCAGGACAACTTTCCAATTGATGGCAGACTACTGTGGACAAACAGGGAATCTAAATAAACTGGTGAACTTACTCGAAATTCGTTTCATTTCGCTGCCACTGTTTTTGGATCCAAATGACATCGCTACTTTTGCGGGCGCTCTTTTTAAAGTGGGGGAGAAAAAACTGGCAAAAGATTTAATCAACATTCCGTTGCTTGTCAAAGATTTATGCGTGCATCACTATGAGTTGGATGTAAACAAATACTCTGAAAATTCCATGGACTCCCAGATGATGATGATTCCATATAGTTCGCCATTGGATCTGTTTGACTTTTTAACTAGAGACCCGAAGCTATTCCTTTTCTATCCAGATGTTCCGGAATGGACTTTTGATGTTTATGCAGAGAACTGTGAAACGCTGGATGATATTAAGGATGTTTTAGAAAATATCAAATCCAGCCATGTAGATATTTCAATTCCTGTGGCTGCCAAATTCATGGAACTGTTCTTGCAAGAAAAAGAGGGCCAAAAATTGTCTACGTTAACTGCGGTGACTAATAGTTTGTTTGAGTCATCAGAAGACAAAGCCATGTTTCTAATTAGCAATCTTACAATGGTTCAAATGGTGGTGGATTTGGGCCACCATTTTGTGAGAACAGGTGAGCTCTCAAATGATGACGTAACTCTACGTGCCCTAAAAGAGTTACAGACAGAATTAGATTCCATGGCCACACTAGAGACAGAGGAAGCATTTAACAGAAGATTGCAGAATATGGCAACATTACTGGACTTCTCTTTGGAAGATCATTGATTATATCGGACTACGTTTCGCAATTCCTCCTGTATCGGAGAGTGTGGATGTGTGGATTTTTTCTGTGATATCGGGTCACAGGTGTGGCTGTGAAAATGATTTAACCTGAGTCATACCGAGTCACCAGTTTTTTCTCGACTAGCCTTAGTGTACTTGTACGTAATCATAAACTATGGTGGCCATGCGCCATTGTTTTTAATGCAATGTTGCCATCTTCTCCGTAAGCTCCACCAAGGTACCGAGTTTGATGAACAAATTTTTCACTTCGTTTTGCATGTGGCATATGTGGCTAGTGCCTCCGCAATTTAAAGGGTCACATATAAATACAAAGCCGATTCCCAGATCAACTTAGTTTCAAATCTCCTCATTGATGTTTCTTCACGATCAATTTTGCATTGTCGATAACAAGCAGTTGGATCAGTCTTCGTCGAGCATATATTGCTCCAAAGAATGCCAATTGAAGGACTCTTTTTATGAATCATCCGAAAGGAAATTACCCAAAACAAGCAAGCTGGTTACTTACTCCACTACAAACTTTAAGCCTTCATCAGATGAGCAACTTCAGGATGATGATGTCGACTTCTTTGCCCTAGAAGACATACATACCAACTCGTATCAGCCCACTTCTGGATCGGCGCGCCGATCGACCTATACGGGATCACTCCCCTCTTTACTTGAGGACTCGCCAAGATTGGACCCTTTTGATAACGATGATACGTTTGAAATTCATCATTGTGACTTGCAGGACTGGCCACGACCTGAGTTTGCCGAATTGGACGACAAATGGCTGTATGATACCCCAAAACTACGTGACTGTTCTTACGGTTACCAACTGTCAAGACAGAACGTCCAGCATCCAGTCGTCAAAATTCCCGCTGATAACACATCACACAATTATCAGTTGTGGCTCGCTCGCATGAAATGATCTTACTTGTATACTCCCGTTGCTCTTTTAATGACCGATTACTATTTATCAGGTGTAAAGTTTTTTTTCCCGACTCGTTTAAAGCGCGTGCCGTCGTTTATTTGGAAAAAGTTATCTATCAAGATTTCCCTCTTTTATCAAGCAACCCTCTTTATTAATTAGCTATAACTTACGATGACTCGTCCTCAAAATGTTGGTATCAAGGCTATGGAGTTCTACACTCCTGGTCAATACGTCAGCCAGGCTGACTTGGAATCCTTTGATGGTGTCTCCACTGGAAAATACACCATTGGATTGGGCCAAACCAAGATGGGCTTTGTTAACGACAGAGAAGACATATACTCCATGGCATTAACTGTCTGTAGTAAGTTGCTCAAGAACTACAACATTGATCCAAACTCTATTGGAAGATTAGAGGTGGGAACTGAGACTTTGCTAGATAAAAGTAAGAGTGCTAAATCAGTGCTGATGCAACTTTTTGGTGAAAATTCTGACATTGAAGGTGTGGACACGGTGAACGCGTGTTACGGTGGTACTAATGCGGTTTTCAATGCTGTGAACTGGGTGGAATCCTCGGGTTGGGATGGTAGAGATGCAATCGTTGTCTGTGGTGACATTGCCATTTACGAAAAGGGTGCTGCTAGACCAACTGGTGGTGCAGGTACTGTTGCCATGTTAATCGGTCCAGATGCTCCATTGTCTATCGAACCTGTGAAGGGTTCCTTTATGGAGCATGCCTATGATTTCTACAAGCCAAACTTTGTCTCTGAGTACCCAGTTGTGGAAGGACACTTTTCTCAAATGTGCTACGTCAAGGCTATTGACCAATGTTATCACAGTTATTCCAAGAAGGCAGCTGCTAGAGGCCTTTCGTCTTCTAAACTCGTTGGTGTCAAATTCTTCGATTACAACTGCTTCCATGTTCCAAACTGCAAGTTGGTGGTGAAATCGTATGCTAGAATGCTTTACAATGACTTCAGAGAGGACCCATCCTTATTCCCAGAGGTTGATCAACAATTAGCTACCGCAGAATACGAGTCTACTTTGACCGACAAGGTTTTGGAGAAGACTTTTGTGGGGGTTGCCAAGCCACTCCAAAAGGAAAGAGTTGATGCATCGTTGACCGTTGCCACTAATGTTGGAAACATGTACACCGGATCTGTGTTCGGATCGTTGGCTTCCTTGTTGTATTACGTTGGAAATGAAGCCTTGCAAGGCAAGAGAATCGGACTCTTCTCCTACGGATCTGGTCTTGCGTCGTCTTTATTCTCTATCAAGGTTACCGGGGACATTTCTGAAATCAACAAAGTTCTGGATATTGACACCAAATTAAACAACAGACAACTCAAGACTCCAGAAGAATTTGAGGAATGTCTTCTTTTGAGAGAAAAGATTCATTTGCAGAAATCCATTAAACCAAGTGGTGACATTGACTATATTCCAAAAGGAGTTTACTATTTGACCGAGATAGATGAAAAGTTCAGAAGATCCTACGAGATCAAAAAATAGCTTTGCTTACCCTATACAGAGACGTCCACTGTAGGTGGACACTCATCCTCTCCAGACCATCAATCCTCCCACAAGGATCATTGCTATTGACACATACCATAACAGGTCAAAATCAAATTTGGATCTCCTCACAGCATTTGTCCTGTATCTATTTTCCAAAGATCTTTTCACTTTCTTAGATAAACCAGTCGAGCTGGCTGATGTTGTAGTTTCTGTGCCTTCTGCGGTCGGATTCATTGTAATTGTTGGTAACATCTGAGGTGGTCTGTATGCTAAATATAGAGGCTGCATTGGAGAACCATCACTTTCGTAGAGATTCAATTTATATCTCCCGTGGTAAGAATCCAAGGAAACTAAGTAGGACTTGAAGACTTCTTCTTGTGAGTATCTGGAATAGGTCGAAACGCCGTTGTCGTCGCATGGCTGACTCAAAAGTTGTCTACCATCGACTTCAAATGGTGTAAGGATGATGGATCCTGTTGAATTTATTTCGTAAGTACCATGTTGGAAAATGAGGGCAGCCACGGGACAAGAGTGGTTCTGAGGGTTGGGAGTCACTTGATAGATGGCCTCTTCAAAGTAGTTATCTTCGTGGAAAGAATAACTGATTCCTGGTAATGCTGGCTCAATCAATAATTCATCAATTGGATCATAAAATCCTGGACCTGTGAACACAGTATTGGATTTGGAGGACCAGGTCCCATAAATGGTGAGCTCTGAATCATCTGCTCTGGCAAAAGAAATCGCCGATGCTAGCAGAGTCAAGATCTTGAACCACGACATAAGGAACGCGAGAGTATAATATTTATTTAATTTTCCTTCAAACTTTGTTTTCTATATATAATAAATAACAGCCACTACGCTCAGCCACTGAGGCAAGAAAGCTTAAAAAAATATCAAATATATATTGAGAACTTTGCAATTTGAACATGTCGCACAAAGTGATTCCACTAGACGACCATGTTGCAAAGACTAGTCAGAATTCAAAGCTGACTAGTTCTTACTCTATACCCCAACAATTCCAGAACGAATTGGACCTGGAGGCAGAGTCATACCTGGATCCGTTAGCAAGACAGGCACAGAAGAAGGCAATTTCCGCTCGAGAAAACTCTTACCAACAACGCAAGTACGAATCTCTCCATCAACTTGAAGATATTAAAAGTAATTCCAAACCTAACAGTTATCGAGAGACAATGGAGAAACGGTTCAAGAACAAAAAAGACGAAGAGGAGGAACAACCCGAAGAACAATCAACGGAACTACAAAAAAAAAGAGACAGGACCCCACCACGTCGTGAGCGCAAAAGACGGTGGGATGTTGTCGGTAATACAGAGTCAGCTGAAGACGTTCAACGCAAGTCCAGATGGGAAGAACCTGAACCTGAATTGATAACGGTGCCTATCATTGACGGTATACCATTGACTCAGGAGAATTTGAATATGCTACTCCCAAGTGGATTTACACGAATAGAACCACCAGCCGATTATAAACCCGATACAAGTATTCCTCCAGATCTTACACAGCTTAATTCTAATTCCTCTGCGGATGGATATATGATACCAGAGGAAAGCACATTACAGCACGAATTCAAATTCTTCAATCCACAACTCATTCATGATGTTCCTGGACTCAAAGAAATTCAATTCTTCAAAGAAACTGATATGCAGGTGTTCGGCAAACTTATTAGTACCAAAGACGTGACTCCTGAATCTCTCACTAACGAAGAGAAGAAAGAAATTCAATGCATGAAACTTATATTAATGATCAAAAACGGATCTCCTCTGGTTCGTAAGGTATCCTTACGTCAATTACAAGATAATGCTCGGTATTTTGGAGCTAATCATATTTTTAACATTATTCTACCATTGTTAATGAGCAAGGCTTTGGAGGACCAAGAACGCCATCTATTGGTCAAAGTCGTTGGTAGAGTCTTGTTTCGTCTCGAAGAACTTATTAGACCTTATACACATAAAGTGTTAGTGGTCATCATGCCACTCCTAATTGACGAAGATATGGTCACGCGATTGGAAGGCAGAGATATCATCTCTAATCTCTCTAAAGCTGCTGGTCTTGCTCACATGATTTCAGTGCTTAGGCCAGATATCGACCATTCGGATGACTACGTACGGAATACTGTTGCAAGAACTTTCGCGGTGGTGGCCTCATCACTTGGTATTCAGTCCTTGCTTCCATTCCTCAGGGCTGTTTGTGCTTCCAAAAAGAGTTGGCTTGCTAGACACACTGGTGTGAAAATTATCCAACAAATTGCAATTCTTATGGGCTCAAGTATTCTTCCCTATCTGAACGGCCTTGTTGGATGTCTTTCTAAGCTGATCATAGATGAAAACCTCAGTATCCGTACTTTGGCAGCCAGTGCTATTAGTAATCTTGCTGAAGCTTCTGCTCCATATGGTTTTGAAGCTTTTGAGAAAGTGCTAGATCCACTTTGGCAAGGTCTCAGAAGACATCGTGGAAGAGGTCTTGCGGCGTTCTTGAGGGCCATAGGGTATATCATCCCACTCATGGATGAAGAGTACGGAAATTACTACACCAGAGAAGTGTTCAGAGTGTTGACCAGAGAATTTTCCTCTCCCGAGGACGAAATGAAAAGAACGGTGCTGCGAATTGTGAATCAATGTTGTTCAATGGACATTGTTGATGGAAGATTGTTTAGAGAAGGTAGAATTGTGCACGAATTCTTTTCAAACTTCTGGAACAGAAGAACGGCACTTGATAGCAGAATAAGTCGAATGTGTGTGGATGCTTCTGTTTCACTGGCTAATAAGATAGGTCCAAATGATGTGATTGAGCATTTATTAGTTCCTTTGAAAGATGAATCGGAAGCTTTTCGTCGAATGGCTATCGAGACGTCAGGAAAGATTGTGACAAGACTAGGATCTTTCGATTTGAGTGATCGTACTGTCCAAAGATTGCTTGATGGATTGTTGTTCACATTCCAGCATCAAACTATGGATGATATGATAGTTTTGAACGGTTTTGGCGATATATTGGTGTCACTAGGTGTTCGTGTGAAACCTCATATTATGAGCATTATGAGTGCTTTACTTTATCGCTTAAAGAACAAAACTCCAGAGGTTCGTCAACAAGCATCTGATTTGATTGCACGTACAAGTGTTGTGTTAAAAATGTGTGATGAGGAAGATTTATTGGTCCGTTTGACTTCGATCTTATATGAATCACTAGGAGAAGTGTATCCTGATGTTTTGGGTTCGATTTTGAATGCATTGAGGAGTGTGATCCAGCATTTGGGTGTCGAGATGACTAATCCGCCAATATCTCAAATTTTGGCTACGTTGACACCGATCCTGAGAAACCGACACGAAAAGGTGCAGGAAACCACAATCAATTTAATTGGAGATATTGCAGACCGTGGAAAAGAGTATATTAACCATCGTGAATGGATGCGGATTAGTTTTGAGCTTTTAGAGATGCTTAAGGCACGAAAAAAACAAATCCGTAAAAGTGCAAACACCACCTTCGGTCTCATAGCTCGTGCAATTGGTCCTGCAGATGTGTTAGTGACCTTACTGAACAACTTAAGAGTCCAAGAAAGACAGATGCGAGTCTGTACTGCAGTTGCTATAGGAATTGTGGCAGACACATGCTCCCCTTACACAGTTCTTCCTGCAATGATGAACGAATACCGTTATTTTGACCGCAATGTCCAGAACGGAATATTGAAGTCAATGTCGTTCATGTTTGAGTATATTGGAGACATGGGAGCGGATTACGTCTACGCTGTTTTGACATTACTTCAAGATGCATTCACAGATAGAGATCTTGTTCATCGTCAGATTGCATCAACGGTGGTCAAACACATGGCTCTAGGGTGTGCAGGATTGGGATACGAAGATGCTTTCATGCATTATTTGAATTTGATATGGCCCAATATCATGGAGACTTCACCTCACGTGATTGAAAGAATTTTGGAGAGTGTGGAAGCTATCCGTGTTGCAGTTGGGTACGGAATAGTGATGAACTACGTTGTTCCCGGGCTATACCATCCAGCCAGCAAAGTTCGGCATGCGTATTGGAGAATTCACAATAGCATGTACTTGAATAACAGCGACGCTTTAGTGCCCTATTATCCGAGGTTAAATGCGTTGGGGGGTGAGCTCAAAGCTGAAGAACCCAAGGTTTGCTTCGATAAAACTGATTATAGCGTGCCAGAACTGGATTTGTGGATGTAGGTAATGTAATAATATATATACTATTGTTTTTCGGAAAATCTGAAACATGGGGCAGTGCAGTTAAAGGTAGCAGGACTGCAAGAAATGATAATTGCTAACGAAAAGATATGGATGTTCGTCCTGGTGACCCATATGCGCGACAACTGGAGCTGAGTAATATGCTGAGTTCCAAGATTCAAGCAGTTCAGACGGAATCGAAACAATTGGTTCATCATCTAGCAAAAGTGAAACAACAGGTGAGAGATGCAACACTCCAAACAATGAGTGGCAACAGTACCCCAATTGACCATGTTCAAATGCGCAACTACAGAACGCTCTCCGGTCACTTGAATAAGGTTCTGACGGTGAGCTGGCATCCCGATAACAGGCATTTGGCAACCGCAGCGCAGGACGGGTTTCTGCTCTACTGGGATGCAACCACAGGGATGAAGAAAAACCTGATAAGGCTGGATGACCCATACGTCATTTGCAGTGATATATCCCCTAATGGTCATCTGGTGGCTACGGGAGGTTTGGAGAACGCTTGTATCGTGTACAAGTTGCAAAGTTCAGGAAACGCAGAGTCACAGCACAAGAACTCCATAGTGTCAATTTTCAAAGGGCACAAAGAGTACATTGGAGACTTGAGTTTTGTGGGCAATTCCCAGATTCTAACATGCTCGGGAGATAAATCCATCATATTTTGGGATATGGAGAGAGGCACCAAAAGTAATAGTTTCAATGGCCATCTTGGGGATGTTTTAGGGCTTAGCGTGAGTCCTACCGATAGGAGCGTTTTTGTTTCGTGCTCTTCTGATAGATTTGCCAACGTCTGGGATATTAGAAGTCCATTAAACAGAAGACAATATCAGGTTTCGCAGAGTCACGATTCCTCAGCTATAAAATTCTTCCCAGATGGCTACTCGTTTGCTTGCGGCACTGACGATGGAGAGATAAAACTATTTGATATTCGATCAGACTGTGAACTTGCGAGCTACCCGGTAAAAAGTGTGCACCAATGTCACAAATCTCATCGGGTAGACGAAATCACAACGGAAGACACTGCTTCTTCTCTTAGATTGAGCACAAAATCATCAATGGTGGCCGCCTTGGATAACCCTGGTGTACTATCATTGGACTTCTCTCGCAGTGGCAGATTACTTTTTGCATCATATGCGGAATACACCTCGGTGGTCGTTTGGGACTCTATTACGGGCACCGTTGTTGGAATTTTAGACGGCCATCGTGATGCAGTCAGTAAAATCAAGATTTCGCCGGACGGATTGGGTATAGCTACCGCGTCCCGGGACAATACCACAAAGATATGGTCAGTGTAGACGAAAGAGTTCTGTAGCAAGGCGCATGTATTGTATACACTCGTAAAATACTTCTACATCTACTCCACCCGCTTCTTCACGTAATCAGAAAGACTCTTCAGCAGCGTATCTGGAAGGGTGTAAAGGTCCATCGTGAATTCACCGTTCTCCACGTCGTTCTTGACACTCATCTCTGGGGTTTTGTTATCGTTGATCATTTGCACCACACCAAGAAGATCATCTTCAGAAAGTTTGGTCAAATACTCTGCTAACTTCTCAAGGTCAACGCCACCTTTCATTGCGGCGCCCTTTAATCTCTTTGTAGTCTTCGCATCGGAAACTGCGGCTGCTTTTCTCTTAGCTGCTGCGGCCGCCACTCCAGCCGCCTGACCTGGCACAGGGGTTCCGCCAGGAGTAGAGGCTCCAGGAGTCGCAGACATTTCGCTCGCGCTCGGAACAAATCCAGTCTTGCTCAACTCCTTTAGGAGAGCAGGTTTAGTTGTGTTGATGGTAATTGGAGTGTCAATCACGTACTTTTCTTTCATGAAATTGAGGTCGTGGTTTATCTTTCTGTCTCCGCCTTTCTCCAACAAAGTGAGCGTAATTGGGATGTCAAATCCTCCCCATCCTTGCTCCTCGATCTTGAATGGTGGTTTCTTGAAAGTACGCACGGGATTGGCGAAAGTCGGATGTAAGTGGTAAGTAACTTTGTCAAATAGGGTCGCTGGTTGTTCCACCCCTTTGTCATCGACAAGCGAAATTTGAATAGCCCATTCTCTCATTGGGAATCCCTCTTGCACAGGAGGGATATCCTTGAGCACTTGTTGTGTAGTTGTCACTCTAACAGTTCTCTTTACTTCGACCATGTCAATTGCGACAACAAAATTTTTTCAAACTTCAGTTGAAGGAGACATGTGTGTGGAGGGACTAAGATTGACTAAAAGATAAACTAGTTACTGAGTATGGGTCGGATAGCTCCATAGCAACCACATGTGTTACTGTGGTAATCCGCTACAAGTTTTGTTATAATGACAGGTGCCACACTTTTTATCCTTCGGAGAAGTAAGACTCAAGCACTGAAAGAGCCGCATCAGGGGCCCAATCTCGTTGAAGTAGACATACAACTAGTATTGGAATGTACTGGGTCCTTTTAAACGTACGGAATAAATGTTAAATACACCCGAGCTGACCGCGATCATCATCCCTGTTTTTCCGACCCGACGAGTTTTTTTTTCGACGCGAAGGCCGGCGACAGGGATCTGAGTCTAAAATTCATTAGCTTAAGATCTGCATATCAAAAGTGAAGCAATTTCCCACCACAAAGAATTTATTAGACTACGTAATGCCGGGTAAGCTAGTGGATATATTGTAAATTGTGATCTCTATTTTGCTGACAACTCTGTTCTCCATCTATATTTCAATTCCTCAACCTTTTATTGGCCCACCCTGCAGGATTTTCTCACTAATTTTTTTGGGTATATTTCACTTTTCTTTTCAATAAAATGTCTGCTGTCACTACTGGTACTTCGTCCAGTTCAAAGGCAGTGTCTAGAGGTAAGAATGTGGCTACGCTAAAGGACACCAAAGAGACAACTTCTGCCATTAACACCTATGGTGAAGTCTTCAACGTTCCAGATTACTCCTTTAAGCAGATCTTGGATGCAATCCCAAAACATTGTTTTCAGAAGTCTTTGCCATATTCTCTCCATTTTGCCCTGAGAGACTATGTGGCTATGTTTGTGATTGGATATGTGGGAACCAATTATATCCCGCTTGTGGAATATAAATTCCTCAGATTTATCCTCTACAGCCTGCAATCGTTTTGTATCGGACTTTTTGGTTTCGGCCTTTGGATTTTAGCCCATGAGTGTGGACATGGTGCATTTAGTAACTATCCGCGTGTGAATGATTTTGTTGGATGGGTTCTTCATTCTTATGTGGGTGTTCCGTACTTCTCATGGAAGTACTCACATGCCAAGCATCATCAACATACCGGTGATATTCAACAGGATACTGTTTTCATTCCATGGAAAAAGCAGGATCTGATTGCCAGTTCTGAACATGATGATATCTACGAGATTGTCCATGACACTCCAATCTACTCTATCTTCAAGTTGATTGCCCAGCAACTTGGTGGGTTGCAACTTTATCTTGCCACCAATGCAACCGGTCAACCTTACCCAGGCTGGTCCAAATTGGGTAAAAGTCACTACAATCCGTCCTCACCAATTTTTGAAAAAAGTCAGTACTGGCACATCGTGCTCTCCGATCTTGGTCTTGGACTCGTTGCAACCGGAGTCTACTTCTGGTACAAACACTTTGGTTTGCACAACATGATGATCAATTGGTTCATTCCATGGTTGTGGGTCAACCATTGGCTGGTTTTTGTCACTTTCTTACAACACACGGACCCAACTCTTCCTCACTATGATACTAATCAATGGAACTTTGCCAAGGGTGCGGCAGCAACCATTGACAGAGAATTTGGTTTCATTGGTCAACACATTTTTCATGATATCATCGAAACCCATGTTTTGCACCACTATATTTCACGTATTCCTTTCTACAATGCCAGAGAGGCTACTACAGCTTTGAAGAAGGTCATGGGCGAGCATTACAGACATTCAGGAGAAAACATGTGGGTTTCTCTGTGGAAATGCTTGAGAGCCTGTCAATTTGTTGACGGGGATAGTGGTGTCTATATGTATAGAAACACCAATGGAATTGGTGTTAAACCATAGATATTTGAGTCTACGTTCTGCTTTTTACGATTTTTTTCCGAGTTACTCTAGACTACATATTAATTAATAAACTGATCTTTTTAAAAAAAATGGTAGTCCTTACTTATAGTGTGAACATACCAAAAACAAAAACTGTCGCTAGCATTGCGGTTAAGAGGTGTTGGACATTTAACTTGGAAGAGCCATTGCTGAAGTCCACATCATGATCGGAAAGTGGAAGGTCCTTGTATGGATTGAATCCCTCTGAAATTCCTGAAATATCCTCATCCACATAATTGAAAGTAGAGTTGTTTGTAGCATTATGCAGTCCAGTACTAATTGAAACAGAGGTCAAAGCTCCTTTAGAGACGCTGGAAACGGCATCGGAGGATGGGTTCAAAACATCAGCGGCATAATCAGTATGGGCAGTCGAAATCGTTTGCTCAGTTGGCGGGAACACAGAAGACATAAATTGAACCAACTCCTCGTAGTCAGATTGAGACACAATATTGCTACCGCTCACCGGATTTTCACGACCAATGACAATATCCAACCTTCCATCATTAGGCAGGGAAGGAGGAATAACCGGGGCACTGGTGGTCAAAGAAGAAGCACTGATCCTGGACGGGTTTGAAGCAGTACCGCTGACTGGTGGCATAGTTGTTTCAGGCAATAGTTGATCAATACTACCAGAAGCTGATCCGTAGTTTAGAAGAGGATGATGACGGCGATGAGACACACCCGGCGTTTCACCAACTACCGCGGTCACTGTGATCGTTGCAGTAGTCACCACCTTGTGAAGAGTTTTAGTAACGGTCACATAGACTGTGGATGGCTCTAGGGTAATGTAGACCACATTCACAAGTTGGTCGAGGTTAACGCCCTCTAGCAAATTTCTGGTGTCTTGGGCTTGTATATCAGGGAGAGCTTCGTCTTCTAAAACATCGAAGTTGAAAATCTTAGCCTTTTCAGCGCCCACCACGTTTGGGAACAAGGTGGTAATAGCTGGGAGAATGAATAGAGTTGTAAGCTTCATTAATAGTGGAAGTTTGAATGTCCTTTATTAACTTGATTAAGATAACTAATGTGGGGGCAGACGGAGAATTTATAAAGGGGGCAGCGCCAGGTAGGATTTTTAATTAGCCGCCGAAAAATATTGGATTACCTAAGCAGTATGAAATATTTGGTGAAAATTTACGGTTCATTCATATTAACCTGGTACTTACTCCTCCTTGACGAGACCTTCTCTCTTCTCTGCAACTCTCTGTTGTCTTCTCTCTCTAGCAGCTCTGTTTCTTAATCTTCTAGCCTCGGCCTCCTCCTTCAAAGCCTTTTCTCTGGCAGCCTCAGCCTTAGCTTGGATGATGTGCTCGACCAAAGCTCTCTTGTGTTTGAAAGTGTTACCCTTAGCAGACTTGTACAAAGAGTGGTAAAGGTGTTTGTCGATCTTTCCGGAAGCTCTGTATTTAGCCAAAAGACGTCTCAAAACTCTCAATCTTCTCATCCACAGGACTTGGGTTGGCATTCTAGCCTCAGCAGTACCCTTTCTCTTACCGTAACCCATGTGTCTACCACCTCTTCTGGACTCAGCCAAAGCTCTGGCGTGAGATCTAGAGTGGACAGTCACTGGCTTCTTGACAATGGTACCATTTCTGAACAATTTTCTGATAGCCTGTCTGGAGTTGGCTTGAGCGAGCTCGGTGGTCTCGTTAGGATCCAACCAAACCTTTCTCTTACCACAGCTCAACACAGATGCTGCGAGTCTCTTTTGAGTACGTAAGTTAGCCCTATAATGTTAGTATGTTGGGGTGATGGTGGTGTTCTTCCGTTGTACTTACATTTTGTTGATACTCAAAAATGTATGAATAAGTTTGTATAAAATTTTCAATCTTGTCTTGCAAAGATTTCTTTACCGCCCTCCATGATATCACGTGATACAATATAAATTTGTTTAGGGAAAAAAATATTAGTTTCTCTTCATGTCTTCGCTGTTTGAACTAGTGCGGCTCTTTGTACACACCCGACACCTTTAAAATTTTACAAATTTATTTATTGATTTTATTCCATATATCACTTCTGTTATAGTCATGGCTCACTCAGCAAGATCCAAATCAAAGCTTAAGTCTAAGAGAGAGAAAGTTTCTGCCAAAGACTCTGACTATTTGAAGACCAATGAAGAACGCAAAGAAAGACTCGCTCGTAAATTACAAACAAATTTGGAAAAACAGAAAACAGATGTGGTGGAGGAACCTATGGTGACAGAAGAAAGGAAAATTAGCACTTCCGGTTGGAGAAGTTCACGGAACAATACTTACAAAAAAAATCACTCCAGGAAAAGAAACAAGTCCATAAAATTCTAGTTGCCCTGCGTGCATACACAGATAGCCATAGATAAGGATTCGAATATATTTTTATGCCAATGATACATAATCACGAGATTGTAAGGGATCTTGTGAATGATTAAAGGAATAATTATCTTAGTGATGATTGTGAACGACTGCAAATTGCGTATTCCATTAAATAATAGAGCCTATTTCTTTTCTCGTACTTGTCTAGCCGTAAAATATAATCCGAGACAATAGAAGGTGCCGTTTTTTTATTCTGCTCATCTTTCTGTGCGGCAATTTATTCTTGGCTCCTTCAGGTCTTGGTATTGTTGAGTGCCGTTTTTTTCTTGTTTTTGATAAGAATATACGGCTATTTGAATTTTGGGTAACTGATGTGATTGCCGGCATATATATATATCTCACGATAAAATTCTATTGATTTTGTATCTTTAATTTACGACTCACCATGCCTCATCAAGGTCCAGGATCTGCCATCAGTTATGAGCATGAGTTAAAGTCTGTCAAATCTTCTGCCACTAAACCAGAAAATATCATCTCCAAAGAAGGTGAAATCGCTTACCAGGAATCCGACCTGAAAGAGGTCGACATCCAGTTTGGTGAACTCACTCTTAACAAGGAGGAGTTCAAGACCAACAGAGATATTATCGAAAAGATTATTGACCACTCGGATGATCCAAGCATGAGCGTCTGGACTTTCCGGTCCGTTGTCATTGGTGCTGGATTGGCCATTTTCGGTGGTGTCTTGCAGTGTATGTTCTACTTCAAGCCCCAAACTATTGTTGTTAACGGTGTCTTCCTTATGTTGATTGCCCATGTTATTGGTGAGTTTATGGCTCGTGTCATTCCAACTAAAGGTTTCTTTAGACACCTTAACCCTGGTCCTTTCAACAAAAAGGAGCTAACTTTCGCTACTATCATGGCTGGTTCTGCTTCCTCTTGTGCCTTGGCTGTTGAAGTCTTGGCTGTGCAGAAACTTTGGTACAACTCTTCCATCAACGCTGGTATCGGAATTTTCCTTACTTTCTCGTCTCAGTTGATGGGATATTCTCTTGTCGGATTGGGCTTGAAGAAAGCTCTTTTGTACCCATCCGAGATGTTCTACCCTAACGTTATTCCTTTGGTTACCACTATCCACACCTTACACAACAACAAGGAGAAGACCAAGAAGCAACTGAAATGGTTCTACTACTGTTTCTTGGCCATGTTCTTCTACGAGATCATCCCTGAGTGGATCTTCCCATGGCTTGTGGGTTTCTCCATTCCATGTTTGGCTGCACCAAACTCCCACGTTGTTTCCAGAATCTTTGGTGGAAGTAATGGTAACGAGGGATTGGGTCTCCTTTCTTTCTGTTTTGATTGGAACTACGTTGCTTCTACCGCCAACCCGCTTACTGTGCCTTTGGTTGCCACCATGAACAACATTGCCGGTTACTTCCTCTGTATTGTTGTTTTCTGTGGTGTCTACTGGGGTAACGTTTGGAAGTCCAAAAGCTTCCCATTTATGTCACAATCGCTTTACTACGAAGATTCGTCTCCAGGTAACTACCTTGTTTACAACCAGACCGCAATTCTTACCAACAACATCCTTGACCAAGACAAATTAGCCGTCGAGGGTATTCCTTTCATGACTGGTACTTATTCTGTCTATTTGATGGCAACCAATCTTTCTGTTGGTGCTACTATCACCCATATGTTGCTGTTCAACTACGACGAGCTATCCCCGGCCTTCTACTGGGTCAAGACTCTGAAAAATTCTATCCTGAATATCAAGAAATATTTTAACGTTGAAACACTCAAGTTCTGGAAAACCATCGGCTCCGACCCAAGATTGAATGCTGATGGTACTTTGCCAGAGATCTACAACGACTCGCACATGAGAGCCATGCTTAGATACCCAGAGGTGCCAACATACTGGTACATGCTCACCTTTGTTCTCTCCTTGATGGTTTCACTTGTTTGCTTGTACAAGGCAGATTCTGGACTTCCATGGTACATGCTTATCTTCGCCATCGCTTTGTCTTACCCTTTGATTCTGTTCCTTGGTGGTTTGGTTGCTATCTTTGGTTTCGGAGGAACCCAGATGCAAACTGTTGTGCAAATGATTGGAGGTTTCACCATGCCAAAACCATCTCCTCTTGCCAACATGTACTTCACATTGTATGGATATAATTCCGTCGGTCAGGGTTTTGCCTTGTTGCAAGATTTGAAGCAAGGTCAATACGTGAAATTGCCTCCAAAAGACACGTTCGCCGCTCAAATGATTGGTACCATCATTGGATCCATTTTTAACTACATCATGATGAACTCTATTGTCGATTCCCAATTCGATCTCTTGAAAGATATTGAAGCCACGTCTGTGATTTGGTCTGGTCAAAATGTTCAACAATATAACACTCAAGGTATTGCCTGGGGTGCTCTTGCAAAGGAAATGTTCACCATGGGTAAAACTTATTACATCATTCCATTGGCTTTGGTCATTGGTTTGGGTCTTCCATTGCCATTCTACTTAGGTCACCGCTTGAGACCAACTTGGGGTTTCCAAAACATCAACACCCCAATGCTGATTTGGTACATGGGATGGTTATGTGTTGGTGTTAACTCTTCGATCACCTCGTATTTCATTGCCGCTTTGATCTCCCAATTCTACATCAGAAAGTACAAGCCTAACTACTTCAAGAAGTACAACTATATTGTTGCATCTGGTTTGATTGGAGGAGCTCAAGTTGCCATCTTTGTGCTTTCGTTCGCCATCTTTGGTGCTGGTGGTGCAAACACTACTCACAACTTCCCTAGATGGTGGGGTAACCTCAATGGCGCCACTGGTATCGACGAGAACTTCGACCACTGCGCTTTCACAAACAGCGACTGATTAACTTTAACTTGTAAACAGACTAATATATCGACTCTGTGTATTTAAAGTATTGAGCTTTCTATAATTTCAGTTTGTTCATCATGGTTCATTGCGTCTTGTAGACTTTCCACTCCGAAATACTTATTTGTTTCCATGGCAAGCTCTTCCTCGCTATTTGTAGATTTGAATTTCACAGTTCCGTTGAACCTCCCAAACTTCACGTCCTCATAGTCCATGACCAAACTACCAAACACGTCTAGCCGTATTTCTTCGTTTTCTTGAATGAATTTGGAAAATTGCACTCGCTTGTTGTTATACACAAATGCAAACGGCTTGCACGTTTCCACTTCCATTTGGGCCATGGGATCGTCCGTCGTAATTTGCCTGCTGTTTTCTGAGGGGATTGGAATTTCCTTGACCTCATATCTTTCGGTTTCCGTTGAAGGTAGTTCGAGTTTATGGATAATGGCTCCCACTTTCGCATCCACGACAATGAGATTTCCCGTTTCGGTTAAAGCCAAGAGCTCATGAGTATACACACGGACCTCTGAAGGACCAGACTTTAAAATCAGCCCAATTTTCTTCACTCCAGAGTTCGACAGACACCAGTCCCAGATCCCACTATCGGAAGCATCATCAGATGTCGACTGACTAGCGGATCGGCCTTGTAAGATGTTTGCCAAGTTCTCATTTCCAAAAGAATGAATTGATCCACTCACCTTGCTCAAGAGTACGAGCGATTGATTGCTGCTTGTCCAAAGAGTATCAGATATCACTGCTGACGTTTTTCCACGTCTATACTTGTCCATCAACGTCAATTCCTTGTCATATTTGGAGTAATCCCAAATGTAAATATCATCTCCCCTGTTCGACACTGTGGCCAGCATCAAGTCAAATCTGGACATTGTAACAGTAGAACATCCATCAGGAGGCGAAAAACAAAACACGGGTTTTTTGTTTGAAAGGTCCACCATCATCATGTAATTGGAACTAACATTTAACGTATTGTGAATTGTCACCAGCATCTCTCGGAAATTCTGGTTTCTCAACAACTCCTCTTCCTCCTCTCCGGATCCAGGTCGGTAATCAGATATCTGACTGCCATTCTCTTTGGTGAACATCCTCTTTATTTTGGTTTGTGAGATTTCGGAAACCATCAACACCGAATCCAATGCAGTCTTGGAAAGGCTTTTCCAAATCTTATTGAGTAGCGATAATTGTTTTGCAAGTCTTAATGGGGTAATAGAGTGTTTTGGTTGCCATTGCTTTAACATTTTGTCTCGTGGCGAAGCGTTGTAAACCATCCAATTACCACTAATGTCAAAAACGGGTTCATTGTTGCTCAGTTTGCAATCGTATTTGCAATGTAGCTTATAGTCCGACATAGTGAAAACACTGATTTCTCCAGATGAATTACAAAGACCAAAATACTGATCTGAGCCCATTGATTTGACAGTAAAATTTAACTCTCCCTCTGCAATCTTATATTCAAGATCAGTCACCAAATTCTGAGTTAAATCCACCACTTTGAACTGCAATTCCTTGTAAACATTTCGTACCAAAGCTAAGACAATGTAATCGAGTGTTTTTCTCTTCCCTGTAAGAGGATAGATTCTGAGAACCATGCCTCTATCAACCACGTTAGGTATCTTTGCCATGAGATAAAGGGAACCAGTTGCCTTTAAATCGGAGGGATGAATCCAATCCCAAACCTCAATGCTGTTTTCAAAGCCAAGATATACCTCTCCATCAGCACCAAACTCTTTAAGTGTCTTGGTAGATGTCTTTTGTTCGGAGTTCCCGTCTCCTTCTCCCTCTACACGTCCTCTAACCTTCGACCAAAGCATCATTCCCCTGGACCCATTGGATCCTGAGGTTAAATTAAGTGGTACTCTGTTGATCTTGAATGGTTGACCGTTTGCGTCATACAGACCAGAAAAAGACACCATATCAAAATGATAATTAAATGTTATGTTACGTCAAATATTCTTCTTGCTCTTATCGATCCGCCAATACTTTTCCGTGTCACCAACGGCTGTCGAAGAAAAAAATTGCTAACACGAAAACTCAAATCATCTTCAATGTCTTCTGCAATTCAGCTTTTGAACCCCAAAGCCGAGTCCATTCGTAGACAACAGGCTTTGCAGGTCAATATTTCTGCAGCCCAAGGTCTACAAGATGTGCTGAGTACCAACCTTGGTCCTAAGGGTACCCTCAAGATGTTGGTGGACGGCGCCGGCAGTATTAAGATTACCAAGGATGGCAAAGTTTTGTTGAACGAAATGCAAATCCAGTCTCCTACTGCTGTGATGATTGCCCGTGCTGCGTCTGCTCAAGACGAGATCACAGGAGATGGAACCACTACTGTTGTACTTCTTGTTGGTGAGTTGTTAAGACAGGCTGAGCGTTTTTTGAACGAGGGAATTCATCCTAGAGTTTTGACTGATGGATTTGATGCTGCAAGAGAACAAACCCTGGAGTTCCTGAACTCATTTGTTACCAAGCCACAGGATATTGATAGAGAATTGCTTTTACAAGTCGCCAGATCTTCGCTGGCCACCAAGGTGAATCAAGAGCTTACTGACGTGCTCACACCGATCGTCACGGACGCTGTACTAAGTGTGAAAGAGAATGAAAGCTTAGATTTGCATATGATCGAGATCATGTCCATGATGCATGAGACTGCAAAAGACACCAAGTTCATCAAGGGATTGGTGCTGGACCATGGAGCAAGACACCCAGACATGCCAAAAAGAGTTGAAAACGCATATATTTTGATCTTGAACGTGTCTTTGGAATATGAGAAAACTGAGGTGAATTCTGGTTTCTATTACTCGTCGGCAGACCAAAGAGAAAAGCTTGTTGCTAGTGAACGTAAATTCGTGGATGACAAGCTCAAGAAAATTGTGGATTTGAAGAATGAGGTCTGCGGTAACGATCCTACCAAGGGATTTGTGGTGATCAATCAAAAAGGTATTGATCCAATGTCTTTGGATGTTCTTGCCAAGAATAACATTTTGGCCTTGAGAAGAGCAAAGAGAAGAAACATGGAGAGATTGCAGTTGGTTTGTGGTGGAGAGGCCCAAAATTCTGTGGATGATTTGACTCCTGGTATTTTGGGATTCTCCGGTTTGGTTTATGAGCAAACCATTGGAGAGGAAAAGTTCACATTTGTGACCGAAAATGCAGACCCTAAATCATGCACCATTTTGATCAAGGGAGCACACAATCACGTTGTTCAGCAGACAAAAGATGCCATCAGAGACGGATTACGTGCTGTTGCAAACGTTATCAAGGATAACATGCTTGTTCCAGGAGCAGGAGCGTTCTATCTGTCTGCTTCCAAACACATTTTAGAGACCAAAGTCAACCGGGGAAAATTAAAGCCTGGAATTAAAGCGTTCTCGGACGCATTGCTTGTGATACCAAAAACTTTGGCAAAGAACTCTGGACTGGATGCCCTTGAGGCCATCTCTTCTTGCCAAGATGAAATCGAGGAGGGACAAATTGTCGGAATCGACCTAAATTCCGGTGAGCCAATGGATCCTACCATTGACGGGATCTGGGACTCGTTCCGGGTAATCAGAAACGCCATTTCGTCCGCGACCGGAATCGCCTCGAATTTGCTGCTTTGTGACGAACTCCTCAAGGCTGGCCGGTCTTCGTTGAAAGATCAGTCACAGTAACGATATACATACACACGTACACGTAATATATCACGTAATCCTAAGAATTTTGAAATGCCGTGCTTGCTGACAAAACCCTGGACTCTCATTGGTTGAGGGTTACAGCTAAATAGCCGAGCCAGTAGCTGAATCCGGTAATTGATCTAATTTTGGATAGAAATCCTCTATTATAGTTCGGCCGTAACTCCGGATTTGGAGTTTATGAGAGCTACACATAGCAGATGAATTGATTGATTTACTTCAGATCTCAAGAGCAAACAAAATTTTAATCGACTATGCCTTCTCAAGTTTGCGTAAATTGCAAGACCACCAAAACACCCCTTTGGCGACGTATTCCTGACGGTTCGTTGACATGCAACGCTTGCGGATTATACTACAAGGCTAATAACTCACATCGCCCGGTGGGGCTGAAAAAACCACCTACTTTGGTATCGGTATCAGAGGAATCCCTCCAGACGGGATCATGTAAAGGAGATGGCCATTGCAATGGGATGGGTGGAGCAAATACGTGCCAGACTTGTCCGTCATTTAATAATAGAGTATTGATGAGCCCCGCTCCTGGTGACAGGTCGGGAATTATGAAACGAGAACGCGCAACTGAGGACACTATGGCAGTTGCCTGCACAAATTGTTCAACCACGGTTACTCCCTTGTGGCGTCGCGATGAGATAGGTCAGACGATTTGTAACGCGTGTGGGTTGTATTACAAGTTACATGGTTTGCATCGACCGGTGAAGCTGAAAAAGTCAACTATTAAGAGACGGAGGAAAGCAGCGGAAGTTCAGGTCGGTGGGAAACCAGAAAAGAGCGTATCTGTTTCCAATCCAATAGCTATCGATTTCACAACAACATTCAGCAAACCAAAAACATGTCCTACGCCGATTACCATAACATCATTGCTGACCGAGGACAAACCGATTATATAATATTCAAGGACTATCGTCGCGCGTACAGCTTTTTTTTCAGCTAAGAATATTTGTCTAGTAAGCAGGTCACATGGCACATGAAACACGCAGATTGGGGCTCTAGAGGAGATCGTAAGGACGCTCCAGCTGAATTGAAATCTAACTTACGTCAGATAAAGCTGCGCGCATTTCCCCATCGATACGACCCAATACAGAAATCTTTGGCAGATAATGAGAAGGCCACAAGCATTAATTCCACCGAAAGACGTGAGAAGGTGAAAATCGACCTGGGCGAGCCTCTACCATTGCAATATACCACCTCATCAGCCCATCGCCGTTCGAATTCGCAACTGTTATCGACTAAAGACGCGTCTTTGTCTCAAATCACTTCTGTTCTCAGTCCACCCCCACGCACCTTGCAATCCAGGATCACTCGTCGCAGTCAACTATATGAGAGTTTGCGTTTGTTTCACGAAGATCCGAACGAACGACCGTTGTCTGTTGAGGAGAAATCGCCGGTGCCCGAAAAAACGAATAATATAGATATTAAAAGGGAAGATAGACTCAGAAACCTACGTGAAGTGCTTCTAAGGACCAAAGGTACAGAAAAGAGCCACAAGCCAGAAGATTCGAACGAATTTCTTGTCAATGACAAAAAGCCGAAGGAAATGTACAATGAGATAGCACATCTGGAAGAGACCTATACGACCTCTGAATTAGCTCGAAACTCCAGTCACACCACTAGGAGAGCAATTCAGACAATATTCGTACTTATAGGGTCTTTCCTCCTGCTCTCATACCTTGTATCCGACTAGATTACCATTGTATAATAAAAGGACTATCGACGCGCCGCTAAACTTTTAAAGCTGCCATCTGTAGGATGTGTCACTCTTATCGTGTGTCAAGAATTAATTTGCCCTTATCGAGGGAAAAACAAACTACCTAACCTAGCGATATTTACCAAGTATAAACATCACAAAGACCATCGTTGACATTCAAAGGGCGACTATTATTTAAACTGCAATGAGATCGCAATTCAAAGACGAACACCCTTTCGGTAAGTATTTTGGCGCATACGACGGCTAACATTGTAAGAACGTAGAAAGGCTGAGGCATCCAGAATTAGAGGGAAATTCCTTGACAGAATCCCTGTGATTTGTGAGAAAGTTGAAGAAAGTGACATTCCAGAGATTGACAAGCGCAAATACTTGGTGCCTTCGGACTTGACCGTGGGGCAATTTGTTTACGTGATCAGGAAAAGAATCATGTTACCATCAGAAAAGGCTATTTTCATTTTTGTGAATGATATTCTTCCTCCGACCGCATCCCTTATGAGTTCTATCTACGAGCAGTACAAGGACGAAGATGGATTTTTGTATATTTTGTACAGCGGGGAAAATACGTTCGGACAATTGGAAGGAGTTGAAGCGCTTTAAGGCAAAAAGGGGACGTCGCAGTTCACTTCAATTGATTTTAACGTTTTGGCACAGTTTTTCCTTCAATTTCTCCTCTATTGATTTGGGTTCGAATTTCCCTTCACTAGCTCTCATGCAAAGTCCAATGAGGTAATGGATTTTTTTCGTGTCACCGTCTTCAATCAGGCTGACCACGTTGGAATTCTGCTCAATAACTTCGTTAATTACCTGGTCTAAGAGTTCAAGATGATCTGTTTTGGACAAATCGAAATCTTCAAGAAGTTGAGCAATTGATAAAGTTTGGTCTTGTGGATTATTGATCAGATGTCTCAAGAGCAATTTGGCATTCTTTTTGGTCAAATGTCCATTCTTAAGGGCTGCTAGCAGCTCCACAAACTTTTGCACTCCAATCACCTGCTCGTGAAATTCCATATTCGATTTGGACAGACATCCAAGTAGTTCGTGTGTGAGCCAGTTTATAGGATTTTCTATCCCGTTTTTAACACATTTATCGTATAATTCCAAGTAATATGACATCAACTGTTTGTTTCCAAGCAGAACATTGGCATCACGAAGTTTCAAATTGTACTTTCTAATCAATTCCTCCAATTTTTCGTCGATCGAAGGTGGCAGTGTAGCACGAACCTTGGGCACTATATCTTGCAAATCTAACCTGATTTCTGGCAATTCTGGGTCTGGCATATATCTGTAATCAATAGCATTCTCTTTAGAACGCAACTTATAAGTCTTCTTCCCATCCCATCCTCGTGTTTCTACCTCATCTATAGATCCACCTTCTTTAATTATTTTGCACTGTCTCTTATATTCATATCTGATTGCCGCGACTATAGCGGAGGTGGTCGGAAGGTTCTTTATCTCAATTCGACTATGATCATCCACAGATAAATTAACGTCAACACGGATTGCTCCGGTTTCAAGTTCTCCCGTGCAAACGTCAAGGTTTACTAACACTTGTTGAAATTTCTTGATAAATGCTCGAACTTGCTCCAGGCTCGAGAAATCTGGCTTCGTGACCATTTCAATAAGGGGAATATTGGATCGATTGAAATCCACATTACTTTCAAGATCCAATTTGTACAAAGTACGGCCTGTATCCTGTTCGATTTGCAATTGTTCAATACGAATTGTTTTTTCCTCTGGTAAATCGTACTTGGTTAGCTGAAGATATCCGTCTTTGGCTATAGGTCGATAATGTTGAGTGATCTGATATCCGAGAGGTTGATCTCCATAAAAGTAATGTTTGCGGTCAAATGACGAAACTGGACTAACCTGGCAATTTAAGGCTAGTGCTGTCTTTAAGGCATATAGTAATGGCTCTTTATTTAAAACAGGCTGAGTACCGGGTAAACTGAGGTCAAAAAAGGATGAAGTCGTATTCGGTCGAACATCCAATAGAGAAGTGGTATTTTTGGAAAGTGAGAACAGTTTCCTGTTGGTTTTTAATTGTGTATGTAATTCGAGCCCAACTTTCAGCATAATTGATATTTTTTTCCCTTGATTTATTTCTATTTATTTCCATGTCATGGGTTGGGACAACAATAGTATTTTCCAAGAAACTGGTTGAAGGATTCCATCTGGGGATTGATTTATTCTTCTTTGATCATTCAAATGATGGCATTTTTCATGGAATCAAACAGATTCCCGACGGAATACACTTGGTTCATTTAACTAATCAATTGAGTAACATGAGAACAGCCAGGTATATAAAATGTCGAGATCGCGAGGTTGTGGTGATGGACATTGTTGAGGGTGAACTTTCAGTTGAAAGTGTAAGTGTTGAAAACAGATTGGAATATGGATCAGGGCGACCGTTGCAATTGGAACAGCTGCTACCATATATGGTCAATTATTCCAAATTCACTAGCAATGAATGGCCAAAGATCGGTCTCGATATACCTTACGATAAGTTTGTGGCGTCTGAAAGTGAATTTTGCAGCGATCTAGTGACAACTTCGGACTCTTCCACTGCAGAATTATTGGAGTTGCAGAAGGTGATTGACTTTGATATGAAACAGCAGAATGGAGAGCTGAAATTGAGTATACTTGATCCGAAATCAGTGCTGAAGCACAAAAAGATTGATCTACAGAAATTTGCTGTGGACAAGTCGGATTACTTCAAGCTTGTACTCTCTCCAAGCGAGTTCCTTCGCCAGCACAAGTTTTGTTTTGTTGGACTTCTTATCCTAAACAACTTTTGCTGTTTACAACAATGGTACAATTTGACTAACCTAGCACTCGAATGTGTTGAACTAGTCATTGAAACTACTGCATTTTATGTTCAATTTCTTGAGTTGTTGCAATTGCAATTGCAACTTATCCGGACACATACTGAGGAGTTTGTGGACCCAAAGATTTTGACAAGTGGCTTGCAAGTCTTTATGACCAACATGGAAGTATTTCCATATCAGATTCAGTTTAAATTTGCGTCGTTGGTTCAATCACTCGAGAGAGAGTTTGATATATCAATTACTTATCAATTAGACGATACGAGCGAAACAGAATCTAACTAGCTGAGAAAGCTTGCACTCTGTGTACATTTAGTCATTCGACATAATCTTCCATTTTGAGATGCATAGAAGTTCATTTTGGTTGCAGTTGATTAATAAATGGTCGATTGTAATCGGAACGGATGTCTATTGTAACTTGATCAGCTTGAACTTGATTTGATATTCCATCTGGTAAATGCGAATACAGATTATTATCTCTTCTTATGGCCCAAATGAACCAAAGAAGCAAGAATAGCGATATCACAGTCATTAGCAAGACGTACGAATAAAATAAGATCTATGTGGTCATGGTTGTGACAACCATGGTAAAATTCAATCACTGCTATAGAAGCTCAGATTTGAGCTTACTCTGAACCTTCAATTTGTCATTGACGTTCAAGGTAGGGTCACAAATCCATTCGCATCCTTTATATATTGACGGAATACCATTGGGAGCTACCTTTAATGTATACTTGCCGGGAACTCCTTTTGCACGGATCCAGATTCGGTTGTCGAACAATTGCCAATTGGACCAGTCCTCGTTCACAAGCAGGTCATTCTCCACTGAGATTTTGAATTTATCGATTGCCCTGGTGATAAGGAGGTGTATGTCATTTCCATACACTACTCTAAATAAACACTTGAGCATTGTGAATTTTTCGGGAACTGAGCGGTCGTGAATCGATTCTGCTAAAGAATAATCATTTCGAAGAACGGTGGCATTTTTGGAGTCCAAAGTAGTATATCGATGTTGGTAATCAGATGCGGCGGAAACGTAGTATATTTTTTCAAATAGAAATCGATCAATTGATATCAATGAATAGCGGTCAAACACTCTTGGGGGTATTTTAATAGACATCTTTAAAGTTTTCGGACACATTGAAACTGTACAATCAGTTTGTAGGTTCTTGATGTCCTGTCTGATGGTATCAACAACACTTTGAACTTGTAAAAGTAAATTCTTGACATTAGCTTTATCAATTGTTCCTTCTTCCAAATACTTTCGTATTCGGTTTCGGATTGTTATGGGCTCATAATTAGTGTGATCCTCAAACCATGATAACCCATTTGCTAGTGCATACTCGTAAATTTCATTCTTGTCGATATCAAGAAGTGGTCTTAAAACATGAACTGTGTCAGCAAAATCATCAAGAGGAAATTTAGACTCACTACCCATTCCTGCCAGGCCAAATAAAGTAGAGTTGGAATGTAAACGCATCAAAAGTGTCTCTAGTTGATCATTCATATGATGTGCCACCAATAATCGGTTTATCCCAAGACCCTTTAACTGTTCACCTATTAATCTGTATCTCCAAGTGCGCCCCTCTCGTTCAAATTGTTTTGGAGATAAAGTCACAGGAATACGCAGAATGTGGTGTTCAATACCCATTCCACGCACCAGTCGGCCGATATCGGCGGCTTCCTTATCACTTCCAACACGAAGGCCATGATCTACAGTGAAAGCGTGAATTGGAGCATTATTCGTAGACCTTTTTCGCCATTTTTGAACCAAGTCCAATAACACCATTGAATCAACCCCTCCTGAAAGAGCTACTCCAAGCTTACAATCGGGTACTCGATTGAATAATTTTGCTAATCTATTTCCCAAAGACATTCATACTTAAATTTAAAAATTTAGAGTAGTTAAGCTTGTTGTAGTCGAAAGAAAAAAGTCAAAGTGTCGTTGTAATTTCTAGTCTTGTAAATAATTACTAGATTGGGTTTGAGTAAGACCATAATACTATATCTAGAGATTCTATGGAAGGATAAGGACAGTTTACGATAAAGGATTCCAATACAGGTGATTTGGTCGGGCAATTGATTGGAGATCAGAAAAGCTCATTTGGTATCAATTTACCTCAGGTTAGGTTGCACCAAAGGCCTATAATTACTCTTATAAGTCTACGTCTACTTTTATTACTAAAACTTTAAAATCATAGAAGTTAATCAACTTGCTTTCGGCTTCTTCTCAATATTTGCTTGCGATTTAAGGCTTTCCAATAATAGTTCAGGCCAGAGCTCCCATAGGATCGTAGTAAGGTAAAACCTTGTAGTCCTTACTCTTCCAGAACTCGGTTAATTTGGACGAGGTGTACTTCTCGGAAGTGACCACCTGGAAAACGTACTCATCGAACCATCTATCACTCATAACAAAGTATCCTTTATGGCTACCATATTCACCCCAAGAATTCTCCACCTTCCAGCGAACTGGTTTTCCGTCGACAATGTGGACTCCAACAAGAACCATCGCATGGGTCATTTGAGAAGATCCCGACATCAAACGCTGTTTCTTAGTCAAATTCATGCCAGTGCCAAAACCAAGTTTGTAATCCCAAGAGTCCACATCCAAAAGACCAATATCGTTACTGTGGAACTTTCCAACGTCAGACCCAAAGAAAACAGGCTTGTTATCCTTTAACATTGCAATTGCAGCCTGTTTAAGGTTGTCAATCGAGGTATTGACGTATTCGATAGGCTTGCCACCCTCGATATTACCAAGCTTCTCAACGGTGTACAATCCCTCGTCGTTTCTGGGATCATGAATCAATGAGAAGTACTTGGATACATCGATTTCCAACAAGTCATTGTAAACTCCCAAAGGAGTAGTCTTGACCGAATGGAAATTACCGAACTTGTCCTTGTATTCCCAGACAAGAGAATCGGTTGGTTTTGGAGGAATTCCCAGGGTCAAAGCCAAGATGTTGTAAATCTCATTCAACATGCTCTCCTTCACACCTGCAATATCGGTGGGTTTCTCACTCTTACTGAGTTTACGCAGGATCAGGGCAAATTCACGTAATTTGTTGTCCACAAGATAATCTAGACCGCTGGAACTGGTAGAAGAAGCAGAATCCGGGTAGATAGATTTTGGAACCAACCCATAAGTCTGCACAAGATTGACCACCATATCCCACTGGCCTCCATCATTCTCTGGGGTTGTCAACAAATATTGAACCAGTCTAGATTCTAAGTCGTCGTCAACGCACTCCAAAATGCGATTCAAAAACCAATTACATTTCTCCAACTTGTCGTAGAAAAATAAGTAGTTTTGAGAGAACTCAAACGAATCTAAGTGGTATTTGGCTTTCATAGATTCCTTAAACACGTTAGTGGAAGCAAACAGCCAACATCTACCCGAAGATTTTTGATTGGTGATGGGAGCACCTTCAAACTTGACGTTAACGTTAAACAAATCCACATTATCCAGGTTCATCTTTGCAGTGTTAGCAATGATCTTGGTGATATCGTTTCCAGTGAAACAATTTAAGGCCAACTGGTTTTTTGGGTCAGAGAGCAGATTTGCCTCCCATTTGTTAAGATTAGAAAGACCCAAAGGTGATTCTTCATCTGAATCTTGTTTACCAAGACGCATTTGGAGTTTCATGAGCAACTCGTCGTCATCGCGAGTGCCTTTGACTGGTGTATATTTTGGTTCGGCTAGTTTAGATGTTTGAGAACCCATAAAGAAACGGAGATAAGGATTTTTTTGGCTTGATAAAAAAATAATGGTACTGGTTATAAGAAATTCAAAAAAAATAATTACCCCACCATTTCTGATTATGATTCGAATACAGTCTAAGATATTTACCAGGTGTAGCTCATTGACTGCAACTGGAAAATCATCGAATCTTTTCTATTTCCCATCCAATACGCCAGTTCCTGGATATATGACCAAATTTGTTACTTATGCTAGTGAAAAACTCAAGTCTCAAAATCTTTCAGATCGTAGATTTCTGGACCACAGGATACAGTTATTATCTCAAGCTAAAAGTTCCTTGATTCCCCAAAGAGTGCAGAATTGGTCTTTACCTTCAAATAAAGTTGAGCCTGAACTTGTCAACACGTTTGTCGACTCAATTACATCATTCAGACCTCCTCCCCCTCAAGTTGCCAAGGTTCTTGAAGTCATTAATCTGAAAGTCTTACGAACAAGGAATCTAGAACTTCTCACTTCAGAATCTGTACAGAAACTGGTTGTGTTTCTTCATAGTTATAATCGGTGTGCCACAATGATGAACTTGATATTCGACTTGTCTCCCTCGGTTGGAATCAAACCGGAGATTAAGTGGATAAATCTAGTGTTGAATTCGGCCATCTTTATTCCCCAGAACTACAGACCTACAATCGTCGATAGATGTGTGGAAAAGATAATAGAATACGATTTGCTGCCAACTTTGGCGACTTGGACTTTCATGCTTCGATTGCTACCAAAAGATGCTGCCAAAAAACTTCTTACTATCATGTTGGAGTTGAAACTTCCACTTCAACGAGCAATCTGGCAGATTATGGAACTCAAGCGTGATGAATTGACAACCCCCCAAGAAACAATCAACTTTTTCAGAAGCCACCCTGCATCCTTCTGCCAAAGATCCGGGAGTTTGTATCTGCTCAATTATATCAAGATCTATTCATTCCACTATAAACTGGAGCCTCTCATCAAATCTGTTGATATGCATAGACAATCACGACCATTGAAAGCTTCTCATTTGAATCAACTGATTGTTCAACCGTCTTATAATGGTGAAATGTATAGAAGTATCTCACTACTACAATACTTCGATTCGAAATCACCAATCTCACCCCTCAATCAATCTTTGATCTTCAACAAACTTTTAAAGATCCACTTACAAGCCCCTCAAACAAAGAATTACTTTACAGTCCTTCGTTTCTTGTTGCACAACTCTCAACGTCAAGAAAGTTTTAAGAAAGCAATCAAACTCCAACTCACCTTGAGAAACTGTCAACAAGATATTTCCGAAATAATGTCTCCTTGCCCTGATTTATCGAATGAAATAAAGAAAGGTCTAACATGGACATCACCGATGGAACCAAGTTCTGCTACCTACATGAAATATGCTCGCCTATTTATTTAACTTGCGTTATTAATTACCAATGAAAATTAATCGATCTATCTTATAATGCACATTAGTTCCCAACTTGAGTTTTTCTATGCTCCTTACTTCTTCTCGCAGCTCTTCCTTCAGGGTTTCTAGGCTTCTTCTTTCCACTAGCACCAATTCCGTTCTTGATCCCCTTGACGCGAACACCTTTCTTTGCTCTTTCTCCTTCCAAAATCACCTTTCCTGATTTCACAGCTGAGCCAAGCTTTCTATCTTTGATTGGTGCAGCTTTTTGAGTTTTGCAACGAGTGATTCTCAATTCTCTTGGTTTCTTTGAAGTCGTTAATGTCTGTTTGTTTTGCAATAATGCCTTGGAAACATAATTGCTATCGATAAATTGCACAATGGCAAATCCTTTTCCGTAATTTGTCTTCGAATCTCTCACCAATCTCACGTTAGAAATCACATTTGTACCATCTGAAGAACATTTTTCATTAAAGAACTTCCACAATGATTCTTCAGTCTCTTCGAAATCCAAATTTCCAACAAACACAGATAACCTGTTGTCGTGTTTGAGTTCTTTAACAACATGATCAACTCTTAAATGATGATCCATGAACACTGTTCCATTCAATTCCACAGCTTTCAAAGAGTCAGCTTCATTGACGAAAACCATGTAACAATTAGTGGTATCTCCTTCTTTAACATCATTTAGAATGTATGCAGCTTTACGAGGTAAGCTGGATTGGACAGCAAATGATCTGAATCTCATAGATTCAATTTCTCCATATGGTTTGAAGAGAGTTTTCAAATTCTTGGTATCTTTCTTTGACGAAAGTATGGAGGTTGGAAGATTTCCAATAAAGACAGTGCGCTTGTTTTTTTCCTTCTCTTCAGCAGGATCTATTCTTGGTCCGCTAGAAGGTTTACCAGCTGCTTCGTTACGAGCTTTGGCAAAATCTGCTGCTCTTTTTGCTCTTTTAGACGACTTTTCTTTCGTATTTTCTCCCTCTTGTTCCCCTTCATCTTTGGGCACTTCGACTAAAGTCCGTTTGCGAGCAATCAGGTCTTTATTGTCGACTCTGGAAGGCTGTGCAAACAATGTAGCTAGTGAATCAGACATTACAGATACTAAGATAAATTTTTTTTTGATAGCCATTTAGTTCTACACTACCTGTGTTTATTATAATTCCAACACTGTGTTTCCATGGGGGAAGCTTTTGAACCAGAAGAAAATAAAACGACTAAAACTAAGGTCAGAAAGAACTCATCCAGTGAACTCAGTGAGATCAATTCATCAGAGGTAGAAACCGACAGAATGGAAGGCGTTGAAGATAGTGAGCTTTCGAAACTTGCCGAGTCAAACAAGCAAGAAGATGAGAAGGTGAAACTCAGCGGGGAGGATGACGAGGGAGAACAGGCAGAAGAGGAGTCTGGAATGGAGGAAGACCAAGAGGTTGGTTCAGATAAGGAGGAACAAAATGGAGGCAAAGATGAGGCAGAGGAAGAGAACGAACGGGTCAGATTGGCTGCATTGGAGGAGATGAAGAACATAGAAGTTGAATTTGCGCTACTAAAAGACCAACTATATGATACACAGATGAATAAGCTCATGTTTGAGCTAGAATTATGCAACAGCAACAGACATCCCGATTTCTTAACTTATCAAAGTCTAATAGAAGACAGCTTTCAAGCCAAGATGGGGCGGTATGTGAACCTTCAAAAATACAAACTCAAGTGTTTGGATATTCAAACCCGGGCCACACGAGTGGCAATCCACCAACAATTCATGAAAAATTGTCAGGATCTCAAGAGCGATGAGATCATGCAAATAACGTCCAATTGGTACGAAATTAACAAGGAACGACGCGCCATGGATAACGTGACCTTAAGTTTACCAGATTACTACCAATACAATAGCGAAATTACGGCGGAGAACGTGAATTCGCAAGAAGCCATCAACCAACTGGTTGTTCAAAGGAACGCGCTGTATCACGAACTCAGCAATCTCCAAGGCATTGAAAGATACACTGGAGGACTTCCCAGTTCACTGAACAACTTGAAAAGTTGTACAAACGAAGAAATCCAACAGGACCTAAAAGAAATGAACTTGGTGTGAGAATATAGGTACTTATTGTATTTCATTAGCTAGTTGTTCTAATAAAGTTTCAACTTAGAACCAGAGGATGCTTTTCCGTGCTGGACAGGGTTGTAGGTAATGGAGAACTCTCCAAGGTAGTGACCAACCATCTCTGGCTTGACCTCGATGGTGTTGAACACCTTACCGTTGTAGATTCCAATAAGAGAGCCGATCATTTCTGGCATAACAATCATGTTTCTGAGATGAGTCTTGACAAGGGCTGGCTTCTCGTTTGGACCAGCAGCAAGCTTAGCAGCTCTCAACTTCTTGATCAAACCCATTGGCTTGGTACCAAGACCTCTGGAAAATCTTCTTCTAACTCTGGCATGGCACAATTTGGCGAAGTCCTCGTTGGACAACTCCAAGAGGTCGGCAAGATCAACTCCCTTGAAAGAGAAAGTCTTGAAGGTTCTCTTCTTCTTTTGTTCGACTTCAGACATGGTGTTTATGTTGAATAGTTAGACTTTAAAAAATCCATGAAAAATCTTTGCACTTTGCGGCCAGGGCTCACCTCGAGACACCTAACACCACCCATACTTTTTACCACCAAAAATTTGTGACTGCGTCGTGTGCCTTACTGAAAATTTTCCAGTGAGGTGCAAGGTGTCAAGCACAAATATTCGAAAATCAATATATTCGACATAGCACAACAAGTAAGTACCGTCTTGCCATGAAAGGTTACAAATGGCCATGAAATGGGTCTATATGACTCATCTAGACTATGGTCAGTAATCTATGGCTTTCTAGGCCCTCAACTAACGCTTCAGTGAAATATCTTGCTGCTTACCTCTTGCTCGCTCAGGCTGGAAATGCCTCGCCATCTGCTGCCGATGTTACCAAGGTTCTTGAATCCGTTGGTATCGAGGTTGAATCTGACAAATTAGACAAACTCATTGCTGAACTCGAAGGCAAATCCGTCGAGGAGCTCATTGCTGAAGGAACTGAGAAAATGTCCAGCGTCCCAACTGGAGCACCAGCCGCTGCTGCTGCCGGTGCTACTGCTGCCGGTGCCTCTGATGCTGCTGCTGAAGAGGAGGCTGCTGCTGAGGACGAAGAAGAAGAAGATGATGACATGGGTTTCGGTCTCTTCGACTAGACTAATACACAACTGCTTATGTAATCAGAAACAAAACTCAGATCTCCACAGAGCCTTGTAAAAAAAAGGGCAATATCCTTACCGCCTATACTTTAAATACCATGTCCTCTATAACTGATGCCGTTTCCTCTCGTGTGTTAATGGAGGTTCTCAGACCATATACCATTGCCCTGGGAATTGTGCGATCTGGTGCCGCACAATTCCCCATTCAAGGGGTGATATACTTCTTCCAGAACCCAGAGTTGTGGCCTGTCTATGTCCGATTGGTGTTCCCCATTCTGGTTGTCCATGCTTCCGTATTTCTTTCTGTGTTTTCTACCTTGTTTCTTCTCAATGTTTCAGTGGCCATGTGCTGTTGCGGTCCGATGGGACTTCTGGTGGGAGTAGGGGTCACTGCTCAAGAGGCCAATTTTGTCACAGGCTATATCCTGGATAATTACTTGATCCCACGACCACTAGATTCATTATTTGACACAATCTTGTGTCGCCAAGGTATGGAGAAGTTAGTGATCCCTGGAAAACTTAAACGTGTTGTTGGCCCTACCTTTGGAGATAGATTATTAGAAACTTCTTTATGGACCCCTGTCACGTTGCCAACAACCGTTTACGAGGCTTTGAGACCTGTCCTAATTAGTTTTATTCCAGTTTTTGGTCCAATAGCATTAAGTTTCAATAGTGCCGTTGCCAAAGGTGATAAGTATGAGAAACGATTCTACAGATTGGCCAGATTGAGAGGTCGTCAAGTCCGATACCTAATTAAGGAAAGAGAAGGAGACTACTGGAGTTTTGGATTCGTGGCTAACATTTTGGAAAGTATTCCTGTACTTGGCTCATTCTTCTTCTTTACAAACCAGATAGGAGGAGCTTTATTGGCTGCCAAATATTACAAGGAAGGAAGAACAGCTTTTTAAAAGATTCCCAGAAAGGGAAGTCCGAAGTCAAAATTTCCGGATTCAATCAGCTTACGAGATACGATCAAAACGGGTCTATTGTGTGCAAAAAAAAATCTATCATTGCAAATCTATACAGCCATGTCTCACTCAATCTCGCCACAAATGCAAAAGTTCCTGCATGAGTTGCCTAAGTGCGAACATCATGTCCACTTGGAAGGCACTCTCGGTCCAGATTTACTTTTTCCCCTCGCCAAAAGAAACAAATTGCAGCTTCCAGAAGGTTTCCCAAAGACCGTGGATGAGTTACAATACCGATATGATAACTTCAAAGATCTGCAAGACTTTTTAGATCTATATTATGTTGGAATGAGTGTTTTAATCACCGAACAAGATTTCTACGAGCTTGCTTGGGCATATTTCCAAAAAGCTCATGCCGATGGACTTCACCACGCAGAAACATTCTTTGATCCCCAAGGTCATTTAGAAAGAGGAATTAGCATGGAAACAGTTGTCGACGGGTTCAAGAGAGCCAGTGACCAGGCGGAAAAGGAATTGGGTATTACCACAAAATTGATCATGTGTCTTCTGAGACACCTTCCTGCTAAGGATGGCCTCAATACCATTCATTTGGCCAAGCCTTACTATCAAAAGGGATGGATTCACGGTATGGGTTTGGACTCTTCTGAAAAACCTTTCCCTCCCGAACTTTTTGAAGAGTGCTATAGTCATATGACAGAGCATCATCCAGAGGCGGTGTTGACTGCCCATGCAGGCGAAGAAGGCGGTCCAGAATATATTACCAAAGCTTTGGATCTATTGAAAGTCACCAGAATCGATCATGGTGTCAACTCCATTAAGGACTCTTCATTAATGGAAAGATTAGCACAGGAACAGATCATGTTGTCTCTGTGTCCAATGTCTAATTTGAAATTGCAGGTTGTCCAAGACATTGGAGAACTACCTATTCGTGAATGGATTGCTGCTGGTGTGCCATTTTCAATCAATTCTGATGACCCAGCATATTTTGGTGGCTACATACTCGACAACTATCTTGCAGTTCAATCTAAGTTTGGATTCGACATTCCTACTTGGAAACTCATTGCACAAAATGGTGTGAAGGGATCATATGTCGAACAGAATCGTAAGGATGAGTTGCTACAGTTAATTGATCAGGTGTGTGACAGACACGCTCACGTGGTGTAAGGGTGCAAATGGATCGGGAATAAATTTAATCCACGAAAAAGTAAATAAATCAAATAAACCATGAGTTCATTAGCACTTCGGATACTGAATTCCAACCAGAGTTGTCAAAGAGATCAGAATCTAGACCTTCGAGATCCTTCAATTCTGGTTCGTCAGTTACGCGAACTGAAAGTTCCTGGAAATCAGAGCAAACTATCGCGTACCGTGTTGAACAGAAGATTGCAAGAGATCATACAGGACCCAGGACTTCGATCTTTTAAATTCAGCGAGGCACACCAGGATCTGAATCCTGTGATGCTGAATGTTCTTATTGAACGTACAATGGCCGAATTTTACGAGAAAAGCCAATGCAAGGAGATAATGACATTACAAGAGCTTTGGGAGACTGGTGAACGGATCCGGGCCTTGAAAAGATCAAAAGAACAAATTTTAGATGCTTTGGATACGAAACATAGTACTGACCTTGTGAAAGAGCTGAGATCACTAGATTTGGAGTTGCAAACATTGAACACTAAGGTGTCTGTGCATCACGTTCTTGTTTCTCATTTGGGGTATGTCCAGGACATGAATTTGGAACAGGGTCCTCTTACGGGAGATATAGATCGGTCTTTGGACGGATTGATGGCCAAAGTTGCGTCACTGTCTGTTCAGAACCATGTGGAGCTCCCAAGTCCTAGTATCGAATCAGTGAAGACGTTGAGTGGACGAATTGAATGGTGTTCAGACTGCATTGGAACTCTGGTTGCCGGATCAAAGGATTCTTCAGCTATTGGATCTCGTGATATTTCAACTGATGGCGAACTTCAACAAGATTCCCGAGATAACAACGAGCTGAAGACCGCCCTCAACGATTTACAATTCGCACATAATTTCCTCACCAGACAATTTGAGGACGAGAGGGAGCAACACAATGTGCAACTGAGCGAGCTACGCTCCAAACTGAACCGATCACAAGAGTTACTGAACAATTCCAACGCAGAACTCTCGAAACAAACGTCCCAACTATTGAAATTAGAATTACAAAACAGTGATTTACAAATGCAGCTGTCAAATAAGCAGCGCGAGGTGATAGACCAGTCGAAACAACTCAATATGCTGAAAGTGGACCATCTGGGAGATACAAGTTTAGACCGGCCTTTATCAATCAGTCAAGGAACGCAAATGTCTGCTCCGACAACACCTCTCACCTCATTCTACGACGACCAATCATTTGCAGCCACCTCGTCTCCAACAAGGACCAATGTCAGCGCCTCAATCTTGAGAATGGAGTTTAAAAAATTGGTCGCCCGGATGAATGAAAAGTTTGAGCAGGAGTTGGAGGTAGAACGCATCGAAAAACAACGTTTGCAAGATCTATTGAAAATCTACGAATCCAAGAATTAGTCTCGAACTCAAAGATCAATAAGACTATTTCCGTTAGCGCTTGAGCCCGGCTTTTGCTGCTGTTGGTTACCAAAACCATAACCAGTATATGCTGGGGCAATTCCAGTGGAAGGAATTCCTGTATATTGAGTGTCAAAAAATGGATTGGCAGAGCCTGCTCCAGATTCTTGTTTAATTCCCGTACCATAAGAGTTGATGAAGGTCCCGGTTTTGGTATGCTGAGCTGGGATTCTGGTGTCACCAATGTTTCCAAACGTATCAATTCCTGTTCCCGTAGCAAGAAGTGCATTGAGTTTGGAATATTGTTCGTTCATCTTTTGCACGCCTGTTGGAGTCTGTTTAAGAGGTTCTTGTGGCTGTGGCACTGGAGCGGGGTTGACAGGTTCAGCTGGTGCAGTAGGCTTCTGTTGCTGCTGTTGTTGAGCAAATGGATTATTCGATCCTGTTTGCATTGGAACTTGTTGCTGTTGTTGCTGGAGAAGGAGTTGTTGTTGCGCCAATTGCTGTTGATAAGCGGCTTGGGCAGCGGCTTGTTGTTGAGCTAATTGTTGTTGGTACAATTGCTGTTGATACAACTGTTGCTGGTACATCTGTTGTTGCTCTGCTGCGTCCTGGTATGCATTTTGCAAATACCCAGTATTCATCTGTTGATTCGCATAAACTGGGTTTCCGTACATGTCATACCCAATGATCTGACCCATATCCTGACCTTGAGGATAATAGCCGAACATTTGTGGTGGCTGGGAGTTATCGTCGTCGAGATCCAGCAAATTATTGTTACGCTTGCGCATCTCTTCCTCTTCAAGACTTAACTGGATAGCCTTTTCTAAACTGTCACTGCTCTGGTTTCTGCGTCTGCGCTCCTCCTCCTCTGCAGTTAATCTACTGTCTTCCAAGGCCTTTTGTAACGCTTCGTCATATTCGTCTTCCATAGGAGACATCCGGTTTTTTCTAGACCGTCTATCAGCCATTCTTTGTTTGGCAAGCTCTCTTTCCTGATTCAATCTCTCAGAGTCGCCCAACAAAGAGGTCAATTCCTTGGCCTTCACCCGGATGATGGCTCCTTGATCTGATCCAGTCACATCGCTGACCTGGAACTCTCTTAGAGTCTTGATAATATAAAGATTCTCTTTAGCCCAAAAAACAACTTCTTCAGATCCGTATCTCACCAAATAATCCAACAAAGTCAGAGATTTGGCAATGTGACGCCAATTCTTTCCCTTGTCATTCAACCGACGGTCAATCATGTCCATCACCTCCAAAACCTCTCCGTTTTCAAATGTATGGTTTGCCACATCAGCCATCTGCGCAGTGGTCGGTCCACTGGGATCGTTGCTAGTGGCGTTTCTAACCATCACCTGAACATTGGAGTAGCCGTTGGCCACATTTTTGATGGTTCTCAAAACAGACTTGGTGGTCGACATGCTGTTCTATTTGCAAACTTGTTTGGATGTACGTTTTACTGATATATTTATGGTTACGAGCACATACATAAAATATTCACAGCTTTCTGCTATCGGCCTCGCAACCAGGACAGTTATGCAGAATTTCGTGGATGAAGACATCGCAATCAATGCAGAAGTCCTTCTTACAATCGCGACAATGATATCGTGAACTTGTGTGATAGTCTGGACGTTGTTCAGTAGACTTTGTAACTCCTTTGGGAAACCGTTTCTGACATCCAAAACAATGTGTCGATAAGTATGTCTCACTAACGGGAACTTCCTGAAATAACTTGAGTGGGAACAAATGATGGTATGAACGTGCAAGATGCGTCGATAGAATCAACATTAGATCGCAGCACGGACAAACTGTTGGTAATACACAAACTTTGCTCTTGCAGTTGGGACAGATGTATCCTCCATACACAGCCTTGGAATGACAGGAGCAAAAGGTGGGTTGGTTATCGCTGACTCTGGAGGGAAATCCCATCTTGACCAGAGTAAAACCGTCCTTCTTTTCTGACTCCACCTTGGTCACGGCCAATGGAGTCACTGCGTCTAGAAATAGCTCCTTGAAATGTTGTTCGTACAAAACCACATGGTATGAATTTTTCAGATCGCCGTAATTGGTCAGACGACATAATTCCTGGCAAACAGCCACCTGAGCAGTGAGTCCAATCACTCGTACAGTGATTCTCTCTTTGACCAGATCTTGGATGGTGGTGTGAATGTTTCCGGGATCCGAGGTAAATAGTGCTCCAAATACAACAAGCACCTCGCGCGTACAATGGGAAGCCACATGTAACAATAGACCACGACACATTTCTAAAGCGTTTTGTAGTGAAGGGTTTCCTTGGGGTTCTAATTTGCGGATGTTCTTTAATGCTTCCACATGATCGTGTGGATTGCCACTCACCTCAGAAACCAACTGAGCGAGTCCATTACGCATTATCACTATGCTTAATTGAGAGATGGGGTTTTGGTCGAAAAATTCACCGACAAACTCGATGGCGTTCGAAATCATCACCGAAGCTCTGTTTGGTCTGAAGTCTTTTTCGGTCATCACATTGGAGAAGTCTAGAACCAAAACCATGGTACGAATGATTCCACGTTGAAAGGGAATAATATTCTTCAGATATCGTTTTTTCTGGGACTCCACAAGTCCAGAAACAATGGATTCTATACTTCCGCTTTCATCTTCCTGAACTATATCCCAGGATCTTCTGTATTGGTCTTCCCAGGCGTATCCTCCATTGGATCCCTTCAAAGCATCTGACACCTTATTAGTCTCATTATGGTCTTCTTCACCGGAATGTTCAGGCGAAGGTGCGAATTCTGGATCCAAATCCATGGAACTAGTACAAAGATAGATTATTTCTAAATAATTTTTTGGCTAGCTTACGTGATCTGAAAAAAATTCTTAAAAAATTCAAGAAATTTAGATCTCATGGGTAAAGCTAGAGGAAGACGGGAACAGAAGAAAGAAAGTCGACTGAGACCTGAGGTGATTGAAGAATCCCATGCAGAGGTGGAGGTGACTCCGTTTTTTGGACTTTTGGATTCTACAGAATTGGAATACTTCAAACAAGCTGAATCAACTCTTAACATTAATGCATTTACAAATACTGAGGAGAGAGATGCCTTTGTGGCTAGTGTTTATGAAGAAGCCAAGGGAAAAGAGTTAAAATTGGTTACGAACCAGATTTGCTCTAAACTGATGGAGAGAATGGTTTTGGTGGCCACAGAACGTGAGATGAAGCAGCTTTTCAATTCATTTAATGGCCATTTTGTTCAACTATGTTCTCAGAAATACTCCTCCCATGTTACTGAAACGTTTCTGGTGAGGATGGCTATGTACATTGAGAAGCAGATGTCGTCAGAGCCAGAATTGGAGGACGAGGAAGAGGAATTTGTTTCCATGGACAACATGTTTCTCTTTTTATTGAGCGAAATCAAGCCGCAATTGCACAAGTTAATTGTTCATAGATATGCATCGCATGTTTTAAGAATGATTCTACTGATTTTGGGTGGAAAACAACTACCATCTGCCGTTGAATCGAATTCTGTGTTGCGGTCGAAAAAGTCCAAGATTGCGCGCAAGATGATTGAAATCAAGGACACTGAAGATTACAAACGTGCATATATGACGCCATCCCATTTTAAGGACGAATTGGCAGACATCTTGAAGCTTGTGAATGAAAGATATGACACCAAGTCGCTCAGAGAACTGGCAATTGACAAGGTTGGGTCACCTGTGATCCAACTTCTGGTTCAATTGGAAGGAATTGTGGACAAAGACCGTAGTCTTTGGTGTAAGGTTTTTGGATCTGGCGAGGAAAAAGATTCTCATGAAGAGGCCTTTGTCGAATATTTGCTATCGGATGCTGTTGGATCCCATTTTTTCGAAACAGTGATCACAACCCAACGATTGAGAAACGTGGAACGTGTTTATCAACTATATATGAACGATCGGGTGTTGAAACTTGCTAAACGGGAGACCACCGGAGCGTTTGTGGTCCGTGGATTGTTGAAGAAGCTGAAGCCTGCAGACCAGAAACAGATGCTTGATGTTCTTGTTCCCAATTTGAATGAATTAACAGTCAATGGGTTTGAATTTGCCCAAAGTGTTATGGATAGCTCTCAAGAAAGGGGAGATTACCTGAAAGAGGAGATTGTCGCTAAATTGGCAAACTTTTTCCGTCTAGGAGAATCTTCTGACATTTTGGAAAGTGTTCTAAGATTAGAGGGATCAACGTTGGGTAATACAAGAGATGATTGGCCAACAGCTGATGAACGCCGTCGTGCCTTGTTTCTTGAGAAACTTGTTGCGTACGATAAAAAATTCCTAGAAAATAGCGTGGAGAGTTTGACTGAAATGGATACCGAAAGATTGAAAGATATGTGCAAGCACGGAGTATTTTCACACGTAGTGGAAAGCTGTTTAAGGCGGGACGTTGACATTATCGGCAGAAAAAAACTGTTGAATAAGATCTCCGGTATTGTGACGGACATTGCATGCCATGCTACAGGATCTCATATAGTTGACAAATTGTGGGATTTCACCTTTGGGCTCAACATGTATAAAGACCGGATTGCGAAGATCCTCTTTGAAAATTGCGACGTGCTTAAAGGTAGTGGCTATGGGCGCCAGGTGTGGAAGAATTGGCATATGGAATTGTACGTCAGGCGGTATGGAGAATGGAAACGTGTTATAAAGGACGAAATTGTGAGGGAAAAAGATGCAGAGGTAGAGAACAAACACAAATTGCGATAGAGAATGTACAGGTCGACGAGACGGAGAGGAATTTGTGTTACAGAGCCAGTGGAGATTAAAGGAAACAACGGACCTGAGGAGAGATATTAAACGGATCTTGCAGAGTCCAAATTGTGTATAAAATACTCATGTGCGGAGACGCCAGCTGTTTACCGGCATCGTATCCTATTATAATTAAAAAGAGCCATTATAGAAGTACATTATCCACTATGTGGGTTCTACAATGTACCCTAAGCAGATATGACAGCATCACTGCCCCGCTGAAATTCTGGGGAGGATTATCTTTCTCAGACCAGATAGTGAGCAAATCTGACGATCTCAATTTAGAAGATAGTAAGAACGTGGGCAGAGAAACGTCGACAATTCATGTCACGAGCCCCAATATATCACATCCGAGGTCTGACGCTTAATGTAGACATATATGGAACATATCTGATGCAGCAGCTTTCCACAAAAAAGTTTATTACACACTTACCACACTGCAAACTTAAATCCCAAATCGTTCATCCGCATTATCGAGCTCCTCTCTCACATATTTATTAGAGCGACACAAAAAATATATGACGAATTTAGAAACCTCTTTGAAACAATCATATAAGTATATGACACATCCTGATGGAGCGCTACTGGTTACATCAAAGAATTTTCACCAAAATCTAAATAATCTGCTACAAATTGGTGGGCCAGAAACCATTCTTATTCACTTAGCTTCAAAACACATTCACTCAAGATGGCAGAGACGGGAAATGGGGTAGTTTTGGATGAAGTTCCCACATTACACAAGCCAACCAATCTTACTGATATGTCAAGTCGTTCTGTAGACGAATCTCTCAGACTAATTGACGACCTGAAGTTCTTCTTGGCCACAGCTCCAGTCAATTGGCATGAGAATCAGGTTATCAGAAGGTACTTTTTAAACAAAGAGGAAGGCTTTGTGTCGTGCGTGTATTGGAACAACTTGTATTTCATTACAGGAACTGACATCGTGCGCTGCATCGCGTACAAGATCCATCACTTTGGACGAACCATAATTGATCGTAAGAAATTTGAGGAAGGCATTTTCAGTGATCTGCGCGCCCTCAAGTGTGGAACTGACGCGATATTGGAAAATCCAAGGTCTCCCTTTCTCAAATTCCTTCACAAGAATCAATGCTTGCGAACACAAAAGAAACAAAAGGTGTTCTTTTGGTTCAGTGTGCCCCATGATAAGCTCTTCGCCGAGGCTCTTGAAAGAGACCTGAAAAAAGAAAATGTTAACCAACCTGCCACCACTAAAGCAGTTTGCGAACCATCGCTGTCTCTCCAATTCGACCACTCTATTCCATTGGCTGATCAGATCATCAAACAACTTGATAAAGGCCAAGGTGTGAGAACGGGAGAGATCTATGATGCAGACAATCAAAATAATGTTGAACAAGTTGTTCAAAGTCCTACCAGCGACCAGAAACCAGTGTTGAGACACGGTATGATAAAAGAGGAGGCCACCACGGACGATGATGACTTTCCACTGGATTTCTTGCCAGCTGAAACTTCGGGACTTGAGAACTACCATTACGCCTCATCACAAGACAATAGCTATATCAGCTATGGACATCACCCTTCGTTATACATGGACCCTTCGTTATACACTTCTTCACCAGGAAGACACTATTTTATGGATGATTATTTACTTGACCAAGCCACACCTGTTGTGCCTGTTATGTACGGAAGCCAGCCACATCGTGTTACCTCCGGTGGTTCACTTTCTGCAACAAACTCTTTGAATTTACGCATGAACTCGAGGATGACAGGTGGCTCTGTGCGCACTGCCACTCCTAAGAGTTCCACATTCACGCATGCTGGTCACGCTGCCGGCAGCTCTCATGCACAGGCAGTTTATTCGCACAGTTTATCGCAACAGCACTCGCTGCAACTAGTTCCTTCGCCAACGACATTGTCCAATGGAAACAACCTGGCCGGAGAGTCTCGTTCCCGTTCACAGACAGGAAGCAGTGATAGGGAGGATTCGAAGTCTACTCCTCAGGTTTTATTGAGCTATCCATCGTATCAATCGAGCTATACTCCAGTCGTGGAGACCGAGCTCGACCCATTTCAGCACCAGGCTATGCTGCCATTACCATCTGCTGGCCATTACCCATATGGTATGTATGGGCCATCTCCCTACTATTCAGAATTCCCTTCGATGGGTTACCCGCAGCCGCTATCTGCGGCTATCTATCAATCACCGGTGTTCCAATATTTTGGGTCATCAAAGGGATTTCCTCCAGTGGAAGCGTCTGCTCCGCCAACTTCTGCTAGTGGTTTGAAACCAAAGGATAAATCGACAACTTCGACTAGCGGATTGCAATACGTTCATCCTGCCAAGGCAGCCAAGTCCTTGCCAAAAGGTATTCTTGTAAAAGAAAAGGGACTGACTATCAATGGCGGGCGTATACACAAAAACGTCAAAGTCAGAGGTAAACAACGGTTGATGAATCCTTCTTTACAACATTTGGACCTTGATAGCCTCTATGATGAGAATGGACAGGCTTATAGCGACTCTAGTGAGGATTTCGAGGAAAAGATCCAAGTCAAAGTGGATGAAGAAGAGGTTGAGGAATGGAAATCGCGGATGGGCCAAGTGTCAGCTTCGTTGACGCCTAAAGGGCAGACAGGTTCAGGTGCGAGCTTGTCAGGCTCTGATACAGGGTCTCGAAGTTCCCCAGATATAAGGGGATCACTTGGGTTTGATCCATCCAAAAGCCAGAATTCGGACGATAACGAAGACTGATGCTGATTTAGTAGTTTTAGGAAGTGTACATTTGCTTGAATTAACTTAAGTTAGTTAAAATCCCAATTAGGCAAATTGTGGATAAAAGGAGGAGGTGTAGGGGTGTGGTGTAAATGTTGGGGCCAATCTGTCGAATTCTATAAGATTCCAAATTTACACTATTCGATATCTGTGGATCCTTATGATAATAGAGCTAAAGGTGTGACAAACAGACTAATAAGAGCGGCATCAGGTATATTTGATTGTGAACATTGTGATTGCAAAAGTTTTACCAAGCACGGACTGTTTATTTGTTGGGAAAACACAAAGGCGTTCAGGTTGTCTGAAGTCTCGAAACAAGACGAAATCAGTTTGATTGCAGCTCCCGACATTGATTCTCGATTTATCAACATTAGAATTACAGATACCGAGAATTTGCTTAATTGATTTACGGTTTATGACAGATATATATTGCATTAGGTTGGACAGGGTTTTTTAGGGTTTAAAGGAATACAATGAGTTTTGATTACAAAGAATACGTCGACGGCGGCTTATTGAATAGGCGTTACTTGAAAGTGAAAGATATCAGTGAAGGATCGTTTGGGATTGTTTCACTTGCCAAGGACGTCAAAAACGAGGACCAATTAGTGGCATTAAAGTATAATACCACATGCATTAGTGATTTTACATTTACACAGCAGAAGGATGAACAGATTGTTAGCAGGTCTGTTGTATTGAGAGAGACACAGAAGGAAATCAATATGTTGAAGAGAGTTGAAAATCATCCCAACATTACCGATTTGTTGGATTGTTTTGATAGCTATATTGTGTTGGAATATGCCTCTCGAGGCGATCTGCACGATTCTATCCAAATGGGAGTGGCCCCTGCATCAACTAGGGATGTGGTTGATGTGTTCATGCAGTTGATCAGCGCTGTTGATTATTGTCATAGCATGGGTGTTTATCATCGGGATATAAAGCCAGAAAACATTCTGATTTGCGAAGATTGGTCGATTAAATTGACAGATTTTGGTTTGGCAACTGATGAGAAGTATTGTACTGATTTCGATGTTGGATCCGAAAGATACATGGCTCCCGAGTTATTGGACCATAAGGATATCGACACCTACACTGCTGACAAGGTTGATATTTGGTCGTTGGGTATTTGTTTGCTCAACATTGTTTTTGGCAAGTCTCCTTTCGACTCGGCAAGCTCCAAAGATACTTTGTTTTTACATTTTGCTGCAAACCGTGAGACTTTATTCGACATCTTTCCGTCAATGAGTTACGATTTGTTTTCTGTTTTGAGATCTAGTTTGACTATCGATCCAAACAATAGGGACTTGGAGGCTATGAAGGATTCCCTTTTGAAAGTTGCGCATCTTACCTGTGACTTTGAGTTTGAAGACGACGACACAGAGGTCATCGAAGAGAAGCCAACAGAAGAGGGACCAATCACTAGGGGCTTCTCTGACAAGGAGAATGACAAGGAAACCGATAACGTGTTATCTCTTCCGAAGGCCAAACATAGGATTGGCCAGCCACGTAAGCCGCTCAACATTCCAAACCTTCAAAGTATCAGACACAAGTCTCACAATGGAAGATTTAACAAGCGGGTTACAATTCAAGCTGGCAACCACTTTTCCGATGAATCGTTCAAAAGAGCGGACTTTTTCACTCCCAAGACTGCTTTCAATCATTACATGGAGAGAGCTCAGAAGACAAAGCAGCACCAATATCAACAGCCGCGGACCAATTCTGAGAACAATCGGTTCTATAGGCATAACGCCAACCAGAAGAACAGGGCATGGAAAAAACGGAAGCCAAGAAATTATAATGGGAAAGATAATCACAAATCTAGGAAGACATATCGCAAATCCAAAGACTTCTATGAATCTCACCATAAGCCAAATAAGTCTTCAGGCTGGGCTCCTGCCACACCAGCAAGTCATAGTGAACATTTCTCGTCATCTTTTCATTCCAGTGGAGGTATGAAACCAAGAAGTTTTGTTAGCAATTCGGGTAAATATATCCCTCCAAATCTCCGTCCGTCTCCAAAAGTTGATGTCGAAGAGAAAGAATTCGAATCCGAGGATGATAAGAATAGTGGCGACGATGATTTGTTTTTGTTTGAGGATGGTGAGACAAAAACTAGAAAGTCTAGAAACGTTTTGAGGTTTTCGGATGCCGAGAAAGAGCTGTGTGCTACTTATCCCTCACTGTTGTCTAAACAATTTGGGGGACTGTCCATTAAAGATTCTCACAAAGCTCAGAATTCAAGGGATACTTCTATCACGACGACCTTCTCGAACAACTTCTCTTCTTTTGGTTCGAATTTGACAAGTACTACCACTTATGACAAGTATATTCCTCCACATCAGCGGAGAAATTCTCATTCGTCGGTGATGCGACCTGAAGTTCAATGTAAGAAGCCGGCAATTCAGGAGACAGGAATTAGTGAGAAGTATATTCACACTCATTCGGCTGGTAGTAAGCCTATTAGGGTGATGACCCCGATTACTTCAAGTTCAGTTCCTACCAAGAAGACCAATTGGTTCCAAAACCATCACAATTACGAATTTAAAGGACCGGAATTTTATGACCATGACGATGATGTTGATTATCTATTTGAAAATGGAGCCGTTGAGTTTGACCTTGATGGCGTCGAATTTGACGATGAAGAGGACCAGCTGAAAAGCAAGCAACATGTTCAGGTATTTAAGGTGGATGAAGCTCCTCAACTGCAAATTTGAGCTCTTTATTTGGCCCTTTTGCAGACGGCTTTGGCTCCGGCGACCACTGTTGGACAATAATGTGATTCGAGCAGGACAGTTTCCCAAAGAACTGCCACCTCTGCATTAGCAAGTTCTAGGTTATCGCGCTCAGGATAGTACACACCGTTTTGGATGCGGTCTTCGGTGGTATATAATCCTTTTAGGTCTTCATATCTGGCCATCAATTTATCCAGGAACTTGAGTCCTGCAATGGTAGACTTTTCAGGCATATGAAGCAAGGCGGAGTAGATTCGTTTGCCAAAAGCCACAGATCTTTTCCCTGATCCAGATTTGGAATTGAAAAAGATATAATCCAGACATCTGAGTAAGAGTTCAGATTTTGTGGCTATGTTGACATTTGGACGGAATTGGGTGGTGGTAGACAATGGGTCCACCAGACGTAGGGTTTTATGGGAAAATTCGATGTCCGAATCCAAGGCCAGAGTTGGAAGCAAGCTATACAAGTATTGAACAAACTTGCTAAGATCCACTGGAATTTTTTTGGTTGGGAGGTTGGCTGTCAATGAGAATGCGGTGACAATCGCAAGCAGGATCTGTCTACTGTTGGTGCTTGAATAGTTTGCCTCTTGGTGAATGTTTTCGAGCATATTTTCGCAGATTTCTCGAAGAATTTGCAAGAAGTCTCCAATAAGATCCACATTCACCTGATGTCCATATTTAGCCAATCCCTCCAAAACTGGAGCCATCAATTGCTCGGGTTTAGCTCTAAGCATTTCCAAATATAATGTCACCACCATTTTTAAGATTTGGGCTTGGTTTCGCTCTCTTTCTTCCGCACTAACAGCTTGTTCTGCTGCCTGTAATTCCTTCTGGATCTGCTTACGTTCTTTCCGCTGTTTTCGTTCTTTTTTGCTCAGATGAACTCTGTCCTTCTTCTTTAGTTTGAGTTTTTCTTCCTTTTGAGTAGAATTTGGATCATAATCGTCCAGAATACTCAGAGCCAAGAACACATTCACTGCACTTTCGTCCACCTTGAACTCACGAGTTCTGATAGCACGAGTCATCAAAATTCCCAAATCTAAAGAAATATCTCCATGACTTTCGTCATCTTTGAAAAGTTCTTCGATTGTCTGAATGCTTTTCTCGTATAATTTAAATTCACTTTCGGTAGCTGGCTTTCTGATAGCCCGTCTAACAACAATTTGAAATAAATCCTTTCTGTAATTGAAAAACCGAAGAGAAAGAGCCAGTTCACAAGCAGCATTATTGGCTAAGGCTCCTAATTGGATATCTAAGTCAGAAACATTAGGAGTAGTCGATACCACCTTTGCTTTTTGAATCAAAAAGTCCACATAATGTTTGTACTCAAAAACCAGCGTTTGCTCGAAAAATCTCAGTTTAGCAACATCGCGACTCACTTTCTCCTTCTTCTCAAGTTCTGTCAATGGTCTAATTCTATAAGAAGGAGAAATGGTTTTGAAGATCGGAACTGCTGCCAAAAGTGACAATTTGGCTGTGATGGGGTTTTTCGACCGCATCATTCTCCTCAACCGAGCAAGAAGCTTCACATGTTCTTCTGGTTCTTCCATGATTTTGTCTGCTATTCCAGCAATCTCTTCTTTGGTCTTGATCAGTTTCTCTTGAGGACTTAATTCAGAATCAGATTCTGAGGCTTCCTCTTCTTCAGGCTGTTGTTCCTCTTCTTCCTCTTCCTCGTCTTCCTCTTCTTCCTCTTCTTCCTTCTTTGGCTCTTTTTCTGTCAAAACACGTTTGAAAGTACCATCCAAAGCACGAATCGGTAACCGTTCCTCCAAATTCTGATCTTCTTTAAATTGTCTAGGACGAAGCTCGTAATCCTGCTCCTCTTCCTCGCCAATGGAAACATCACTCTCTTCATCATACCCATTAAACAATCCAGTACTTAATTTCGCATCCTCTTCCTTCTGACGCTTCACCTGCCGCTGTTCGACAGATCTCTTCACCTTTCTCTTTGCCATACTGTCTTGAAATTTTTTTTCAAAATAAAATATTCTTACGGCTGTGCATATCGTCGCGACGCCGTCTCTGTGCCAGGCGGATTTTTCATTCCCGGTAATAAGTGATGGACTGATTTAATACCAAGTATATTATTTATTCTGCCTTGAAGTTGCACACCATGTTCAGAACTTCTTTGAGATTGCCGATTGGTACGCAACTGCTCAGGACGAGTAGAAGAAGTAAGTCGAAACCAACATATTAGACTCTAACATTATAGCTTTCCATCAGTCTCTGTCTAATAGAGATGCCTCAGTATTTGGAATGCCTGCAATGTCTCCAACAATGGAAGAAGGAGCAATTGTTTCATGGAAGGTGAAAGAAGGTGATAAATTCGCTTCAGGAGATGTTTTACTCGAAGTCGAGACTGACAAGGCCACCATCGCTGTTGAAGCTCAGGATGATGGTATCATGGCAAAGATTTTAAAACAAGATGGAGAGAAAGAAATCAAGGTGGGGGCTCCTATTGCTTTTCTTGCTGAGCCGGAAGATAATATTTCTGAGCTTCAGTATCCTGAAATTGAAGAGACCAAAATTGAGGCCAAGGAAGTTAAATCTGAGTCTGCTCCTGCTCCTGCTGAACCTGCCGCTCAAAAGTCAACCACCACAGCGTCCTCAATTCCTGCGGGATCTGCGGATCCAAACCAAACTTTCTTTCCTTCTGTGGAGATGATGTTACACGCTAAAGGAATCTCTAGAGATGAAGCCATTTCCAAGATCCCTGCCACTGGTCCTAAAGGTCGGATTTTAAGAGGTGATGTCAAGGCTTACTTGGGAGAAATCGAATCAAGTAGCAACGCGCAAATTGCCTCGTATTTGGAATCCGTCTCGCATCTTGATCTCTCCCATATTGAGCTCAAGACTCCTACTCCAAAAGAACAACCTGCAAAGACCTCAGCACCAAAGAAAGAACCTCTGATAATCAGGCAGACCGTGATCGTCGACTCTGGGGATTCTGTGGAGCATTTGATTGAAGAGGCTGAACTTGAAGCTTACAGCAGTCATCTATATCCAAAATCCGACTTGATCGACCCAATTTTTGAGGATTTGATTGCCCCACCAAGAAATGCAGAACGGTTCACCATTGATTACGAAGTGACACTTGGGGAAGAACAACATGATGACTTCGATGACTCTCCATCGAAAGGAAAGGTGGTTGACATATCTCTTACCTGTAAAGATGTGTGGGATGCAGAAGCCCGTGCAAAGATTTTCTTGAAGACTTTCGAGAAATCTTGTTTATCGCAGTAGAATAAATAATGATAAATGAATTATTCCACCGATTCTGGATTATTTCATGATGCCCATTGTCATTTATCTTCGCAGATCAATGAAACATCATTTGCAGAGTTGATGAAGTTAATGGAGGAACAGTTCAACGGGATAGAATCACCTATATTCAATGTGATGTCTACAAATCATATTGATTTAGTTATGGTGAACCAGCTAGCACGCAGGGTGCCAGCTGTCTTTCCGTCGTTTGGTGTTCATCCTTGGTTTTCACATCTGTTCTCCTTGACTAAGATAACCACTGAACAAGGGCGAATCGATCACTACATGTCCATTTTAACACCTCCTCCAACAGATCAGCTTCTAGCCAATCTACCCTTACCCATCTGTTTTGGAGACCATCTCGATAAGATTAAACAATATTTAACAGAAAGAGGTGCAATTGGGGAGATAGGACTCGATAAAGTGTTTAGAGTTCCCAATTCTGGCTACTTGGGACCATTTGAATCTTGCGGATTGAGTCCCAGTAGAGTTTCAATGCAACATCAGATAGCAATTTTCGAGCAGTTCTTGATCCTAGCGCAAAGCACGCACACCCCAATCAGTTTGCATTGTGTCGGGTGCCATGGAAAATTATTTGAAGTGGTCTCCAAACATATAAGTTCCCCGGATCTAATAAGTCTCCATAGTTACAGCGGGTCTCTAGATCAAATGAAATTGTGGACCAAGAAGTACCCGCAAATTCGTTTTAGCATAAGCAAGGTGTTGAATCTAGAAAGATACAAACTGACATTACAAGAGAGTTTTACAATACTGGGCCCGCAAAACGTCATGCTTGAAACCGACCTGGCCTTGGATAGATTGTTTCTTTATGATAGAAATACACATTTGGAGCTCTTGCAAACAACATTCGAGGAATTAAAAAACATAGACGAAAACATCACCTTGCAAAATTTAACTTCAACTTTTGTGGATTCTTTGGGAAAGTAAGAGAATTAGACAGAACTCCGGAGTCCTCGCATGCATCGAACGGTATAAACCAACTCCTTGTATTGTTCAATATCTTTTCTCATAGCAGGAATACGTGGGTGCTGGATATATTTCACGAGTTCGGGCACCTCGATTTGGGAAGTAGTCGAATCGTTAGTATCTTCTAGTTCTATTTCTGTTGAGAATAACGAATCGGCGTCATTCTCATTCTCATTCTCCATGCTATCTATACTTCTCTGTGAGGAAACGGTTGTGTTGACACTTCCCGATCTGCGCGATCTTGGATTTTGTCTTCTGCGAGGAACAGAATGATCCAGAGGAATATCGGTTCGTAATTCTAGATCGAGAGATAGTTCCCGCGCAATATTCAACTTGTAATATAATTCGACAAATGTTCCCGAATTGTAGGACGTTAGGAGAAACTGATCTCGTTTTAGCAGCAACCGAAGAGTGAACGGCTTGAAGGGAAAATCTGTTGCGTTTCCAAACTTGGTCATATCTTGAAGTGAGAAGGTATGAATCTTGTTATTGCGTATGGCCTTCAAACTTTCGTCCATACTATTTGTCTCTCCTGTTGTGAGTCGTTTGAGGTCTGGACGATGAAGCAGGAGCTCATGAACCAAAACACATTTTTTTGATCTCATTGCCGCAACGGATACATTGGAATTCTGATCGTATCCGTTATTCAAGAGTTTGCGCAAGGTTTTCAATCCAGGTAGGCTTTCTACTGGAGCTCTGGCTTGTAGCCAATCTTCAAACAAAGCATTTGTGTCTCGAACTCGGCATTTAATATTGAGCTCTGGATCGATGTATTCTGGCCGAAGATGTTCAAAATACATTAGCGCATACTTGCGATACGCAGGTTTCAGGTCGTAAACATTAGCTTGGGTGGAATTTATTTCAAACACTGCGGGTATGAAAGATGCAGTCCTCTTCTTGTTGCTGATAGTTGTCTCGTGATAAATAAAGTTCAGTGATAGATGACGAATGGAGGGAGAATATTCAGGGGGGTCTAAATCACCCATGTCTTCCAACATGTGATACTCAGGAAGAGAATCCATGGATCGTGTATTTGGGGATTGTTCCAAATAAGACATTTTTGAATGATGGGCGAGACTTGTGCTTCTGGATGAGGAATCTGACTTTTGCGGAGGAAAGGGTACGAAAGTGAGGATTGAAGAGGTCTCCAATACTCCACAAATGGAATTTAAGTTGTAGTGTTTTTAAGTGAATGTGATTTCTCGCTAAAATAGTAGTCACGATTCGTGCGTCGAACGATTCTCTGTGGAGATATGGGGAACATTACGTAATTTAGTAAATCTTCATTGTTCCCCAGAGACCCCAATTTGGAAAACAATGGCTCAAAATATTCATTCTTGTTGTCCATATTGAAAGTTTGAGAGACTTAGCTGTTCCAGGTTCCTTGGCCCAGTTGGTTAAGGCATCGTGCTAATAACGCGGGGATCAGCAGTTCGATCCTGCTAGGAACCATTTTTTTGCAGGTCAAAATTTTTTTGACAATTTTTTGACATGAGTACTACGATCTATACAGACAACATCGATGTGTCTGTGTCACTGAATTCAGCGTTCACACTGATCAATGTTGGACTATTACTTTTGCTGATTCTTGGAATGGCATTTTTCTATGCTGGTCTTACACAAAGAAAAGCAGCTTTTCAACAGCTAAGTTTACCATTACTAGTGACTGTTGAGATCATCTTGCTTTGGCTATGTTTTGGATATTCTCTATCATTCTCTTTAACAGGATCTTCAGGATATCTTGGAGATTTTAATTATGTGGGAATGAAAGGAATGTCAAATCTAATCGTTTATCCTAACGAGCGACATGGAGACATATCAACAGGATTGGTCGGTCAGATATTTGGGTTATTCCACGGTTATTTTTCGTGCATATGTGCAGTGATCTCAATGGGGTGTCTTTCTGAGCGCGGAAGATTGAAACCTGCCTCTATTTTCTTAGTTTGCTGGATGTTTTTGGTGTATTGTCCTATAGCATATTGGATTTGGAATCCAAATGGTTGGATGCATAGAAAGTTTGAGGTTCTGGACTTTGCAGGAGGACATTCTGTTCATATTGTTTCTGGGACGACTGCGTTGATGTATTCGTGGTTCCTGGGATATCGTACTGAAACCAATTTGGTGGAATATCGTTCGCACAATCTTGGCATGATTGTCAGTGGAACAGTGTTCATCTCAATAGGATGGATTGGATTCAATTGTGGTTCGCTTTTCACAGTGAACCAATTAAGTGGGGTGATTATTTGCAACACTTTTACAGCTATGGCCATTGGAGGATTGAGTTGGTTGGCATTGGATTACATGTACAATCGTGGAGGCCGAATCTCTGTAGTTGGATTTTGTTCTGGATGCATTTCTGGACTTATTGGAATCACTCCGTGCACTGCATATATCAATTTCTGGTCTTCGTTTGTGGTTGGATTGTTGAGTGGGGTCATTTGTAATCTGGGTACCAGATTAAAATACTGGATCAAGATCGACGACTCTCTGGATGTGGGGATTCATCTTATCGGAGGTGTTGTTGGAAACCTGCTTTGTGGCTTATTCGCGGACAAAAATGTCGCTGCCTTAGGTGGCCTTTCCATAAGTGGTGGTTGGATGAATCGACATTATATCCAATTACTCTACCAATTTTTGAGTTCCTTGATTACAACAATATACGTAGCGGGAGTGTGTTTCGTCATTCTGGCTACTCTGGTGCGCATTCCAGGTTGCGAGCTACGTTTGACCACTGAAAAGGAACTTTCCGGCATGGATAGCTCTGTATTCTGCGGAGAATACATCTCGGACTATGTCGAGTTTGTTCCACATTTGAACCCTGACGATTACAAAGATGAATGAATATCCTGTTTCGGTATACCCCTCTATATATGTATTAATTCGTTAAGCTGGCGATGTCTTTTTGGACAAGCGTTTGCTTCTATGTGATTGACCATCCAGTCATTTACACTGGAGAAATACTGACCACATGATTTGCAATGTCCATTGACATGAGATCGTTCTCCCTTAGGAGTGTTGGGTGGGTATTTGAAGTGGATCGCTTTCAAATGATTTTTGTAAGTGTCACATCTTGTGAAATGGCCAGAATGATGGCACACTTCATGATCAGGGTCAGAAGTGGTGGAGAAGAACGGGCAGGTATATACCCACTCCCCCACTTCAGATAGATGCGATTTATCGTGTCTTAATAAATCGTTCAGTCTTCGAAAAGAGCGCAGGCAGGTTTTACACGTGTATGGTTTAGAATCTTCCTGATGAATGGTGCGATGTGTGGTCAAGTTGCTGTAGAATTTATGGCAAACGGGACACTCTCGTTTCTTGCGTGGTTGTGTAGATTTCTTTTTAGTTGGAGGGGTCTGAATGAGTTGCGGGATGGCGGTGGTAGCTGGAGTGTAAGAATACGTCATGGACACTGGGACTGGATTCATGGGGGGAGTCGAATTCAGCACCAGCTTGAAGAGAGGAGGTAAGGCGTCGCGTGGTGAGAGTTCATCTCGATATAAGTGTGCTAACGGTGGAAGGGTGACGGACTGGTTGGAAGAAGTCAGCTCAGAGGTCTTCGGGGATATAGGAGGCAGTACAGGAATGGATGTAGGTCTGTTGTTATCAGTCATGAACGTCAACATATGATTTCTAAACGATAGCTGAAAATGTAATAATAGACACAATCAAGAACTTCTACAGAGCCCTGAGACGGGATTATATATATACTCGGACGCACTTCGGAGGGGATTACACAATTCACCGAGACGCATCTGGCGCGGCTGGCACGGCTTGCGCGGCTGCCAAAAAAACATATGCCAAATCCCGGCCGGCGTGCAGGGTTTTTCAGGGATCGTCGGATGCTTAGGAAAGCCGATTTAGTTTCATATTCGTCAATATATGTATTGGTTTAGGTCTTGCCGGCAACCAAAACCCTGCATCATGATAATCTACCCCACCAGCTAATTCATGAATTCCGTCTTCGGTGTCTGCAGGTTGCTTCCATCCGACTTGAAAGCCGCGCGCATAATGAGCGATTTGAGGAAAGTCGTGTGCTACAAACGATTCCGTAGCCGAACCGATTCGAAAACTTCACGGGTCCAATTAATATGCACGTGAAGTTCATCACATGCTGTTATTTTTTCCACTGTTCCAACGCACAAAAAATAAATCATCCACGAAATTTTATTGGAACCCTTCGTTTCAAAACATGGAATTACCGTTCGAGCTTCCGTCCTTTATCGAATACTCGCAGCCAACCATATCCCGGCCTTTCGGAGTTCATCTATGGCCCATCTTCGATCATTTCTTCAGTCAGGTTACTGGATATGCTGCCGAAGATTTCAGATTCGTGAAGGACGTGACATTCATGTCTAACTGGATCTACGCCATCGCTGTAATTGCAGTGTACTACTTTGTGATCTTTGGGGGTCAGTTTATTATGACCAAACTCAATTCTAAACCAATCAAGCTCAACTGGTTGTTCCAGATCCACAACTTTTTGCTGACGGCCATTTCTTTTGTCTTGTTAGTGGTTTTGTTGGAACAGTTGATTCCGATGGTTTATTTCAACGGAATTTTCTATTCCATTTGTGCAAAGGAGGCATTCACGCACAAGTTGGTTACTTTGTACTATTTGAACTACCTCACCAAATATCTTGAGCTTTTGGACACCGTCTTCCTTGTCCTTAGAAGAAAGCCATTGAGATTCTTACACACTTACCATCACGGAGCTACTGCTCTTCTTTGCTACACCCAACTTGTTGGCCACACTTCTGTTGAATGGGTCCCAATCTCTTTGAACTTGGCTGTCCATGTTCTTATGTATTGGTATTACTTCCTTGCCGCACGTGGAATTAAGGTTTGGTGGAAAGAATGGGTCACCAGATTCCAAATTGTCCAATTTTTGATCGATTTGGTGTTTGTTTACTTTGCAACCTACTCTTTCTATGCTTTCCATTATTTCCAAGGTGTTCTTCCAACCATGGGAGATTGTTATGGAACTCAAACTGCCGCAGCATGTGGCTATCTTCTTCTTTCTTCTTATCTCTTCTTGTTTATCAGTTTCTACATCCAGGTTTATATTTCTGGTGGAAAGAAGAAGACCAACGCTGACAAGGTGGAGAAATCGGCTGAAGTGAAACCAATCAAGCAAAAATCCAGAAAGGCATGAAATAGATATTTAGAATTGTAATTAACTATATTTTTTAACGCGTTTTAGTATGGAGTTATTTTCAGTGTTGAAGCCCAATCAACGTGTATCGTCCAAAAGCACGTTAAAGTTGGTGGAATTAACTCCAGAGATCATCAAGGCCATAGAAGATGGCTCGAAGTTGCACTTGAAAGCTTCAAACGCCAAAAACTTTCCTGTCTTAGTGACAGAGTCTCAGACTTTCAAGATCCGACAGAAAAACCATTCCAATTGCATATTACTTCTCTCACATTCTAATAACGTTGGAACAGCATATGCCAAGTTTGATAATCAACTGGTAATGGCTCCTATGGAACCCAAAATCAATTTGGAAAACGTTTCTGTTCTGAGTGATTTGAGTCAACTTAACAACAACAATCCAATTGGATTGCATACCATATTGAATAACTCACCTATCTCCAAGAAAGAATTCGATTCCCGTTGTCCGGAGATCAGTCTGGTAGAGGTGGAAGGAAACAGCTACATTCTACACGAAAGCTTGGTGCGCGATTGTTTGGCTTCCATATTACGGGGATTGATTGAGGATTTGGTGGATTCTGGCGATGAAATGAACATCATGACTAGATTGCAGCAAAACACCAGACCAGAGATATTGAAATCAATATCCAATCATGAAATTGAACCATATCCATTGGAAATCATCAACAGTGTTCTTTCCAAATACACCAAAGAAGTTGATGGAGTTTTGCATTTTCTTCACCATAAGATTGTTCGTCTGTTTGGTATTCAACTATTGAAATCTTCGAAGCCAGAAAAAGTGGACGAATTCATCATCAATTTGAAGCTGACCATGCCATTTAATTACCATCCTGATATCAAATTGGAATATCTTGAAGGAAAATGCATTGTACAAAATGGTAGCATACGATATTTTGACGAGGCAGACCTCAGTTCTAACCCTGCGGAACGTATAGGTGAGCTTTTCAAGTTGAAACGAGAATGGATTCTGGAAGAGATTGAACCATTTGTGGCCCGAATCAACCCAAAGATGCTCAAGACAGACAAATTTTTAATCAAATACGCCAAAGTCAGACGCACTGGAAAACAAATTTTAGTAACGGCTAGGTGACATATATTATATTTCTAATCGATTAAACAATCACGCAACACCCACTTTTCTCGGAGCTTTCAACATCAGGCTTGACGGCAGTAGCAGCTTGCTCGGTCTTTTTAACAATCGGAGTCTGCTCGACTTTTTCAGTAGTGGTAGCAGCCTCGTCAGTTTTCACAGGAGTGGCGGACTCGGAACGAGAAGCACTCAATTTGGTAGCAACAGAGGAAAATTCCTTACCTTGATAGAAAGCAGCCTTGAATTCGACCTCAGTTGGCGTACGGGATCCGTCAGGGCCCGCAATAGTACCAGATCCCCATGGAGTCACACCATCAACGGTATCGAAATCCAAAATGGACATTAATTCTTCAGAGCATCCAAGCGGAACGTAGATCATACCGTGATGAACAAGCAAGTTCATTCCGGTTCTGACAGTAGTCTCTCTTCCACCACCAGTACCTGTGGAGACGAAGAATCCAGCCGGCTTTTGATATAGAGTTCCGGAAGCCCAAAGACCACCTAGAGAATCGAAAAAGGCGGAAATTTGAGCGGGGATGTTACCGAATCTGGTTGGGAAACCAAACATGAAACCATCATATTCAGCAAGTTGATTAGCAGTGATTTCTGGAATGGATTCTGGCTTAGGTGGTGCATGGATGAGTTCAAGAAGATCTTCACTCAGGGTCTCAGGGACTCTGTAAACGTCAGCTTGACAACCTGTAGACTCAATACCTTTAGCTATCTGCTCAGAAAGAGCATTGATGTGACCATAGGTCGAATACGTAATAACAGCGATTTTAGTCATAATGTATTTGTCCAAAGAGAAAAACAGTTCCTTTTTAACCTCATCTTAACACCAAGCACCGGCATCACTTCTAAAAGTTAAGTCAACAATGATAATTCTTAGTAAAAAAACAATAGGTAAGCATTACTAATTTTTGCCACACCGCACCGAAAATTCCAGTGAGTCCCAATTTTGACTAATGCTTACTACTTAGGGTTGCCAGCGAAAATTTACTGCACGCCTGGCAAAATATATAAGACATCGTTAGCTGCCAAATAGATACAATTTCAAAATGGCCAAGATTGCAATTATCATTTACTCGCTTTACCACCACATCGCCACCCTTGCTAAGGAAGTTGCCAAGGGTATTGAGGCCAGCGGTTCCTCCGCTACCATCTTCCAAGTTCCAGAGACATTGACTCCAGAGATCTTGGCCCTGCTCCACGCTCCAGAAAGACCAGACTTCCCAATTGCCACTGTTGACACTCTTAAGGAGTATGATGGTATCATGTTTGGTATTCCAACTAGATTCGGTAACATGCCAGCTCAATTGAAGGCTTTCATTGACGGTACTGGTGGTCTTTGGGCCTCTGGTGCTCTTTATCACAAGCCAGCTGGTATTTTCGTTTCTACCGGTACTGGTGGAGGTAACGAGATGACCGCTGTCAACGCCCTTTCCACTTTGGCCCACCATGGTATGATCTACGTTCCATTGGGATTCGCTAAAGCTTTCGGTGAGCTCACCAACTTGAACGAAGTTCACGGTGGTTCCGCTTGGGGTGCCGGTACCTACGCTGGAGGTGACGGTTCTAGAACTCCTACTGAGTTGGAGCTCAAGATCGCCAACATCCAAGGTCAAGAGTTCGCTGTTGCTACCGAGAAGCTTACTAAATAGATAGTGTTTGTATTAAGGAGCTAATCTAGAAATTTTCCAATCTGCTTCGGGATTTTCCCTGGTGTAGGTAAATCTGTCGTGCAATCTGCTTTTTCTTCCCTGCCAGAATTCCACTTCCAGCGGGACAATTCTAATGCCTCCCCATTTTTCGGGGCATGGGATTTCTGCGTCCTTGGATTCTGAAAACTTATCCTCTGTGGCCTTGTATTGATCCTCCAATTCGTCTCTGTTCTTCAAGACACTTGATTGAGGAGATGCATGGGCTCCGATTTTTGACCCCCGTGGTCTGGTTGTAAAATACCTCGATGAGGTCTCATAATCAACAAATTCCACCAGACCTTCCACGCGAACCTGCTTTTGGAGGTCTTTCCAGAAAAAGTTCAATGCGGCCTGCGGATTGCTTCTAATGTCTCTATTTTTCTTCGAGGTATCAAAGTTCGAGTAGATGATAAATCCGCGGTGATCTAATTCCTTAAATAAGACCACTCTCGAGGAGATCCTACCTGAAGGCAATTGTGCTGTTGATAAAACAACAGACTCTGGAATTGGATCGGTTGAAAAATCAGTAGCTTCTTTAAACCATTTCGTAAATTGGGCAATAGGCTCTTTTTCCAAGTCAGATTCGTCTAGTTTGGACTTTTCATATTGATACGTCTTAGGAGCGACTAACAGTCAGTGAGAATTAAAGACTACTTACAGATAATTGGGTTTGCTTCCCCTGGTTCTTCCTTCAAATCTAAATTCATGATCAGTTATAGTGTTATCTTTTTCCGCCAGCCCAAATTGGGGCGACCCGGTCGGGAAATTGTTTTTAAAATTATTTGTTTCCGAATAATCCCTAACCATCAGGCCATGGTCTTGAATCATCTTATTCAAGAATTCCGAAGGTCCAAGGAAACAGCGAATTCGCTTTCCAGTTTGACTTTTGAATGGAATCCTGCCATAATATACAGAAACATACAAGAAAATAGACCAAGTCTTATCCAATATATACATTACACTATTGTCATCATAGTGTTTGCATTTGTGCTATACATCCTTCCGGTTCCAATTGTGTTCAAACTCATCGTGCCAATTCTGCTTTTAATATTAGTGATCGTGCCAATCACTTCCCAATTCTTTAATTATGCCCTTCCGGTTCTAGCATGGGTCTCTTTGTTCTTTTCATCAAAGTACATCCCGTTGGAATTGAGACCCCCAATCGCTGTCAAAGTGCTTCCAGCAATGGAAACCATTTTATATGGTGACAATCTGTCTCAAGTCTTGGCGTCTTCGACATCAACATCTCTAGATATAATAGCGTGGATCCCATATGGCATGTTGCATTTCTCGCTACCATTTGTGGTGGCCGCTTTAATCTTCATCTTCGCTCCGCCAAAAACCCTCAGACTATTCTCCTTCTCCTTCGGATACATGAACCTGGTGGGTGTCATCATTGCCAATTTGATGTTCGCTTCAGCTCCACCATGGTACAAAGTTTTGCACGGCCTTGAAAAAGCAAACTATTCTATGAAGGGAAGTCCAGGAGGACTAGAACGCATTGACAAATTGTTTGGAATCGATCTATACACCACCACATTCACCAACTCGCCACTAATCTTCGGTGCATTGCCTTCTTTGCATTCTGCGTGTGCCAGTTTGGATGCTCTTTGGTTAACCTATCTATTTCCACGGTTCGCTCCCCTTTGGTGTGTTTATGTGTGTTGGCTATGGTTCAGTACTATGTATTTGACACACCATTATTTCTTTGACCTCACTTGTGGATGTTCATTGGCCATTGCCGCTTTCTATTCAACCAAGTTGTTCGGAAAACTCGCTGTCCATGATAAATTTTGTCGCTGGTCATACGACTCATTACATCTGTACGACGTTTTCGAGCAAGATCCACTGGCGACTGACGATAGTTTCTTGATCGAAGACGACATCGATGGAGTGGACGACATGACGTTTGACGATACAAGTATTGAACTCCGTGACATCAGTACAGCATAATATAGCATCTTTAATCTGTATTCAGAGACCGTTTGATCTCCTCATAATGTCTTAAATCTCGTTCGTTAAATCTTATCATTTGTGCATATTCGCCGATCAGCTTGTTAGCCTGCATGAACTTCACTACACATCTATCCGTGCAAGTTGATTCTCCCTTGTTTAGTTCACTTTCACCGTACTCATCCGGCACGCACTTTAAAGAGCACTGTTTTTTAATTGTGTTTAGCGTAGCATTCATAGCATCGAAATGGATTTCGGCCAATAGCATTCGTTGAGGATCCACCTCAAGTCCGCTCAGTTGTGATTGATTCAGGAAAAAAGACATTGATAAAATATTTTTCATCGAGAGTTCAACATGACTTGAGGACTTCTAGTCAACAGAGCTAAACTTGATATCTGATTGCAATCAACGAGCTTCTCTTTATTGTTGTAGTAGACTAGTTCATCTTCCAAGTCTCTCAGTATTCATTGTCAACGTGCCTCTCCTGTGTTACATTAACTGGTGTACGGATGTTGTACCACGTCTGCTGAAGCTAGTTATTATTTTAGAGTGCCTAATAAAAACTATATCGAAGACCTAAGAACCTCTTTCAAGTTAATCTTTATAATTGCTTACACGGGTGGTCCCGCCATGTTTTAAAGGTATGTTGATCTCTAAACGCTCTAATGTCTCAGTTCTTGTCCGCAGCCAGAAGTACCGGCCGGGAAGGCAACTCACCTTCCCCAGAACCCGGTCCAAATTGCGAGCCAAACGTGTTTTCAAAGAAATTCGTCAACTCTTTGGCGTCTCTCACCAAGAAAGAGCTCGAAAGGAGAGATTTGTATGGTCGAACTCTTCTTCACGTTGTTTGTTTGTCAAACAAGAGAAATTTACTCGAAAAGTTATTAAAGAACCCGAATCTCAACATGTCCGTGTTGGATCTCGAAAATCAATGGAATTGTCTTCATTATGCGATATTCTACAAGAACTATATTATTGCTAAGATTCTCTTGTCCGCCAAACAATCCCTTCTTCAAGCCAAAGATCGTGAAGGGTTTACTCCTCTAGACTTGTTAAGTACCGAGATTGATATTTGGAAATTAAAATGGATCCCAGAAAGTATTGGAAAACTGAGTGATTCAAATAGGAAACAATATACAGGATTGGCAACTGATGAGATCAATCTTCAAAAACGATTTAGTCAAGAACAATCCTCATTCAAAGGAAGAGGAACACCCAACTGGTTTAATATTAATAGAGGAGGCTCCAACATATTGTTAACTGGAGTTTCCAAAGACCTTAGTGAGGGTATTGATCACTTGGTCTCAGTTGATATGAGACGACTCAAACATAATTATGGAGATCCAGGTACCTATCCTCAACTCTCAGAACGTATTTCGTATCCACGAGTTCGTGACGTTCGCATGTCCAAGAACCATACTATAGTTCTAACCTGTGAGCCTCGAGCAAATATTTTTGTCACCGGACTTGGAACCCGAGGCCGGCTAGGATTGGGTTCGGGTCAGCTTCAAGATTCGTTTACCTCTATTCCAACGTTCAAGGACAACAATGTTGCATTTGTGGATATTAGTAACGATCATACAATATGTTCTACCGTGAATGGAGTCATTTACTCCTGGGGACTTAATAATTACGGACAATTAGGGTATCATGTCGATATTCAGCCTCATCAAACAGAAGCTTGGGTTTCTCTCCCAAAAGTTGTTAATACAGGGGATTTGAAGAGATATACAGGATCCCCAATTCTTGGAGTCAGTTGTTCCAAGTTCCATTCCCTAGTTTTCACCAAGAATGAGATATTTATATGGGGTTTGAACGTTGGCCAGTTTGGATTTAATCCGATAGGAGACAGCTTGCAAGTATCTGCCAAAAATGGATTTGGATTTGTGCAGGCAACGCCACGAAAACTCTCCTTTTCATATGGTGATATAAAGTCAGTCTTGGCCACAGACAGTTTCACAATGGTTCTCAATGATACTAATGAGTTGCATTTCTATCTCAATGGATTCCACGCCAAAGTTAATGTTCCGCTATTGAACAAAATTGACTCCAAGTTTGTTAATACATTCCAGCCTCGTGTTTTATCTCAGCGCAAGTCCATCTACAAGGTAATTGCTCAGAAAAGTGCGGAGGTTTGTCTGCTTTTGCTAGACAACGGGGATATTCTACAGCTGAGCATGGATGTCCGAAGCATAGACAATTCCGCGTTCCAGAAAAGTCTACGATTCACCACTGTTTGGAAGGCTTCTAAGGAGCACTTGAGATGCACGGATGTGGATATGAGCAATGATGGCTCGTTAATAATCAGTGTCCAAGATGGATCCGCTTACAAACGTATCAAACGTTCTGTGGCAAAAGATTCCAAGTCCTCCCATGGTTATATTTCGAAGAAGTTCAAATTCTCCAAGATTCCAAATTTGAACAAGGTGGTAAAAGTGGTTTCCGATCCGATATTTTCGAAATTTGCTTTTATTAGAGATGACATTGACCTGATACCACATCGTATGAGTCAGCTTTCAATCTTACAAGACTTTTCTCAACTTTCGCCAGCGGTTGAAATCCAAGATGAAAGACAAATGCAACGAAAATCAATCGTGAATAAGTACCAGGAACAACAAATGGATCCTGATAAAAGTTTCGTCACCAATTTTGTATATAAGACTCGGGTTGAAGACCCAGGTGATGAGGACTTGTTGTTTCGAAGCTGGAACATACATCATGAAGGAAAGACGGTGAGCAGTGATGTTTTTAGAACATCTGTTCAGGACAGGTGGACAAGCTTGAAAGAATCAGATCCTGTCTATGTTCCAATTGCTAGCGATTATAATATTCGAGAAATGTTGAAGTCGGATGAACTGGAATATTGGTTAACAATGAAAGATTTCTCTAAAGGCAAACATTACAATTATAAGGTGGTTGTCGAGGACATCGAGATCGGTGTTCATAGAGAAATACTCGAATTACGAAGCCCAGCTTTGAGAAAATTGATACAGGAAGGTGGCGAGTTGCAACGTAACAATGTGAAAATTACCACCGAGTCTGATCGGTTGAACGTGATTGGTAGCACAATCTGTTCTGTTCTGGTTGCGCTTCATTTTCTCTACACTGACGAATACCTGGATGTCTGGTCTGACTTTCCACTTGGAAAACTTCCATCTTCGATTCAAAAATCTCGTATTGCCTTTGAAGATCTGTCCAAACTCATTGAGATAGTCACACCTCTTGGACGTGTTCAGTGTTCTGAACCATTACAGAAAGATTTGCAAAGATTAGAAGGAGGATTTACTATTGATCTCCAAGATGGTCAATTTGAAGTGTTCAAGCCATTATTGATGGTCAGGAGCGCATATTTTGAAACCATGTTATCTAATCGATGGGATATCAAACACTTTATTCTTCCTGATATTTCTTGTGATGTGTTTGCGATAGTTTTGCGATACATTTATGGTTGTGAATATGGACAGCTGTTCAATGATGTATCTTCTATTACGGACGTCCCTTCATTTTTGAACTTTACGCTTGATGTGATAGAGGTGGCAGAGAAGTTGATGTTGGATGAATTGAGTAATTTCTGTCAATTATTGATCAAAGATTTTATCAGTCTCGATAACGTTCAAATTCTTGTTCGTCACGCCTACAACATGAGAGCCTACAAATTATTGGCCAATTGCCTTTGGTTTATCTATAATAATATGGATTTTTTGCTGCTGGACTCAACTTTTTCTCAAATGATCTCTGAGGAAGATACGTCGTTTTTGAACATGATCAACGACTCGATGAAATGGTTTGCGTCTTTGAAATATTATCATCGCGAATACAAGTCTCCATATCTGCAAGATAATTGTCAAGTCATACGGGAATTTGTGAATGATCTTGATACTTTCAATGGATATTTCATTCATCCTCTTCTATGGGAAGTTTCCAAACCTGTCCTTGAAAAACCAGTTAGTACTACGAAATTGAGTTTGGGAGAACGAAGAAGACGATCTTCCGCAAGAAGAATAGAAGAAAGTAAGGCCGCAGTTCCTGGATCCGCAGAGAAATCTCGTTCGTTATCCAAGCTTCTATCGCAATCACTTGTCAATAAGAGTTCTGAGGATCTGAGTGAAAATGCCATTGAAGACGGTGATGATGAAAATGACTTCATTATTGGCAATAGACGCAGACCTTCTACGAAATCCAGTCCTCCAAGTTCTGGTCATGTTCCGGTTCTCAGAAGTGATTCAATTAGCAAGCAATCAAGAACATCTACCCCAATATCAACTCCAACCTCTTCTCGTCAATCTTCAGTGACTATTCATCGTGATTCAAGCAGTTCAAGTATGTCAAGTATGCTTACTTTGGCCGAATCTTATGGAACTCCAGGAACTGCGCCTGTGAAAGTGACCGGAACCAGTTCGCCTGTGGTTAAAGCTACTTCTACGGTCATGCCTCGGCTATCTCAACGAGAACGAATAAAACGAGACAAACAACAACCATTGACTGGATCCAGTCCTTGGAATGTTCCAACTCCGAAACCACCCTCTAAGCCCTACAATTTGGCTGACACAAATACTCCACCAATAGGTGTTCCGTCTTTTGAAAGTGTGCTCTTGGAAGAGAAAATGCTCCAAGAAAAGCAGAATTCTCGACCTGTTAGGTCTTTTGAAGAGATCCAAGACGAGGAACGGTTCGAACTATGGTGGGCTGAGGAAAGTGCCCGGGTTCAGCGGGAGTTACAAATAAATCAAGCATCTGAAGACCGAAATCGTCAAGGCCGCAAAAACAGAAAGCCTTCAGGATCGAAAAAAATGGGACCTCGTAAGAATCACCAACGTCGCGTTGATGTTCAATGAAATTTTATACATTATAGCGTATCAATTGACTTTGTTATCAATTATTCTTCCTCAGAGTCGCTTAGTTCTCTATGCCAACCAAATTGACCGAGATCTATAAAATGTTCACCGCCTCTTTCAGAAACCTCCACTCCTTCCGAACGTAATCGATCAGCCTGTTCCACAACGGCACTAGCATTCTCCCTTTTGGATATTACTCCCTGTGAATTGACCACTCGCCACCAGGGAATGGTTTCAAACTCGGGATCATCAAAGAATCGTCGATACACGGTCAGATTCTTAAGTGACATGCCGACCTGTCTGGCATTTAATGGACAATAGATCTGACGGGCAATTTGACCGTAAGAAGTGGCATGACCATATGGAATTCTACAAACCTCGGTAAATACAGCGTGATGAAAAGCTAATTGCTCTCCTGTCGGTGGTCTCATGCCTTCCTATCAAAAAAAAAACAGCACAGCCAATAATTGAGAAAAAGATTGAAGAAAAGTCTTGTTGTTCCGTATAGACAAATTGTTTTTTACGATGAGTGGCAAGAAAGAAACTAAAGCTCAACGAAAAGCGAGATTCTTTCTTCAATCGGATGCCAAAACAGAAAGGCATAAAGATGTTGAAGACAGTACCAAGCGGTTCAAATATCTGCTGAACCTTACTCATCTGTTCCGTCATTTCATTGATTTGAACGCGTCAAAGGACAAGCAGTTGATGAATCTAATTCGCCAAATTGATTCCCAAAAGGTATCTTCCAAATCGTCCAAAAAATCATCGTCTGGACGTAGGAGAAAGAGCGAAAAGGAAGAAGATGCTGAATTGATACACGACGAAGAGTTTGAGGAAGAGACGACTGTTTTGACCGAATCTCCAAGTTATATTAATGGAAAGTTGAGAGATTATCAAATTCAGGGACTGAATTGGCTCATTTCTCTATATGAGAACCGCTTATCTGGTATTCTTGCGGACGAGATGGGTTTGGGTAAGACCCTTCAAACAATTTCGTTTTTAGGATTTTTGCGCCATTACAAGGGAATCGACGGTCCATTCATTGTTGTTGTTCCAAAATCGACTTTAGACAACTGGCGTCGTGAGTTTGCCAGATGGACTCCGGAAGTCAATGTCTTTGTGTTACAGGGAACCAAAGAAGAAAGATCCGATCTTATTCGTGATCGATTGATGGAGGCTGATTTCGATGTGTTGATCACCTCATTTGAAATGGTGATTCGTGAAAAGTCCAAGTTGGGAAAAGTGAGATGGGAATATATCGTTATTGATGAAGCTCATAGGATCAAGAACGAAGAAAGTGCGCTCTCTCAGATAATTCGGTTGTTCTACTCTAAACAGCGATTGTTGATCACAGGAACTCCATTGCAGAACAATCTGCACGAGTTGTGGGCTCTTTTGAACTTTATCCTACCCGACGTTTTTGGAGATGACGAGGTTTTTGACGAATGGTTCGAAAGCCAAGGTGAAGAAGATCAGGATCAGGTTGTTAAAAAATTGCACAAAGTTTTATCTCCGTTCCTGTTGCGTAGAGTCAAGAACGATGTTGAAAAGTCCTTGTTACCAAAAATTGAAACCAACGTCTATGTTGGAATGACTGAGATGCAGCTCAAATGGTATAGAAACTTGCTTGAAAAGGACATCGATGCTGTGAATGGAGCAGTCGGAAAGAGAGAAGGAAAAACAAGATTGTTGAACATCGTGATGCAACTTCGGAAATGTTGCAACCACCCATACCTGTTTGAAGGAGCTGAACCCGGACCCCCATTTACCACCGACGAACATTTAGTTTTCAATTCCGGTAAGATGATTGTTTTGGACAAGCTGTTGAAAAAACTCAAAAGTGAGGGTTCCAGAGTCTTGATCTTCTCTCAAATGAGTAGATTGTTAGACATTCTTGAAGATTATTGTTATTTCAGAGGCTACGAATACTGTCGTATTGATGGATCCACTGCGCACGAGGACCGGATTCAATCGATTGATGACTTCAACAAACCAGATTCAGAGAAGTTCATTTTCCTTCTTACAACCAGAGCAGGTGGTTTGGGTATCAATTTGACCACTGCTGATGCCGTTGTTTTATATGACTCGGATTGGAATCCTCAAGCAGATCTACAAGCCATGGACAGAGCACACAGAATTGGTCAGAAAAAGCAGGTCAAGGTTTACAGATTTGTTACTGAAAATGCGATTGAGGAAAAGGTGTTAGAGCGTGCTGCCCAAAAATTGCGGCTGGATCAATTGGTTATTCAACAGGGTAGAAGCAACAACAAATCCACTTCCCAGACGATTGGTAATACGAAGGATGATCTTTTGGGAATGATTCAACATGGCGCAGAGGACGTTTTCAAAAATAAAAAGGCCGATGCAGGCTTGGACACAGATATTGAAGCCATTTTGAGTAAGGGAAGAGATAAAACTGCAAGTTTGAACAACAAATATGAAAAACTGGGACTTGATGATTTGCAGAACTTTACCTCTGATTCTTCTGCTTATGAATGGAACGGAGAGAACTTTGCCAAAAGGGAAACATCTCAATTTAACTTGTGGGTGAATCCCTCTAGAAGACAGAGAAAGGAACATCAATATTCAGTTGACAACTATTATAAAGATGTGCTACAAAATGGTAGGCCCGCTCCATATAAAGGGCCTAAACAGTATCATATCCAAGATTTTCAATTTTTTCCTCCAGCTTTAAAGGAACTATTGGAAAAAGAACAATTGGCGTACAAAAAGAAGATTGGCTTCCAAGTTCCATTGTTGGATGGATTGGATAGCGATGATGAGTTTGTTGCCAGTGACGATGAGAACAAGATTGATCGTCAAGAAAGAATTGAGAAGAGCAAGAAAAAACAGGAAGCTGAGCAGGCAAAGGTCGACAATGCTGAGGAACTTACTGAGGAAGAGCAGAAGACCAAGGAAGAGCTTTTAGCGCACGGATTTGACAATTGGAATAAACGTGACTTCCTTTCGTTCATCCACAGTTGTGCTAGACACAGTTCCAAGAATTATGGGTCTATTTCGGCAGATTTGCGCAATAAGACTCCAGAAGATGTTGAGAAGTATAGCAAGGTTTTCTGGCAACGATACAAGGAAATTGAAGGCTGGGAAAAATATGTCAATCAAATTGAGCAAGGAGAAAAGAAATTGCGCAAGATCTTGTTTCAGCAGGAGATACTTGCAGACAAGGTCAACCAATATGAGGCCCCATTACAAGACATGAACATTATATATCCGCCAAATAACTCCAAACGGTTGTACACAGAACTGGAGGACCGCTTCTTGTTACTGCGGGTAAACGAATATGGATTGAGCAGAAAGAATTTGTATGATCTGATCAAAGCGGACATCATGAAAGAAAACGAATTCCGATGTGCGTTCTATTTCAAGTCGCGGTCTGCGATTGAATTGAGCAGACGTGTTGCAACCCTGCTATTAGCAATCACCAGAGAGGTGGAAAACCCTGGTTCTCTGAAACGAAAGCCAGCTGTGAAGAAAACGTTGGAATCAGAACCTGACAGTCGTCAAATGTCTGCGGATTTGTCCGATGGAGATATTGAAGCACGTGATATGAAGAAGCTCAAAAGATAGATTGTATAGTAAGGGTCGATAGACGCGTCAAAACGAGAATCTGGACGATTCCCTAAATATTTTTGCTCATAACCAAAAAGAGGAGTAAAAGGGCGGTATCAGTTTGTTATTGATCTCTCTTTTTTAGAGCTTGTATAGTGATAGAACATACTCTGGGTGTCTTGTTTTGACTCAGTGTTAGAGATTTGATATTTCCGCTCAAGATTTGGTAAAATGCGTTCGTGGAGTCGAGTTTTAACAAAATGTGGGGAAGCAGGGAGACGAAGGTTCAGTGTTAGCAGTTTTCGTGCCCAAGATGTCGAAGTCACCATTGATGGTATTCCAGTTAGCATTGAGGCCGGTTCGTCCATTATTCAAGCAGCTGACAAAGCAGGAGTGATGATTCCACGGTACTGCTACCATGAGAAGTTAGCAATTGCAGGTAATTGCCGGATGTGTCTTGTCGAGGTAGAGAAGTCTCCAAAGATGGCTGCTGCTTGTGCAATGCCCGTTATGAATGGTATGTCTGTTCTGACCAATTCTGAACGAGTTCATCGGGCCCGAGAGGGTATCACTGAGTTTCTGCTGTACAATCATCCTTTGGATTGTCCTGTTTGTGATCAGGGAGGAGAATGTGATTTACAGGAACAGACGTTACGGTATGGTTCAGATAGAGGTCGGTTCCATGAAATTAGTGGTAAAAGAGCTGTTGAAAACAAAGCCATTGGTCCTTTGATCAAAACATCTATGAACAGGTGTATTCATTGTACTAGATGTGTTCGGTTTTTGAACGACGTTGCTGGGGCCCCTGAACTTGGAACTGCAGGAAGAGGTAACGATATGCAAATTGGCACCTATGTTGAAAGAAATGTGAACTCTGAGATGAGTGGAAATGTGATTGATTTATGCCCTGTTGGAGCATTGACTTCGAAGCCATATGCATTCAAGGCCCGTCCTTGGGAATTGAAACGGACAGAAACTATTGATGTTATGGACGGATTGGGATCTGCGATTAGAGTGGACAGCAGGGGCTCAGAGATTATGAGAGTTTTGCCTCGGTTAAATGAAGACATCAACGATGAATGGATCAGTGACAAAACCAGATTCAGTTATGACGGTTTAAAAGTTCAAAGAATCACTAAGCCAATGATCAAGACCAGTGAGATGTTTGCGGATGCTACGTGGCATGATGTCCTGAGTCTCATCAAGGAGAAATACGAGCAACTGAAGCCTGGTCCTAATGAGGTGAAGGCAATTGCTGGCGCTTTGGCTGACGTTGAAAGTATGGTTGCAATGAAAGATCTGATCAACAGAATGAACTCAGATAATTTGGAACTTGACCTTCCAATTACTGATATTCCATCCATTGACTTTAGGTCCAATTATCTTTTTAATTCCACGCTGGACAAGATCGAAGAATGTGACCAACTCTTACTGATTGGTACCAATCCTAGACATGAAGCTGCCTGTTTCAACGCCAAGATTAGAAGCAGATGGCTTAACTCAAACATGGAAGTCCATTTGGTTGGAGAGCAGTTTGATTCAACGTTTGATTACAATTACCTCGGATCTTCCGCCAAGGAGCTGATCACGGCACTGAAAGGAGAATGTGGTGATAAGCTTACCAAAGCCGTGAAGCCAATGGTCATTGTGGGAAGTGGAGTTTTGCAGAATGAGGACTCCTTGGCTATAAACAAGATTCTCTCCCTGTTTGCTGTTGGAAAGCCAAACTTCAATAATGAGGATTGGAAATCCATCAACCTTCTTCATCGTGAAGCCTCCAGAGCAGGAGCTCTGGATGTTGGATTTTACACTGCAAGCTCCAAGGTCAAGAAAGTTGAGCCTAAGCTCGTTTTCCTTTTGGGAGCAGATGAAGTTGATCCTGCCAAGATTCCACGGGATGCATTTGTGGTCTATATTGGCTCCCATGGTGACATGGGAGCTTCTCTTGCGGATGTGGTACTTCCGGGAGCTGCGTTCACGGAAAAGAGTGCAACTTATGTCAACACCGAAGGACGTGCCCAATTAAGTCGTGCTGCCATCGGCCCACCTGGAGCAGCAAGAGAAGATTGGATGATTCTTAAGGCTCTGAGCGAATATCTTGGTTTGGGACTTCCTTACGAGAATTCTATGCAATTACGAGAACGTATTTTGAACATTGCACCCCATTTGGTGACCTACGACGTGGTGGAATCTGTTTCCCCAGAGCTATACACTTTAAGTCTGGATGTTGCTGCCAATTCCAAGATTGGTCCTGTCAAGGGCCAACTTCTGAAGAATCCGATAGAAAACTTCTACTTCACCGATGTGATCTCTAGAAACTCAAAAACTATGGCCCAATGTGTGGGTAGCTTTGGTGCCAAGATTGAGAAGATTCAAGATGAGAATGCACAGTTATACTTGGGCATCATTTGATATTTATTGTGCGTGGCACGTTATTTATTTATATTTATTGATCTTTTAGAAAGACGTAACACAAAGGTAGCACTCCAGGGTTTGCAAGCACAAAGGCCGCGCATTGATTTCGTGATTGTTTCTTGCTGGGACCATAGGATTTGCAAACTGCCACGTTGTTGATGTAGAGAACAGTTTCAAATACACTACTCCCAACAGTTTTGTAAACCGGAAGAACCTTGTTCTTTGAGAGAATTGCGTATAGATTGTCAGTAGCTTTGGCATCTGCATCCGAATTATGAATTTCAACTGGAAGCTCATACGTTTTCGTAGTCTCTGGTATCGTAAACGGACTATCTTTTGGCTGTTCTTCGACTTTCGATGGAACTACACTCAATTCTTTTGGTGTAGATTCTCTTAATCTTGAAAACTTGTCTATCAATTCGTGATTTTGGAGAGCGTTTTCTGCAGCGTTCAATCCAGCAGTTTTCAGGTTAAACCCCTTGCCTTCTCCAAGAATATCATCTCCCATCATACATTGAACAATAAATGGAATCGTGCTTCCATCACCAGTTTGTTTGGTGACATATCTTGGAGGTAATGCTGCAGAGCCTATTAGAGCATATAATTTTCCCTTGGAATTCGTATCGGGTTTTCGCTGATCAAATTTGGCTGTCAAACTAGGAAGTTTGGGACGAATCAATTTGGCTAACCATTCTTTAATTTCTTCAAGATTCGAATAATCCGAATCTACATATAATCCCCCCACATAAGCCTCAAATACATCCGAGTAAATCTTGTGTTTTCCATTGAGAAAAGCTGCATCTTTGGCAAAATCAACCACCAATTTCTCATGGAAGTTGTATTTCCTGGAAAGTTCTCCTAATGAAGCATTACTCACCAAATTAGACCGCAAAACTGATAATTCTCCTTCATCATAAGTTGGAAATTCTTCATATAAGATCCTCGTCACCAAACTATTGATCACAGAGTCTCCCAGGAATTCCAACCTCTCATTATTGGAATTCAAGATCTCGTTCTTGGATAGATGTTTATAATTATTGACAGCAGAACGATGCATGAAAACGGTGGCTTGTATAGCTGGATCAGAAATTTCTGGTAATGGTGGGAGATCGCTAGATATTCGTGTGTCATTCTGTGGACGATGTTGTTTCTTGATCCTCAATTTCGTCTTACTTGAACCTTTAAGTTTCGTGTTTTCGTCAAATGAGGCTATTTGATCGAATAATTTCAATTGGCCTTCTTCATATAATGATTTCAACTTGGCCCCAAGTTGAAGTTTCTGATTTCGATTAATAGTCACCAAAACATCTTGATTATCTCTCTCATCCACAATTCTTTTAATGCTCTCCTGTAATTGCTCCATATTCGGACATTCTTCTAATATGACTTTGATATTATGTTGTAGCTGAGTCACAGCATATTCTATCAAGGTGGCCTGACTAGAACCCAATGTTTTGAAGTCCCTATCCCTTCCTCGCTTTTGATCAGACTCCATACCAATAGCCAAAAAATTTATTAGATGCACAGCCATGTGCAATATTATTATATACATCTAGAATCTGAACTTTTGCGTATTATCTTCCTTACGACGCTTTGGTTCGTTAACATCTGTCGTTTCGTTCTTGCGTTTGATATCGTATCCCAAATTTTCAGAGCCATATATGCTGTCCTTGGTTGCTTGAGTTTTCTCGTTAAGCACTGTGTAGAGATTCTTTTCACCTTGCTCTATATCCTGGTGTTTAGTCTCGAAGACAGTATTTTTCTTGATTTCAGGCTCACCAATTGACTCAATCATTACATCGTTAGTCTCGGGAACATATTGTTTCATATCCTGCTCCTCTTCATCCTGTTCATCCTCGCTTTCTTCACTCTCTTCACTCTCTTCTTCCTCTAATTGACCCCAACGTGTTCGATCCACAACGTCCCCTCTATTTATCACCGTACGTTGATCATTATCAAAGGTAACAGACCCATCTCCATGAATCTTCATGTATGGATAACTAGGTGGTGGGCCCAGCTTTTGAAACTTCTCGTACCAAGGTGGTAGACGAGACTTTATAATACCCAAAGCCTCTTGCAATCTGGAACTCATCACTCCAGGTCGATATTTTCCAACCTTATATGGACCAAGAAGTTCTATACTTTCCAATCCTTCAAAATAAACCTCTCCAAACCTCAACATATCAGGTTTAGTCTGGTTTTTGAAGAATGCATTGTAGAGCTTGTTGAAATCGATATCCAATTGTCCCATACGCGGCTGAACTCGTTCTCTCATTCGTTGTTTCAAAGTAGAGTCCTTATCATTCATTGCACTCCGCATCTGAATGATACCTGTGTCGGCTATGAATTTGGGCAATTGATAAGGAGGGCGATCATAATTTCGACGTCCCATTAAAAACCCTTTGGCAGCAGCCCAATGTTGGGGAACGGAAACGGAATTGTGAAGCGTTTTCAAATATGCTAATAACCGTGGATCTGGCGAATCGGAATCGGCCATCTCCAATAATTCAGGTTTATCTGATTCTGCCTTTAAATATGCCAATGGAATTTTGTACTTCTTCTTAAATTGTCGCTTCGATAAGTGTTCAGTAGAATCGTCATTTTCAAACCCTTGATATTGATCTTGTGGGGCCTCTGTAACTTCCAATTGAGAATCCTTGTTTTCGGATTCTTCATCGGTGTCTGACTTAAGTTTAAAGTGATTGAATATGTTCTCGTAGTCAGTAAATTCTCCTATTGGAGTCTCTTCAATAACAATGTCCACAGGTGAGTCTGGAGTCTCCTGTTGGTCTCTGGGTTGTCTTTGTAATTCTCTACCAACTCCAGTTTCCCCATTAAACTCATCTCTTTTTTGTTTTGCCCGTTCTCGACGTAGCTGGTTCTTTGTTTTACGGGCCATATTTTTTAAATAATTTTCACATTCGTTTTAAACATGTCAGAGTCCACTGAAAATGGAAGTACCCCAACTATCGAGGAACCCATCTCGAGTGAGCCAGCATTACGGGTAGATGTTGAAGAGCCTCCTAAAACACAGCTATCAGTCTCAGAGATAACCTCCAGCTTGACCACGAGTTTGAATGACGCGCTGGATCAACTCGTCAAAACAGACAAGGATCTTACACGTACTTTCGATCGCATAGAACGCAGAATTGAACAACTTCAAAAGAGTAAATAGGTTAAATATAGCTTTTCGTGTCGCTAATTTCTTTCATGTTTAAAATCTTCAAACGAGGTTTGGTTATTGCAAATGGAGCTCTTGTTCCTGCAAGGCTTTCCTCATTTCGAGCATATTTACAGTTGTTGAAACATCAAGACAAATCGGTCAACAACACTCTATTTAATGGTACTGCGTACGAACTTACATTCAGAGAGTTCCTTCGAAATAACCTCAAGATCTCAAGATTAGTGCATCAAGGAGGTGCAAACGATCGCGGAATAGATCTTCGAGGCATTTGGGATCTCTCTATGTTTCCTCCCAATGAACATGCAAAAGACACTACGACTTCTGGATTGATTCCATTCATCAAAAGAACATCCAAATCACGACTGAAAATTCCGCTGTATGTCCAATGTAAATCGTGGAATCGAACCAAAATGGACGCCAAGTCTGTCCGCGAATTGAACGGAACGTTTACTGAACTACTTGGCAGAGCAAAACGACTCAACTTCCTGGTGATGTTTGTGGCCCCAACGGGATATACTTCTGTTGCATTGGCAGACATGAATCGATCTAGAATTCCGTTGATCTTTGTCAAGTTCGAACAGTCCAAACTGAAGTCGCCAGAATTGGACCCCTACAATGTGGAAAACTACGCTATTGGGAAAGTGAAGAATATTTTTTTGAATCCAGTAGCTCAGACCTTACTGGAAGGTCTGGATTGGAAGCCTCAAATAGACAATATCATCAGACGACAATAGAGTTTTATGCTGGAATGGAAGTTGCACGCTGGACAGCGTCGATTTTTCCAATTGTCTCGTGCCACTTGGACAATCTTGGGAATTGTTGAAGCTCTGGAAGTCTCATTTTGTTGACCCAAGGCCAGGAACATAAATCAGCAATGCTCAAATGATCACTAACAAGATATCCTGTTTTATTGCGGGCCAATCTCTCCTCCAAAACAGAGAACAATCGGACTGTTTCCTTGTGGTATCTCTCAATTCCGTATGGAACCTTTTCGGGAGCATAGAGGAAAAAATGATGATATTGACCCTTCATTGGACCCAATCCCGCCATTTGGAACATAACCCATTCCAAGCATTCATAATACAGATCGGTTCCATAGTCAAAACTGTATTTTCTGTCCTTGTCGTATTTGTCACACAAATACATCATAATAGCAGCAGATTCGTTAATATGGGTGACCTTACCATCAGCAGACACATCAGTAAGAGAAGGGATTCTTCCGTTCGGATTGAATTGCAAATACCAATCCTGTTTACATTCGCCAGTTTTGATATCGATCTTGCGAACATGGTAATCCAAGCCCAATAGCTCTAAAAGAGCAGATACTTTAACACCATTAGGTGTTGACACAGAGTACAATTTAATGTATGGGGCTTCAATTCCAGACTCCTTTGGATCGCTCTCGTCGATTAGATAATGAACCATTTTCCTTATTCGCCTTCGGATCAGCGAAATTTATAATAGAGAGGAATAGCAAGAAGAAATTCAATTAGTAATACTAAAACCAGGGGATCGATAGAGCCACAGATTGCGTCGATCGACTTATTTTGTGTTCGATAATTTTTTAGATATCCATGGAGGTTTCCCTTTCTATTCAGGAGACCAATAAGCTTCGGGCCCAATTGGGTCTTTCTTTGATTCCTGTCGATGGATCTAATGAGGAGTCCAAGCCTGTAGATGAGGAATTCAGGAATTACCAGAAAGTCTCCGAAAAACAAAGGAAACAGAGTAATTTGGAGGAACTACAGAATCGAATTACCAAAACTAAAAGTGATCTCAAAAGACGTCAACTTGAGGAGGGGGACACTTTGTTAGCTCGACTTGACAAAGAGGAAACTAATGATGATGATTGGTTGGCCAATTTGGGTGTTATCAAGGAGAGTCCAAAGAAAAAGAGAACGAATAATGTTGTTGAAGACGATCTTAAAGGAGTAACTGTGGCGCATACGAAAGAAGAATATGGGGAATTAATAGGAGAAGATAATACTGTTGTGCTTACGTTGAAAGATAAATCTATATTTGATGATGGAGAGGACGAGTTAGAAAATTCACAGTTGAATGAACGCAGAAAAATCAAACAAGTTTTGGAATCTAAGTCGTTAAAGAGAAAAGTGGATGAAATTGTGGATCAGAACGAAGATGGGTTTCGACTTGGAGAGAAAGTGATTCCTAAAAAGAAACAGATCAAGACGGTGAATTTGAAAGATCTAGACGAGGAACCACAACAAGTATCAGACTATGTGGCTCCAGTAATGAAAAAACTCAAGAAACGAGTGATGAATCGACGTAATGATAAGGATGAGTCTTTGAAGAAGGCCGATTTCAAACGTGTCAACCTGATCAACGAAGATTTGGAGAAAGACGATGATATGGAGTTGAACAAGTTTTTGGCAGCATCCAGACACAAACGACAAGAGTTTAAACCAATACACCGTCCAGAAGTTCAACAAGAAGGACAGACAATGGATGAAGATGTAGAGTTTCTGGCTAACATCAAGGCGGATGATCCGAAAGAAGAGGCATTCGAGACACAGGAGACTAAACCTTCCCCAATTACAAATATACCCCAGATTTCTGAAAAGCTGGACATCTTGCACGAGAAGATGGACCAGAACATGGGACTTGCTGGAGCGTTGCAAATGCTAGAGAGAGACAATAAACCAAAGATAAGCTCTTCGGGAATCAATCTCGTTTACACTGATGACGATGGTAAGATTTTGGACACCAAACAGGCGTACAAGTATTTGTCACATAAATTTCATGGACATAAAAAATAATAAAAATGGTTCCTAGCAGGATCGAACTGCTGATCCCCGCGTTATTAGCACGATGCCTTAACCAACTGGGCCAAGGAACCTGGAACAAGACTTATTACGATGTGGTCTGACTAGTTCAGTCTAGTCTTCATAGCAGCTTCCAGTCGTTTATACATATACTCCCGAAAGCTAACGTCTTCAAAGAACTCTTGAGAAGGACAACTCACTTAAAAAATGGGTTGACAATTTGTATTTTTCAAAGTCTCTCCCCTTCTTATCTCAACTCTGTCTCGTCAAGCATTCCTTTATCTAAACCGGAATCCTCAACTGCTCGCGACCAAAAAAATATATTTTCGCGTTACCTTCCTCGCGTTTCTTATGACTACAGATCAGCATCTTGACAAAAAACAGAAACTAGAACCAACCATGCAATCCCTTCAAGTTTTTCTCCGTTCTTCTAAAGCCAAGGTTCCTACTAGAGGCTCCGCCCTTGCTGCTGGCTATGATTTGTACGCTTCTGAGAAAGCTCTGATTCCTGGAAACGGCCAAGGATTGGTGGCTACTGACTTGAGTATCATTGTTCCAGAAGGTACCTACGGCCGTGTGGCTCCTAGATCTGGCTTGGCCGTGAAACACGGTATCTCCACTGGTGCTGGTGTGATCGATGCTGATTACCGTGGTGAAGTTAAAGTTGTTCTTTTCAACCATTCCAGTAAGGACTTTGAGATCAACGAAGGAGATCGTATTGCCCAATTGGTTCTGGAGAAGATCGTGATGGCTGAAGTTGCTGAACTCAGTACCGAACAATGGGAAGCCGCAACCACCCAAAGAGGAGAAGGTGGATTTGGCTCTACTGGTGGATTTGGAAAGAAGTAATCTTATATGGGTATCATAGAAATATAAACTTAAGTAGTTTGAAGACAAATAGCAGGATGTACTTGATTAGTCGCCAGATCTCCACAAACACCCAGATGATCCATAAAAATAGAACGATCAGGTTCTCAAGACAGTTGTAGACAAAATTGAACAACCATTCGTCATTGGTGTTCGTGAGTTGATCTTTTTTCTCCTGGATGTTTCTGATTCTCAAGGTAATGGAGGTGTTAATCTCACCATTTGTCCGGTCGCAATAACCCAATAATTCTTCGATCTTGACCGATTTCACATTATTGAATTCACTCACTTTCTCCAAGGAAGCGTCTGCTCTGTTTATTGCAGCTTGTAGCTTTTGAGCAACCGCCCCCGTTTGATGCTGCAACGCATCAAATTGGCTTAATTTGTGGAGAATCTCAGTTTTCTTCGCGTGCAAATCGTTTGCAAGTTGCAATTCATTTAATCTCATCTGCAGTTCGGCAGTTACCAAATTACCTTTCAAGTTTTTAATCATTTTCTTTTGATCGATAATGTCGTTAAAACATCCTGAATCATCCTCCTGTTGAACCGGGGTTGAAAGAGAATCGGACGACCGAGCAACCTGGAAAATCGCAGTCAATTTGTCCATGCTGGAGTGACGTGAATGTAAAATATCTAGCTCATCCTCACTCCTGATGGATTTTGTCGGACCAGGAGTTCGTTTCAAACTGTTCAATCTGTAATGTTCCTGACGAGCTAGCGATGCAGAACTTTCATTCACACGTGGCAAAGAGTTTAGACGACGATCATCACCAGAGCTATCTTCTTCGTCATTATGAAATTCCCCATCAAATCCAACAAAATTCTGTTCAGTCAAACTCTTAAGTCGTCGTGATTTAGGGGTCTGTAATTTGTGATTGTCAGCTTTTGGATACCAAAGCTCTCCAAGTGGGTTTTTAAGCTCGTGCCAATGATGTTCTCTCCAGGAGATGTCATTATAATATTCGTTCAAATTTACCTGCCAAATCAAATGCTGCGTGCGATACCTGCTAAAAACCCGCGAGGGTGGTTTGTAATCACCTAACGGTGAAACAGCAAGCTTCTCGTTATGTTTCTTTCTGATCCGTCTATTTCGTATTGTTTGTAACGGATTGAATATTCCTTCCACCTCGGGATACAATGGCGTCGGCGGAATGCTACCGCTATAATGTATGGTGGTTTGGTATTTTTCCAGATAATTGTAATAGGTCTCCAATATTGTCTTAACCTTTTCTGCCCGTTTCTTACAAAGTTGTAAAGATCGATCTTGAGATTGTGATGTTGACTTACTAGTTGGTTGTTGAGTAGTCTCTGGATTTAATTTCAAATCATACATCAAACTCTTTCGACTTTGTAAAAGCTCATGTGTGTCGTCTAATAAAACCTCATACCCACTTGAAGGGTTGGTGAGAGTGGTACTTAATAGACTGTTAGGAGATCCATAGTATTTAGTCTCCGACTCGGAATCTAGCGGCCGATATTTCTTGAGCTTGATTTGAGTGTCTAAAACGGTTGTCATTGCATCTTAAACAAATAAATTATCTCTATCTTCTACTTTATTTAATTTAAGCCACACCCGAACACCAAATTTCCTAGCATTAAATTGTATCATGTCTTATTACTTTACCATCATCGGAACCAATGATAATCCAATCTATGAACTGGAAATTGGTACTTATAAACAATCTGGAGATGGGAAACCAAATTTTCCGTTGGAAATAAGAGAATTACAACAATTCATAGTCAATTCCTCCTTGGACATTCTACAAGATCAACAATTCAAAAGTAATCGAATCTTCACCAAAAACCTGGACTCGTTCTACGGCTACCAAATCTACAGCTATTTGACACAAGGAAACATCAAACTTCTCGTTTCCACGAACGCAAAAAATCAAGACGAAAGCATACGACAATTTTTGATCGAGGTTAATGAAATGTACGTGAAAAATCTCCTAAGTCCTTTCTACAATGTCAATGATCCGATCCGGAGTGTTGGATTCGACTCAAAAATCCGCATGTTGGCAAAAAAATACCTATAATACATCGTAGTCCACACAGTTCTAATATACAATTAGCCCAGCGACGAAAATCCCTTGAGCAGGTCCAGTGAGGAGATCTTGTTGCCATCATTGTCATGATCAATTAATTCAGCCATCTTGCGAGAAATCTCACGAATCTTGGTCTCGGTGACCTCATTCACAACATTTTTGGACTGCTTTAATTTATGCACCATCAACTTGATATTTTCAATAACTCTCACAAGTCTGATCCGATCCAACTGTTTCTTGTACGTCTCTAATCCTTCTAGATGTGTCAAGATTTCCTCTAACTTTTCTTCAACCATTATCCGTTGTTCATCAGTGGCGTTTATTTGAATGGAGACGGGCAAAGTTGAGTTTCCAACTTCTAACCACCGAGCTTCTTCCAATTTGAGCTCATTTAACTTCTTTTCAAACACGTCCAAGGTTTGCAAATTTTCTTGATTCGCAATGTTCGGACGAACCACAATAGGCTTATTCAAATTAGCGTTACTTCCAGGCTCTTCAATATCGTCGTCGTCATCATCTTCATTTGCCATCCACCAACTCGTCTGAATCTTGCCGTCTGCAAGATCTCTAATTATCTCATCTTTAATAACATTGGCTATGTTTTCGGCAGTGCTGTTATTCTCCTTGGACGTGAACCGTATATGACGTTTGCCACACCAAACCAATAATTGTCTCATCTTGTGGGGATCTGGAAGATCTTCCGAAACATGCTTGTATAGTTCATCTATAGGAATGTCATAATGCGGCTCAGCAACAAATCCGTTTCCCACCGACGATAAACGTTTTCCACGGTTACTCAACGATGATCTGCGCTTCTTATTTCCTGATAAAGGTTTTGGTTCGGTATTAAGTGGTTGCTTTTCTCGCGGTTGAGATAAAAGCTTTCTAAGAGTGCTCTTTTTTGATTGTGACTCAATAACAGGTGATGATGGTGTTGGTTGTTCATCAGGAGGTTCTAGATTAGCCTCTGGTTCTGGTTCCGGTTCTGATTCCGGTTCTGGTTCCAGCTTTGGTTCTGGCTTTGATTTGGGTTTCCTGCCCCGTTTGGGCTTCTCACTTGTTTTCTTTGCAGATTTCTTCGACTCAGCAATGGTATCCAAAGAAAACACCATATCCTCTTCTTCTAACTCATCAACAGAATCATCCTCAAGCTCGTCGAGAAGAGTTTTTTTCGCAGGTTTGGAAGCCGGAGCTGGTTTTGTTGTTGTCTTTGGTCGTTTTCGAGATTCGGGCTTCTCCGAGCTTTTTTTCTTATTCTTGGATCCAATAGGTCGTCCTCGTTTTGCAGGTGCTGGTTTTGTTGTCTGTGATTGCGATCCTCGTTTAAAAACAAACCCATCATCATCTTCCTCAAAATCGCCATTTGTATGCGGTAACGACAATTTTTCGGCCGGTTCCTGGGATAGAAGCTTTCCCAATCTTCCAGTTCCCATTTTTTCTAGTATAGATGAAGAGTTGGGTTGATTTTGGGACATATCGTTGCTTTTAGGTCGATGTTTCGCGGATATTCAAATGTCAATAAATTATATAAACAAAACACGATCTCCTAAAATAACTTGTAAATTCGCGTTTAATGTGCTCGAAAGCCTCAGGTTGCCTCTTCTCAAATGACTTCTCTAGTTGTACATGTAATGGCTCTACCGATTAGCGACCAATTAAGAAAACAGATATCTCTGTATCCTTTAGCTCGTCTAGTTTATTTTTTTGTATCGTCCCTGATTGGAGATTATTGACACTATATAAAAGATGACAGATCAAATATTACGTATGACCATGGTCAGAGAAGTAACCATCTGGTGCTTTGGGATCAGGTGATCGCAATGGCTCAGATGAGGAGGAAACAGATCTCTCGCGTGGCCGATCTCCTGGAAAAACGTCTCCAATAGAGTTTGTAGGTAGGATTCCTGGAGTTTGAGGCAATCCTGATGGAGTTGGAGGTTTGAGTACGTTAGAGCTCGTATTGGTATCAAATTGCAAAAATGCTCCATTTATAGTATTGGTTTGGTTTTGGTTGCTATTAGAAGCTGCCTTGCGGAGTTGAGCCTGCAATTTCTCACGGCCCCTGACCAGTCCAGAAGTTGATGATAGCGAGGAAGAGTTGGTTTTCAACGACGAAACAGAGCAGATAGGTGAGATCTGGAGCGACGATGCAGAAGGCAGCTTCTGAGACCCCAAAGCACTTGGAACAGTTGGTTTGTTGAGGAAATTTGGAGACGATGCCCTTTGAGGAGGTTGCCGTGCCTGTTGAGAACGATTTGAAGGAGATGAAGGTCTTAAAATTTGAGCACCTGGGCCTGGTGAAGTCACTTTGCCAGCAGATGTAGACTTTGCGAGACGGGGACGTGGTGCTGTATAATTGAAGTAGTCTCCGGGTTCGTCAGAAGGTACAGACTCTGGAGAATTGACCACAATCTTGGCTCCAGATGCAATAGGGTGTGGAGAAGTAGGAGTGATGGACGTCATAGACATTACATCCGAGTTCTGGGAGCCTCCACTTCCAGAGGATCCGAGTCTCTGCAATTCTGGTGAAACTGTATTAAAACCTCCCAGAGATGAAAGACTGCTAACTCTTTGATGAGCAGGACGAACCGGTTCGTTTCCTTTCTTAACAGATTGGAAGGATGGAAGATGTAATGATGATGATGAGTGGTTTGCTTCAAGATAATTCTGGTTAAAGGCGCTCGATTCCCCAGAATTGATAGCACTAGTATCATCCCTGGATGAAGCAGCATCTGAAAGAACATTGATGTTGATTGTAGATTGATTTTGAGCAAACGAGTTGAAGTAAGCCGTGTTGACAGGATTGTTTCTTTCCAATGGAGTTCTGAGGGAACACAAGTCTGAAAGATAATCAAGCCATTTGGCAGCATCTTCTTCGGTGGGACATCTGAACGTGAACTTGTTCTTGGATTCCGCTGAGCTATTTGGATGAATACGGATAATAAATTTTCTAGGTTCCTCGGATGCCGCACTGACTTTCATATCATTCAAACTGTAGGAGTTGATTGGATGTCTTTCTTTCTTTCGATCGTCGGTCCTGAACTCATGAATGAAATTGAATGTCAAGACATAGAAGAACTTCGAATAGTTCTTCAGGTACTTCGATTTTTTTTCCAGGAATCCCGAAAGAAGACATGAGCTAATCCTTTCCTTTTGATAAGGATATTGGACATCGGATTTCTTTCTGATCTGTTTGGATTTCAACAGCGAATCTTTAGCACTAATCTTGAGCAAGTTTTTGGAATTGTCATTGACAATGAAGTAGTCCCAATCGATTCCAAAGTCGTTCTTCAGAAATCCATTCATGAAATCATTGACCATGTTATCTTTTGCGGCATCCAACTCAGAGTTAATCAAATTGACAAATTTCTTGACGCAATCTTGAACTTCGGTGTACAAAATACTTTCAAGTCGGACACTTTTATGCTGGACTTCATAATAACTCTCCTTCAGATGGGCTTCAGTGTAAAGCTGATCTTTCAATTGCAAATCGAGTTTGAGTCTCAATAAATATGGGTCTTTTTTCGGCTCCAGTTTAGTGAACTTGATACGAGATCCCAAACAGGTGACTGTCTCGCCTTTAGTCAGAAGTTCCACGGAAGTGATGTAGTCAGCTAGAATTGCTCCTGTCTTGGCAATTTCATATTTAAGGTCGGAGATTTTGAAGTCGCTTGAACCTTTCAACGATGCTATCTGTTTGATCGTCTCATTCAGACTCTCTTTTAAATTCTCCAACCGTGGAATAATTTTCAATGTGAGTTGATTGTGCGTAATAAGCTCTTTCTCTGCCAAATTGCTGTGGTAATTTGATAGAGTTGTAGATATGGATAAGACCGAGAGATCCCCGACCGGCAAAAAGGAGGTTTGAACAAACTTGTTCAACATTGTCTCTTGTTGAAAGTTCTGCTGATCAAATTGAGACATACTGCTGCTACTTGCAGAATGTCTGATGTTCTTAGAAGACGAACTCTTGAACTTCATTTTGCCATTTGTTTGCTTCTTCAGCAATTCCAAATTCTCCAGCATGGCCTTGTTTCCCAAGTAGGTTTGTTTCTTGAAGATGCTGATCTCCTTGAAATAGAAGATCAGCTGTTTAATGATCATTTTCCATATGGAAAATCGATGAATCAACTTGTCAATTGGCTTCGGTTCATCCGCAGTGTGCAATGGGTTATAGTAAGGCGAATTGTAGTTGTCTTGAGGCAGGATCTTGTTGTTTGACTCCAGCAATCGATTAGACACATCAAACATTGTGGTCTGTCCAAAGTAGGTACTTTGAACATCGATCAATCCCTCATCAAACGATTGCGATGAGTTATCTAGAACGTTGGAATCATGATAACTCATATTTGCCCGCGACTTGTTGATAGGTGAAATTCTTCAGTCGGTCGAAGGCAGTTATTGAACACCGTTCTATGTAACGTTGGCAGGAACTTGTCCTGATAAATTAGAAATTTCTGGAAAAGAAACTGGTCGCCTTGGGTCAAATATATTTTCGCAGTTCCGATGTTTAACAGAGCCCCTTACAAAATTAAAAGCTGGAGAATGCACCTTTGCACCATGAAGCATTATTAAGACGTAGAATATATACTGAAGCTTTTGCGGAGTCCCGAGAACGATACTTTCGGATACAGTTCAACGTTGAATAAGATCATTGGATCTTCGGGAAATACTGTGGTCGATAGGAGATTTGAGCGCTCGCTAATTGGCTCTTGAGGTTCTGTTTTTTTAGGCCAAAATACCAAACTGTATGTAATGAATTGTCCCAAAAAAACTGCTGAATCCAAACTCAACAATGCAATTAGATTGGTGGATCTTGATTCTCCAATAAGATTGATCAAAACAGAGGTGTAGCGAAAAGAATCTCTGGACTCGTAGAATTGAATGTTTTTTTGGGTATGCTGATTTAAATATGACGAGATCGATTCGAATTGCAATGGTTGGACGATGATACTGGAGAAAAATAGATGATCCATAAATGCAAAGGTGTTGATAAGAACGATCTCGATCAAAATGGCTCTTTCAAAGTATTTGAACTGGCTCAAAATCAAGGTTTCTGTTATTGGTTGATTCATAGAAGTTAAGTTATATTCAATCCATTGGCGAAGTGTAAGTGTATTGATGTTTGCAAGAAACAACTGAAGCGTGACGCGAATAGCTAGTTTGAAAAATGATTGGTCTTTGAGATAAATAGTAATCAGTTCCAAAAGAAGGAGGACATTCAAGGTGTCCATGAAATCAGTTTTCAGGTCATTTCTTAGCTTTATGAATTGTGCAGAACTTGTATGCAATATCGAAGAGTCGTCCACAGCGGTGTAGGAGCCCGGAAACGATCCGGGCATGATTGATGTCATTCGTGAATAGAAGAAGGATTATTATCGTAGCAAGTTAATACTTCCTTACACCGGGTACATAAGAGGAATCAAAGCAGAAGACAAGTTGACAGATTGGACACAAGACAGAAGTCCAAATGGGACAAAGATCTTCCTATTTGGAGTCCAGGACAACCCTGCTACGTCCCGTAAACGTGTTTAACTTGTCCGCCCAAAGCCGTGTCCGGCTCTAATTACGGGCCTTGAACGGACCAAAAAAATCTATCAAAATATTAATCAATCTATTTATTATGTTCTTGGTGAGAAGATCGTTATTGATTCACCCTGGATCGAGTGTGAACTTGCTTCAACTATCAAATAGAACTAGTCGATACAGAAATATTCGTTTTAACAGCTCTCGAAGTAATGATCCAGTCACAAAAGACATTGCTAACGTGGACACACCACCACCAAAGTTAACATTTCGCCAAAAAATAGCCAAAGAGGTGCAGCATTATTGGCATGGGACAAAGCTTTTGGGGTACGAGATAAGGGTTTCGTCCAAATTACTGATCAAGATGCTTGCTGGTTATGAATTGACTAGAAGAGAGATTAATCAACTTACAAGAACCACAACAGATATATTACGACTTGTTCCTTTCTCCGTGTTTGTTCTTGTTCCCTTTGCAGAGCTACTACTTCCTGTTGCTCTCAAATTGTTTCCGAACATGCTTCCTTCTACATATGAGTCTGAGAAAGATCGGAAGCAGAAGACGGTAAACTTGGCCAAGACCAGACAGAAGGCCTCTAACTTCATTCAAAAGACCTTCAAAGAAAGTGGGCTGAACCTACCGTCCATTGATAATTCAGACAAAGAGTTGTTCGTGAATTTCTTCAAGACCATTCATAAAGGTGCAAAACCTACTCATGAGGAATTGATTAAGATTGCAAGATGTTTTAAGAACGATCAGGTTCTTGATAACCTCTCTCGGCCACAATTGGTGGCTATGTCAAGATATGTTGGACTGTCAGCTTATGGAACCGACGAAATATTGAGATATCAAATCAGACACAAATTGATGCAGATCATCAAGGACGACCGCGCTATCGACTACGAAGGAGTGGAAAGTCTAACAGTGCCTGAACTGAAAAATGCCTGTACATCAAGAGGAATCAAGACAATTGGTGCTTCTCCGGCTCGGTTAAGAGATGACTTGAAGATTTGGTTAGATCTTAGACTTCGACAAAAGATCCCATCTTCCTTGCTGATTTTGTCGTCAACTTTCACATACGGTGAGCATGCCGATGATTTTGAAAGCTACTATGATGCTTTATTGCAAGTTTTGAGTTCGATTCCTGACGAACTCTACAACGTTGCTAAACTTGAAATGTTCCAGAATGACGACGCATTAAAATTGAGCATCTTAAAAGAACAAGATGAGTTGATCAAAGAAGAAAATTTCAAGAGCAAAGACGTGAAGACAGGACTTCGAGACGATTTAAGTCTGGACGAGCTCGAAGAAAAGAAAGAGGAGACAAAGTAAATAAATTAACCTTCCTTGTGCATGCTTGGATCTTACACAACTTATATAAATTCACATGTAAAAAGGCGCAAACCTGATAGTTCAATCAAACAGGTCGTTGATGCTAGAAGGCATCTCAACGATTTGAGTGGAGTAGAACATCTCGATTTCTCTGAGCATCTCGGTGTCCTCTCTGGTGATCAAGTTGATAGCCACACCCTTTCTACCAAATCTACCACCTCTACCGATTCTGTGGATGTAGTTTTCTTTGTTAGAAGGCAAGTCGTAGTTGATAACCAAGGAAACTTGTTGGACATCAATACCTCTGGCCAACAAATCGGTGGAGATCAAGATTCTGGAAGAACCGGTTCTGAACTCGTTCATGATGGTATCTCTATCTTGTTGAGACAAGTCGGAGTGGATAGCAGAAACAGTGAAGTTGTTTTCGGTCAATTGCTGGGTCAATTGCTCAACCTTTCTTCTGGTGTTACAGAAAATAACGGCTTGAGTGACAGAAATGGAATCATAAAGATCACACAAACAGTCGAACTTGTATTGTTCCTCATCAACATCAATGAAGAATTGCTTGATACCCTCCAAAGTTAATTCATCCTTCTTAACAAGAATTCTGACTGGGTTTCTCATGAATTTGGTGGTAACCTCCAAAACATCTTGAGGCATGGTGGCGGAAAGCAGCACAACCTGGGTGGTGGTTGGCAAGAAACGGAAAACGTTATAGATTTGTTCTTTGAAACCAGAGGACAACATCTCATCGGCCTCATCCATGATGAACATCTTGACGGCGTCGGTCTTGAAGTAGCCTCTCTCGATCATATCGTAAACTCTACCTGGAGTACCAACAACAATTTGGGCACCGTTTCTCAAAGCCTCCATGTCTTCTTGGACAGCCTTACCACCAATGGAGGCGTGAACAGTCAAGTCCAAGTGCATACCAATGGCCAAGACAACCTTTTGAATTTGCAAGGCCAATTCTCTGGTTGGAGCCAAGATCAAAGCTTGAGTCTTCTTCAACTTCTCGTCAATTCTTTGCAATGCGGAAATGGTGAAGGTAGCGGTTTTACCGGTACCGGATTGAGCTTGAGCAAGAACATCTCTTCCCTCGGTGATTGGCAAAATAGCTCTTTGCTGAATAGCAGAAGGTTGTTCGTAACCGTAAGCGAAAATACCTCTAATGATTTCTGGCTTGAGATTCAACTCATCAAAAGTGTAGACCACATTATCGTAGTTAGATTGGATCAAGTTGGTGTCAACGTCCTGGATACTGTCAGATGCCATATTGTACAGTAAATTTTAATTGAAGGAGTAAATTTTTTTCAATATCTAGTGCACACCAGATCTGTTCGCTGGCAGAGGAAAATTTTTTAGGCAGGGTAACTTGACCTTGACGATTTAGCATTGACTAAGTACAGGGGTGGATTCAAACGGGTTGCTACAGTAACAAGGTGACCAAGGTAAGGGCATATGTATCGCAATAATCTGGTTGCGCTGAATCCATATCACTTCGCATAATCAAACTGTCTCTTTCATACCTATCTTTCTTATTAGTTTATACACTGCTTAACGGGAGTAAGACCAGACGTTGTTGAGCAAACCATCCTGTTGAGCAAGTCTGTTCAAAGAGTCATCAGCCTCACCTCTTCCTCTGATGTAACCGCACAAAGCATAAGTGGTGAAGGAGTTTGGAATAGCTCTTCCTTCTTCGTCAACATTAGCGACGTTGATCTGGACAGAAGCGTGGTCCTTAGCCTTGATAATTCTGTTGGTGGCAGAGCACTTTCTTGGAATGTACAATTCAACCTGGATGTTAGAAGGATTAAAATCCAGAGAGACCGTAGCTGATGTGAGTACAAACAAACCAAACAGGAAAAGTCCTGATCACGTTGTATCTTCGCTCTCACACTCATTCAAACAGCTCTCTCCTGGTTCTGTCACTTACGAGTTCACCTTTGTCGTTTTCCATTTTGCTGTTGGTTAAATATGTTTTTAGGTTTAGTTTTCTCAAAAAAAATCCGCACACACCTGCTGAAAAATTACGCCGCACTTTTCCTCTATTCCTACCGGGAGGTGCAAGGTGTTCAAATTTCACAGTCACATTTTATTATCCATGTTCTATTACTATAATGCAAGCCCCAGATAACTATAAATCACCCCCATCCAAACTGCCAAGAATGCAATTCCACTGTACACGATCATTCTAATGATAATATCTAAACTGTACCTTGGTTTTAATGCAAAACAGTCTTGAGTTTTGGCCAATTCTCCTGCAAACTTCGCAAAGATATGGCGATGCGGTAATCTTAGTAGCTTGAATAGAATTGGTTTGGCAACAGCTTTCCAAATGGACAAGATTCCAACTCCAACAACCATCCGTATTATTGTCTTGAAAAATCCCAATTCATGAAGATCAAACTCACTGGCCCCGTGATACTCCAATCTATCGCTGCGGAATTGAGAATTGGCAACCGTCCAGTATCCAAAGTCCAATCCCAGTAAAACACCTAAAAATGCTGAACTATCTTCAAAACAAGGACAATTATCGATTGGTAATGGATGATAGTACACCAATCCGTAATATATAGCCACGGAAACTATTGGGGCCATAATTGAAGAGCTACTCATAAAGGTGTCCCAAACAGTTTTGGTAGCAAGTCTGACTAAAACAACACCGGTTCCCACCATCGATCCAATCGCAATGTCAACCAGGCCATGCATTCCACAGTATATCCGTCCAAATATCATTGAAGTAAGATACAGTATCAGGAAGAAGAGCACCGAGATCGTGGTCCAAGTGGACATGGAATCCAAATTCATTACTATGCTGTAAGTAAGCAGTAAAAACGCACCGACTGCGTTTGCCGAATGACTAGAAGGGCATCCATATTCCTCAGACGTGTAATGACTCATGGTTTTCCGCACTAATGGCGGACTCTGGGGCCTAGGAAGACATAAGTAATCTTTGACTGCCCCGGTAAAGAATATACCCAGTCCCAAGACATAGACAAGATCTCGGTAAGGGAACCCGAACCATAATGGAATTGGAAGAACCAAAACATAAAACGTATGTGATCCCAAATTTGCCGAGTAAGTAAAGTAAAGATCAAGCGATTCCGTGGTGAACCGATGTTGGACTCTTGCCAGCCAAGGAGTCTCTCGCTCAACTAGTTTTAGTAGCTTTGACCGAGTCCGATAGCGAAGAGAATCCATTCGAGCATGGTAAAAAGAATGGGATTGAAGTCCTGCATCGTACTTCGAAGTATTTTCAAGATCGTCAGTTTTCATTCCGCAAAAACTTCAATACCTGGCTTGTTTTCGTACGCGGTCAAATTCTTATCTGATATTTTTGTCCTGCTTATATAATCATCAAGGCAACGTTACACTATTGTACAACACGAGAAAGACCGAGAGCTGTCAGAATCGATAGAGGGAGGCACATTATTGGACGCACTAGCAATTCGGAAATGACCTTTGCTGAAACGTTTGGAATCCCTAGCAGCTTCTTTCACCGAGGCCTGATGTTTGTTATACACAACGTTGACACAGGTATCGAACAATCGATCCACATTATACATCTGTTTGGCAGAACATTCAATATGAGCCACGGCCCCTATCGCCTGGGCAACATTGTACGCTTGTTCTGGATGCACTTCTTTTTTATCAATATCCGCTTTCAGTCCTACAAGTACAATTGGAGTTTTGTCACAAAATCCAAGGATTTCGGGAGCCCAAACCTCTGGGATGTTGAGCAAAGAGTCTTTGGAAGCCAACGAATACGCGAGAATTATTAAATTGGAATCTTGATAGCTTAATCTCCGTAATCTCTCATAATCTTCCTGTCCTGCAGTGTCCCAAAGATCGATCGTAATTATGTGTTGTTGTGTACTGTCTTGCAAGAAAGCACGATGGTTTTCAAAGATGGTTGGCTCATATTCTGTGGGGAAAGATCCACGGATGTATGACGATAATAGCGATGTTTTTCCACAACCAGAATCTCCTACAATCACGATCTTGAATTGCAAATCGGGGTCTGGAGTTGGAAGATCTGATTGATCCAATAATCTGAATTTGCCTCCTTGGGCAATAGGGTCCACAAACAACGGATCCATAGCGCAGTAAATGTCGTTATGTTAATGAAATTTGTGTTTACACTTCCAAATATAGAGAAAAGTAGTGCACAAAAATCAATCTAGATCAAGTACAAGAACACGGCCGTTCTTCAGCACCAGGGCCAAGAACCTATTACTGCAGCCGAACAAAGTGGAATGATTTTCTCGAACCTGGAAGATGTGAGTGGAGGGTGCTTCGATGCAAGTGGTACCTAATTTGTCGATCACAGTGCGACAACTAAACCGAATGGGATATTCTCGGTAAAGCAAAATATATATGGTGTGTAAGGATGTTTTGCCCCCATCTGCTGGCGACGTACAGTAAAATTGTAACTCCAGTATAAAAACTCTAGAGAATTATTCCTCGTATTGGAAATTTCCATGGCCGCTTCCGCTTATAAACTACCTGCAGACTTGCAGTCATACTCGCAAACTGAGGGAACCCAGAGTCCGATTCAGGAGATCAAAATAGTCGTTATTGGAGACTCAGGTTGTGGTAAGACTTCATTGCTTATTAACTATAAAGACGGTAAGCCCGCCAATCATAAGGACTATGTACCAACAATCTTTGAGACCTATCATTGCTTGATTTCCAGCGGTTCAACCACGTTCAAGCTGTCGTTGCATGATACTGCTGGGCAGGAAGATTTCGAAGGACTAAGGACCCCAATTTACTCTGACGTCGATGTGGTTGTTGCCTGTTATTCTGTGGATTCACAACCATCGTTGGCCAATATTTTGGAAACCTGGGTACCTGAAGTCCAAAATTACCAGCCAGACGTGCCAATAGTTCTTGTTGGAACGAAATGTGATTTAAAAGACCAATTGTCCCCTGAACAACTTGTTTCCGAGCAGGAAGAATTGGAAGTGAGTTCTCAAATTGGTACTACAGTGATGGGTCACATACAGGCCTCGGCTATAACAGGAGAGAATGTTAAGAAAGTGTTTGATATTTGTGCCAGTGTGATGGCCGAAAAGCTTCCGCATTCTGCCCCTGCTGCATCCAAACCTTCTACTGGCGCTGCCGTTACTAAAACCTCCGCTGTTACTCCCGAGAAGGACAACGGTGGCTGCTGTGTGATTGTCTAGACATTTTTGTGTGAAAAGAAACGGCAAGTCTTTAGTGGGGGACAATTGTATAACCTTTCTTACAAAAAGAACGGCATTGTATATGTATGGAGTCCTTAAATGTACTTATTTAGTGTATTAAGCTACATTGTAATCTCCTGCTCTGTAGTTGGTTAATCCTCTCTGCACAGCCCTGAATTTTGTTTGAAAAAATTTTAAGCTATCTAGAGTTTATGCTTTCTAGGATACCTCGAAAATTAGTAAAAGATATCTTGATGCCTACCAAAATCGCAAATCCTGTTGAATCTCGTGGTCCTCGTAAGGTGAAGAGACACCGGGCCAAGAAGCTCAACCCAGAACCAACAACTCCTCTTGGGGTGTTATTGAATCATGAGATCCCAAATCTTTGCAAAGAGCACAATCTCAGCCTTTCTCAAGTTGCAAATCCCCTTAATAAGGTCTTGAATGACACAGACTTACGATCACGATACAATAGAATTGTTGAATCTGTCGAAATTTTGAAATATTCTTCAAATGGTGAAGGTTTGGCCTTGCTACCACATCCTGAGATTCCTAATGGAAAACAGGTCGCTGTGGTTCCATTCGCCATGCCTGGAGATATAGTGACTTTGAAGGTGTTTATGACTAGAGAAATGCATGTGGAAGTGGATTTATTATCGATCGACAAGTCGTCAAACTTAAGAAAACCGGATCTAATCAGATGTCGTTATTTTGGGGCATGTTCTGGATGTCAATATCAACCAATTGAATATGAACATCAATTGAACTTCAAACGTGATACCATTGTTAATGCATACAAGTATTTTGCTCCGAGATTGACCTCGTTAGGAAAACTACCCTCTGTTGGCTCTACGGTTGCCAGTCCGTTAAAATATGGTTATCGTACCAAATTGACCCCGCATTATCAGGTGAACAAGCATATGGAATCTTCAACTCGACCAAACTTTGGATTTGGGTCCAAAGGTCGGCCAAAATGGCGTGATGTTCCAACTAGAGATTATCCTGGAGAGGTGATGGATATTGAAGATTGTATTATTGGCACAGAGATAGTTAGACAAGGTATGAAGAACGAGCGCATTAGATTAGAAAACCAGGTCCAGAAGAACGAACTGAAACATCGAGGAGCTACTGTCTTGTTGAGAGAGGATACTCGAGTCAACAGAGACGAGCTTAAAGGATCTGCTGACGAGACTGGAGACTTGTCTGTTTTGGAACAGGACGGTAAGTTCAAAACGTGTGTTACGGATAACAATGCAATCGTCAGCGAATATGTTAATGGTTTACGATTCGACTTCGTGGCCAACGAGTTTTTCCAGAATAATAACTCAATTCTGCCCAAAGTCCTGGATTATGTCAAATCCAATTTGGCTTTAGATGAATCTGGAGAGGATTATTTGGTGGATGCTTATTGTGGTTCCGGTCTTTTCAGCATTTCGTGTGCTTCTTCAGTTCGCAAGTCGCTTGGAGTGGAGATATCCGCTCATTCGATCAAATTTGCCAAGAGAAACGTGGAACTGAACAATATCCAGAATTGTGAGTTCATCGAAGGAAAGGCAGAGAAATTGTTTGAGAAGATCGATTTCCCAAAAGACAAAACCTCTGTGATTTTGGATCCACCAAGAAAAGGTTGTGATGAAGTATTTTTGAAACAGTTGGCTCAATTCTATCCAAAACGAATTGTGTATGTCTCCTGTAACGTTCATTCACAAGCTAGAGACGTGGAATATTTCCTGACAGAAACAGAGCAGGGTAAAGATTACACAGTGGAAAGCATCATCGGATTCGACTTCTTCCCGCAAACTCATCACGTGGAAGGAGTGGCAGTTTTAAGTCGTAAAACAGAGTAGGGCGCCGTAAAGTATATTGATTTATAAACTTCTAAACGCATCGATTGTAAGACAGAAAAAAAAACATGAGAACATGGAACTAATATACAGCCGAGATAACACACAAGGAAAAATACACGGGTCCAAATTCAAGCCTGAGTCTTGGCATATTCGCTTTTTTCAAGCTCATATCTCTTCTTGTCTGCCTCAGCCTTGGCCTCGTAAGGAGCCTTTCCTTCCTCATCGAGAGCCTTCCATTTCTCACCAAGAAGCTTTCCAATTTGTCCGAAAGCAATACCTGGGTTCTCTGCTCTAACGATGTCCCTTTGCTCATTGGCAAAGAACATGTAAGCAGACAGCGATCTCTTCGGAGCGTTTGGGTCCTTCTTCTTTCTAGAGGTTTTCTTAGCAGCCATTTCTAATTGTTAGTTATGACGAGTCATTTTGCACGCAATCGCATTTATAAACAATTCACGCACGGCCACCGCGTGTCTGTCAAATTGACACACGGCATCACACCGCTTGGGAAATTTTGGGGCAGCTTTATCTGTGTCAATAATATCCGACTTTAGCACAGCCTTAATCCCAACGGTTTGGCATTCCCCCCCCTTCAATGGCAAGTAGTAAGGTTAGGTTGTCTTTGCCGTCCTTGGGAGAAAACCTATATACGCCTGGTATTATACAAATCTTGATTGAGCTGATTTGATCCCCAAATTCAGATTCTGCTACCACTGCGATCCCTCCACCGAGGCCCCCAAACCCTCAAATGGTGGTCAAAGGAGGGCCTGGTTAGCTGAAACGGCAACAGGAAATGGCAAATAAACCAATTCGTCAATTCAACCTGGAATTCACATTGTTCACAAAATGCGGGGCAATAATAATAATACTCACTTAAGTGTCTTGTCAATTCACTTACTAGAGAAACAGTGCACTAATAAATTTGTTAGCAAGAAAAATGTATGGGAGAATAATATAGTGGGAATTGACCTCTTAGTAAAAATTGCTTGCAATTATTGGTAAGGAAATTTGTGAGCCACATTATGCACGGCGGTTACCCTACTGAGAAAATTACGTAATTTTGGACATCTCTACACCAGTTATGTTACCAGTTATGTACATACACTATCCAATGCTGTTCTCTCTAGAACCAGCCCTTGGAATTGTTGTTGTAGTCAGCAGTTCCTGGATACTGGTACTGGTTTTGGTAGTAAGGGTAAGCCTGTGTGTTAGACATACCTGCTGTCGATGCTCCACCAGAAACTCCGCCAATTTGAGAACCGGCACCAGCTAGGCCTGGAGCTCCAGCAGTTTGTTGAGCAGCAGCAGCTTGTGTCTGGTATTGAGCGTACTGTTGTTGCATCAACATGGCAGGATTCATCTGTTGCTGAGCAGTCTGTGTGGCTGCAGCATTGGAACTCTCCTCCTCAGCTCCATTCACAGCTGGCTGGCCGTAAATCTTGTTTTGCAACGAGTTTCCGAAACTGTTCTGTTGTTGAGGAGCAGACTGGGAAGGAGTTTGTTGAGATTGGTAGTTCATGTAAAATTGATTTGCTGCAGGGTTTGGCTGAGAGTAGAATGGTAGGTAGTAGTTGAAGTATGGGTAGTAAGAGGCAGGCATTCCCATCATAGGATTGCTCATTCCCGGAGAAACTTGGCCTGCTCCTTGGGCCTGAGCTTGACCCGCAACTTGCGATGTCTGTGCATTGACTTGGTTTGGCATCATAGGGTTGGCCACTGGAGACTGTGAGTTGATGTCCGCTCCAGCAAAAGCTTGTTGCTGTTGTAACAACTGTTGTTGTTGGTTGAACAATTGTTGATATTGCTGTTGGTCATAAGATTGACCATTGGCAGTTGGAGATTGCAAGTAATTGTTCAAATCAGAAAGGCCACCGTAGTAGTTGGTTTGGTTATAAGGCTTCTGTTGTGGTTGCTGTTGCTGTTGCTGTTGCTGTTGTTGGTAGTTGTAGTTATTTCTGTAATTCTTGTTGTACTGGCCTTGTGCAGGTTGTGCTGATTGTGCATGTTGGGCAGGCTGGGTAGGCTGTTGTGAAGCCGCTTCCTCTTCTCTGTCGTTCAAAGTCATAGATCCAAAAGAAATGCCATCCACAGATCCCACCTGAGTTGCAGAGGATGGAAGCACCACTGCAGCCTCTTGCACGGATTTCTTGGCAATCTTAGGCACCACAGAGGATTCTTCAACAGCTTGTGGAACCACCAGTTGCTCCTTGGCAACCAACTCTGATTGCAGAGCAACAGGTTCCTCCTTTTTGGTTTCTTGCACTGGTCTCTTGGCAATCTTAGGTTTAGGAGCCACAACAGCGGCCCAACTCATTGGCTTGGATCCAGAACTCTCCTTCTTCTTCACAGGTGCTTGGGCACGTTCCTTAACCTCGGCAGCTTCCTCCTCAGCCTTAGGTTCACCAACTTCCGATTTAGTTTCTTCCTCCTTCACAGCCACTTTGGCAGCCTTAACAGGCTTCTGGGCTAGCGCACTGGCCCATGATGAGCCTTCTGAAAGTATGGTGGAAGCGGGTTGTGGGGCTGGAGCGGACGCTGTGGAAGACGGTAGTTTCGACACCTTGGAAGCGGCGGATGTCAATTCTTTCTGTCTATTCACTACTGGTCTTGGCTTAGAGTTGGCAAATCGACTTTGCTGGTGAGCTTTCTTACCAGGCTGCCCCAGGGAAGGAATTGAAGGTTCTTCATGCTCTTCAACTTGTTGCAGCTTTTTCTTTTCGTCCTTCTTAACAACTTGGTCCCATTTTTGGATCTTTCCCGTTAGTATACCTTCTGAGATTTCGGTTATGTCAACGCTAGCAATCTCTTCTTGAATTGTCACAAAATCCTGAAATGTCCAGTCCGGAAAGAACTCCGTCAAAGTTTGAAATTTCTGCTTGAGACTTGGCGAAAGTCCACCCCCATTGACTGTGCTGCTATTCTTTTTAAAGCCAGATCTGTGCTTGGGGTTGTTTCCCCGTTTAGTTGTGTGTTCAGACGCGGTCTCCTGTTGTTCCGACATCAATATATATGTTTATACAGTTTTGCTCGTGATGATTGAATCAAATAAGGAAATTATTAGTGTGAGACAACCCGAATGTCAGTATAGAAAGGCACTTTCTAATCCTCAATAATTTCAATCACAAAGTCACGTCAAATAAAATGGTAATTGCCATCATCTTTATTGAAAAATTCGACGAAAACCAGGTTGGTTGGTACACTACCTTTGATGATTCCGAGCCAAAACGATGGCTGATTTTATTACATAACATCTCTACACCTTCTATAGTCTTTTGAAGTCCGGATAAATAACATTTTACTTACCTAGAGTTGGTTTTCAGTGTGGAAGATTTTTAAAGCCTCGGTGACACGGGTGCTCATAGTCTTCTCTCCCTCTCTAACCCAAACTCTTGGGTCAAAGTATTTTTTGTTAGGCTTGTCGGCACCGTCTGGGTTTCCAACCATAGACGAGACATAGTCCTTCTTTTTGAGCATGTAGTCTCTGATACCGACTAAGTAAGCGTATTGACAGTCGGTATCAAGGTTGACCTTGACCACACCATTCGAGATACCAAGATCGAATTCTTGCTGGCTCGAACCGGATCCACCGTGGAAGACCAAGAACAATGGCTTAGCCGACTTGGAACCGATCTTTTTGGCAGCGTAAGCTTGGTGTTCTCCCAAAATCTCTGGTCTTAGTACAACGTTACCTGGTTTGTAAACACCATGCACATTACCAAAGGCAGCTGCGATGGAGAAGTTTGGAGAAATCGAAGCCAATGCCTGATGGACAGCAAAGACAGTCTCTGGCTTGGTGTACAACAATTCCTTGTCAGCACTCTCATTGTTGACACCATCTTCCTCACCACCGGTGATTCCAATCTCCATCTCAAGCCATTGGTTCATTTTGGACATTCTGGTGAAATACTTGGCACAAGTGGCAATGTTCTCCTCATCGTTCTCCTCAGACAAGTCAAGCATGTGGGAAGAGAACAATGGCTCACCATGAGCCTTGTAGTATTCCTCATCGGCCTCCAACATGCCATCGAACCATGGAAGAAGTTTCTTAGCACAGTGGTCGGTGTGCATGATGACAGGAATTCCATAGATTGGGGCCACTGATCTGACGTAGTGGGCAGCGGCAATTGCACCAGCAATAGAGGCTTGTTGCTTGTCGTTCTTCACACCCTTACCGGCAAAGTAAGCAGCACCTCCCTGCGAAGTCTGCAATATAATCGGCGAGTTGTTGTCTCTTGCAGCCTCCAAGGCGGCGACCACGGTGGACGAGGAGGTGACATTGATTGCTGGAATAGCAAATCCTTGTTCTTGTGCATACAAGAACAAGTTTCTAACGTCGTCACCGACAATCACACCAGTCTTTCTTTTGAGGAAGTCTAATCCCATTGTAATATTTAGTTAGTGTGCCAAAAAATTGTCGGCAGTTGGCTCTTTATATAATAACTAGGGGTTTTCATTTTGCCTGACCATGATAAAAACTCCGGGTCTCTGGTTGCCATTTTCAAAATTACGGCCCACAAGTTCTCGAACATTACACGCCATAGACTATTTTTTATGCGGCCCGGACTTTTTTTACCCTACGTATGATTTTCATGTAACTGTCTCGTGATTACGTATTGGTTCTTGCTATCAGTTCTATCAGGCTGTGAGCAAGAACAAAATGAACATACTCTTCTCCCTGGATCTGTCGATGTGACCGTTTCATGGTCATCAGTTTATGCCGTAGATTGTTGAATTGCCAACCATCATTCTGATCATACACCATGGGGTCCAATTCTTGCAATTCTGCTTCGTCAGGTAAATATTGGTCTCCGGACTCGACCATGAAGCCCAGTAATTTGGAGTAATATTCGCTACTTTTGATCAACTTCATTACCAAACCGGCCTTTGTTTGGTAATTGTCAAGATCCAGTCTCCCCACATCAACCATCAATTTCAATTTGGGACCCAAATCCTTGACCAACTCGAAATCCATTTCAAGCTCAACAACCAGAAATGTGTCGTCATTTCCAACTGTCTCCACTTGTGCCACAGATCCATTTTTTGTGATCGTGAGGAAACTGTGTGGGAAACTGCAAGCATACATGGCTTCCTTCCCTTTACTAATTCCATATGAATCGCAATTGTGGATCTGAAACCCGCACGGATACGAAACCCCGGAAACCAGCTCCCTGTGTAGCTGACTTTCGAGCAAGGAGGAATCCACCAATCCCAAACAGCACAAGTCCGAAAAATATTGCGGGGAAATGGTGTTTGACAAATTCACAGTTAGTGGACAATATTTTGCCAATTCGTGCATCAATGTCCGATACAATGGAAGTCCGTAAACTACCTCTTTGGTTTGCTTGACTGGATCGGGGGTTTCATCGTAATCTGTGCAATTGGCTCTCATGGCCAGCGTCACCGACCCGGAGTTGTCCATGTCTCCCGTGTAAACCTGTTGAAGAGTAGCTGCCAGTTCGATCGGAAGTTGTTTGGAAACAGGAACTCCCAATTTGAATGTACGTTTGCCCGAAATCCTCGAAATCCATTGAGCACAATATTTTGATTGGATCGGACTAGCCAAACTGGAAGGACCAGTAATCACTAAGAGCTTATGCATTGCGGCGCTTTCACCAACGTTCATTAGTTGGTTCACCGTTTCTCTGTACATGAGAATCTTGGAAGTGAGAAGATCACTGATTGGAAACAGATAGTTCTGTAGCACTTCTGGTTGAGCTACCGCCATGATACCATGTTCTGAATGTTAGTACCGAATGAAAATACTCACCTTTAAGCATGAGTCCTGACGACGAACTAGAAGGAGGCCGATAATCTGCTCCAGAAGTTCCGTAATCCCATTGAGGAATATCTTGGTTCGACGTCATAAAGAGGGATAAAGCCTAACGCTGAGATTTAATAAGAGCAGGAAATTAACTAGACAGGATCCAGCTAATATATTCTACAGTTGCCCGTTTCTGCAACGAAGCAAATTGGATATTCAACCAACTAAAACAACACTATTAACTCATCTCATCTACATACTTCATTCAATTCCGATCCTTCTATCCTAACTTGCTCCCCTCCTCCTTGCACCAAAATACTTTGCCAAAATTATTTTATCGTTTCTTCATGTCTCGAAGATTCACCTCTCTTTTAACCCGAGTCGATAATAATATCGAACTGGTACTGCAGAAATTCCGCGACATTGTCGAATTATCGTCTGTTCAAGAAAAATCGCAAGAAACCCTGGCCATTGAGGCACTCCAGATCGAAGCCAATGCCGCAACAATTGTCAGACTCACAGAAGAATTACTCACAATAACGCGACAGCTGAAAGAAGCATGGGTCTTGGGACAAGTGCCGGTGTCAGCAACTGAACCATATGACCAACAACTTTTGCAGGCAAAGGTTAACAAATTACTAGAAATAGTAAGCGGAATACAAAATACAGCTTAAAAATTCATCACATCTTTTTTTCCTCATCATCATCATCATCATCACATCATCACTATTTAGAACAGTCCAGGACATATCTTCCGGCAATCTTACCTTGCTCCATCAACTCGAAGACCTTTTCCAATTCGGACAAACCAACAACCTTGATTGGAGCCTTAGCTTTACCTCTAACGTAGAAATCAATAGCCTCAGCAGTATCCTGTCTGTTACCAACATAAGAACCTCTGATCTGAATAGATTTGATCACATGATCAAACACAGGAGATTCGCAGACAGCACCGGCTGGCAATCCAACAAGAACGACAACACCTAAAGTTCTGACGTATTGACAGGATTGGGAAATTGCAGCAGGTGACACAGAAACGTTAATGACACCATGTGGACCTCCGTCGGTAGCCTTTTGGACAGCACCAACAATGTCCTTTTCCTTGGTGAAGTCAATGAAAACTTCTCCACCCAAGGTGTTAAAAAGCTTAGCTTTCTCATCCCCACCATCGATACCCAAAACTCTCAAACCCATGGCAACAGCATATTGAACAGCAAGAGATCCCAATCCTCCTCCAGCACCGGAGATGGCAACCCATTGACCTGGACGCAGTTGAGCGGTCTTCAAGGCTTTGTAAACGGTGACACCAGCACACAGAATTGGAGCAACCTCTGCAAGATCGGTTCCCTTAGGGATTTTAGCTGCCTGGACAGCATCAGCAGTAGCGTATTGCTGGAAAGAACCATCATGGGTGTAACCAGACAAGTCAGCATCAGGACAGTTTGGCTCTGCACCCTGTTGACAGAACTCGCACCCCATGCAAGAACCATTCAACCATTTGATACCAGCATAATCACCAATTTCAAAGTTGTTAACGTTAGCACCTTTGGCCACAACGACACCGGCACCCTCGTGACCACCAACCAATGGAAGCTTGGTAGCCAATGGCCAGTCACCCTTCCAGGCATGCAAGTCAGTGTGACAAACTCCGGAGTATTTGACGTTAATCAAAATCTCATTTGGTTTTGGAGTTGGCACAGGAATGTCCTTGTACTCCAATGGACCGCCATTGGACTGGAAAATGATAGCTTTTTGAGTTTTTGGAATAGAAGTCATAGTTAATAATGAGGAATGTAAGGGAATAATTTGGGATATTTATACCGTTGAACTCGATCAACGGGTGATGCATAAATTATTTCAGGTAATGTAAAGTTGCTTTACTCCGAACGGATTCTGATCAATCTCCGACGGGCTGAAGATATGATTGGACCGTTAGTAGAGTTGAGGGGCAGCCGTGTGGCCGTCGCGGGGTAATAGACACCCCATCACGGGGTGATGATTAAAGCTCCGAGATGATCTCACTGAAACGAAAATACTGCAGTTTACCATGCTGAAGAACTCGAGGTGGATTGGACCTCTAAGAAGTCCGGGACGCTTGGCCCCGAATGCCGGATGGCGTTCATTATTTGGAGCTTGATGCAACAGTCCCGGAAAATCTAGTACCACGCCACTTACAGCAGCTATGGGCAGAAATTCCTGCACCCCCAATCCGGTCTCAGACGGAAACCCCACACCAGGTGCGGCTCCCAAAATTTTCCCCCCCCTACGTCAGGTGTTTTTCATGCGATCGTCCGAAACCGTACGTTTACGGTTTCCGTGTAGAGATGTTTAATTGTCGTGATCAACATCTACAAAATTTATGTTATCTACTGAGGGGTCTGTAGCGGGACAACGGAGTACTAAGGTGGAGTCTGCAAAAATTGATATTTCCAAGCTTCGACGTTCAAGTCGAATATCCAAGACATGTTTGGACTGCAAGAAACGGAAAGTCAAGTGTAATTTTGAAGTTCCGTGTGACAAATGTATCTCACGGAACAGAGCCCATCTTTGTCGTCGAGAGCCTATCATTGTAGATGGCATGTTAGTCAATACTGGAGCTGAGGTTTTGAAAGAGATGAAGTTCTCGCAAGAGAATGAGGTGCTCAAGAAGAAGATTCTAGAATTGGAAAGAACAGTTCTCACGCTTCGATCCGAGACCCCTCCCGAACAACGTTCCGGAGGGACGGTGTCTAAAGGGCTTGACAGGCTATATGTTTCATCAAGTGCGAATCCCCGCTCTAGTGAATCATTGGAGTTGTCGCACAGATGGGAAAGCTACAGTGTGGTGATCAGTCTATTGAACAAGGGATTAGCCGAAGGATTGCAAGATGATGATGACCAAAATTTCGATGCAAACACAGAAGAATGGTCACGGATTTTGAATAAAGATCGTGTGAAACAGGATCGCACTGGGGATGAGAAATGTGATGTTTGGAACTACCAATTGCAAATCATTCAAAATCTGGACAAGAACAAATCGGACTTGATTTTGAGAAGCGGTTTACGTCTTTCTTTCCTTCACAACGTCATAGACAACGATGAGTTCTTGAAAGAGTACGAAGATTACTGGGCAGATCCATTGATCAAGGAAAAACACATCACTCCTTTGTATTCCAAGAGCAGCAGAGAATATCTCTATTTGGCCCAGTATTATATGCTTCTATGCATTGGAATATATTATTCCGAGGACAGTCTGCAATCCCAATTAGGTTTCTCCGACGAAGATTGGGATACACATGCTCGGACATTTTTCGCCTGTGGTCTCGAATGTCTGTATCGAGGAAGATTCATGACATTTCCTAATATTCGCTCTATTCAATTCTTCTCACTATTGAAATTGTGTGCTCATCCTTTGGGAGGAGTCAACCTGCAAAATTGTCTCCTGGGCACAATGTGCTACAACGCTCGGAAGTTGAATTTAGATAAAATCCAAGGAACTTCTGAAGATCGCTTACATCAGATGAAATTGAAATGTTGGTGGTCATTAGTTAATGTTGATTGGTATGAAGATCAATTCCGATATTCATTGATTAATCCAGGGACTTTCAGTTCTCCCAAACCTAGAAAATGGATCGTTGAAGACAAAGTTCTAGATTGGGACAATTATTATCAACGGTTTGTCACTGAAGTGTCAACCATTAAAAGAAAGTGTTATTTTGATGATACTGTTTTGAAACACGAATTGACTCTGGACTCATTGAAGCTGGCAGATCTGGAACTTCGTGTCTTGGAGGTGAGTGTTAAAAGAGATTTTGAACATCACATGGATGTTGAAAGATTGGAGGCAGACCCGTCTTTTTCTTCTACTATTAAATTCGTCAGATATCTCACCAACTATATCATTTTGCAAGAAAGACTTGACATCAACAGCAAAATGTCCAGATTCATGACCTACAGAGAATGGATGACAGACTGTTATGCTTTATGTTGTACCTTTGCCAAAACCATTCTTCAGGAATACGCAGATCCAAATGTTCCTCGCACGTTCAAAAAAGCTTGGTTTGTTTGTGAGCTAGCAGTTTCGGCTGCAGTGTTTCTTTTGGTCGATGCCATGCTGAACAAACAGATTGCCAGTCATCAAAAAAGTATCATAACTCTTGTCCAGAAGATCATCCTTGTTCTGGGTGCTAATAAATTAATTGTCAGGCCTGCTGTGAGAGGTATTTACGTGCTCCAGAAATTAATAACTCTTATGGAGGGTGGAGACAAAAACGAGAACATCTTAAAGCTCGAAAATGTTACGAAGAAAAAAGCTTCCCAGCGATTTGGAGACCTGGATATTCATGCCTTTCCTCTTAGACCCAAAAGGCCCTCTAGTCTTCAAACGAGAGCACGTCAAGAATTGAAGTTTATTAATTTTTCTTCGGAACCTTTCAACAAGTCTATGGTCAAGTATGACTATGTTGATACAGAACAGCATCTTTCTCCTGAATCTCTTACAGAAAGCATGCCTCCAAAACAACCAGATACTATGGAAACAGACCTTAATCCAGCTTCTTTGGAGCCGATCTCCGGTGAAGTCCCTCATTTACACGCAGCTATTTTAGATATTTTGGGAGACCATGGCTGGGATCAATTCCTAGACTCTATAGACGATTTCGTCATGACATTTGACGTTTAATAATACATATTAATATTATACTCCTGATAAAAAAAAATAGGTTGGTTCCTAGCAGGATCGAACTGCTGATCCCCGCGTTATTAGCACGATGCCTTAACCAACTGGGCCAAGGAACCTAGAACCAGTCAATTTTCTACATTATTCGCCTACAATCGTCAGCTCATTTATCATATTTACACAATTCTTTTCTGCAAAGCCATCACATCCTCGATCTTGCTCAAGGCCAGGTCCAAAAGCTCTTTCCGCTCCTGCAATTCTATATGCTTCTTCACTTTAGGATCCTCCTTGGCAAATTTCTCAATTTGCTCTGGTGTTAAACTTTGGCCAAGTTTTTTCTCCAGCTCCCTAGGAAAACTGTAGTAGAAGTCACTGAGAAGTTCAACATTCAAAAATAAAACAGCTGTCTGTGTGAGTTTTTCGGCAACCAGATCTAAGAAAGCTTCTGGACACTTGTATTTGTTCTCTTTCGATTTGCAAGAAGAGGACTGTAAGAACTTGAGTCTCATAGCTAATAAATTAGACCGATCTTTGAGAAACAACGCCTCTTTTCCCCGCAGTAGTAATCCTGGACTGAATCCCAAGTTTTCCCTTGCAATTGTTTCTCCCAAAGTGTTGTTCTCGTTTTCCAAATAAGTGGTGATTTGCTTCAATTTGTTTCCTCCTAGGGATTTCTTGAGCTCATTATAAGCTGCAGTGCACTGTTTCAATTCCTCTTTTAGTAGTAAAGTTGCATGTTGCCTGCTCGTCGACCACTCACGATCATCCACTTCAATCTCATATTTATAAGGTTTGATACAATTCTCAACCTGCTCGGAGGTGGAGTTGTACCGCGATGTCAGCACTGAAACAGCAGCATCTTTGATAGAATCTTTGATCAACGGATGAGACCTGATTTCAGTATTATCAACCAGATTGTCAATTTCTGTCAAAATAGCATCCGAAATTAAGGTTGTTGCAAGACGACCTACTCCAAGCTTTGTTAAACTGGCCGTTGCAATGTCCAATTTCCGGTGCCAAAATGTATCCGTGATCTGAGCGGATGCCAGCTCCTCCAGTGATGGTTCGAGTTCCTGCTCCTTATTTGGATTTGGAGTTACCAGCGGTTTGTTCCAATATCTCAAAGCAATAGAATCCAAAACTTTTTGATCGAGCTCGCTCCTAAGTAGCGTTCTAAGCTCTGGTCTTCCAAACCTTTCACTAAATTCCTTGATGGCGAGTTTCAAATTATCAATTGTTTGTGCCATGTATTTTTCACTTGTCAGATCTCGATCATTGAATTCAACCTTGTATTTGTAGCTAGTTTCTTCCAATTCGTTTGAGACCAAAATATGCATAGGCTTAAGACAAGTGGCCATCGACCGTTCAAGTACTCTCATTAATTTCTTTTTGAGAAGTCTGGTTCCAACCGTAGTCCCAATGAACGAGTCTCTGTTCTCCTTAAAATAAGCACGTTCAAAATTTTGCTGGGCGATAAACGCTTGAGTTCCCGATTGGCGACGGAAAAGCGATGTCGATGGTGGTGGGCGTGTGATTACTCCAACATATCCCATTCTGAGAGGGTATTTCTTGTTGGTGAGCATTGAACGAGCTGTCTCGGAATCAACAAGATCCAATTTGGTGATTACTCCAATTGTGCGTTCTCCTTTAGGGTCAGACCGCTTTGCAGCTCTGAGAGCAGATGAGTTGGCCAAGTCAACATCTGCAGCGCTGATCGCAAGTATAATATTCGGCTCTTCAAGATACCGATCACAAAGCTCGCGAATTTTGTTCTTCAATGTTGTTGGCTGATCCGCAGCTTCAATTTGGATATACCCAGGTAAATCCACCAAAGAAAGATCTGGAACTCTTGGAGACCTAACGGTCAATTGGATTGGATCGTTGGACACAGCTTCAGATTCAGGAACAGCCATGTTCAAATCAAAAAGAACCTTTTGGACTTGTTGAAAGTCTGTCATATTATACATCTTCAAAGCAGGAAATTCAGCCACCTCTGCTGCCAAGGAGTGGTCATTCACAAGGGTCAATTCAATTGGACGTCTGGTCACCATGTTGGATCCTTTTGGTAGGAATTCTTGCCCCACAATCGATTCCAAAACAGAAGATTTACCACTGCTTTGGGACCCGATCACCACTATCGACGGCAATCTCAACGCATTTGACCCTCCCACATTTAGTAGAATGCTTCTAATTTCAATCATTTGTCTTGTCAAATTCAAAATAGCGTCATCGGTATTGTCACCCATGTTTTCGTCATCCTCGTCGTCTTCTGGGTCCAATTCAAGATCTTCGTCCTGGTCTTGCGATAATCCGATTGCTGCTGCTGCTCCAGACCCACCAATTACTGGTCCTGAGTTACCTCCTTCGTCTCCTCCTGAAGATCCACTAGAGGAGTCCATGATTCCATTGAGGAACCCCCCAATCCCATCAGCAATGTTGCCTGCGAGTTCCTTAGCACTCTCCAATTGTGATTGGGTATAAGTTGAGGCCTGATCCACCTTATATGCCACGTAGGAACCGGCAGCCGCAAGCCCTCCACCAAGATACGCAGGGACACGCGCAATTTTGGCAGCAGCCTTACCTAGTCCAAATACTGAGAAGCTTCTAATATGTGTCGGTGTCAAAGCATAAACAGCTTTTTGGTTGGCACGATTCACAACGGAAATCCCCCTAACATATCGAATAGGTCCGATTGGAATATGTTTTGGCCTCAAAAGCTGAGAGCCAAGCGATAATCGAGTCATTATTGTATAACACTATACAAAAAAAATTTAAACATTTGCCTCCCCAAAGTCGATCGGCGTGGGTCTCGCAAGATTATTGAGACTTAAGGAATTCAACATGCTCCTTGAAAACACCGTCACAGAATTCAGTGCGTCGTTCCGGAGTGCTCAGTTGTTCTCTGCTCTTGGTGTATGCAAGGTCTATGCGATCAACGCAAAGGAAGTCATACATCACTTTCCAGAAGTCGTATTCATAGTTTCCAGGAATTTGGCCTGATTGAAGAACTTTCAGATGTTCACCGTCACTAATAACGAATCCCTGTAGTAATTCATCAGGATAGAGTTTTGGGAAGTTGCAGTGTGCGAAAAGAACTTTATTTCTTTCGTCAGGGCTGAGGAAGTTATTCATATTTCCGGCTTCGAACTCTTCATCAGAGTTTTTATGCATCTCGATAAACTCCAGGAAATTCTCGTGATCTTTGATTGGATTATATTGTAGCATTCCAACTCCTCTATAGTTACCATTGTTCCAAAATCCGTTGACGTTAACGTCTTTTTTCAACTGGTAGAATTGTTTGCCCAAAACGGTAGCAGCAGCAGGAAAAGTGTCCTTGTCGCCTTCTCCCGCCACCCCCTGAGACAACAAGGCATAATAGCCTTCTGGACCATATGCATTATAGTATAACGACAACAAAACCACATCTGCGTTCTGCTTCTTGGAGATTAATAGCTGACCAGATTCAGTACTTTTGTCTGGAATAGCCCCCTTTCTATCGTGAAGAGGAATAGTTGTTCTCGAATCTTTAGGACGCAATGTGGACCATTGTGATGGTGGATAATCTACCTGACCATCTCTGACTCTCACATTTTCAACCTCAATTCCGGCAATTTCGTAAAATTTAGGACTGGTGGATCTTTTCCAGAAGTCCGGCCAGAAAACCATTCCATGGTTTGTGAATGGAGGGGTTTCGAACAATTCGTTGGTAACTGGTGCCACAGGAATGTCATCACTATCCAAAAGCAAAAGATTTTCAAATGACGAGGCCAACAGAGCAATACCCTTGTACTGATACTTGTTGATTTCGATTTCCGATTCGTAGTTCTCCCCAAGAAGATCGGTCAGGAACACACACTTTGCATTCAACTTTGGAATGTATTTATCGCAGAAATCTGGCTCAGAGTCGCTACGGCGAGGAATGATCACCTCAACCGGCAAGTTGCCTCCGTTATTGCGCATCAACTTCAGTGAAACCAACGTCAGCCAGGAATAATTATCACCTCCAATCATCACCACACCATTACCGTGGTACAAACCTTGTGGGAAATTAAAATCATGAATCCATTTCAAAATTGCAGAATGGCTGGTGGAGAAAGCATCGATAAAGTCCTGTGGAAATTGAAGAAATTCTGAAAGCAACTCCTCTGTCAAAACGTTATGAGACAATGGAGAATCGTCACCCCTATTGGATGATCTGTCATGATAAGAGGTTGCAGGACGAACAGATGAAATCAGTTTGAAGATTGCCTTTATAACTTGGGCCCGACTTTTCTCGAAATCTTCAAGGCTCACACTTGGCTTCTTGGTCTTGGACTTTTCCTTAACTGCTGGAATTCCAGTAACTGAGCTCAACAAAGCAGTAGTGGATTCAGGAGGACCACGCTGCAGGTGGTCCAAAATTAAATCAGGATCCATGTCCAATGTATTATTGGCACTGTGTAGGATCTCCTTGATTCGGGCATTTTGATCATTAACAGGCTGACGTGGGATGATACTGAAAACTATCAAACACGACAGAAGAGCTAGTAGAATGACAACATAGTTCCTACGTAATCTTAGACCCAAAAACTGCATTATTGAAAACTATCCAATACTGCCAAAGTGTCCATAGAAACCAATTTTATAAAACCAAAGATGGGCCTTACACGCATAACATTTTTTCACAGCCCTAAAATTATACAGGGGAGCTTCGCAGTATTGTATTTCTCGCTACTTAAAGATGATCTTAAACAAGACCACATACTCTTAGGATCTCTCGTTGAATGATTATGTAATGATGGGGAAGACTTGTAAATTATAGCCCCATCTAATAATTAGTTCTCCTGTAATGCACATTTCTGGATAAAACCTTCACACCCATATATATATGGGTGCAGATGGAGATCTGCGAAATTGTAATTAACCATGTTATCTATGTAATATAATTATCTAAAAGGTAGAGCCAACAGCTTTAAACAGCCTTTTTATCCTCGACATCCCATGTCGCTATTGTACAACCCCTGAAGAAACCAAGCCACTATTCAATATGCACGCAATTACCCAATTTTGTTCGGGGCTTTCAGGTAAATGATCACATCATCATATCCTGTACTCACTCCATATTCTCGTCGCTCTCGAACTCGTCATCATCAAAGAAATAGTGCAGCCGGCTAGCAGAACTTCCTCCGTCATCGTAATAGCTGGTGTTTCCACTGGATTCTTGGCCAGAAGTCCCGCTTCCGCCAAAACCTGCGCGCACGTTATTCTCTGTCTCATTTGAAAGGGAACTGTTGATGTGCATCGCAGATGAATCGTTAGTGCCAAGATATAATTTATATCCGTCTATTCCGTGGGACAGGTTATTGAGGTCAAAGGACGAATTTTTTTCAATCACCTTGTGCATCACATTATTATCCCCCATCCATGTTCTAACGTTTCCTATAGGTGTGAACTGTATAAGACCTCCTTCGGGATGATGGAATTTGGGATACTCATTCAAGTTAATGTTTTCTAAAGTCAATTTTTCACCGTGTATTGGAGTCGAAGTCATAGATCCCTGCTTGACCTTTTTATAGTTGTCCTCATAATCTGAGTTTCTTCTCTTGGATCTAATTGGTGTTGACGATGCACTATAAGCATGAAAAGCACTCTGGGGGCTCGAGGACTGTTGATGATCCTTATAATTTATCGTATAGTGGGATAACATCGATGGGTACATCATGACGCGTCTTATAATGATACCAATGTATCGAAAATCTAGATTTTCCGGGCGGCTATCACGATAAATTAAAAATTATCCAACGCGTTTAGTTTGCTCAAGGCCATTCACACGAGATACTTCTCAATTTATATTATATGTCAATTCGTGTCTCACACAGAGTTTTGTTTCGAAAATTTTGCTTCGACTACTTTTGAAAAATTTCTCTTTCATTAATTACGCTTAGGTAATCAGCATACATCTATTCGCAGCCACCGCAAAAAACGACTGGTGGGGTTGTTTGCTTACGTAATCGCCCCTCCCCAAAAAATCCTATTCGCAGGTTTTCCAACTCTTTTATTGTGGCACATTTTCTAAAAAAAATCCTAAGCGGCATCTTGTTAAATGGATCTTTCCAATCTGTCTTCTAATCTCCCCTTATCACATCCTATTGATGATGAATCGATAGACCAAATCAATAGAGACTTATCCAACGAATTCAAGCTAGGAGCTCGTTCCATCGCCGCGCTTTACCGCTTGTCTAACACCAAGAACTCCTTGTTAAAGGCAAAGGGATACTTAAATTGTTTGGACGATCTTATAGCTCTCATCGATAATGAATCGGTCACTACTGTGGATAAGATCAGGTCGGTTTTGGCGTCCAAAAGAACAGAACTTATAGGAGAGCAGAAGGGGTCTCCAACTCCAGTACAAGAGTCTACTGAACCAAAAGATCAAGACGAGCTAGTGAAAGATATACCTTCAGATTATAAGTTCAAATTTGTCACAGATACCCCATCGCCACGTTTTCCTCCGTCTAAACTGCCTTTATCGATTCAGCATTCCAATATAAAACATCCGCACCTCAACAACTCTCCACAACAAATAACATCTAAATTGACGAAACTCAAAGACAATTTCAAGAAAGTTGTTGGCGATACCAACGGCGCGGAGTCTGACGAAACAGAACACAACGAATCAGATGAATCGATGAGCGTTGACGATGGTCTCAAACGACGCATACTTGATACCCGCTCTTCCAAGAAACCGAAGACTGCTCTCGATTAGCATATAGCATAATAAAATTACCATCCGCTATCAGTTTGCGAACTCGGCCTCAAGCTTTTGTATGCAATCTGCATACCGCTTGCTGGCACTGTAGGAGCTGGTATTTCTGCTAGACATACTTTTGGCAACGCTTTCACTGAACACCAGCCTCACAATATTTTTGTATTCCTCTAGATTGAACATTTTGGATGTATCCTGTTGAATTCGTTCCAGAATTCCCTGTTCTGAACTGGAGAATAACTCATAGTATGCTCGACAGCGAGTGAAATCGACCATTTTAGGGTCCTCTGTAACGTTCCGAAGCATCTGCTGAAGAACACGAACGTTCAAGAGCATCTGTTCCACACCATTATGATTCATCTTGATAATTCTTGCAGATTCAGCCACCAAGAGATGGTCTATCAATGTAGGAATACCACTTATGATGGTTTGTTTCTGTTCAAATCCAAGAACTTGGTCCAAAATATTACTCGCCTCGGCCATTTTCTTATTCAACAAAGTGACCTCAACGTCGATCTCATCTGTTGCGGATTGAGGCATCCAAATTGGCTTTTCCAGCATACTGATAAGATGCAATATCACAGTAGATTGAACAGCATACCTGATATAAAGCTTGATTTTAGTTGCTATCTCTCGTAAATTTGAGACAACTTCGTCAAATCTGGTAATTGACTCCCCACTAAGAGCCAAAAACAATATGGAATTGGAATCTAACAAGCCAGCATTGGTTCTATCCAAAAATTGCCAGTTTTCTTTCAATGCTGTCATACTAGATCCGGAAGTAGTAATTGGTTCAACCTCTCTTTTGGCCTTTGGGAGCCAATCAAGAGTGGCTTCAACACTTGCCAGTAGCTTTGCCAAAGGTTCTACTCCCAAACTTGATTGAGAAACAGTAGATTTGAAAAGCTTGTTACCTTTCTGTAGCTCTTCATTGATTTCCTCGGGCAAGAGCTGTAATTCACCAGCCAGGATATCTGCTGAAATTTTGGTCAACTGAGAGTCTTCGAGCCAGTGAGATATCAGAGAGTTCTTGGAGTCAACAGGAGCACACTCACCCAGAAGAGATTGGTATTGGGAAACCATTTTTCTCATGATCCGTAATATAACATGGACGTATGGTCTTCTATAATAAAGTGAAGTGTTGAAGATTCTGAATAAATGATTGAAAAACCGCTGGAAAGTAGGACCCGACGCCATAGTTTCATCAAATTGATATCCCAGCGTGTTTTCCAACTGTGTCATGAAAATTACTTCCATGAACTTATTGAAAAAGTCTAAAAGAAGCTTGTCATCTGTCTCTGGAAACGCATGACTGGCCCCACCTATGAAAAAGAGTAGATTGTCAATGATAATACTCATATTGAATATATTGGGCGCAACCAGGACCTCGCGCCTCGTGGTACGCTCGTTTTCAATGAAGAATGAGCCATTCTCCGCTTTGACAATATCTGATTGGCCAGGGAACAGATCTTCCAACACAGTACGGACTTCAGCGGTCGACAATAAGTCATCGTCCAATGTGAGTTTGGCGAATTGGATGACCGGTTGAGAGCGGTTCGAAATCAGGTCTTTAGGGGGTCTGACAAATGGATGCGAGGTGTCCAGCTTAGCAGCATTTTCCACGTTATCCAAAAGGCTTTCATCCACTAAGTATGCGACCAATATGGAGCTCATCTGTTTTTCAATAGCACTCCAAACCTGACCAAAATTGTATTGGTAACCGTTTACTTTGGCTAATTCGAAAACAGCGCGATGACATTGGATAGATGATAGGCATCTTTTGAAGATCAGCGAGAACAATTCTTGTAAGATAGTCCCACTCATATTGCTGAACAGAGAAAAATCAAACATATCAAACTCAGTGGTCTTAGTCAGCTCTAACTGTTCAGGATACTTGATTCGAACTTCTTCGGACGAACGATTAATCATTTCTCTCATCTCGTCAAGAGCTCGTTCCCCCAGAATTGATAAACATTCTTCAAATCTTCCCAATTCGGCTGTAATCATAAGATCGTCTTTGATCAATTGGAACGTATGCACATCTTTTCCTGGAGATGCCCCTTCGTCTATTTGGCTATTCAAATCGTTGAGAAATTGGGACAATGGATCATTTATTGCTTTGGATACATCATCAATGTCTGTTATGCTCATGTTCAATAGTTTGCTCTTGATGTGTTGGTCATAAATAGTGCGTCGCGTGGCATCAATCTTGAAATATATTAATCCGTTGATCTCTTCTAAAATTGCCTCAAACAAGGCCTGTGATTGGCTTTGAAGTGTACTCCATAAACCTTCAAGTGCATCGATCTGCCATAATCCGTAGAGCTCTGCCAGTCTGGTACTCTTACATGTCAATTCTTGGGCGCCTTTGAAATTTCTCTCGGCAATCAATGAATTGATTTGGTTGACCTGCTCGGTCAGCTCACTCACTTTCTCCAAGATCTCAATGATCTGTCCGTTTTGTTTTTGTCGTTGATTCAACTCCTTCAACAGTTCAGAAGGGGAACTCATCAGTTCAGATGCGGAAGTCAGCTCGGAACGAATCCGTTCCAAATTCGCCTGTGACTCAAATATCGTCTCCACAGTGATTCCATAGGACCCAATACTATCGTTGAATGCTTCAAAGTGCTCATTCACAGCTTGTTTCAAGATCATGTAAAAGGTGTTTTTTAGCTCCAAGAATTGAGGCTGTTTGTGGGCCATTCCGACAGACGAACCGTCCAGAAGCGGCATCACTAACTCCAATGGATTACATCCAGAACGAGACAGTTCAGGCCATTCTTGTTCAATATATTGTAAACAGCTTTCCAGCTCGTCCAAGCTCGATTCCATTCCCACAGTTGATTTGTTTGAGTTAGTGTATTTATTTTTTACGAAATCGATAAAAACAACCCGTACACCGGATAGAACTAAGGCAGATCAAAGATCTACAATTGCTCCAAAACAGCCTCGTACCCGCTAACAGACACACCCTTGCTTTGCTCAACTCCGACATAGGTCACAATTCCATCCTTGACCACCAATGCGTATCTGGAAGTACGGAAATTGAGGAATGGCTTCCCATCCTGGACTAGACCCAATTGGGCACTAAATGAACCATTAGGGTCACCACAGAACTTGACAGCACCAGAAGTGTTGCCAAGAGCCTTTCCCCAAGCAGCTTGGACAAAAGCGTCGTTGGTTGTCAAACACAAGATTTCATCGGCTCCTTTCTTCTTGAGGTCATCAGCATGGGTAACGAAAGCCGGAATATGTCTCTCGGTACAGGTTGGAGTGAAAGCTCCTGGAGCTGCAACAATCACCACGGTTTTTCCGGCGCACAGCTCGGCCAAGTCCAGGTCTTTGGGAGTGGCAATTGAGCAAATGTTCTCATGTTCTGGGGAAAATGGAACGTAGCTCAACTTAACATCGATCGGAAGCTTATCGGAAACCTTGATTTGAGTCATTTTCTAGTTAATTGATAGTTAATTGAACCTGTCCAATGTCGTACTAAGAAAGCAATTTAGAGAGACGGCTGAAACCTGAGCTATTTTTTTAGTGTGGAAGCACGCAATTTTTACATAATCTAAATTTGAATATCTTCCAATCTGTCCAGAGCAGCTTTGGTCTTCATCGACACACGAGTGCTCAATTCGTAATCATCCCCACCATACACCTGGGACTTCCTAAGCCAACCTTTTGCTTCTTCCAAACCTTGAATCCCATGGAGTTTCCAGCAAAACAAGGCTTTTTCATATAAAGCGGAAGGATAAAGCCACGGATTTTCCGATAATTTCAATAATTTATGGTTCACAGACACTTTTCCAGTCTCAGTAATCTTGCTAATAACTTGAGAATCCAAAATTTCCATTCCTTTTTCAACTTGACCGAGTCTTCTCAACGAAATAGCCTGTAATGTATATCTAATCATTGCTTCTTCATTTAATTCATTGATTTTGCTGTAGGGGGAACCAGTCGATGGATCCTTTAAATCTAACTGTGGATCCTTAATAGAGTCAGCTGAATATCCCAGTAATCTAATCGACAGCTCCAGTTGCTCTTCCGTCATTCGATTGTAACCATTCCAAAAGTAAACCAATTCATGAATCAGAGAAGTACCAATGCAATCCAAGAACGGAAGTCCTGTAGCTGATTGTGCGGAATGAATGTGCTTGAGTTTGCGGGATATGAACTTCTCGAACGGTGGAATCTTGGAATTGAACTTCTTCTTTCCAATCAAAGAAGGAGCAGCAAGTAAATATTTCTCGGCCTGTTCTTTGTAGTAGTCTTTTTTAGTAAGATCAACCTTGTCGGACACGTCTGATTGGATATTGTATCCAGTCAGACACATCCGATAACATTCCAAAAAGCATGCTCCGGCAAAATAGGTGTAAAGACAGTGAGAATAGGCATTGATGTTTACCAGTTCCAGGAATTCGTTTCCAGCACGCTCAAATTTATGCATGAAAGCAAGAATCATTGCCCTATCATATCCCAAAAGAGCGTCCACTTGCTTCATCTCCGATTTGTGAGCAGTATCCATGAGTTCGACTGCTTCCTCCAATCTTCCACGACTGGCCAACATTCGAGACTCTTGAAGCAACCAAAGATTTCCATTTGGAAAGAGAGCACGAGCGTGCAGAAGAGTCGAAATAAGTTTTGGACCAGGATGCAAAAGAGTGGGGTCTCCATTGCCAATCGAAGCCATTTTTTCAAGATCCATTTTCTGTTGTGACTTTGATTTCTTACTGCCGTTAGTTACAGCAGTTGCCAAGGTTTGACTTGAGCAAGATTTTAGTCTAGACAACTCACTGGTAGAAGGGAGGTCAAAGTCGGTGTCTGTAAATTGAAACGGCCCATCATAAAACACCAACAATGACAACAAACCTAATCCACCGTGGATATTTCTCTCCTTTGCTGCTTTCCAAACCATGCTTAATCCGTTCTCTCTTGATCCCTTGAATCCAACCACAGAGAGCACTTTTCCAATAGCTGGTGGGATTAGAGAAAGAACCACTTGTAAAATACCAAAGCATAAATTGACTCCTGAATGAATGAATTCATCAATCGTAGAAACATCTGCGCTCCCATACTCTAAAGAATGACCCAAGGTATCTGTTTGCTTCTTATCCTGATGTTTAAAGCCCAAGTTTTGTCTCAAAGTTGTCGCAACTGGTGGGTTTCCAATATGCTCACCATCTAGTCGTGCTTTTCTGGTTTTGTACAACTTCTCCAACTTTTCTATGACTTCCTCGTCTTTCAAGGTCTGGTCGTTTCCAAACGATGGAACATCCGCAAACTTCTGGGACGAAGCAAGACTGGTGGCTGATGAATCACTGTTCAAAGTCAAATTATTGAGCCCGGAAGAGGCAGCATTTCTTTCCATACTTTTGCTAATCTCGTCCAAAGAATGGTAAGCACGCCGAAGCTTTAATAAAGCCTTTGCGCTCTCAACCATACTCTCGCTCAACAACATTAACAATGCGCTTAGGAGATTGGCTTCTGCATAAGTCACGGCCCATTCGGTACCCGGTGGATAAATTGATGAAGTCTGGATCTTGTTCTTCTCCGCGAAAGTCTTCTCTTTCCACGATAAACTTTCAGCTAGTACAAGAGCATCGTTAGCTTTCTTCATGGTCATGGCCTCAAATCCCAAAGTGGCCTCAATAAATTGGATCACTCCAAGTCCTAATTGCGTAATTGGAGATTGTTCGGGACCATCGAGTAGTTTGTAACCTTCAGACGACCTGTCGTCCAAAACATAGTCCATAGCTTTTAATGCCTTCTCATATAGCATAGCCTGAGAAATGATCCGCCTAACTTTCTGATCTTCAGAAAGTTGGCCCGAACTGCGTAGTCCGAGAGCTTGTAACATGATCCGTGTCTACCGATGAGTTCCTCACAAAAGTGGAGTTCCAATGACCGTCTGCTCTTTCCTATCCAGCACGAGTCCGTATAAGAGAACCCTATTGTCTGATCTGATGCGAACAGCCAGCTAGAAAAAAGACGTTCTAACTGTGTAACTAATTCAGTGTACTGATAGGAATGACGTAATCCACAAAAACGAACACGGGCGCTGAATAGTAAATTTCGCCGAGCCGTTTTAAAAAACCAAGAGCTTTTAAAATATATAGATTACTTAAACGTCTATTGGAATTGAGCAGCATATTGAAGATCGTCTGCATTTAAGAAATCAGAACCTACTCCAAGGATTTGTCTCCAGAGATTGGTCTGCAACTCGGCTGGCCACCATGGAGTGTCCCAAATTCTGGTCATAATACCTTTGGCATGAGCATCGTCAATGGCAGCTTGCAATAAAGCAATTTGAGCATCATCAAGGCCATTGATGTCATTGATCTCACCTACAACCCCTCCAAGAGGGCTGGAAGCAATCGGAGAAAGTTCTGCAGTGTAGTCGGTAAGATTTCCAAGAGCTCCATCCATAAAGATGTCTCTCTTAGTGAGAGCCTTGACCTGGTCGACAGGAGTGTTGCCAGTACCAATAATGGTGAGAGGACCAGGAGTAGTAGTGTTGGTAGTAGAATCGAAAGTGGTCAAGTAGTTCTTGTCTCTCAATGGCTGCAAAGCCTCGTAGATGTAAGGCCATAAGATTTCACCATCTGTTTTCATGTCAATGAAAAGGTAAAGCGTCTTGGAAGCATCAGTATCAAAAACACCGTTGAGCTTGGTTATATTCTCAGTACGAGGATTCACAGGATTGAAAGCATCGATCAAGCTATCAATTGGATCCAAATAAAGGTTTGCAAGAGTTTTATCGGAGGTGAGAGAAGCTCTGTTGTGTCCAACGTAAATTCTGGTGTCGCTAAGCTCGGGGAAAAGCCAAACATCAGCTTCTACAGATTGCACTCCCAAAGAAAGAGCATTTAATAGTGGGTAATCTCTCCAGTAATCATTGTGAGAGTGAATTTGTCTCACAAAGACATCTTTGGTGAGTTCAGTAGAAAGCTGAGGGCGCTTTAAAGTGCTTTGTGAAATCGGAGCAGAAAGAGCCAATGTAGCAAGAATTAGAGGGAATATCATTTTCAAAGCGGACTTGAGAACGATAATACTATTCATATCGTCTTAAATAGTATTAGAACAAAGCTGATCGGCGGTTATCGAAAACCACGTGTATTCGGGCTCCACCTGTTTCGTCTTTTTTCATATCCTTTTTCTAATTTACCCGAAAAACTCTATTATGATTACGTAAAATTAAGGTGCAGATGATTCTTAAAGTTTAGATTCTCTGGTTTAACGCAAAAAGTAATTAAATTTCCCGGCCTGCTGTCTGGTATCGAGATCTCCAGATGCCTGGAAATCCCACTGAATTTCGATGTCGAGTTCTCTGTTGTTGTCTTTATTAGGTCTAGAAGCCAACGACCCTTCAATGTACTCTCCTTTCTTGAGATCCAAAACTTGGTCTAAATAAAAGATGGTCTGCTGCCAATGCGTGTAATTAGCATGTGGGCCGGTGGAAAAGACAACTTTATTTTGCGGCGAATCAGACGGAAATTCAATGTCGAACCATGCAACCATTGCATGGGCAAGGTCGTCTCTCGTGGCTTTGAGTTTGAATGTCTCGTGGAATGCAAGATCCTCAAGTTTAACGGTGTTGAGGTCAAATTCTATCAGTTTATAGTGGTTTGTCACAACAGTTTTATTTTCCACAGTTTCAATCAACGGTTGAGGCATCACCAAAGGAATAAAAGGTGAGTAGTCAAAACCATACACATCCTCCCAATAGAAGATCTTTTCATCCTTATAGCTTCCGTCTTCTATAAGTGCAATCTGAATATTAGCTTTATCAGGAAATATTAATCCCCCAGGTTTCAAATATCTGTCTCTAGCCACCAAAACCGTATCCAACATCGATTCGTAAAGCAAAAAGTATCCCATCCACTCTGAAATAATAATGTCGACCTTATCATAAGGCATCTCGACATCCTCGAGCTTTCCTCTTAGTAAGGTGATTTTATCAGAAAATCCGTTGATGTCCACAATTTTTTGAGCCATCTCAATGATGTTCGACATATCAACTGCAATGACATGTTTAGCACCTGCTTTTGCTGCAAACATGGATAAAATACCAGTTCCACAACCAACATCAAGAACAACCTTGTCTTTGAATAGATGTCTGTTCTTCATAATCGCATTTCTGTACGAAAGAGTACGAACAGTATCTTTCAGCATCTCCTCATGAATACCAAAATGATCATAAGAGGAGAAATAGTGCTGTTCTGAGAAAGGCAATGCCTTTTTATCGGTTGCAAATTTCCCAACTGTCATGAATCAAGAAAATTACTTTTTTTGAAAAAATTTTGCTTGGCTGTGTCCTTTATTTAGGATAAGATCTGGAGACCAAATGCTTTGATCAGAATGGAAGAGTGAATCGTAATTCACAAATCTTATAGGATATGCAATTCTTTAACCGAAGTATTGTATGCTCACTTATGTCTCGTTTAAGGTCAACAATTATATACTGAGCACCTCCCTCAAAGTTGACTAGCCCTTTAAAAGTCTGCCCCCCGAAACTGGATTGTGGATCCACAAATCGTACTTTAAAGGCATGGATATCCTACTTACTTGCATGTTGACTGTCGTTGTATAATTTTGATTTGTTTCCTAGGACACACGCTGGTTGCTACCGCATTCGTCTGACGTGCACACGCATAATTTATTGTTTGACTATCTACAGTACATAAAGTCTCACTATATCTCAAGATCGCATAGTTCCTTAATTCGGTATCTTATGGTGACATTGTCCTCGTTCACTACATAATCTCCCCGTTGAGAGATATATTCCCATATACATCTTTACACCAGAACAGATTCAGTTCCTGCTACTTAAATCTATTTTTAATCGATCTAAACAGATAAATATATATCTTTGAAGAGTTTCAGCACATTCATTTGTCCCGCCATCTTTGATATTCTGCATGAGTACAGATTCTTCTCTTGCTGCTCGTGTAGCTGTACGAAGACAATCCATCCCGTCAACTTCTTCCAGTGATGTAGCTGCCCAAGCGGCAGCCTTGACTTTCAAGAAAGCAAGTCCCCAATCAGTCTCACGCAGTTGCCAATCACATCGAAGTGAAGGATCAATTCAGAGTGCCGGAAGTGTACGACGTAGGCAATCATCCCACGCTCTATCAAGCTCGCGCTTGTCTTCCTCGGCAGAGTCTAACAAACGACCTGTTACTCCAAAGAAACAGACTTCACGCACTACATGGGATTCCATCAGCAGCTCCACATCATCAGCAGCTGTTGCGGCAGCAAAATTGGTGGCAAAATCCAAACCTTCAATGATGGGATCCACTGACACTACGAAAATATTGACAAGTTCCCCAGAATCGCAACCTGTGAAAAAGCCTTCTCCAATTAATTTGCCAGGTCAGTCTGTCCCAACCCTCAAGTCACCCAACTTTGGTACTATTAGCGCTACAAGCCCTGTTCTTGGTCTTCATCCTCCACCTCCCGAACTATATTCAGATCCGCTTTCTCGAAGTCCATACAATTCTTCGCTGAACCGCTCTCCCAGATCTTCAGTTCACACTCTTGGTTCGTCATTCAGAGATGAGATCAAACTGTTATCGCCTCCAAAATTTTCACATGGGAGCTTCATCAGCCCGTCCAACTCCATGTCATCCCTTTCGCTTCCCATGATATCGGAGGATGAGGATTTCCTGTATGAACTGGATGAGGAAGAATCGTTATCAAGTTCTAGCAATTTGGATTTGAGTTATCAAATGCCTCCACATGCTTACAGGCAATTCATAGATCTTCCTGGTGCGACAGATCACACAGAAGAAACTCAAAGCTTAAAACCAGTTCGCAAGCTTGCGAGAAAACCTCCTCCAACTTCAAGTCCACTAGAACAGATCGAGAAAATAGATGATTCAGATGATTCGATTGATGAGCCGCTCGTTGTCGAAACATCGACTGATGATATACAGGAGTTACCCCAATATCCAATCTCCCCGGTGACAGAATACAAATTGCCGCATCACCATCATGGGCCTCTTCGTGGTCGACACGGGAAGAAGTTTCAGAAAATGTTGGGCTTACAACGCCTGGACTCAAGTCATAGTGTGTATGCCAACACAAATGACTCTGAACAGCAACTAAAGTTCAAAACAACTTTGAGAAAAGAAAAGTCCCAAAAAGCTAGCTTCAATGTGGCCAAGCCTTGGAAGCATCACGGAGATGCAAACGTGGTAACTGAAGAGGAAACAAAACGTTATGAAGGAGTTTGGGCTGCTAATAAGGGATTTTACATTCGTGATGACGATGCGGGAGTTATATCCGGTGCCTATCACCATAACTCAAAAAAAATCCACGGATTAGTGGTTAGAGAGCTTTGGCGTCGATCCAGGCTCAGCGACGAGACTTTGGAGAAGATCTGGAATCTGCTCATTGATCGCCGCAAAAGAGATTATTTGAATCAAGAAAATACAGGAGAGTCGAAAGTAGAACTCGAATTTGATGATGGTACTTTGACGAAGGAAGAATTCATCTTGGGAACCTGGTTAGTCGATCAATGTCTCTACGGACGCAAATTACCACCATCAATAAACGATGATCTATGGTCAAGTGTGGAGACAAGGGCAAGAGTGGTAGTGAATCCGGAAAGGCGTAATAATCGTCGAAAACGAGGAAAAATGCTGAAAAGAGTTGGCATTGTTTAAATGATTCTCGAAATTTCGGCTCCCGAATTTTAAGAAATTTATTGACAATTTCTTGACATCAAGCTCTTTTCTCGTCATGTCTAACCTTTTGAAATTGAACACTATCAAGCCTTTGTTCGACCGTATCCTTGTGCAAAGAGCAAAGGCCGCCACTAAAACCAGTTCTGGTATCTACATTCCAGAAAAGAACCAGGACAAGATGTCTTTCGGTACCGTCGTCGCAAATGGACCAGGTATCATGAATGAGCAAGGTGAGCTCGTTCCAACAATCGTCCAGAAGGGCGATAAGGTTTTGTTGCCAAGCTTTGGTGGCTCTCCTGTTAAAATTGACGGAGAGGAGTACCTTTTGTTCAGCGACAGGGAGATTCTCGCCAAAATTGACGAGTAAATCCGTCAGAATCACTTTTAAACTATGTAACAAGTGCTTGGTGTATATAGAACCATATTTATGAGAAGCAATGATTAAATCGCTCTTGCGTGTAGTCCTATTAGATGTATCAGCTTTTTTTCTCTTCATTCAGGCTGTGCTGTTTGCTTGCCAACCTCTTTTTATATTTATTTCCCTTATCTTCGTGAGGATTGTTGGACCATGTCTTCAAGTACCTCAATAGGAACTACACCACCAGCTATAAGGTTTGCACAGTTCAAACTTGTGCTTCTTGGTAAGTGAAATTTGTACGTTCATGCTGACTTATAGGTGAATCCGCGGTGGGAAAGTCATCCATCGTTCACAGATTCGTCAAAGACTCTTTCACAGACATACGAGAGTCCACAATTGGAGCAGCATTTCTTACACAGACTATCGAGGTTGATCCTAACACAACGGTCAAATTTGAAATTTGGGATACAGCCGGCCAGGAAAGATACAGATCATTGGCATCGATGTACTACAGAAATGCCCAAGCAGCATTGGTCGTTTACGATATCACACAGGAATCCTCTTTGGAGAAAGCCAAATACTGGGTCAAAGAACTGCAGAAACAGGCAAGCACAAAGATTGTAATTGCTTTAGTGGGTAATAAGATGGATTTGGAACAGGATAGAAAGATCAGCAGGGATGAGGCCCAATCATTTGCAAATGAGTTGGATCTGATGTACACGGAGGTGAGTGCTAAGACTGGTGAAAACGTGAGAGAGTGTTTCAAGCAAGTTGCCTTGAAATTACCTCTGGAGGAGAAACTGAACCAGCAAAACCAACGTAGAAGACGCACTATCGACCTCAACCAACGTCCAAGCACAAATGAACAACAATGTGCATGTTAAGTAGTAGCACCAGCAATGCCAACTGTTAGGTACGTGTTTATGCAACAGCTTATGTAATCAGACAGGGTGCGATTTTTCGCCAATCACCTTTCGCGAGAATAAAATTTATAATTTTCTCTCTTTCAACAAACACCATGGCTTCCGTGACTAGCATCAAAAAAGCTGCTGATTATGTTCTGAAAACTCCAATGTTGAGACAGTTCATGCTTCCAGCTGCCAAGACCTTCACATATCTGTCCGGCTACAGAGAGCTCGGCATGAGACTTGACGACTTGATGATGGAAGAAACTCCTCTCATGCAAAAAGCCATTTCCAGATTGTCTCCAGAGGAATCTTACGCCAGAAACTACAGACTCATCACCGCTTCCCAACTTACCCTTTCTGCTTCTGTTTTACCACCTTCCAAATGTTTGAAACCAGAGGATGACATTCCATATTTGACTGAGATTGTTTTGGAGGCAGAGAAGGAAGAATTCGAGAAGGAGGAGTTGAACAACATTGCTAAGGCTTGAATGTATAGACATGAAATATTACATTTGTTGATAGTGTTTTAAATTTAGTACCCGTACTCGTTGTATTTAGCCCTATCGTCATCATCCGCAAGTTCAAAGCCGCACTCTCGCAGAACCGTACCAACACCATGGTTAAGAATTTTGGCCTTCACTTGCTCATCTTTGGTGCTGAACAACCCCATAAATCCAAGGCTATTTTGCCAAATACCATCGTAAAATGCCTTGCGTCTTGGAACGATCATCATCCAGTTTTCCATCATTAAGAAGTTGTAGCTGATTTTGCTAGAATCAATATCATTTTGCTTGAAAACATTCAAAACCCGTTTGAATAGATACATGTACATCAAAGCAAGAGTGCTCTTTTGCTCCTCTTCAGATTCAAACTTAGTTGGCAATTTGAGTACAAAATGTTTGAAGCTCAAATTCTTGTTCATCAATGGCTGTTGAGAATTGACCAGCTCTGTTGGAATCGAAAATTCACTCGACTGCACTAGTGAATTCTGATAAATCGGGAAGTCTATTGGCAATTTCATAAATTGGATGTGTTTGTGGAACTGAGAATATCCAGACTCCGGACCAGAGTTAAAAAATGCAAAAAACCTTGATCCCGCACCATTCAATTGGTTCAGAATTGTATGCATCAGCTGCAACTCAATTGGTTGCAGCAAAGTGTCCTGCTGGACAAATTCTTTGGTGACCATCAAGAAATGCTCCTCAATATTAGGAAATTTGTTCAATATCAGACGGTAATCTCCAACCAGATCGTCCACAATAGTCAACTCTGGTTCTGGCTTCATAAATGGGTTTTTGGCCTTGACTTGATCAATCTTATCACTCGATACCTTCTCATCGGATCCAGGTTGTGTAGGTCTGTTTATTGGCCGTCTCGCCAATCCTTCTACTATCATCAATTCACATGCCATTCCAGTTTCCTGGTCCTGATGTCGCTCATGCTTACTGGGGGAGAACACAAGATCTCCATTCCTGAACGCAGTCTCGAAGGCAGTGCTCAAAAGTTTTGGAAGTCCAATACTGGAAAGTTCCTGAAGAGTCTTAACAACTACCATCGCCTATCGCCACGTTGAAATCTTGAAGTATTTATATTTTTTCGCGATTCCTAAATAGCATTTTCTTCATTGACGTAAGTAAAGCCTCGGAACATTTCTTGCATAGAAGGCGACAGGACACTATTAACGGGTGTCAACTTTGCTGCCTGCGAAGTGAACTCTTCATCAAAGCATTCAGGCTTGCGTGGATCACGAATTTCAGGAATATATGGCGGAACCACCCGACAATTCAAGATATCATCAAAGTTGATGTTTGCAAAGTAAGGATGTGCCATAATCTCCAAAGCATCAGCCTCACCTGATCCCAAACGCTGAAGGGGATCTCTCGTGAGCAATCTTTGTAAAATGTCAACGGCTTCTTTGGACATATTGATTGGATATAGTGGTTCGTCTGTTAAAATGGCATTGAAAACTTCATCCTCATCTTCTCCCTTGAAAGGAGATTTGGTTAACAACATCTGATATAACAGAACACCAAACGCCCACCAATCAACTGCTTTGTCATAGCCTTGTTCCTTCAAGATCTCAGGAGCCATCAATTCAGGAGTACCACAGAATGTGGAGGTTTTGTTACCGTGCCACATATTTTCTTTACAGAGTCCGTAATCTCCAAGTTTGATATGACCTGTTTCACTCAGCATGATATTATCCAACTTCAAGTCTCTGTATATGACACCATTATCATGTAAAAATTTAAGGGCCAATAAGACCTCTGCAGCATAAAACTGTGCTCGTCTTAGAGAGAAGCGCTTTTGCTGAACGTGCCACATCAGATCTCCTCCAGTAATATATTCCATGACAAAGTAAACTCTGTTCTCAGTTTGGAAGCATTGATGCAAATTCAACAAAAATGGGTGATTGCCCTTGTTGGCAATCATGAAAACCCTTTTTTCGGATTTGGTACTTTCCACTTCATCGTTTTGAATGATGAAATCTTTCTTCAGCACCTTAATAGCACATAGTTTCTTGGTGTGCACACTTTCAGCCAACATGACCTTTCCAAAATTACCTTTTCCAAGAACTGCAACAAAGTTAAAGTCATCTAAGCCATATCTATGATGATGACGACGTTGCTTAGAACGATGATGAGACACTCTACCTTCTGGCTGAGTTGGCGGACGCTTTTCTGGAACAGCCTCCTGTGGAGCCGCAACGGGCACCGGAGCCGGTTTAGTCTCCACTGGAGGGATTGCTGGAAGACGTCGATCTTCAGGATATCTCTCCGGCAAAGGTTGGGTCTGTGGTTTTGAAATAGCCTGCTTGGTGACCGCAACCTCTGGATAAGAGTGTTGGGAGATAGGAGTCGTGCGATCTACCTTGGTTTGTTCAGAGATCGTCGAGCCCGCAACCTTGCTGGATATTGTCGTCAATGTACCTGAGGATTGAGCAGTCAAATGTTTTGGCTTGACGTTTTTATGCTCCTGAGTAGATTTAATGGCAGACAAAATTTGACTGGCCTTTTCGATAGACATGCCACAGAAGTCAGGGACCAGATGCGAACAAGTTGCATGACAGAAAATACCACAGTCAGAACATTTCCTAATGTTTTTTCTACCCCAAGGAAGAATATAACCACAATGGCAACACCATTTGGTTCCTCTATTGGTAACCTGTTCGAATCTGTGTGGGATTCTGTGATTGAGTTTAGTTTCTTCTGATGCTGTGTCGGTGCTCGATCTTGAAATACATTTATTAATGACATTTTTGTAGCATTTCTTGTGACATAGGAACCGGCAGTCTTCACACTGGAATCCGGTATACCTGAGGAAGTCCCCACAGACAGCACAACACATGATATTGTAGAATTGCTTTTGGACAAATTTGTGCCCATGGTGTTCGTATATCTCTTCTTTCCTTTGACGTATAGCACCATGACGACCAAGACCTCCGCCAAATGCGTACTTCTCACCTTTGGAGTCCTCACTTGCCTTAGTAAATCCAACAGTCACCAAAATCTGTCCAGTAGGTTCGAGTTCGAACCAGCATGTAGACGTAACAATATTAGAATCCGTGGTGGTTTCACTGGTGGATTCATTCATGGATGTGGATGGATTTCCATTCAAATCGCTCCTAGTACTACCACTGATATTGGAGTTCGAAGAACTAACTTGGCTCTTTGGACCTTGTTGAAGAGCAGAGCCGTACATCCAATCACCGCCTCGTTCCTGAGTGACTTTCTTCCGCCGAATCTCCTCAGCAATATCCGATAATGGAAGCCACGAGAGGCCAACCGGAACTAATTGGTCACCGGACTTATCATAAACAGTGATGGCAACCTCGTTTGCCTTCTCGACATCGATTTCGAATGACTCGTTCCACCTGTCATTTCTGGAGCCCTTGGTCCGATTCCGCTCAACATCATCAATTTTGATACTAACTATTGATTCAGGATTTCTAGTGAATAACGGTGAAGCAATGTGGTCAACATTTCGCACGGTGGTGATGGTTATGGACAACACACCGGTCAGCGGGTTCTTTCTGAATGTGTTGATGACAGAATTTTCTCGCGCCACTTCATCAATGTCGATGAACATTGATTGATACTGCTTAAGACTTTTTCTCATTAGTTGAATTTTGCGTTCACCTTCTATGCGACCATCTGCTGCAGCCGCAATGCTGCGGCGGTCACCTTCCAGTTGGTACAATTTGTACATTTTCTCGTTTGCCTCTCTATATTGCTCTTCAACTTGAATTTTGAACTCCAGCTCTTGCAGCATATACTGAATTCTATGGCCCAATGAAGGGCACTCGTATTTCAGTAAATCCAATACAGTGAAAGTTGGTTTGTGAACATGGTTTTTAGCGTGTTGAGAATTCCCATTCTCATGACCGACACTCTCTGCCGATCCTGAACGAGTTGAAGTAGCCGGAGAGTCAGTCCGATATTCGGCCACTTTCTGTAAATGTAGTTTCTTTAATGTTTGTTCCAAATATTCGATGTTTTTCTGTGCCTCTCTGATCGACGTATTACATTTCTGGATAACCAACGCATTAGAAGTTTCTTTACGCAAATTGCTTGCTCCTAAGGCGATGTTTCTCTCCCGCTCAATTTTGCGCAAAATGTCCGTAATCACGGGATCTTTGCCGTCCGACATGCCGAAAACGCCAGTGTTGATCTGGATCAATAGTTAACAGAGAAAACTAATAGAAAATGAGACTCAACTCTAGGTTTCGTCCGATCCGAATTCAAAGGTCTTTCTTGATCTGCTTCGGAAGTTCAGTTATGTCAAATGTTACCGCCTCAAACTTAAACTTGTCAGCGAGTAAACTCTTTGTTTTCGTTTAAAATATGATAAATAAAAAAACGCTCCTTTCTCCGTGTACATGAAAGGGTTGAGATAAAAATAAGTCTGAGAACATCCGTACACCAGTTATTTATTGTTACACTTACAACTGCAATCTGGAACGGGACATACATAATGCTTCGAGAACCATTCTTCTGCATGACCTGCATGCATTCCATGGTTACATGATAGACAGAAGCTGAACCATTCTTTAAATTGCGACTTAAGCGTCAAATTGTCGTCTGTGGTATCATTATCAACCCTCGAAATCTCCTTCGGGATAGCTATTCCTTGGGCGATCAGGCATATTGCACATCTCGGCAATGGATGCCCACAATGTGGACATGTATGTCGTGGAGTTTCTTTCTGTGGTAAGGGTCCATTTTTAAATGCCGGAGTAGGTCTCTTCTTGCGAGAGATATTTTTATGACAATTTGTGCATTGTAGAAAGACTTGGCGCGGCACTGATCTTGTTTGAGCTTGACCATTGATTCGGCGCGATAGTCTGGTTCTGGCAACATCAAATTTGGCCCGAACTTGAAATAGGTTCCAACTGTTCAGAAGATACCTGTAACTTTCAATCCAATCCTCAACTCTTGGATCTTCAAAGTACTTTGGACATCCAAAAGTGGCAATCAAACATGCATTTTGGACATCACTGGTTCGATCCACAAAAGATTGTAACAAATCCATACCCTTTTCAGTGACTCCTGTCAAGATTATTCCTTCAATTTCTCCCCTCCTAATCACACTTTGAGACAATCGGGTCAAATAAATGTCTAACTCATTATCGGGAAGAAACCTCAAAGCAACGCCTAATTTCTCACGAAGAGGTAAAAAGGAGTCATCCAGAACATCCCACCAATTTCCATCGGCAATGTAGGCAAAAATCACTCGTAAATACGGATCTTCCAGGTCAGAAGCAAGCTTTCGACAATGGTCTTTCCAAATAGTGTTCATCTGTGAATCTTTGAATGCAAAGTACCCCGCAATGGCTGTAGACATGATTCGATAAGACTCGTTTTTGGAGTTTCCTAGAATTTCGATTGCACGATTGATATCGCCATGGAAAACTGCCCAGCCTGCTGCTCTCTCATAATGCTCTTTTGCAACAAGACTTTCATACTTGTCTTCCAGCTCTTTAATTCCAAAATCCCAGCCAATCACATGCATTGCTAAGCGTCTGTGGATCTCTTTTTCACTTTCTCCCTCGAATCCAATCAATGGAGCTGCCAAAACTTTAGTTTCTGATATCCGTTTTTCCACCATGTTTCTTGCAGCAATAAAGAGCTCTTTCTGGGTGAATTGTCCAACCCCGTTGTATCTATTTTGCTCTGCAAATCCTTCTTCCATGTTCCATATTCCAAGAACTCCCAGGTATCCGAAATCAAAGTTTCCAGATATCATTTTTCCTGACGAAACCAGGTCGTACGAAATTGAGATCCATTTCCAAGCATTCCGCAATTGTAAAGTGGTTTCTAGCCAGCTCATATTCTCCAAAATGGTCATGTTGTTCTCGGCATCGGTTCCATAATTCAACACCGCGCGTCGCCTGATTGTAGAACAGATGTCATTTTCAAGTAAGGTGTCCGAACTCAGTCCAACACTGTCGCGAACATCATCATATCCAATACTCTTTTCACCACTGTCTTCCATATCATTTTCCGATTCGCTCTCATCGTCCGATGGGGTGGGGCTTGGCTGATCGCCAAGGATCATGGTATCCTCTTTGGTCTGACTGTCCTCCTCCACAATATCCTTCACCATCTTTGAACATGTCCCTTCTGGACCACTGAAAGTTAAATCATTGAAAGAATTGAAATCCATGCTTGTTGGACTCTCGACAACGTGCATTTTGTAGATGCTACCGGATTGACGCATGCATATCAAGTCAATTCCATGCTCTGAACCAGGGCTCGAGGTATAATCGAAAGAGATCACCCGTTCGTATTTGGTTCGCACGTCACTAACCTTGGATATGAACAGCGAACTGGAAGGTCTGAAGCTCGTGGGGATCGAAGCTCCTTCTGCACGACTTCGAGACACCATACTTTCAAATTTGGAGATCTCGGTTTCCAATGGAGGCATCAATCCAATCTGCCATCTTCTCACCGAATCACCATCGAAAAGAGCTCCTAATTCTCCACGGACAATCCCAGAATATCGGTACGGAGAGCCACCCGACTTTCGCTGATCACTAAGTAACTTATTAAACATCAACAAGGGACCTTCAGACAAAGGTCCAGATGCCTGTGTCTGCAAAAGCTGAGCACTTTCCCCGAGCTTCCTACGATCCCAAATGGCCAATGAGCCATCTTCACTAGAGGAAGCAAAGAAATTCGACTCAAATGGATCAACGTTGATATGCATGGTACATTTGGTTCCCAATTGATAGACTGGCTGGTTTGATCGAATATCAAACTCTCTCAACACTTTATAACTTCCAGCAATGATATTATTCTGCTCACAAAAAGTCAATGAGGAAACACTTTCATTGGGGACGAATGTGTTGACTGGCTGAGAAATCGACTCAGATTTCCCTGTCCGTGAGTAGCTTTGCAGATCCCAAATTTGTAGAGAATGATCTTGACGACCTCGATCGTATCCCAAAGCAACAAATCCAGTCTCATTGAATGATATGCTATTGCAAGACCTGGCCTGACGAGGTTTCAAGGTAACAATCGAACTTTGAGGAGAAATTATATCGAACACATATGCACTTCCGTCTAATTGACCAACCGCAGTCAATCCAGGCTTTGTTTGAGAGTACTGTAAACATTGTATAGTATCAAATCCACCTTTTGAGTTCAACTTTATTATCTCATCTTCTTCTGTTTTGGCATCATTGTTGAGCTGATATAGAGTCGCTGTCTCTCCTGTCGGAGAAACTCCCAAAAATCGCTCGTCGGGGCCAAATTGCCATCCAACAGCCCTTACTATACAGCCCGACATGGTCTTGGAAATTTACTTTTCTCTATATTTTTTTGTGTTACCTAATCAATTTTTATCTTGAGCTGCTCGCGTTGGAGATGCTGCTGTTTAGGAACGATTAGATCGCCATCATAGCCATCCATTTCATCGAAAATTGCACCCCATTCATATTCGCCCTTTTCAAGGAAAACAACTCCCAATCTGAACTCGCGAGTCTCATTGGATGGAACTGCTTCCTCAATGCTGAATTGCAGCATTCCATTGTATAGAATCTTCTTGTCCATTGAGGCTGAAGAAGACCGGCAAATTGGAACGTGGCGCAACATTCCAACCACAGCAACAGAATCTCGATTGACCAGCTTGAGACGAATCGTGTAGAACTCGTTCAACTTGAGAGATTCTGAATCAATCGAAGTGTTATCAGTGTCCAAAATATCCAACATCAGTCCGATTTTCTCTACCTCCAGTGCATTCACCATCTTAGAGGAGAATCTGATGCTCCGAAGATCAATGATTCCTCCACGTCCAGAATAAATTGAACTGTTTTCCGTTTCGGAGATCTGCCACCGTGCACGAAGTCGTTGCAGAAGCTCGTTTCTATACCAGAACGCATGTTTGATGAACCGTTGTTCAAGTTCTGGAGTCTTTGTATCCAAAATGAACTGTCTGTTTCTCAAGCTTGGAATACGTTGGTTCAAATACTCGTAGCTGAAATTGATTCGTTTGATGGGTATCAATGTCCGGGCATTTTTTTTACTTTGCATCACAATCTCAGAAGTGTACCCGGTTTCTAGTATATCTTGGATTGCATCGTTAGATTGTTGGAACTCTGGATCTGATGACCCTTCAAGTAGACATTGGAAGTTCACAGTCATCTTTTCGGTCCATGAGTTCATCAAATCCAGAGCTAAAAGACAGAAGTCGGACATTTGATAACCTTTGGCCACCATTTTTTTAAGGTATTTCCAACAATCGCCTTGATTTGTTTGGGAGATTTTTGTGTTGGACGAAAGTGGAATAATATCGCATCCAACAAGCTCAATACTTGGATATACAGTCACATTCACTGGTATCGTAAGCTTTCTAGAAAACGTTGTAGGGAGATTTGGCTTCCTATGAGAATACTCCAAAATCAAGCTGGTTTCCTTGACTCCTCGTTTTCCCCAGATTTCCATTTCCAACCTGAGATCTTGAAGAGGTCCAATTTGTAACATGTTATGCTTATTCAAAATCTTGAACGGTTTCTTTTTGATCAAATAATATTCAATTTCGTAAACCTCATTTGGAGGAAGGTTTCTATTTTGAAGCAATTGATTGAGTGGCTCTATTGTAGAATCCAGAAATTTGGTCGTAAGTTGATTGAGTTCGACGTTGGAGGTATTTTTTAGCACAACCTCAAACCGTTTGCATTCACCTTCCAGTAACATAATCCAACGGTTTGGTAGATTGATGTCAATCAAGGTCAATAATGGCTGTTCATATAGGACTTGGGTCTCTAGAATCTTAGGCTTGTACGTCGGAATAGGGCTTTTTACTGTAGTAGGGAGCTTCTCGAGCCAATCAAAAGTTTGTTCTCGACAAGTTGCAACCGCTCCAGTAATGCCGGTGATTCTCATGGTTCCATGCTCTAATGGAACAATAAATAGTGAGATGATAGTAGAAGAGCATGGTTTCAGAGTAACAGATGAATTGGTAGTACCTGTGCTCTTATTTTTCAAACTCAGTTGAGTTTTGACCAAAAACTTTTCTGTTGCAAACTTGATATCTTTGACTTCAATCTCAAACATATGAGGGTTTCGAAGAGTCACGACAGCCTCGCATAATTCATCTTGAATAAGCTTATCTTTGTGAAGCAATTCGACGTTTTGAACAAGATGTATATCCCAATATTGAGGTTTCTCGTTTGATTCGCAAAGAATCCCAAAAACCTCGGTCTGCTCAGTTTCAGACATCATTGTGTGGAAATCTCGTAGTAAAAGAGACCCAAATCTGGAAACTCCGGCAATGTATTTAATGCGATGACAGAATCTAAAGATGGAGAAGAGTGTTTTCTTCTGGATCATGTTCGGAGTTTGTTTTCGATCTATTCCATAAACATCAAGCACATGATCTAAGAGCTGATCCAGATCACCTCGATATTCATGGTTTGTCACCAAGTTTTGCTTGATGCTCAAATCAAGTAATTCTCGAACAAAAAATGCTTGCTTTCTATGCATTTTTAACCGGCCGTAAACGTGAATCATAGAATTGTAAATATGCAGTTGTTGTAATGGTGGAAGTCCAATAAATTGTTCATTGAAAATGTCTTTGGCAATGCTCGAAATCAATTCAATGCTGTCTTCGGTTTTGCCAGTGCTTAAATAATCGATGTAGCGTAAGTTTGATTCGCAAAGAACAATTTGAGGAGCGTAATCTTGCGGCAAAGTCATGCTCATTCTATAACATATGAATGACTTGTTGATTGCCTTGATTATCAGGTCATGTATCATTGGTTGAGAATAAACGGCCATTGTAGGTTGCAAAGAGTTAAAATTAGCAGATTGAATTGAAGGGCGTGGTGAAACGCTCGGCGATGGGCTTGGTTCCTTGGTTGAATCAAGTATGGAGTGGATTTCAGGTGGAAGTTGAAAGGGAGCATCTAAGTCAAGAAAAAGATGTAGGCATAGAGCCAACCCTTCAAAACTGGAAGCTAGCCATAAGTGGTCGTTAGCAGCATTCAAATTGAGAATTGCGTCAGAAAACTCGGACAGTGCCCCTTTTAAGTTGCCAGCTAAGATATAGAAATTGCCCATCAACTTGTGTCTTCGTCCTTTGGTCTTGTAGTTCTTAGTCTTGTCCTGATTTTCAAACATTCGCTTCTTCCCACTTACCACAGTTCCTATTGCCATACCTGGCGATCTGAGAGTCACATGCTGGTATGCAGACACATATACTGATAAATGACTCAAGAAAAGTGAGGTGAAGTCGCACAATGCCGTTTCCAAATTGCTCATATCGTCGTGAACCACAAAAATCCCAGGAGAAACGCATTCGAACGACTTTGGAGCTCCGAATACCATCAAATAATGGTCCAATGTATTTGGATATTCATTTCTCAAATCGCGTCGCACCAAATCAAGCCTTTGTATATCTATATCATTGGTCCAATCGACCACACCGAGAGTACCAAACACTTTTCTGAACGGCTCAAAGTCCATTAAAAATAGTTGAGACATATCCTGCTCTTCAGAAATAAAGCTGTATACCAGATTCCCTTTTGGATACGCCTGCGGATTGAACATTCCGGCACAAGGAGTGACATCTACCAACCGCACCTCTGCGATCGCTTGTAAAGAAGAGAGATACCGGGAGTATTTTTCCCAGTCAATGCCACCCACAGGGACTACCTGAATCTTGATCCGTGAGGGATCGTTAAAAGAATAGGCGTTCATGAAGAATGTCGAACAGACGCGGATGGTATGAAGAAGAATACCAGATGAGCAAAAAAACAAGGAATCAAGAGAGTTAAAAAATTAAAAAATTAAAAACAATGGACGAGTTGGGAGTCGAACCCAAGACCTTTCGCATGCTAAGCGAACGCGCTACCAACTACGCCACACGCCCAATACACCAAAAATATGGCTCTATAATAATAAGAGGTAGGATACCTTACCAAACTACAATGTCCCATATCTACCTGATCAGCCTCCAACATGAACATCGTGGCCCTGTATGGTCTCTAAAAGAAAACCTAATTGATAGGCTTTCATGATCTTTCATCTGACATCCTCAACATGATTTCTTCTTTAAAGTTAAAATTCCTCAAAAGTTAAATTCAAAAATTTTAATGGATCTCAACCAAGAGTCTCTCGTGGCAGTCCTCACCACTGCCTCCGGCAAGGTCCGGGGAGCTGACCAGCAAGCTGCCGAGGCTCAATTGAAGCAATGGGAGACTGTGCCAGGATATCATTTCCTTCTACAATCTGTTTACATCAACATATCCCATCCCTTACAAATTCGATGGCTGGCAATTATCTGTTTGAAGAATGGAATCGACAAGTTCTGGCGTTCTAGTCGTATAAATGCAATTTCTAAGGAAGAGAAGACCGAAATCAGAAGAAGATTCTTTGAATTGTTAGATGAATCTAATGACCAGTTGACTTGTCAAAATGCTCATGCTGTTGCTCGTGTTTGCCGATTCGATTTTCCAACGGAATGGGGAAGTGTTTTCGATGATCTGGCAGAGGTTTTGGCCTCAAGTTCGGGAAATTTGGTCCGTATTCATAACACTCTTCTATTAAGCAATCAAATATTGAAGGTTTTGGCCTCCGTGAGGATCGGCCGTGCGCGTGCAGCTATGCAAAGCAAGATTACAGCCATTATTCCGCACTTAATGCAATATTACCGTGTTTTTTTCGACCAATGGACCTCCAATAATAATTTTGATCCTGCCACCATGGAGGTTGGATATTTATGTTTGAAGAATATACGTCGAGCAATAGTTGACGGCTTTGAGTATCCCCACAGGGATACTTTGGTGGTGGAGTTTTTTGAAACTTCATTAGCTCATTTCCAGAAATTATTGCTACTACATGAAAATTCACAGCTACAGCTTTTGGAAAGATATTTAAAAGCGTATGTTAAGCTATATGCAAACCTTGTTAATGAGAACGTTACTTCATTTGTTCTGATGCCCAATTCTTTCCAAATCTTCATGACTTTACTCTCTTTGTTGGAGTCGAAAGCCAATGATATCTATAATAGTGAAGATAATGAATTCTGGGAGCAATTGGCAATCAAGTCAGTTTTGTTGTTGAAAAAACTCACTGCTTTCGGATATAAGAAGGGAGCAGTTTTGCTGAAACAGAGAAATGATAAGTCTGAAGTTGAAAGAGCTACAAAATTGGTCACGGAGCAATTTTTCACTAGCCAATTGGTGGAGAATTTAGTCGATCTTCTGATCTCCTGGTATATGAAATTACGTCCTTCTGACATTGAATCATGGTCTCTGGAACCTGAAGAATGGGTGAATGAGGAACTACAGCTCAGTTGGGAGTATCAAATTCGTCCATGTGCAGAAAACTATTTCCAGGACCTGGTCAATTATTTCAAACCCCTATTAAGTGGATTCATCTTGCACAAGATCGAGACTTCGTTATCAAGTGGAGATGTAGATATTTTGACTAAGGACTCAGTTTTGGCTGTTTTCCAGTTAAGTGCCAATGCAATCAGTGAGAGTTGTGATTTTGATCAACTGTTCTCAAGTTTCTTTTTACCAGAAGCCCTGAAAGACCAGCCAATGGAGAACAAACTTGTGAAACGTCGCATATGCTTAATTGTGAGCGAATGGATTCCAATTCAATGTTCTAAGTCTACCAGATTGGAAGTTTACAGCTTGATTGTACGGTTATTGCAAGATATGACCATTAATGACAAGGTTGTTAAATTGACTGCTATTCAAACGTTACAACATCTGATTGATGATTGGGAGTTCCGCAAATATGATTTCCAGCCATTTTTAAACGAGATTGTGACTAGAACCATGGGTCTATTGAAAGGCCTGGAATTTACCGAGTCCAAGATATTTGTATTGAAAGTTCTTTCTTTGCTCATCGAAAGAACCAATCCACTCATTTCTGAAACAGAACTAGTTAATATCATGTCAATGGTTCCTGAGATGTGGGAGGAGTCCAATAATGCCAATGAAATGATTGTCAAGAACTCTCTCATGAGACTTCTCAGAGATCTGACTACTGCCTTGAACTCTAACAGCGACCAGATCCATCCTATAGCACTACCGTTGATTCCAATTTGCTGTGACGACAAGTCCGAGTTCTATTCACTTTTATGCGAAGATGGACTCGAATTATGGGGAGCGGTATTAAAACACTTACCTACTACTAGGTCTCTTCCAAACCAACTAGCAAGCTTATTTCCATTGAGTGTGAAGGCATTAATGAATTGGACAGAAATCCTTCCTACAGTGTTACAATTAATTCGGTCTTATGCACTTTTAGATTACAGATTGTTCGAATCGGAAAAAGGATTAGAGATCTTTAAAATCCTGGGCGGATATCTTAACTCAATGAGAGACGATTCAATTTATTTGACTTCATCCTTATTGGAATTGTTGCTATTACAGGTTGACAACCCGGAACAATCCCAATTGGTAGCTAATCTTACTGAAAGCGGACTGTTCAGCGAACTAGTCAAATACCTGACTCGAGAATCTCAGGCCCCCAATTGTGAAATCAAAATGTCCTTGCCCTTCTTCAGATTGTTGTACAAAAACCCTGTTCATGTTTTGACGTTGTTGAGGAAAGTCACCGACACAAATTTGGCAATCCAGCTGAGAAACGCAATGGAGTCTTTCATTGGACTGTTGAAACTGGTTTACGATGCAAAAGTCCGCAAAATCTTCGTACTTGCATTGTTTGCTCTGTACGACCCTGCGTTATTAGCCCAATACCAGATTCCAGAGCCCAATGTAGAACTGGATTATCAGTTGCTCAATCTGCCGAACCAAGAAGCCGTTTCGTTGGTTTTATCAATGAACTTCAACAAAATCATGTTTTTGATAACACATCTGCTCGAAGAAGTGAACGAAAATAATGACGGCGATTGCGAGGCGTACCATAAACCATCTTCATATGAAGATGATGATCTTGGTTTGATTGAAAACGAGCCCGAAGAAGATAATGAATATGTTAGGGAGTTCAAGCTCGCTCCATCTGCTGAGAAATTACGGTACAACGAGCTGGTATTCAAAGCGGATCCGGTGCACAAAATCAATCTTAAACAGTTGGTTAACTTTAAGATGGACCAACTCGGCCAAACTCCTGGATATCAACAAATGGTGGCTTCTGTTGATAGCGAGACATTGGAACAGCTGCAAATGATGATGAATAAATAGTGTTAATTAAGAATAGAGATCAAATTTCACTTTCCGACGAGCTGTTGGCGTTGCTTGGGCGGATATATGGATGCGATCTGACTGGGCGAGAATTTCTGGTTGGTCCTCCTGAGCCCGATCGTTCTGGAACAGATGCCGTTTCAGGCTGTGCGCGTGGAGTTTGAAGAGGAGCTTCTGGTCCTGTTCTTCTGCCCATGGAAAAGCCCTCTCCTTCTGCAGGAAAATTGATTTGTGGATCTGACAGAGCGTAGCCCAATCTAACGGGTCCCGACCAGCTAATCGGCACAAACACCTCGGTAAGGGCAACCGGATAAAACACCATATTGGAGTTTGGGTTTGCTTCCGTTTGTTCCGGGGCTATTTCACGACGACACAAAGGACACGACACGTTGTTTTTCAGCCATTCTGCAACACATGACTTGCCGAAAATGTGTCCACATTGATTCAATTTAACTGGATAATGTGCGTCTTCTGAATCCTGAGTTTGGTGTTTCTCTGGTTTGGTTTCCAGTTCTTCACCTGGGTTATAGGTGATCTCATTAGTTGCTGTTTGGTCAGTGGGAAATGAAATGTCTGGATCCGAAGGATCATAACCTTCAAACAATTTAGGTAGATCGTGGGCCTTTGGATCATCAGGAACAGGACTAGTTTCTTTTTCATATTCTTCAAATTTTTCAAAGCAAATCGGACATTGGGTTTGTGAGTCTGCCAATTCAGATAAAGAAACTGGTTTCAGAGATGCGATGGCATCTTTAGAGGCATGTCTTTGTTTGGAGGGTCTATTGAGGATTTCAACGAAATTGCGCATCATCAGGGCGATTGGAGATTCCACAACACCAGATGTAGGCGCAGAAGCTTGACCAGACCCTTGATCCATAGGAAAGACGTCGAATGCAAATGATAAACCGGGTATTGCGTTGATAAATGGAGGATTTGTATTGTTGTTCATAAAGATTAGATTATCAAGATGTTTGTCGACCTCAAAATTCTAGAAAAATACTCGCACCAAAATATGTCGACGCGTCGACTGGTAAAAGTTTAGATGGCCTACCATGGCTATATTAACTAAATAGTTGCGAAAGAGTCGGCGTAAAAGGCTATAAGTATTGGGCTCTGATCTGGTTGGCCATGACACGCTCATTTTCAGGAAGAATGTCGATCTGTTGAGGTGTCAACTTCAAAACCTGGACAATCAAACTGGCTTCCTGCTCGTTAATATGCATTAATTTGTTAATGGTCTCTTGAGGCAAGCCAAGCCAATCAGGGTTGATCTTGTCAAGACTGACAGGAGACGGAGTGGTGGCAGGAATCTGTAGAGCAGACACTGGGGAAGGAGTGCTCTGGTGCGAGGCTGTTGGGTTGAACGGAGAAAATGCAGGCGGTGCTGGGGCTGCGGTAGCATTTGGAGCCGAAGGCTCTGCTGCAGAAGCAGTTTGAGGTTGCGCAGACATCGACTGGTTGATTACATCGAGATCGACGACGCCCATCAACAAGAGAGACTGAGCAGCTGCCACGGCCAGTTTAGGGTTGGATGACAAGATTTGGGCCGCTTCAGTATAGTTTGGAGACGGACCCGACAAAATAGTTTTCAGTTTGGCTAGCAACTCGATCAATATACCTGGAGGAATGGTAGCCAAAATCTCGGACACTTTGTCCTTGGCGTAGATTGGCTGTTGCGATTGTTGCGGGAGTGGCAAGAATTGAGAAGCCATGGACAACTTCGAAGGCACGAACTGGGATGAACCGTTGGCCTGGGAGCCGGATCCAGATCCAGATTGTTGTCTGTTGAACTGTTGAACCACATTAGAGATTTGGGTCATGTCCATTCCGTTGGAGATCATTTGGCTGACCATCTGTTGCAACTGCGGGTTGGAAGAGATCGTAGAAAGCAAGTCACTGTTCTGACCTGCAAATCTGCTTCCAAATGGGTTGTTGGCCAGGTTGGAAGGAGTGGAAGAAGAAGAAGACGAAGAAGCCGCCGAGGAAGGCATATTCTGCTGATAAGTGTTGTATTGCGGAGGCAAGTTAGGGTTGGCAGTCAACATTTCCTGAGGCAAGATCACATTTGAAGGCAAGAAGTTACGAGAGAGTTGGAGCTCTGGCTTCTGGCCAGGAACAGGGTTTCTCAACCCCTCTTTAGATAGCTCGATTCTCAACTTCTTGCGACCCTCAATCTTGATCTTGGAAAGGATATGCAGAGCACGTGCAGCAGCGTCTGGCGTTGCGTACTCAACAAAACAAAATCCTTTGTTTTTGGAGGCGTTGTCCATCATACAACGGACATCAACAACCGGTCCAGATCCACAAACAACGGATTTGATGATCTCGACATCCCAGTTATAAGGAATGGCACCCAAGTACAACACACATGAGCTGTTGTTGGTGGCTTGCGGCTGGGATTTGGTCGACATTGCAAGGGCTGGTTCTATGTACAAATTGGCCCTCCAAGGATCCCCTCGCAAAGAAGTTTCGGCGTTGGCAATAATGTTCTATAAGTTTCAAAAATTATACTAGTGAGTCGTATTGGAGGTCAGAATCGGGGAAATGCTAGCGATTTTTCTTAATGGTACATTTCCTTTGGCAACTGACTTTCAAACTTTTGTCACTGGTTTTCTTTAAGTTGAAAAATTTTTTTCAGTGAAAAATTTAGCGAGAAAATACTCGGTCTGCTAGGTCGGCAAAAAATTCAACCCGCAACAAAGTGACTGTCATAGATATTTTTCATTATTAATTTACAAATACATTTTGTACCGGTTTTGGATTTCACGATACAAATTCTGTTGCTCGGGAGCCACCTGTTGAATATCGGACTCGGACATCGAGCATATAGTTTTGATTGCCTGTATTTGGTCAGGTTCAAGAGAACTTAACGGATTGTCTTGTGGTTTGGCAACCGATACAGGCTTTTGAGGAAGATCGGGTTTCTTCTGGGCCAAAATGGTTTTGATTTGTTCTGCATCACTCAGCCCCAATATCATTGTAGCTTGGACTAACGCAAACGTTAGTTGGGGGTTTTTTTCCAGTAATAATTCCATCAATTGAGGATGAGATTCCGACATCAATTTCGCGTCCTTGAGTAGATTTTGTAATCTATTACGATCCAATGTAGCCAACGCGGCATTAATCTGTTCATTTAAACTCTCCATACTAGAATTGGCCATCAACATTCCCGGAGGAAGAGGAGGTATCTGTTTCTCCATCTCGGCCCATTCACTTGAAGTTTGGGATTTCATTGTATTGATGACTGCCTGTTCACTAGAAAAATTACACTTGATATGACGATTTCCAATGGCGTAGTTATTAAGGTTTCGCACGGCCGATCTGGCAGTCTCTATGTCCCGATACTCAATAAATGCATATCCTTTCGACTTACCAGTCTCCCGATCAAATAACAACTTCGACGAAACAACAGGCCCCACAGACCTTGCAATATCCAATATTTGGTCCTCGGTCTGATCAAATGGTATCCCGCCAATATAGATGACCCGGCTGGGTTCCAGTCCAGAATGAGTGTCAGCCATTGATAAATAAAGAATTTCTCCTGGCCGCATCTTTACACCGCTTTTCTCCAAGTTTTGTTTATTTATTGTGTGATCCGCCATTATTTTGTATTTGTTTTATTTAGCATGACTTTTACTGTTTCGAAAGTAGTAACCGAACCGTTCGATGACCAAAAACCAGGAACTTCCGGTTTGAGAAAGAAGGTCAAGGTTTTCCAACAGCCCAATTATACTGAGAACTTCATTCAGGCTCTCTTAGATTCCATCCCAGAGGGAGCGGCAGGTTCCACTTTGGTCGTTGGAGGAGACGGAAGATACTACAACGATCACATTGTGCAGCTGATTGCCAAGATTGGAGCAGCCAACAAGGTAAAAAAGCTTATCATTGGTCAAAATGGTATACTCTCCACTCCTGCTGCTTCTTTAACCATTAGAACTTATGGACCTAATGGAGATGGGGCAGAGGTCACGGGAGGTATTATTTTGACCGCCTCACACAATCCTGGAGGACCTAACTCTGACTGTGGTATCAAATACAATTTGAGCAATGGAGGTCCTGCTCCGGAGTCCGTGACCAACAAAATTTATGAAGCTTCGCTCAAATTGCAAGCTTACAAAATAATCAAGGAGTTGCCTGATATCGATTTGTCTGCAATTGGACCTAAGACCTATGGCCCATTAGAGGTGGATATCATTGACTCTACTGCTGCCTATGTGACTATGATTAAGGAGATCTTTGACTTAGATCTGATCAAATCGTTTATTGCCAAGAAAACCCCGCAAGGATTCAAAATTTTGTTTGATGCTTTGAACGGAGTCACTGGACCTTATGGTAAAGCCATTTTTGTTGATGAGCTGGGATTGCCGGAATCGAGTGTGCAGAATTGTGTTGCATTACCTGATTTTGGTGGATTACATCCTGATCCAAATCTCACGTATGCCAAAACTTTGGTTGAAAAGGTGGATGCAGAAAATATTGCTTTTGGAGCTGCTTCCGATGGTGATGGAGATAGAAACATGATTTACGGAGCCGGTGCTTTTGTGTCACCTGGTGACTCAGTTGCTATCATTGCTGAACATGCCATGGGAATCCCATATTTCCAAAAGACTGGAATTCATGGACTGGCTAGATCGATGCCTACATCTGGAGCATTGGATCTTGTCGCCAAAGCCAAGAACTTGAATATCTACGAGGTGCCTACCGGCTGGAAGTTTTTCTGTGCTTTGTTTGATGCTAAAAAATTGTCCATCTGTGGAGAGGAATCGTTTGGTACTGGGTCTGACCATATCAGAGAAAAAGATGGATTGTGGGCTATTGTTGCTTGGTTAAATGTGTTAGCCGCTTTTGAGAAGCAGAATCCAGATATTGAGCCAACCATTGCCAACGTCCAAAAGTCATTCTGGAAGAAGTACGGAAGAACATTCTTCACCAGATACGATTACGAAGAGTGCGATAGTGCAGATGCCGCCAAGGTGATTGACTTGCTTCAATCCAAAGTGAACCAAGGAGAAGAGTTTATTGGCACCGAGATCGGATCGTCTGGTAAGGTTGTGGAGTCTGCCAACTTCTCGTACACCGATCTGGACGGATCCGTTTCTAGTAAACAGGGTCTTTTTGTCAAAATGGATTCAGGTCTTAGATTCGTTGTCAGATTGTCAGGAACTGGATCCTCAGGAGCCACGATCAGACTGTACCTGGAGAAACATAGCTCCGACATCTCGGATGACACCTTATCCCAGACTGCATCACAATTCCTGGACAGCGATGTCGCCAATGTTGTCAAGTTCTTGAAGTTCAAGGAGTTCATTGGCAAAGAGGAACCAGATGTCACTACTTAGCTTAGCTATTGCATTCCTTAATACCATTTTCTATGAATCTATTTATTTAGTCGGTCCACAACCGTGCGGTATGATCTGCTCCTGCTGTGAACAACCAAGGTTGTGCAGGGTGCCAGCACAGATTCAACACTCCGAGATTCTGGCTCACCTTGTGGCCAGTCAATTTCTTCAATGGAACAAGTAATGGGTTGCTCATCAAGTCGTCGTAAACCGTTCCATGGAACACGTGAACAGAGCCATCATCGGCTCCTGTACAGAAAAGAGGAAGACCTCCTTTATGGAAAGCAACTGCTCTCACTGCCTTTTCGTGATATCTCAGAGTCTTGTACGGAGTAGAACTGAGATCTAGATCATGCCAAAGAACTCTTTTATCGTAGGATCCCGCAATGATATGGTCTCCTCCTCGAGGATGAATGTCCATACAAGATAACCATCTTGCTCCCGGAAGCAGCTTCTTCTCGAGCTGTTGTTGTTGAAGATTGTAAATCCGGATATATCTTTGGGACATAACGACTAAGATTGGCTTGGATGGATGGAATTTGGCATCCATGATGATTCCTTTGCTCTTATTGAATGGTGATTGCGAAGCGTGTCTGGATAATTGATGGATCAAAACCGAAGTTTTGTGGCCTCCTTCAGGAGAAACAGTGACAAAATAATCTCCACGACGATGCCAAGAGATTCTTTTGAATGTTCCTGCGGAAGAACCACCTTTAGAAACACGAATCACACAGCAAACTCCGTTGGAAACCTGTTCTTGGATTGGTTTGTGCCAAATGGCAGCAGCCGATTTCCCGGAATTTTCTCCATCTTCATCTTCAACAGTATCACTTCCAGTCTTGGCATAACCCCATCCATCTTCAACTAGCAACTTGGATTTGTTTTCCATCTCAAAACCAAAAATTGGCGGCACGACAAGGAACACAGTAGGACCACAGGTAATGGCCAATAATCCGACCTGAGAGTTTGGATTCCATTCAAGAGCCTCAACATGGTCCTCATCGTCCTCAACAATCTCGTATTTGTACAATTCTCTGCCCGTAAGAACCTCCCAGATCCGAACAGTTCCATCATCGGATCCAGTAGCAAGCCAGTTCCCGCTCGCATGAACGGATATGGCACGAATCCGTCCGGTGTGACCCTCATAAATGGTCGACGTACGCACTGGGAAAGGTCTGAGATCCTTTGGCGATGGAAGGTCTGGAATTAACGACTCTGGATCGATGTCCAACTTTTGTTTCCGCACACGTGGAGCCAAATACAGGTCCAAACAACGCTCAAACCGCTCACGAACACTTTCTTGGTAGCCAGGCACTTTCCGCAAAGCTCCGTGCTTTTGTGGAACGAAATTTCTTTCTCTCTCGCTAGGATCCATCTCCTCCCATTGCTTCTTTTCTTCCTCGCTCATCAGGTATTCCTCAGGAGGATTGTAACTTTCCTCGTTGGTTGGAGGAGGCAGTTTTGGAGCACGAAGTGTCATCACATGATCCTGGGTGTTGTCGATTTCTCCTCCCCAGAGATCGAAATTGAGTTCTTCCTCTTCATCCTGTTGTTTCTTGAGATGTGGCGGAACGATACGGCCCTCTCTGATGGCCTTGACAATCTTCATGATCCGCTTAGCTTCGTGTTTAGACGGCACAAACCGTCTTTTGGGTTCTGGAACAGCCGTTAGTGGCATTATCTCGGTCTTGCTGGTAAACCACTCAATTGTAGGTTCATAAGGATTGATACTATCATCTGTATTCTCGTTCTTCTCGATTTTTCTAATCAATTCCAGCTCTTCAGGTGAAATGTTCAGTGAAGATCCAGTTTCCTTATCCAACAATCCGGTCCATCCTTCAGGTAAATCGATGCTCTCCAACAGCTGGTCTAAGGCAGAACCCTGAGCCGGTCTCATAATTCTTTTTCCATTAATGTCGTAACCAATATGTGGATACTCTTCGTACGCAGAAAGAGGAACATTTCCAATAGTATTGGACTCTTCTCTATCAGAATCATCCGAGTCGTAGACTGGATCAATTTCCGGTCTTAATATCCGATCAGTGCCATCGGAAAACTTGCTTCGCACCTCTGAATTAGAACTGGTTGAGCTCAACGTGCGAATTTTGATTCCGCTCAATTTATCTGTAATTTCAGACTCTGCTGGTTCTTCTTCCTCCTCACTGGATCCGCTGGCCTGCTCTTCTTCGGCTAGAAGTCTATTAAATTCTGCATCTGAGTCTGAATCCTCTTCAGCACTTTGAAATTCTTCGTTTTCACTCTCACTTCCATCTAGCAATCCATCCACTTGGATTTCATCTTCGGAAGACGATTCGTCAATCTCTTCCAATTCCCGCTTGCGTTCGCGAGATGGTTCACTCTTTCTCTTAGACATAGCTAGGATCAAATTTTTTTTAAAAAAAATTTATTTAAGCTAAAGTCTGAAAAGAAAATTGATAAAAAAAAGCCCAACGCGGGGCTCGAACCCGCAGCCTTGTGATTAAGAGTCACACGCTCTACCGATTGAGCTAGCCAGGCTGTTATTTGAAGTTATAGGTGTCCAGTTGTATATGATGTAGAAAGTTTCATATGAAGCTCATATCTTTACATCATACGAACAGTTTAGATCCTGTTTTGGCTGTCAGTTCATCCAACCTCTCCTATGATGTCTTAGTTTCTGTAAGACAATCGCCTTTCTTTATTTTTTCCTCCTCCAATTCCCTACTTCTTCTAACCTCAAGATCTTTTAAAAAATTATGCTTCGATTTCCAAGAACCTTCCTCCGTCGATATGCTACTTTCGAGACAGGCCAGCCTATCCATGAAACGCGGCCGCATTTATTGCGCGCAGGCGAGTTATCTATCGGCATAACTGCTCATGAATACTACAACAGACGGTACAGATTAGCAGAGAAGATGCCTGCTAAGTCTCTGGCCATCATTCCTGGCAACTCCGTCAAATACGCTTCTGGTGCTGTGTTCTATCATTTCCAGCAGAATAATGATCTCTTCTATCTAACTGGATGGCTCGAACCGGATTCTGTGTGTATTTTGGAGAAGCCATCAGAAGATCCTGACTCGCTTGTGTTTCATATGGTGGTTCCTCCAAAAGACGAAAACGCTGAGTTATGGGAAGGAGTTCGTACTGGTGTCGATGGGGTGCAAAAGATCTTTAATGCAGACTGTGCCGCAGATAACCAACATGTTACTAGTTACCTGCGGCCATTATTGAGAGATTATAAAAAAGTGCTATATGATTTTGAGGACCACAAAAGATCATTATTCAGCAGGGTTTTTGGATCGGTTGGTCAACGTTCATCATCACAGGAGTCGATAGAGTCGATGTTACGCGAAAATAACTCCCAAATCCTGTCGATGAGATCGCACATTACCCAGATGCGAGCTGTGAAATCCAACGCCGAGCTTCAAGTCATGCGAATGGCAGGACGTGTTTCCGGTCGTGCCTATAATCAAGCTTATGCCAAGAGATTCCGCACAGAGAAAGGATTGCATGCTTTTTTAGAGTACCGGTTCATTTCTGGGGGCTGCGATAGAAGCGCATACATTCCGGTAGTGGCAGGTGGTGAGAATGCCCTGTGTATCCATTACACAAGGAACGACCAGACTTTTAATGGAGATGAACTTGTTCTGGTTGATGCAGCTGGAAGTTTGGGTGGATATTGTGCCGACATCTCAAGAACCTGGCCTGTAAACGGAAAATTCACACCTGCTCAGGCAGATTTATACCAGGCCGTCTTAAATGTGGAAAAAAAATGCATAGAGATGTGCACAGCAGCGCAGGGACTTTCTCTCAGAGATTTGCACGAGGAAAGCGTCAGAATCATGACAGAAGAATTGCGCAATTGTGGATTCCACGGGCTGACCAGTTACGAGGTGATGAGACATCTATATCCACATTACATTGGCCATAATCTTGGCTTGGATGTCCATGACTTACCAGGACTTTCACGTGGTGCTCCATTTGTAAAGGGCCAGGTCATCACTGTTGAACCTGGAGTTTACGTTCCTGATGATTCCAAATGGCCCAAACATTTCCGCAATATTGGAATTAGAGTTGAGGACAATATTGCAATTGGACAGGATAACTATGTCAACTTAACAGTTGAAGCAGCCAAGGAAATTATAGATATCGAAACCATTGCAGAACATGGAGTGACCACCAAACTGGAAGAAGAGGTGGTCAATGTCTGGGACTGTAAATAGATTAATAGATCAATCAAAAGCTTGTGATATCATTCTGTTCACCTCCAAAGAGCGCATATCTGCACGCACAGCCATATTAAGCCCTTGGAGTTTTTCCAAGACAGTTTGTAAATGATCGTCTTTCCCTGTATATTCCACAATTCCATTTTGTTCGTCAATTTTCAACCGCAAGTTAAATATTGTGATCAATTTTAGCACATCCTCATCCACAGCCGTACCAAATATCCGTGCCATATGTTCGAAACTGACTCGTTTCATTAATGAAAGATAGAATATGTAGCATTTGTACTGTATGGTCTGTCTCCATAATCGAAAACTCTGTCCCAAATGCTCATCGTAGTCGAATTCAGATGATAAGCCGTCCAAACATTGCTTCATTTCCAGAAACGAACAATCAGTGTAGGTTTTTATCATACGTTTCAAAACCGGATCTTGGGCAAGAGCTTCTTTCAAAACACCGGTCCAGGACAAGTTTTGAGCTCGTTCAACCACTAAAAAGGCAAAACAAATTGTGCGTAGCAGGTAATGTTTCAAAATCAACTCATTATTATACTCTGCTTCTAAAACTGCCCACGGAGTTATCCCACCAATATTAGGCTCCTTCAACAAACGTTGATATTCGTCGATCATCCCGTGATAATCGCTTCCCAGAAACTTGGCATACAGTAGATACCATCGACATATCCAGTATGCTATTGCCTCTTCTTTTTCCAGTCCGTCCTCATTTGTACCCATGTTTTCATCCTCATCGCTGTCTCCATCCCGTTCATGTTCCAAGATCTGTTGCAATTTCCGACGAAGGAACACCGCGGAGGAAGCCAAACTCCCGTCGTATGCCTTGATTACCAACAATCGTTGCAACTCGCGCAAGGACCGGTTTCTAAACAGGATGGAATATTCTACTCCAACATTGTAAAAGAAAGCAGTATTATCTCCCACATTGTCGCTGGATCCCGTGGCCACTAAACATGCCAACGCCCGGTCGTGCAACATGTCAACTAGGGACTTAAATCCGGATTCGGACGGCTCCTGGCGCACCAAAACGGAAATTTTGTCATCATAGAACCCTGAGATCTCATCCGAGGTCAAATGAGATCCTATAATGGAGTTGTATCGTTGTAAATACTGATCTTTGGAGTCAGAAAGATGAATCAATTGTAATGTATTTTTGTAATATTTAAATGGCGAATTGGGATCCAAAATCAATTCCAAAACCGAATCCACAAATTTCTTTCCTTCTTCAAAGTTGAGACAGATATACGCCATTCGGCGAAGATAAAGCGGTCCTTTTTCATATTGTTGATAAACCTCCAACATGATCGGAAAAATTTAATTAAACATTATTTTTGATCATGTCTCGAGCGTTTCGAGGAACCCCAATATTGAATGCCTTAAGAACCAGAACCAAGTTGAATACTGCTATTCATAGAAATGTGATTCCAATAGATCCTGAACTTGAAGCCCGAAGACTGGAACGCAAATATAAACAGAAATATAACCAGCCATTAAGTAACCACGCTGCAGTGAAGATGGCAGCTTCCTTGTTGAGGACCACAGCAGATCAGATTAATTCAGTTGGACCGGACACCAAATTTAGCGAAGGGGAGCTGAAAATCTTGTTCACAACACCTGTTCAACGACTCAAATATAACATCTTGGGAACATCTAAGGCCCAGCTGCAAAATTCATTGGTGGTGGACCAAAAGACTACCAAGTTTTTGGAGCGAGGAGACTGGGTTCGAGCCACTCAAATGGCATTTATGGGCAAACAGAATGGAATATTTGCTATGGGGAGTGTTCTGAAGGCCATGTCGACAAGCGGAAGGTTGAATAGTGTGTGGAAATTGTTTAATGATTTCAAAAAACGTGGATATGCCCCAGATGGACGGATGCTCAATATAGTATTTACTGCTTATGCTCAAAGGGACCATCCTGCAACCTCAGAGCAGATTCAGCGGGTTTATGAATATCTGAAGTACGAAATTTCCAAGGATAACAAGATGATTTCTATATCCCATATTAACACAATGATGAAGGGTATAAGATTATATGGAGATCCCGAACAAGCCATAAATCTCTATGAGAATCTAAAATCCTCGAGGTTTTCGCCTGATATTCGAACCAATACCGAATATTTTTTGAGTTTGCGTCAATTAAATGATTATTACCGGGCCATTTCTAAAGCTGAGGCTCTTATGAGTGTTCTTCAAAAGAATCCTCGTCAATTAGATTCCCAAATGGTGCAAGCTTATTCATCGTTATTCGTGTTTTCCGATGATGTTCGTCTTCGTAAACGTGGTCTGTTGATATTGCGAAATTGGTTTGATGTTTGTTCTGAACAAGACATTAACAAACCAATTGACACAGCCAAGATCAAGAAGTTCGAGTTTATGGACAGTAAAAAAGCTCGGATAGTGTCTTCTTCAGCAGATTTGGACGCCATTTTACTTCCGGAAACAGAAATCAATGTTTCTGGAAAGCGATTTCCATCATCGGAGAGTATCCAAAAAAGATACGTTACTCTTAGAGAATACTTCAATTGTAAATAGGTACAAATAATTTCCCCAAATAATTTCCCTTTTTATTATTTGGTTGCTTGAAATGTTACTGGCGATATTTGTCTTATTAACCGGAGTTTTCTCCTTTCCATTGTTGAAAACTGACTATAGGCTTGTTTCTATTGTTCCAAATGAATTGATCAAAATTCCAGAGTCGGAACGGTGGTATTTGAAGTCCAAAAATGTGCCCTTTATTGATCTTACACATCAATATTCCTTCTTGATGGAGTTTTTGGAAGTGGGACAAAGACTTCCAATTGAGCTCGAAAAATCTCAATTGGTTTACAATTATCCCAATTCTTCAGAATTCCATTTGGATTCCGTGAACAGTTTGATTTCGGATATTGAAGTCCCTACTATTTACAAGACTTTAAAGGAGTTCAGCTCGTTCAAATCAAGATATTACAAATCAGAAAGGAATTTAGACTCCAATGTTTGGATCTATGATCAATTGTTGGGAATTGCCATTCCCAGAGAGAATTACAACTTGACAGTCATAAATCATGAGAACTGGCCTCAATCATCATACATTTTGCGTATCGAGAGCAAATTGCAAACTGATCCAGCAACAATAGTGTTAGGTGCTCATATTGATTCCATGAATCTGGTTTTACCCCAATTTTTACCGGCTCCTGGGGCAGATGATGATGGATCAGGAACTGTGACCTTATTGGAGACCCTTCGGGTTATTGCTGAAAATGATGTGAACTTCGACAATAACATCGAATTTCATTTCTATGCTGCAGAAGAAGGAGGAATGCTAGGCTCGCTTGATATCTTCAATCAATATTTTGTTCAGCACGATAAAAAGATCGTCGCCATGTTGCAACAGGATATGACAGGCTATACTGCCAAATCGCTGAAAAATGGGTATCCGGAACATTTCGGATTGGTGACGGATTACTCTTCAGGATATCTCAATAAGTTTCTAGTGGAGGTGATTGAAAATTACTGCACTATCCCTGTTCTTGAGACCAAATGTGGTTATCCTTGTTCCGACCATTACAGTGCTTTCATGAATGGATATCCGGCAGGAATGGTTTCTGAGTCTAAATTTGAGGTTTCAAACCCTTATGTTCATACTACAAGAGACACAATCGATAAGCTCAATATGCTACATATTGCAGAACATGTCAAAATGTGTCTTGGATATCTTTATGAACTCGGTCAATATTCGTGGAAAGGTCAATAAATAAGAAATCAGGCGCAGATTTGGGCTTCCAGTTTGTCTTCGTCGAGAAGTTGGTCATTGGTTTTGACTTGCATGCTGAAAAGCAACGCTCCAATACAGATGATTCCTCCAAAACGGAAAATCCAGCCAAGAGAGTCGTCAAATGAGTCTTTATCGTCATTTTGGAAGAGCTTGAATAACACTGAAGAACCTAAGGATGACAACATTTGAGGAGCAGACACGAAAACATTATGAATTGCCAGCAAAATTCCCGAATCGTACACTACGTGGTCATATTTGGCCTTCATGATATTCGAGACATAGAACTCCAATTCTGTGTTGACCAAAGTTCTTTCCGAATCGGACGAAGGAGGAGGGAGAGATCCATCCTGTTTTTGATGTTCCTCCATGATCTGAATGGCCTTGATATCCTTGATTCTGGAGATTTCTTCACTGATTAAGGCAAATGGAATCCAAACAGCGCAACCCCAAGGGATACCCAAAAATGCAAATAACACTATGGCTTGTACCGAATTTGCAATGAAGAATGTAAGTAAGGCTGAGACAATGAAAACGATATGAGAGTAGATCCAGAGTCGGCGCATATTGATATGAGGATGATTTTTCAAGTTATCCACCAAATACGGTAGCAAAAGGTCCACGGCAAGTGTGACCACAGCATGAACTAGTAATGCAAGAGTTCCACGTCTCGTTCCTTCGTCCAACAGAGTTTGTCTCTCGTCGGGTGGAAGATTTAATGGATTGTTGTAACCGTTTTCGTAAAGATACAATTCTCCAACATAAGTGGAAGTGTAGAACAGCATTGGAAAGTATCCAATCCAAGCAAAGAATTCGGCATAGCACACAATTTTAACTTGTTGGGGAAGCTTGCGAATCGATCGTAATACCTGTAGAAAAAACGATTTCATCACCACCAATACGTTTGAACGCTCCTGATCGATTCCCATGTCTTTCAGCTTTTTCTCCTGTTTTTTGCGTTCGATCCGGATAGCCAGGTCAAATTTTGGATTGCGTTCTTTGATAATAAAGCAGGAAATAGCAGTGAGAATAACCATAATGAAGGCCACCAACCAACTCAACACCTTGAATTGACTATTTCCCAACCAGGGGAACAATTGATCCAAATCCAGAGTTCCTATCCAAAATCCTATGATATTGAAGCCTCCAATCATTCGTGCAGCCCATGCATTAGCAATTTGTTGTTGTGAGCTGGGAACAACGTCCACAATGAGAGCCCGGCATGAGGCTTGAATAACGGCTATGGAAAAGTCAAGAACATATATACCAGCAGCAGCAAACGGCACGGTATATTTGTTAATGACATCTTGATCTTTATCACTGACAAACCAGCCAATAATGTTAGTGGAATGCGATAAATAGACCAAAGAAACCACTGTGAATAGACAACCAGCCATAATAAATGGTCTTCTTCTTCCCCACTCCAGGTTGCAATTGTCACTCAACAATCCCACAATTGGCTGGCCAAAAGTGCCGGAAAGAGGCCCGGCAAGCCAGATCAACGCGAGAGAGTGCTTTGAAACCCCCAAAGACAATAGAAACGGAGTGGCCTCGCTAAATTCGGTAGACCATGCCAATTGTAGGGCCCCCACAATTAGGGTCAAAACTATGATATATTTGATAGAACGACTCGGATTATACAGATGTGACATTTGTGAATCATCACCAGTCAATTCTGGATCAAACGACTGGTCCAAAATTGTATTTTGGCCCACCAAATCCTCAGTGCTCTGTCTGATCATAGCAAAAAAAGAGAGACAACTTTACACCAGAACATTTATATTTATTTACGCGTATGATGGATAGGAAAAGGGGCCGATTTGAGCTGGACTCAAGTGATAATGAGGATCAGGGTTTCTCATCGAGCTCTTCTGTGCGTGAAATGCTGGATGACTGTTTCTCAGCGTCCAAAAAGATCCAGTTTCGACGAATCACGTCGGAATTACATGGTAAGTTAAAGTTGAATAATTGATTAACATTAGATAAAACGGTGGCCCTGATGATGAATGCTAGTCGAGAATTGAGTAGAAAGACTGTGATAGACCAAATGGACGAATCAAAAAACCTCCAAGAAGCAGAGACTTCGAACTCGATCTACCAACCAAGCTATTATCAACGACCATACTGGTAGTGTCATGATATCGTATCACCACCAATGGCTATCCAATGTCCAACGTCACTGTCTCCATCGTTCCTCCCTTTCGCCAAGCTCCATCATCATCCCATCATATCTACGCCTCCACCGCCACAAGCACCGCCACCCAGCGCACATAACCAAAAATTGTTTATTTTATCAACCGGTATCTATCCTCTCAATATGACCACATATGAAAAAATAGTAAAGGGTGCCACAAAGATCAAGTTGGCTCCTCCAAAGGCCAAATACATTGAACCGATCCTGATGGCCACTTCCGAGGGTGCAAAAAGTGAAAAATTCCGTGTTGTGATGCGGAGTTTGGCTGCTCGATTGGATGACTCGGCTTGGTCGATTGTGTTCAAGGCTTTGATTGTTGTTCACATTATGATACGTGAGGGTGATGGAAACGTGACAATCTCGTATCTGTCAAGAAATTCGGATATGTTAGAATGCCGTAACATCGCAAAGAGTGGAGCCTTTATTTCCAATGGAGGCGACCTCAAGACACTAAAAAATTACTCCAACTATCTAATTGTGCGATCCAAGGAGTATGCGATCATCAGGCATGACTTTTTGAAAGAAGTCAAGAAACCTGCTACTTCTTGGTCGTCCAAAGAATCTGGATCCAGTCTTCGAAACCTGAGTGTTGAAAAGGGTTTATTACGAGAAGTGGAGAGTGTACAGAAACAGGTGGATGCACTAGTGAGATGCAAATTCGAAGAACGTGAGGTGAACAATGATGTGGTCATTCTGAGTTTCAGAATGCTGGTCAATGATCTGCTTTCTCTCTACCAAGTGCTCAATGAAGGAGTGGTTAATATATTAGAGAATTTCTTTGAATTGAGCAAGTACGACGCACAAAGAGCTTTTGATATCTATAAGCACTTTGCAAAGCAGACCGAACAGGTGGTTGCCTTCCTTAGAGTTGCCAAACATCTTGAACATGTGACCAAATTGCACATTCCGGTGATCAGACATGCTCAGACCGGTCTGACCAGTTCTCTAGAAGAGTATTTGCATGATCCAAACTTTGACGTCAATAGAAGACAATATCTTGCCGAAGCAGAGGCGAAATCTCAAGCTAATGGCCAACAGACCCGGTCTCAAACTGTTCCTGAGCCACAGATCCAATCTCAACCTGCGCCACAGCAAGTTGCTCAGCCTACAGACGGTTTGGTTTTCCAGCAAACTGGGTTCAATCCTTTCTCTGGATTTGTTCCTATGCCTGTTGGATTCAGCGGCCAACCTGCAACTCAATTTCAGTACCAGCCAATGCAGCAAATTCCCGAGCAACAGTTTGTTCAGCCGGCACAAACTATGCCAATGCAACAGAGTCTTGTGCCCCCTCCTATGGCTGCTTCTGACCAGTTTATTCCTGCTCAACTGACTTCTTCGTACACGGGAGCCGGGTTTGGAGGCTACACTGCTCAGCCCCCAGTTCAGGCACCAATTCAGAGACACACTACCACGTCACTAAGAGGCAATCTAAAGAGACAATCGACCAATCCATTTGCAGTGGATCGTACAAATTCAACCAATAATCCATTTGCTAAACCAGACGAGCGTCTTGTTCCTACTGCAACCGGTACCAATCCATTCCGTACATCTGTCGGAGCACAACCGTTGCAAAGTCAACCTACTGCAGGTGGATTAGAGAACCTGCCTACTATCCCTGTCTTCCCCGAGACCAAGCATGAAATGAAGGAGCAGCTTGCGTATGAGCAGGCACGGCGGGAGCTTCAGCAGGCAGCTACTGGGGGAAATATGAATGGTGTGAACGGTATAAATGGTATGCAAGCCAACCAATATCCAAACCAATTCAACCAAGGCTTCCAGATGCAGAACACCGGAAACTTCCAGCAGCCGATGCAGCAAACTCCTACTGGATACAACCCGTTCACTCAACAAAACTCATACACGGGAGTCTACAATGGTCCTAACCTCATTTAGTTGAATTCATTATATTCGTTATACACTAGCCGTGTTTTTGTATTCACGAGCATGCCCGGAACCTGTTTCCATATATCTTGAGATCAAGCGGTCCTGCGCAGCATTAGGCACATAATAGTCGGTTTTATAAGTATGTTGTTTCTGTGCCTCGATCTTTTCTTGATCCAGTTTCGATTTGATAGCATTGGCAAATGTTGGTCTTGCAACCACTGCTGTCAATCCCAAAGGAATTGCAACCAAGGAAACACCGCCAAAGAACTGTAAAGGAGTAACTGCCATGATAGATATTTGATTAATGTTATTGTACAACTACTACAAACCATGGTTTATATACCCCACTATCTGTGACACATGGCCCCACTTTGCAACTGATCTTTTCTGTTCAGGTCTCATGATTTTTTTTTGATCACGCCAAGGTCGTGTAAATTCTTTTTCTGGACTTTTCCGTCTCTGCAGTCATATCAGTAAAGTCATGGCTATGTTGATTATTCCACTGCGATTTTAAGAATGATAACCCACTTATATTGTACCCCACATCTGAATTTGTTTGTCTGAGCATTTTGCGTAACTGACTTCTGAGGTCGTCCAGTTCTTTGCGGAGTTGCTTATCCTTTTGACTGATCAGTTCCATGGAATTGGATCGGATAACAAAGAACAAGGTTCGACAAATTACGGAGATTGAGGTCAGGTGTCTATTGAAGTTCTCTGCACCCGTCCAAACCCGAATAAATCTCAATAATTTGACCGTGTAAGAAAATGGTAGCACAATTAATGCATCTTCCAATTGTGACGATTTGATTTTCATCAAAATGTCAAGAACGTAATCTTCAGCAGAGACACCTAGGGCTTGCAAAATTGCATTTCTGGTCGGATACACAGGCTGCTGAGTAACCCGTTTCAGTTTGAATGCCTGCATTTCCCTCTCATATTCTTGCAAGTCTTCCATATCCTTGGTTGCAAGATCTAATGCCTCCATCAATTTCTCTCCAGACTTCAAGGTTTCCATAGTTTGTTTGGTCACTCCCTTCGACACATCATCTTCATCATCCTTTGATGGCTCATCGCCTTCTAACGATGCAAGTAATTCACCCTCATACTGTTCATCCATTTCCTTTTCGCGTTCCTCCTCAATGAAAACCTGGTCGTCGGTCTCTTCCCAAATTCTGATACTATGATCATGCGAAACAGAAACGATAAATTCTCCTGAATTGCTCACTGCCAAGTTCCAAACCTCCGCCTGATGAGCAGCAAGTTTTTGAATGTTTTCAAATTTGATTCCATCCCAATACTTGATCATACCATCTTTCGAACAACTGAAGAAATTCTTAGATTCAGGAACAAACTTGACTTTCATGATGGAATCTTGATGACCAAAGATTGATTTGTGACAGTCTCCAAAATCCAAACCCCAAATACGAATGTTTTTGTCAGCGGACGACGTGATGATCAACTTGGAGTCAAACGAAATATCTATCGACAGAACAGGAAGCTTGTGACCATAAAGACTCAAGAAGAACTTCAAAGTGTCGTAGAAGAAAATCTTGACGGTGTTGTCTAGTAATGCAACTGCCAGATGCTTCGAATCAGGCGAAACCTTCACATTCAACACGTCCTCACCAACTTCCAATGTTCTGGTATGATCAAGTTGAAGATTATTCACATACTTGTTGGTGGTTCCAGGAACAAGTTCCTGCTCGACTTTAATTTCCCAAAATTTGACTGTTTTATCAGCAGAACCAGTAATGATGGTTTTCCCGTCAGGAGTAAGATCAATCGACCAAACGGCTTTTCCATCGTGAGCATCCTCAAGAGAATGCAGAACGCTCGATGTGGCAAGATCGAGAAGCTTCAAATGGCCCTCTTTAGTTCCAAGAACCACTAAAGCACCACCAGGAAGAAATCTGGTCGAAAGAACATAGCCGATTTTTTCAAACGTCCGAATACAAGATCTGGTTTTGATGTTCCAGATCTTGAGTTCGTTATTGGATCCTGTGGCCAATAATTTGTCGTCATCAGAGATATCCACCGCACGAATGTCTTGTCTATGACCCATGTTCAATAATGTATGCCTCTCCTCGCTGATTTTATCCACAGGTTTATGTTTCCGCACAGTTTCTGGAATAGGAACGTGATAATAGATCACAGCGTTATTGGTCAAAGTCACAACAATATCAATTTTGCGCGAATTCGTCACAGCCCAGGAGGTGGACCGCACCTTAGATTTGTCAGCATGTATGGTAGTAAATGATGCAACCAATAGATTGACTTTGGCATCTTCCATTGCGCGCTCGATTTCCTCTGGAGTCATGCCTTTTTCTTTAAATCTGGATTCCCTTCTTGCTGAAGCCTTGTTAATCTCTTTTTCAGTTCTAAAACGGAAAAGCTCGACTGATCTATCTGTGTTTGAAACGTAGAAAAATTCTCCTTGGTTTGTCATGGTGAAGTCCACCTCGACACATCGACTTTTGCTCTGTTTGTCGAAACTTCCCTGTTCTATCAACTTTCTGTCTTGTTTAGACAGATCAATAGTCCAAACCTTCATCTGGGTATCCATTCCAGAAGTTAAGCACAACTCTTTAGTGGTATTGAGCCCCAAACTCCAACACTCTCCAGTATGGGCAACATGGGTTTCAATACATTGTTGAGATTTCAAATCCCAAAGCTTAATAAGTCCATCTTTGGATGTGGTCAAAAGCCAGTCTTCCATATCGTCAACATTGGTGTTTTCAGGTTCAATTAACAAGGCCATACCGGTAATTTGATCTCTATGTCCTTTCAGCTTAAACAATCCGATTTCTCCAACCAAGTCCCAGATAATCACCGTGGTGTCCTTTGAACCAGACGCTAGACGAGTTCCAGAACGATCGAATTTAAGAGCTGTAATGGCAGATTTGTGGCCGGAAAATTTGATGATCACTGACCCTGAAGTCAAATCCCAGATCTTGATGGTTCCATCGCTATAACCAACAGCTAAAATATTGGACCGTGGTTCATGTTCCAGTCTCACAACCTGTGCAGGTGCTGATTGAACTGACGACTCCAAAGCTCCTGGAGTGGGACCCTCTTTGAGACGTTTAACAAGCTCACCAGTTTTGATATCCCAAACAAGAATATCCTCTAGTCCACCAGTGACAACCTGACCAACAGATTTCTTGGATTGTGTTTCTTCTATAAATATGGTGTTAGATTGGGATGCAATAACACCCATCCAATCGGCCTGTTCGTACCGCTGATACGATTTCACCATATTGACTTCTGATCAAGATTTTTTTCAAATTTTTTTTCCTATAGGCTCGAACACCCGTGCACCACAAAATCATTCATCCCCCAGCAACCAGTCATGGAAGTCGTCCATAAGCACAGGCCATGACTGAGACTCATCATAGTTAGACAGTTTAGGATCTTCATGGTACAATTTCAAGAACGAATACAACATATTCCATTGATCCTTGGTGATACCTTTGTGTTCTTTTTGCTCAAGAAATTTGATGAATGTGTTAAGTTCGGTCTTGTATGTATCCGGGAACATCAAATTCCAATATTCAATGGCTGTATCCAACGGAATATTACGTTGGTTCTTTTCCAGAATGAATTTGTAGGTGAATTTGTATACCTTCTTGAAGTATTCATCGTCAGCCATCTTGACAGTTAGCTGGTTTTCTATGTAATCGTGCATCTGCTCAATGGTATTACATCCTGCTTTGGACCAGTTCACCAAAAACGGTTCTTCCTTGAATACTCCAACTGATGGAGATTCTAAGAACTCTGCAAGAGCAAGAATCACCAGATCTTCAGGTTCATATCCAAGATCAGCAATGTATTGGACGGTGCCATCTATCCCCACATACGATTTCCCCATGATGTCAGGAGTAGGATCTTTATATTGATCAAAAAGAGATCTGAGTCTCTCATCCACCTTCACGTTAGTCTTTTCCTTCTTAACATTCGATACCAAATGAGGATTCATGAAGAAATCGTTGATAGCATGAGTGATCTTTTGTTGATTTCTCAAGAGAAAGAAAGAAGCGACTTCTTCCGAATCTGTTCCGGTGACTTCTAAAAACTTCTTGACGATCGCTGGTTTGGCAGACATTAAGGGAAATTTGATATTGTGTTTTTATTTTATTTTATTTATGTTCTTGTCTTTGAACGCGCAGAACCTTTTAGAGGTGTTTCGGCCTTCAATTGCCAATTATTCGACTAGTGAGCAAGATGATCCATCATCAGATATGTGTCAAGTTTTGGATTGGATCGGCGAGCTTTTAGGGTCACCAGATCCTCAGATCGTTGATCCACCGCTGAGAGTTAAGAATTTAATTAAACATATGGGAACAGGAAACGAACAACTGTTCGACACTTACTTAAAACGATCTAGGTTTGAATTAAATCATCAGGGCTCGAAAATAGCTCTTCAGATATCTAATAATGTTACTGATCTGCCTGTTTTGTTCGAATGGATCGTCAATACAAAACAAAAAATCACATATTCCAATTCCATCCTTTCACTACTTCCCCACCAAATTGAACTTATGACGCGTTGTATAAATTCAGTGTTTCAGAAAACAGCTTTGGATCCAAAAATTCGGTCGGGACTACGGCATTGGTTTGATTTGGGTTTATTTTCAGGTTCGAATCAGATCTCTCATAGACAACTTGTGGATTCTTCTCAAGTATTCTCTGCTATTCATCTACAAGAAGACCTTTCTCAATTGATCATAGAATTATTTAACGAGAAAATCAAATTATACGCCGAGACCAAATGCTCTAAAGAATGGAACCAACCGTTACTTCCCGAGCTCTCTAATTGGACTCATCAAGTGCTGGTTCCCAAATTCAACGAGATTCTTCCTTCACTTAATGCAGAATATTTGGATACCTTGGTAAAGAACAAATTGGTCCAGCTACGTATTGAGGAAAGCTTTGACATAGTGATAAATTTTCCAGATTCAACCTATGCGTTACGAGAACTTCGACAATGTATAACAACATCCGAACAAAATTCTCAATTGGTCGACAATTTCATCCATTTACTTCATAAACGACTCCTTCATGCCGGGGTGAACACTATAGATATAATCAAATGCTACATTTCCACAATACGGTCCTTCTTGATCATTGATCATCGCGGTGTGCTGCTAGATAAGGTATGCCGTCCCATCAGAGCTTATTTGAAAGAACGCGAAGATACAATTGAGCGTATTGTGTTTGCGCTTTTAGATACGTCACCGGACAACAAGTTGATAGAACTAGCTATTGAATTGAGACAATCCGGAAAACAAGAACACCTTGCTCAGGAATTAGAACGTGATTTGAACTGGACTCCTGACCCAATCGATGCACTACCTGATTTCAAAAAAGGTATCGTGGAAGACGTGGTTGAGTCTCTAATTTCAATCTTTGATACCAAAGATGTTTTTATGACTGAACTCACCAAGGTATTTTCTGAACAGTTGCTTAAGATAACTAATTATGATGTTCGGGAAGTATACACGAAATTACAGCTCTTAAAATCAAGATTTGGCAATTCAGAATTCAATTCTCTGGACGTGATGATGAAGGATATCATTCAAAGTCGCAAGCTTGATAAGATGATCAACTCGAGCAAAGTCCACTCCTCTATTATTTCGCATCTTTATTGGCCTGAACTCCCAGAACAGAAATTTTTGCTTCCAGATGAAATACAAATATCGTTGAACGATTACGAGGAAGAGTTCAAAAAGAAGAAAAAGGGACGCAAACTCACAGTATTTCCATCTCTTAGTTCTGTTGACATTGATGTGGAATTGGGAGGAATAGTGAAAAACTTCAAGGTGACTGCTGATAAAGCATCGATTCTATATCTATTCCAGAGCATGCCTCAGGGAAGTGAGGTCAAACTGGCTATTATATGCATGAAACTTCAAATGCCTTTGAAGTTGGCCAACGATGGATTGGCATTCTGGGTGAAAGCTGGTGTCCTAAACGATTGTGGTCTCAATACTTATAAAATTAACGAGTGATCATTTATTTTCCACTGCGATGATTTTGTTGACTGTGGCAAGAATATCCTCACTGAAATCATTCAGCTGGTCATAAGCCGGAGAGGAAAATCTTTCGTTCAATGCGTCGTCAAGAAGGTGTCTTAACTTAGTAATCAAGACTCCATTTTTGCACCAGGTTCTAATTGGCAGCCATCCCCCCATGATGACACCAGGAGATGATTTTCCAGAAGAGACCGTACTCAAATCGTACAAAAGTGGGCCACCAAATAAGAGAACAGCAAGAATAGACACCGGAGTCACGTCTCTAATATATAATTTTGTGGTGGTTTGGGAAGTCCCGTAAACCACAAAATTGGATGTAAGGTTGTTTGACTCTGACGCAGTGAAGATGATATTTCCATCTTGGTCTTCTTGCAATCTTTCGACTCCCTCGTTGTTTTTTGTTTTGAAAAGGGTAGATGAAGGATGCAAAAAAGCTCTTGTGGCAGGTAAATTATTCTCATCGTTTCCTTTAATGAATTTCTCATTTCGGATCCAGAATTTGATGCTTTTAGCATCTGGGTCCAATGCAATGGAACCAGAAACACTGGCCATATACTTTGGATCTGGATATTGGACTCTCGAGATCTGTGGATAGAACGATGAACAAATTAAAGAACTCAGAATCTGCCAATTTGAAGAATTCTTGTTCAACTGCTTGGTTGCAGCCGGAGATTTCTCATAATCCAATGGAACAAAACCCAAATCTTGCAAGGCCGAGATATATTGAACTCTAGTGGACTGAATCTCGTTCATTGTGAGATACGATAAGTAGTTTTCCTCTAACCAACGACGACGACTTACTGACTCCAAACTCTGGTATTCGTTAAAAGCGTTCAATATCGCTATGTGATCTCCATAGCCCTTCCCAAATCTGTTTTGAATTTGTTTGACCTCATCACGGTTTTCCATCTTCAGCATGAAAGGGTTTCCGGTGACTCCAATTGCTGCCAACGTCAGACAACTATCCAAACAGTTAAATAGCACCCCGTATAATAACAACTTACCGGAACGGAGGTCTGTTGGCAGGGTAGAAAGATAAGTTCCTAGCTTGGTCAAATTGTCGTTGTGCAGAGCTCCCATTTCAGTAAGCATTTGCTTAGAACTCTCAACATTTTCCAGAGCTGGAGGATCCAATCCCATCTTCAAAAATTGATAAACATCTTTGATACCCATTGATTTTACCACCAGATACAGGTTCTCTAATCTTGTACGTTTGATCTCTGGAATTGGATGCTTTCTCATTACATTTGATTGGGTGTCCTTTGAAAACAGTTTATAACAATAGCCATTCTGAATACGTCCAGCTCTTCCCCTTCTCTGACCGCATTCAGCTTGAGAAGCCCAAGATTCCACAAGTTTGGTAGAGTTCGACCCGGAATCAAAATGAACACTCTTTACTCTTCCAGTATCAATCACCACCACTGCATCTGGAATTGTAATGGAAGTTTCTGCAACGTTCGTCGAGGCAACGATTTTACGTTTTCCAGCTGGCGGAGAACTGAAGATACGTTTTTGATCTTTGGAACTGAGAGCAGAATGCAATGGCAATGTCCAGAAAGGGCCTTTGATTTTGGCCAAACATTTATTGATCTCCATCACACCAGGGACGAATATTAATATGGAGCCATTGTTCGATTCAGATTTTAGCCTGTCGTCTATCCGTTCCACCAATTGAGCTATCAAATCATAGTTAATGTTCCCTAACTCGAAATATTTCGAATCAGCTTTTGGTTGGATCTCTTCACCATTTCGCATTGTGACTTTAAATTGAAGGTCATTCAGAACATCCTCCAAATAATAATCCTGAATCGGGAATGTTCTTCCTTCAATATGAGCGTGGGAAACCTCGGAACCAAAATAGTTGTCAAAGATGGAGATGTCAATCGTAGCAGACATGAGCACGACTTTGAGTTTTGGATACTTTGTGAGAACCTGTTTCAAGATGATCAGCAAGAAGTCGCTATCAACAGACCTCTCATGAACCTCGTCGACAAAAATGTATCCCAGATCATCAAAGAAATCATTGTTTTTCTTGTCCTTGCCAATCAATCCTTGGATCATTCGAAGGAGAACACCTGTGGTAACGAATGTAATTCTTGTGTTTCTGGAGGTCTTGTTCTCTCCTCTAATCACATATCCAATCTCATCACCGCATTTTGCAACTCTCTCCTCAGAAATACGATCTGCCAATCCAATAGTGGATATTCTTCTTGGTTGGGTGCACATTATGTTGGTTTTGAAGTCACCTTTAGCATTGAGGTCGTCCAGAATAAATTGGACAATCTGTGTTGATTTTCCAGATCCCGTCTCACCAGTAATGAGACAGATTCTGTTGCTGTTAATTACCGAAACCAATTGATCTTTTTTATTCCAAGCAGGAAGTTTAGCTCTGCTTCTTATCATTTGAGTATATCCTGGAAGCTGAACTCGGGAAGAGTAATCTTTGGCTATCGAGTCCGTATCTCTGGCAGGTTTAGATTTCGGTCGTTTACCCGATTTGATAGACTCCTTATTCTCTGTCAATTTGTGCGTCTGCTTGGTGGTATTCTTTGCTAAAGGTCCTGGATTTTCAATTATCGACAGAGTATTCTGTTCTAGCCATTCGATACAACTGAATATCATTGACATACCCAGAAGCTCATTTTTAACGATATGGAACAACAACTTTGTGATGATCGACATCTTGATATAGTTTGCAAGCTTGTATGAATTGTTTTGCACCACCAAGTGCAATCCAGGGAAGGTTTGAGGATAGTTCGGACTTTTGTAGACCTTGAGAGCCAACATTCCTTCTCCAACTCCTTCAGGATTGAGCGAAATGGTAGAAATCTTGTCATTAACTAGCTTGATTTTGTCTTCACCGTAGATTGCTACCAAACTTTCCATCTCTTCATTCCATATTTGATCTGTATCCGGCTCTTCAACAGTGTTCTCATAATCAATCAGGGTTGAGGTAAGATGCGCACCAACCAATGACTCATCATCACCACAAACGCTAATCGCGGATTCAATTTCATTGGCACTGAATCCACCCTCCTTCAACCGTTTGATCATGTTTTCCTTCTTGAAATCTTTGCTGATGGTCAGCTCAATATTAGAGTCTTTACTGTCCTTCAAGAACATCGGAGGAAGATCGTCTTCCGGAATATGAAAGATCAACCATTCCAATGCATCGGTGAAAGTTTTGGTATACTGCAAAGCTTCTTCAACATGTAATTTCCGGAAACCCAAGCTCTCTAAATTCTTGATGTCGGAACTACCAGAATCCCCTCGTATTTCTTCTTCAGACCATTGCACATGATGACGAATAGAAGATTCGATCAGAGCCCTTGTCTCAGGTTTTAAGTCAATAAAGACAGCATTATCCCAAACTCTTCTTGGAAATGTCACCTGGTTGGTTAACTTTTCACTCTTGACTGTAGTCGACTTTGGCTTCCGAATCCCGATAGAAATAACAGGCTTCTTAGATTTTAACTCAGCATCCTTTCTGGCTTGTTGTTCCTTCATTCTCTTCTCTTGTTGTTTGCGTTTTTCGAGTACCACAGCGAATGGATCTGCACAGTATTCAGATTTGGCCTTTTCGGGATCAGACTTAACGAGTTTCTTTCTTTCATCCTCTAGTTCATTCCAAAGTTGCTTATGATTAGTTGGAAGTACCATATGAAGGTTTTTATCCGAAGCTATACGGTGTAAGGCATATGTCGCAGCAAAATGACGGGCCTCCAAAGCTGTTTCTTGGGGCTTGACAGCTATACTAGGATGCATTTTAACCTCAATGATTTCCTGAGTCTTGGGGTTCTTCCATGCCAATCTAGCTATGCCAATAAATCCATCTTTGACCTTCTTCATGTCATATTCTACCTTTTCCCATTTTTGTTTCTGACATCGTTCGTGAAGCAGTGATCCCGGCAACTTTCCTGTCCAGCTCGCAGATTGAGCAACTGCAGTTCTCCCTGCCCTCCGACTAGCATTATCTAAAACAGGCTTCTTCCCCGAAGACACAGGTTCTGCCTGTTTACCAGGTACAGACTGGACCTGTTGAGACTTCTTTTTAGCCATCAGTGAAAAATTGAAGGTGCGAGGAGTCTTAGATAATTAGAATTAAATCTTAAAAAATATAAGGGTGCAGAAAAGGCAGATTTTCCGTGAAGCGTATAAGTAAAAGATTACTGTTTGAACCAATAAGCTTTGCTCAACTGATATTAGCCCAAGACTATGGCATCCTCCAAATTAACAAAACTTGATATTTTTGCCGTCACTTGGCATACCAGGCTGCGCCCACCCATTGTCTTTATCAACCCTGGCTATTGTTGACCCATGGCACATAACCTTCTTGGCAGATTTAGAATATTATATTAAAGATATCTAGCAAATTAATTTATATAAGAACTCGCATTCCCACACTTTATCACAGGAAATGGTTTGGGAACATTTAAATCCAGATAAAGCTCATATTGCATATGCGGCACTCGCAGTGTTCGCATCGCTCTTTTCGCTCATTTCCTTATTCATTAAAGAGAAATTATACATTGGAGAAGCTTCTGTGGCGACTGTGTACGGCCTTATTGTGGGGCCCCACTGTTTAAACTGGTTTAATCCAATATCGTGGGGAAATGAGTTCTACCTCACGCTTGAAATCAGTCGAGTGATCCTTTGTATTGAAATTGTTGCGGTCTCCGTCGAGTTACCAAAAAAGTATGTTTGGAAGCATTTAAAGCCATTATTGACGCTATTGATTCCTGTGATGACAGCCGGTTGGTTATTGATTGGTTTATTTATTTGGTTGATTATTCCAGGATTGACCTTTGGACACGGAATTCTAATTGCAGCTTGCACCACAGCCACTGATCCAGTTCTTGCGCAGGCCGTGGTTGGTAAGAGCAAGTTTTCTAGAAGAGTGCCTGCTCATTTAAGACACTTGTTGACTGCTGAATCCGCATGTAATGATGGAGTTGCTGTTCCTTTCGTCTATTTATCGCTGAACATCATTTTATACAATCACAACGCCGGAGAAATAGCCAAGGAATGGATCTCAACCACTGTGCTTTACGAATGTGTATTCGGAATCATTTTAGGGATTGTTTTCGGATACCTGGGCAGAAAAGCTATTCAATTTGCAGAAAGAAAAGATTTGATCGATAGAGAGTCATTTTTGGCGTTTTACGTCTTGCTGGCACTTTTATGTGCTGGATTTGGCTCAATCTTGGGAGTTGATGATCTTCTTGCATCCTTCGCAGCAGGTTCCACTTTTGCATGGGATGGTTCATTTGCGGAGAAAACTGAGGAGACACATGTCTCCTCGGTGATCGATCTGCTATTAAGTTTGTCTTATTTTGTTTATTTTGGTTCCATCATTCCGTGGGATTCGTTCAATGATTCTTCTTTAGGTTTAGATTGGTGGAGAATGGTGTGCATTGCTATTTTGGTGTTAGTTGCCAGACGAATTCCCGCTGTTTTCGCTATAAAACCGTTTAATTCCGACATCAAGAGCTGGAAAGAAGCCCTTTTTGTGGGCCATTTTGGACCGATAGGAGTCGGATCAATTTTCGCATGCATTTTGGCTATTGGTGAATTGGAGGCTCACGCACTACACGTCGAACATGGCCCGACTGATGAATATCCAAATGTCGAGGAGTATTATCAATTGATTCGGATTCTATGGCCTTGTGTGAGTTTCCTAGTTCTTGTCAGTATTATAGTTCATGGATCTTCGGTTGCTGTAATGACTCTTGGTCGGCATTTACAAACCATGACTTTCACCATGACCCTGACAAGAGGTGATACTGATGGATCAGGATGGGCTTCTAGATTTCCTATCAAACGCACAGAAACTCTTGCTGTATCGGAATCCAGTCAAGAGAATAAACTTTCGGAGAAGTTATCCACTGATAACGCAAATTCTATAGATGAGAGTGAAAGTACTGTCAAGGCCGCACCTGCAGGAGCTGTTAAGAGAAGAAGAAACCTCAGGAAGATGCAAAAGCAGATGAGACAAAGAGCCAAGGTTCCTCCTGTTTCGGAAACTTTGGATCTTGGTAAGAATTCCCAAGCTCAAACCAGTAAGGAGGGTTCGGAAGAAAGCTCTGCCCAAAATGTGGAAAAATCATCTGAGACTCAACGGGCCAAACTGGAAGACCTTGAACAAGAATTTGGACTTTCTAAAGGCAATCTAGAGCCAGTTTATGATGAGAATGGTGAACTACGGACTCCAACTCAAGGTTACCAGGAAGGAGACCAATTAGTGATCGAAGATCAAGAAGGAGAAGTGTTGCAGACCTTGCATGCTGTGAAATCTAACTCAACTGACGATCATAGTGTGCACAGTTTGAACTCCCTTAGAGGTAAGATCAATAAAGCAGGCCCGGACAACGAAGTGGTGTGTTCCACTGAAAAGACGATTGATGAATTGGTCAATAGAAGTAACCCTGACAACAAGTTATTGATTGGACAATTCACAAAACGTGACAAGAGATCACAGAAATACCACGGTTATCGTATGGATGACGATATAGTTATTGAGAATGCAGAGGGAGAAGTGGTTGGTATTTACAAGATCAACCAGAAGAAGAGTCAAGGAGATACATTCAATAAGGCTTTGAAGTTTGTTGGACTTCGAAAGCAAAAAGAGCCGGATTTGGAGGACAATCAAGCTTCAAATAATGACATTGTTCCTTTGCATGAATTATCACCGGAGAAGAACTTCGAAACCAAATTTAAAAAACTACTCACACCGACGAGCCCACGCAGCGCTGCGGCTATCGCTACAGAATTCGATGAACCTTATTTAAGCAGGTTGGAGAGTTCCGATGCTAACGAAACGGGGTCGGAAACAGCTAAACAGACTGCTACCAGCTCCGACAACGCATAATATAACGTTTATTATATAATCAATGCCGATGCTACCACCACGGCACTAGAAAAAAATTTCGAAAAAATAAAGTTTATGCAGCTATGGTAACCATCATAGTAAGTTTCCAAGCAGCACTATAAAGTCGTTCATTTCGCACTCTTTTTTTACAATGGATTTGTTCAGACGTGAAGACACTTGCGAGATTGAAAGTGAGTACGATGGTGAGCACTTTGGTGCTAGAATTAGTGCCATCTTTGTGGTCTTAGTTGCATCCTCTTTTGGATCTTTCTTTCCTATTTTATCGTCTAGAAACTCATTCATAAGACTTCCTTCGTGGTGCTTTTTCATTGCAAAATACTTTGGTTCTGGTGTTATTGTTGCCACTGCTTTCATTCATCTTTTGGAACCTGCTAGCGACTCTCTGGGTGAGGAATGTTTGGGTGCTCCATTTACGGAGTATCCTATGGCTTTTGGAGTGTGTCTTATTACACTGATGGTTATGTTCTTCGCTGAGCTGATGGCTTACAAATGGATGGAAAAACGCGTGGAGAAACTCGGAGGTTCTACTGAACATATGCATTCTCACTTTGGAGAGACTGATTTATTTGTCGGCAAACAAGGAGAAGAATCCAAGAGCGAGATGGAAGAAGAAACGGAACCACAGTCTCCAAAAGAGCAATTGAACACTGCTGCGCTGGATCCTACCAATCACTATTCTCATCGTAACGATCACCAGGACCCAGAAATTCTTGGCACTCCTGCTGAAGATTCTGAGAAGGAGTCTTATTACGGACAACTGCTTAACGTTTTCGTCTTGGAACTAGGTGTTATCTTCCATTCGGTCTTCGTTGGAATTACTCTTTCTGTTTCTGGTGATGAATTCGTCAACTTATACATAGTGGTTGTCTTCCATCAATTATTTGAAGGACTTGGTCTGGGTACTAGAATCGCCATGATTAACTGGGATAAGTCCAAGAGATACACTCCTTGGTTATTAGCTCTTGCTTATGGTCTATGCACCCCTATTGCGATCGCCATTGGTATTGGTGTCCGTTCCAGTTATCCTTCGGGATCTCGTCGTGATCTTCTGACCAATGGACTCATGGACTCTATTTCGGCTGGAATCTTAATTTACACTGGTTTGGTTGAGTTGATGGCTCACGAGTTCCTCTTCAGCGAAGAATTCAAAGGAGCAGATTCAATGAAAAAAATGATTTACGCTTACGTCGTGATGTGCACGGGCGCAGGACTAATGGCTCTTTTAGGAAAATGGGCTTAATCATCCTATATTCTAAGTAAAATACAATTATACAAACTTTTGACACATTCAAGTGTTCATGTATGTAGATGGATCGACTCCCTCGGCCGGGAATTCTTGAATTTTCACATCGAACCGTTCTTGGATCTTATTGAGGATCTCCTGGTCTGACTCTGTTGAAACGAAGGAAACAGACAAACCCTTGGTACCAAATCTACCAGCTCTTCCAACTCTGTGCAAGTATTGGTCAGCCTCGGAAGGAAGGTCGTAGTTGATAGCCAAGTTGATTCTCTCAATATCAATACCTCTTCCAAAAACATCGGTCGACACACAGATTCTCTTGTTGTATTCCTTGAATAGTTTGTATCTGGCAATTCTTTCCTCTTGAGGAATACCCGAATGGACCACAATGGATGGGAAGTTGGAGTCACATAGCAGTTTGTTAAGAGCAGTGGCTCTCTTGGTGGATTTGACAAAGATGATGACCTGGTTGAATTCTAAAGCATCCAACAACTCAGCCAACTTCATGTTCTTTTTCTCCTCCGGTAAATTGATGTAGTATTGTTGCAATCCGTGAAGGGTCAATTTCTTTTCATCATCGACATAGATTTCCAATGGGTTCTTCATGAACTTCTTGCAAATAGGTCTAATTTCTTGAGACAAGGTGGCAGAGAACATCATCACCTGTTTTTGGAATGGAGTGGCTCTGAAAACCTCTTGCACGTCTCTTCTCATATCGACTTGCTCCAAGACTTGATCACACTCATCAATGACGAAATTCTTGACATTGTTAAGTCTGATCAACTTGTCTCTGACCAAGGCGTTCAATCTACCAGGGGTACCAACCACAATATGAGGACAAGTATCTTTGTTCTTCAATTTTTCAGCATCCTGCTTGATATTAACACCACCATAGAACACCTCAGTCTTCACCTCTGGCATGTACTTGGAGAATCTCGCATACTCGTTTTTAATTTGGTACGCCAATTCTCTAGTGTGACAGATGACAACAGTAGAAATCTCACCTGGAGTAGGATCCAATTGTTGCAAAGTAGACAGGACGAAAACAGCAGTTTTACCAAGACCAGATTTGGCTTGACAAAGAACGTCATTTCCCAAGATGGATTGCGGAATACAAGCTTGTTGAACTGTAATGTTAGCTATTTGTGAATAAAATGAACTTACCCTCAGAAGGGTGCTCGAAACCACAGTCAGCAATGGCTCTCAGAAGCTCTGGTTTCAACAAGAAGTCTCTAAAACCAGTGGTATGGATTCCCACGTACGAGCCCTTCTTGTCGGTCTCCTCTTTGCCTTGCTCTCCAGTCTCAGTCAGTTGAGCTGGCACGACATTGATTTCTTCGGAATCGGAGTAATCCAATAATTCTTCTTCTCCCTCTGCAGACATGATGGTTTATGGGATTTTATTAAATGGCAAAACAATTTGGTGTTCGTCGACCAAACTGGAAAATTTCAAGTAGGGTAACACAGACACGTAAAAAATAATCCTTCCTGGTGATTTCTCGTGCAACATGTCCACCGAATACGAGAAGATCTATTTGAATCAGTCTAAACAGGCCGGCAGAATGCGGATTGCTGACTCTGGACTAGGATGGAAGGCTCAGGCTGTTCCTGGGGCCACTGCAAAATCTAGTCCGTTCCTGCTGGCCAGTGATGAAATTTCCAGTGCTCATTGGTCCCGTGGATCGAGAGGCTGGGAGTTGCGTATTGATACCAAAAATAAGGGTGTAGTCATGTTGGATGGGTTTGATCAACAAGATCTGAATGGGTTGAAAAACGAATTGCAGAGAAATTTCAGCATCCAGCTTGAAGTTAGAGAACACTCTCTACGTGGTTGGAATTGGGGAAAGACACAATTGACAAGAAATGAACTTACTTTCAATATTAACAACCGTCCAGCGTTTGAAATTCCATACTCTGATATTACCAACACCAACTTGAGCAGGAAAAATGAGGTCACCGTGGAGTTGAATTTGGGAGAGCCAGCAGAACCAGAACGCACGGGAGATGAGTTGGTGGAGATGAAATTGTACATTCCAGGAAACGTGGACGATGAAGGAGATGAAAATGAGGAAGAAAAAGATAAAGAAGAGGCACAGGAGACCAAGTCTCTTGCTCAAGTATTCAGTGACCAATTGAAGGAGAAGGCCGATATAGGTCAAGTCACAGGCGAGGCAATTGTCTCTTTTGAGGAAATTCTGTTTCTTACTCCTAGAGGACGTTATGATGTGGATATGTTTGATACGTTCATGCGTCTTCGGGGTAAAACATATGATTACAAGATACAATATTCGCAGATCCAGAGAATCTTCTCTCTGCCCAAATTATTTCAAATGAATCACTTGATTATTCTCCAAGTTGATCCACCATTGAGACAAGGACAGACCAGATACCCATTTTTGACCATTCAGGTCTCTTCAGAGGAGGAGATTGAGGTGGAGTTGAACTTGGATGATGAAGAGTACGAAAAGACCTACAAAGAAAGACTTAACAAGACTTACAATAATAGCACATATATGGTCATGTCGAGCATTTTGAAGGGATTCACAGAGCGTCGTGTTGTTGTTCCTGGAAATTATCTATCAGTGGAATCGCAGGTTGCCATTTCATGTTCTCTCAAAGCCAATGAGGGTCAACTGTATCCTCTTGAAAAATGTCTGCTGTTTGTCACCAAACCAACAGTTTTGATTCCATACTCAGAAATCACCAATATTGTGTTCTCCAGAACTGGATCGGGTACTGGAGCCTCGAGAACATTCGATATGGAGGTCAATATGCGTAATGGGGCTCGTTCCCACAGTTTTGGAAATGTTGACAGAGGAGAACAGGCCTTGCTGGAAAATTTCTTCAAGACCAAGAATCTCAAGGTCAGAAACGACGAAAAAGTTGCCCAGGAAATGTTGGCTTCGGCAATGGCCGACAATGATGACGACGACAGTGACATGGACATGGGTTCTGCCGACGATGACGACTCTCCTGATGAAGACTTTGATGGAGGTGATGGATCGGGCTCAGATGTGGCCGAAGAATTTGATTCCGATGCCAGCATGAGCGAGAATGACTCAGATGATGAGCCAAAGAGCAAGAAGGCCAAAACTGGATGATGTAGCTGACATAAAATGTACTTTAACTAGATCTTATTACAATACTGCTTTGCTGACCTCTCCACGCACTGAGAGCTCGAATTCAAGTTCTTGCAGGAGGGCCCTGTTGTTTAGTTTGCGAATTACTAGGCTTTTGCGCGTACCTGGCTTGTACTCTGCGTTTTGCTCAAACTTGAGCACGAGTCCGGTGATACGTCCAACGTCAGGGAAAGTTCTGTTGAGAAGCCGACTCTTAATCGAGATGAGTTCAATTGTTGATAACACGCGCAAATCACGATAGTCTGTTGCACGATTATATGATGGATCTAGTGAGGGGATTGGAATGGGTAATATCGTTGAACCAGCAGCAGATTCTTGTGGAGTTGGGTACTTTGTCACGTGATTTGAGTCATGTGAGTGTATATTTTGCGTCGGAGCCGGGTCTTTCTTCTCCAGCTCTTCATCGATTGTGTGGAGTTTCGTTCGAGGAATTACAACAGAACTCCTTTTCGAACGTTTGGGAGTCGACTTAGATTTCTCTTTCTTCATCTCTGCTCCTAAATTTGACACGCTCGGTAGCTTGTAGATCTGTTTAAGCAGTTCATATTTGCGTTTGTTTTCCTCCATCGTTTTGATCTTGGGCCGCAATTCGAGTTCTAGCTCGCGTATCACAGCCTTTACAAGTAGTTTATCGCGATATTCTAATGCCTTTGCCATTTTTTCGTACACCATAGCCAAGTCTGGCTCCTTATCAGATGTGTCAGCAAAGTCTCCAAAATGATCCTCTTCCAGATCCAACCCTTCTGAAGTGCGATTGTAGAGCAGCTCCACCGTTCCTCCGAAATCAGGTTCCTCGTCATCCATATGTGGCAATTCAAACTCATCGATCAGAGAGTCCTGAAAATCCTGGATTAGACTGTCACTGGACAACTCTTCTTTGATGCCTTTCGGATCAACTTTCACTGGTGAAACTTTTGGAGTAGTATCAGCCATCTTTGTAAAGATTTCAGATTTAATGGGTCATTTATACTACTACATGATTAACTTTTGAGCAGTCGGATGTGATGAGTATCAGATTTACAATTGAGTACAACAAATATTTTGTCGTAAAATATATTAATTCTTAAATTAGGATACATCATTCGTTGGAGATAACTCTGACCCCAACATCAATGGGATCATTCTTGCCAATAGTGACTGAAATAGCGTACTGTCTACTCAATAGACAGGATTGGAAACTGGGTATTATAGAGAGAGTTCTCATTCTTTTAGTGATGAAGTGAAGGGGAATAGAAGCATTTGCAACCTGGTAATCGTCCTCTGTGGTCCAATTCAAAGAAATCGTTTGTGGTTCTAGAATGTCCAAAGGTCTTGTAGTAATTCTTAGCTTATTAAGACTTAAGATGTCCTCATACAACCTTTTAGGAACCCGCTCATCGGTGGCACTGCTAATGTCTCGAATGGTATTGATGTATTGTCCAAACTTCATGTTTAGCTTGAAAAACGTACCGGTCTTATAAAAGTCTGGTGCAAATTGCTGGTTGAAGGTGATCGGAATAGGGAGCGTGGAACTGATGGTGATTGCCTTCAAAGTCAACCTAACGTTTATCTTGTCAGGAAGTGATTTGGAACGAGATCGGAGTTGCATATTTAGACTCGTTAATTCGGTAAACTGCTCGGTCATATAAGTGGATTTGGTACCAGAATCAAACAATGAGCCAGAGGATATAGAATGTGAGTTGTAGCCTGGTAGACTCACCTGTTTGATCTCCGATTGCCTCTGGATAATGTTTCGAATAGCGACTGGTTCGAATGAAAATATCGCAGCATCCTGGATGTAATCGAAGGCCACTTCAGCCTCCGCAGTACTTCCAAAAGTCCGCTTGGAAAGAATGATCTTAGACATCGGTTCAGGTTCAGACAGATGTTCGAAATGGAATTTCTTCTTCATATCTTGGTTCCTCAACATCCATTCAGTCATCTCTTCTGGATCAGATAATCCAATTTGCAAAAATTTGCGTTTCTCTTCCATTTTCACTAATAGATCTGCGATTTCAAATTCCAGTTTATCGATCTGGCTCTGGATGCTGGCAGTTTCATACGGTTGGGAATTTTCATTGTTAACAAATCGGAAGGGAAGCTTCACATCCTTAAGAACAATAAACGTGTAATCATGAGTCGTCGTCCCTTTATAATATCTCTTGTAAAAATCGAGTGCACCTCCAAGCATACGCAAGTTGATTGTATATGAAACCGATTCACCTCGAGCATGTCCATCATTCATGACAATGGGACATTCAGGGTCATCTGAACGCAAATAACCTAAAGATTTTGGAATCTTCTCATCCTCTGGTGTACATGGTGAACCATACGACGATGGCATGAGCAAGTGGTCGATGTTTTCATGAACACAATTAGTGTCCAAAATATGACCTGGTAATCTAAATCTGAAGAATTTCTTGTGCCTGTATCCTGGAATGAACATTTTGCTATCTGGGAACCCATACCGAGTATTGTCCAAGGGATCAAGCCGATTACACGTGATACAGTCGATTTCGCCGTCATGGAAGGATCCAGCAATGTCAAAGGTACTCAAAAAGTTCATTTTTTTAACATGAGATTCGGTACTGTTTGGGCCCCAAGGAACAGTTATGTTCCCCTCCAGGGAGATCAAAATCATTTCGAATGGAATATTAGTGGTACTCTTGTTCTCCACGATCACAAATCCAGTGAGCATGTCTCCAGGATAATAGGTTTTCAAAGGGGACTCTCGCTGGGCAACCTCCCCCAATTTAGGGAATTCTTTGGTTATCACAACAGAAATTTCGAGGGGAACATTAATTCGCTGGAGTGCGTTAATATTGTTCAATACCAGCATATTTTGGTTCTCCACAGGTGAGATATCTTGCTGTGTCACTGAATTTGTAGAAAAACTTGTCATTTCCTCGTATTGGGGAGCCTCCGATCGAAGGTCGTTATGATTTTCATACACCAATCTGTTGAACATGTGATTGTGCATTTCAAACGAAGGCAACACATCGGCCTGATAATCTAGAGACTCGTCCATTGACTGATCAGGAGCTCTAAGTGATTCAATATATACAAGAAAAAATATAACCTGGATGACTAATCCCCATCCATACACTACGATAATGAGTCAATATTATTCTAGACGAATCTATTGGGATCGCGAAATCCAAATTGTACCGATCGATAACAATACAGGGCAGTGCACGAACCGGTTGCCGATTTTCTTGTCGTGTGACTAGATTGAGCTCCTGCAGAAAGGTCAACTTGAGCCTGCATAATGTTACTAACTCGCACAAAGAGGATGGGGAGGTTAACCAGAGATATAATTTAGATTAAGACGTTCATAAAGAGAGACGTGTGTCCATTTTTTAGCGTCTGAGCGATCTTTTGCGACTCAATTGACTTTTAAGTTACTTTGGCTACCCCGGTGCGGCTTGCCCACGTGGTGAATAATTCATCTTGAAGATCGAGTAGCCGAGGCTCGAAACAATAGTGGAATGTCGAATGCAGTGGAGATCATCGAGATATCTTGCAGGAATAAGGCCTCGAAACAATTCCAGGAAGCGAAATTGGTATTACAGTAGATCAACGCCGTGATCTATTTCTCAATTATATAAATGAGCTGGTAAAGTAAGTATACCAAAAAAAGTGAGGAACAGTTTGATACTTTTTTAAGCTCCCATATAATCTTTGCACCAGCTGCGCAGAACTCATTTTGATAAGAATTCCTTTTGTTCCTTGGTCGTGTTTTCTTTAGTTGATGAAGTTTGGGGACGAATTCAACGATAGATCCGTTTCGAAATGGAGAAACTATAACATCGATTACAATGATATCAAGCATAAGATCCGTCTAGCCACCTCTGTATCTTCCAGGGACTCGAATTCCAGTTTCTCGGACAGGTCAAATGGCACCAACGATACAGAGATCAGTAAGACCAGCTCTGGTAAATCGCTATCGGAGCTGGAGAAGCAGACGAGACGGAACCTTCGACAACTTTACAAGGCGTTCAAGGAGCAGATAGAATTTGTATCTTTGTTTGTGAATTCCAAGTATGGCGAGATTTCCAGAAGAATACTTACCACCAAGCAACTATTGCATAATTTCATTAATTCAGCTTTAGAATCGTCTCGAGATGCGAGTCCAATTCAACAACGACTACAAAGAAGAAGACTACTCGCAATACAAAAAGAATTGGAATCTGTCTCTGCGGATTTACAGGACCTGTCAAGATTTATTCTGCTGCAAAAAATTGCCGTGAAGAAACTATTCAAGAAATTTATAAAGCATAGTGACTATGAGTACAAGGAGGAGCTGGTTAGCAAAATCACTGCAGAATGCTTGAATAACAATCCACAATCGTTTGTGAATTTGTATTTGAACGATGCTGCTTTGGAACTAACTTTGATGTTTGATGTGATCAACAACTACTATGCTTCTCAAGCGGCAGGAGATACACCGTTCGATGTTTCCGAAAGGAAACAATCTGCAGTGACCATTGATTCGCTAATGATTCCACCGCTCGCCAAAGGACAATCCAGCGACTTCAATTATTCAAGAGCAACCACATTTGATCTAATTTCTCATAAAAGAGGTACCGTTTGCCAAAGATTTTGGGTTCACAAAGACAATTTTGATGAGACTCGATTCAAATTGTTGAGTGGATTCAGATTGATTTCGAACAATTCTGGGTTGATCGACGAAGAAATACAACAACCTACACTCGAGGAAAACTCAGCTCATATCCAATTAAAGAAGGCTAAATCGTCGCTCGATTTAGCACAACACGAGTCGGAGCGTGCGACATTCCATTCAGACACAAAGATGGTTGTTTTATGGCTAAACAATTTAGAAGATCCACTAGTCACGTCTCAATCTGGTTCTTCATTCCTGTCGTCAACAGATAATGTGGTATCAGGCGGCTCCATTGCAGAGGTGCGCATCTCTAGCTTTTCGGATAGCAAGAACGCAGAAGGGCCAGTTTTGATCTCTCCAGTAGGGGGTCTTCACCAATTTGCAATGGCCAATATGACGGAAAATTTAGTCCAAACATTACTCAAGCCTTCCAAAATGCCTGTTGACTCTTTCAAACGCAAAATGTTTGATTTATGGCGTGAATCAGGACTCATCGGAAACTCTAAAATGGCACAGATGTCGTTTGACTGGTGCATCAACAAAAAAATGGTGCCATTGGATAAAATCGTACTTAACAGACTACGGTTTGTCTGTCTGAAGGAGTCTGACTCGGAATCCAAAATTGACTGTTTTATTACTTTAGACAGCGACATCCAAATTTCCAAATTAGATTCTCCGGAAGATATCAACTTCGACACCACAACGAACTCCATCGCATTTCCTCATTCAATCCTTGAAATAAGGTACGATTCACCTCTCAAGGTTCTTCCTTCAAAAGTTCAATCGTTGATTAATTCCCATCTTGTGTACAGAGTGGACAATCTCAATTTTTCAATGAACAATTATCTATTATCAAAGTTTTACCAAACTACTCTATCTGATGAAGCCATGTTGGAATATGTTGCTCCATGGTATGATGATTTAGAAAACAAAGACATTCGCAAATTACCTTCCATTATCAAAAAACCATTTGGTGATCCTCCACAAAAATCCCCAAACCCTCGAGGCATTCTACTTAACAAAAACGAGGTTCGGCAACAAGAACTGGTTGAAGGAAAACGGTATTGGAACGAATTCGATGATGGAAGTGACCAAGAATATGATCAAGGATATTACACGGATGATGACGAATATGGAGAGCCTTATTCTAGATCTGGCAATTCCTTTGGTCTGGGCTTTCTCACCCCTGCAAGAATAAACTCAATTCTGAATCTCTCCAACAAGATCACCAATAAGTTTCACTCCATACTAAACTTCGAATCTCATGATGAAGAAGCTTCTCCATTATTGCATGCAAAAAGACCGCATTTTTATAAATCGCTAATCAGCGGTCATGCTCCAACTGATGACGAATCGGAATCGGATACCGACTATAGCGATTCTAGATCCCATGAATATCGCACTCGACAACAATCGTTCGTTCATGGACCGGCGAAGTCCAACGATATGTTGGCTCAACTCAACTACGATCGAATTTTGACCTTTATGTATCTCACCACCATGATTTTATCTTGTCTCACTACCGGAGTCGGGGTGGGAGTGGTTTTTTCAACCTTGAGATCCAGTGCAGATCTGACCCAAACGGGTCCTGTCATTATGCTACTCTGTTTTGGAATTGGTTGTCTGCTGTTCAGTTTGGTCCTTTGCGGAGCTGCAGTGTGCTTGATGATGGCCCGTTACCAATGGGCCCCTGCGTGGCATCAATCGTGCGTATGGTTGAGCCTGGTCATCAATTCTGTTTTATTTGTTATCTCATTAGTCGCATGTATATAATTAGATCATTTCATTAACTTGTGTCCAAACTTTTCTTGGGTGTATTCTGGACCAAACTCGTGGTATTCTTGTTTGGAAACGGCCACTTTTTCGAACCCTCCTTTGGCGAAAAACTGCTTGGCCGCAAACCAACCGAATTCGGCGTAATTTCCGTCCCAATCAAACACCCTCACCTCGTCATCAATCGGTATCTCCCGTTTCAATTCGCTCACCAATCGATCCTTGAAACCTGGCAGATTACATGTTCCACCAGTTATCACTACGTTGGCACTGAGTAATGGACGCAATAATTCAGGAACAGCTTCCAAAGACTCCTGGATGGTTTTGATCAATCCAGCCTTGTGGACTCCGCTGATTTCAGGCTGAAATAGCACTTCGGGCACAGCAAACCTCTCATCATACAACTTAAGAATTTGTTGGTCCTCGCGCATATTGGACCCCGATAACAACAAATCCTTATCTGAGATTGCATACCCTGTCATGGTTTTTTTGTAGTCTGGAAGCACGTAATTTGTGGAAATATTATTGGGTTCGTTTACCAGATGTTGTGGTTTGAGTTTTTTCAGCTTTTCTATCTTAGCCAGCGAACCATAATAGTCGCTGGTGATGAAACACGCAGACTCCTTAATATTGTTGACCAGAATAGGCTCATCGGTCACATTATAATGTCTAAATGATATCACCTCTCTCAAATATCCATTGATAAATCTTCCTGCTATTGGCATTTTTTTCACAGCTTTCCAGTATGGTAAGCCATTGATCATTGGTATCACATACGTCGCATCGTATCCAGAGTCAATAACTAGTTGGAAATCATTATATCCTTCCGATTTGGTCATCCAAGGAGCAACCACGGCTACATGTCCCCGAAATAAAGACCCAACTCCATACTCCTCAAACAAAACCTGGTCGGTATTGTTTTGAAACTTGGAGTATGTGATTGGTGTTTCCAAATAGGTCAAATTGGCTCCATTGAGTAGATCTTCATTTTTATAATTCTTGATGAAGCTTGAATCCCAGATTTGCCGTTCAATTGTCCATTGAAACAACTGACCATGTTCAACAGGTCGTTTATACTGTATTCCTGACTGGTCAATTGCACCAACAATGTTCAACGTGTCTCCTAAATGCACGGCCTTATCATTTGTCCTAATCAAACAATTAGGCACTCTCACTGGCTTTTCATCCGTGTCGTAGCCCAATTTGATTTCATATGATCCGTTATCTATAATGAAGTTCATGAATTGATTTTTTTTAGAAAAAATTACATAAAAATATAGACGTTTTTTTGAATACTAGCTAAATGCTGAAAACACCCATCAAACCAGTATCGCGGGCTTGTTTGGAATGTCGTCAGCGACATTTAAAATGTGATGGAACTGAACCTATTTGCACTCGATGCCAAAAACTCGGGAAGGAATGTCTCTATGTTAAGAGTAATAGGGGTGGTTCTAGACGAAAAGGAACCACTTTGAAACGACGCAGATCCGAGGATCTTCCAGATATGGAATTGCCATGTGGTAAAACAACTAATGAGGCTGATTGTGATCAAAATTGTCTTCAAACTGACGGATCGGCTAATTTACCTTGTGCTGTGGATTTTCATCCTACCTTCAATGTATCCAAACAAAAATCCGTTCTGGAGACAGTTTTCAACGAAAACCTAGTTAGAGATCCTGCCGATTACTATATTACACCGGTTTTGGTAAATTCCATCAATCTCGACTCTATCATTCAGAACTATTATTCTCGATTTCACCATTGTCATCCGTTTATGCCTAAAAAGAATGAGATCAAAACCTATTTGAACAGTATTCCATATAACTACGATATTCTTCTGGCAATGAAGTTGATTGGGGACGGAAACTCATCTGGAGTGTATGCCAAGGATGTCGAGACTGTCAATTATCTAGTCTCCACCATTTCAGATTATTCCTCCCAGATCGGCAAGGATTTCGTCTCCTTGCAAACGTTATTATTACTTGCAATGGCAGCTCATATTTCTTCTTTGCATGATGTGAGTCAAAAACTTCTTAGTTGTGTGGTTAGTTTGTGTTTTGAATTAGGACTAGTCTCTCTAGATAAACATCAGCTTCCAGAGATTTTTATGGATGTCAACGGTTTCGTGGTTGAGAAAAACGACAAACCAATTTCTTCCATCATCCCCGATATGAAAAACTCGTTACGAACAGCGAACATTCCCGATTCAATCCTTGAAACAACTGCCCGGAAAACACTCTGGGAGATTTATTTCTTCGATACTCTCAGTGGAACAGCCTCTGGACGAACAACTTCGATTCTTGCAAGCACAGAATTACTCACACTATTCCCAAAAGACATTTCGCAACATGTATTTGACTACAAATCTCGAGCAGAATGTTGTAAATTGGTCAACGATTCTATTAAGCTCAACGTGGCTATTCAAGGAAATAAAGACTACCACAAACATCTGCAACATATGAAAGCTGCCATTGGTAATTGGGACCTTCGAATAGAAGATCCAGAAGCATACAATTCTCCATATTTAGTGAACTCAAGTGGGTTCATCAATGAAGGAGTCCATCAGGCTGTGATCTTGGTCAATTATGCCAAGATATTCATGCACAGACCGTTTTCTTATCTTTGGAGACCAGATATCTCCAAACAGCCACGATGTACAGAAGATGATGGATTTGGAGATATTGATGCCCCTGGTAAAGAGCAAGTCAATGCTCGCAAAATCATCGAAACCCGAAATACCATTGACTCGGCTTCATCAGTGGTGAAATTATTATTGGACACCAATCCAGCAAGAATTCTAGACAGAACACCATTTTTTGCATGCTCGCTCGCATTTTCGTGTCTTGTTCATTTGAGTGCTTATTCTTGGGTCGAAACTAGTTTAAATGTTCTTGAGGATGAACAGGAAGACCTTACTTCTCTGAGAGATAGTATCAGCAGTGAAGAATTAGAAACTTATACTGAGTATATCAAATTGGAATTAGGAGGGATCTTTCAAATTTCGAGACATTGGCCTTTATCAGCGAAGCTGGTCCAACATATCAAAGACACTTTAAGAAGAGTGTCTCCAAAATTGTTTGTCAAAGTCCAAACAAGTATTCCAGAGACACAAACTCACGTTGAGGTGGAAACTCCAGACATTGCAGTGGAAGAAATAGATTTCAATGATTACGAAATAGACCAAAACACCGGTTGTGATTGGGTTGATAAGTCAGTGTTTGAATTCGAAGACTTTCTCATAACTTAATCTATTAATTGCTCTTAGAAAGTGGGGCCACCAAGTCCAATGATCGATTCAAAATCCCCTCCACTCTTCCACGCAAAGCCCCGGATGCGCATTCCACTTCGAAAGTGGAGAAGTCGATTTTGGCCTCGTTCTTTCCAATCTTGATGATTCCACTCTTTTTATCGTGCTTGAATGAGTCTCCAAACTGAACAGACAACAATTTCGAAAGGTGCATTAGTCTTGTTTCTGGAGAATACTCGTCCTGGATTTTATCTGTTGGCTCGTCTTTGACATCATGATCGTGTGAGTGTGATTTCGAAGAGATCTTGACAGAGGCCGGCGACGAGTCACAACTCATCAATATCGCAAGAACAGAGTCTGCAATAGTGTCATCAACCATTCCAGAGTTCCATTCCACTGTCACCACTTCCTGTTTAATCTCGAGCGTGATTTTGACTGCGTTCATCACCTCAACCACATATTCCTCTTCATCATCGATTAATTCTTTCACATATCCAAACATCTGCGTTAATTGCCAATTAATCAAGCTCTTAGTCGCTGTACACCGTAAAGATTGTCTTTCTCTCACCACTGTAGTCGTAAGACCCGCAAATTCCCTAAGATCGTCAATTTTCAACAAACTCAAATCGAAATTCTTCTGGACTAACACCCCATTTAGAACATCGTGCTCTTTTGGAAGCGATGAGGCCAACTGGCCCATGACCTTTGCAACCTTGACTCCTTCAAAAGTGAGTGATAGCTTAGAACTATTTTTCGGGTTGTAAACTTTGATTTCATTTTCTGTATTCTTGAACTTTTGATATTTGGATAGTAAAGCAGACTTTAATCTACCCATTTGATTGGTCTCTCCGTGGACCAAAATGATTGCCTTTGGATTAACCAATTCGATGAATTTCGAGTTCTGTTCGTAATCAACATGTGCAGCAAAAGAAATCTCCTCAATATTCAATTTCCTAGGAATCATCACGTCAGGATTGATAATGGACGGAATTTCACTTGGCTCCGTAAGAAGTGTTTTGGCCATGGTTCCCTCGACCGAATAACCAGTCATAATACACGAATTTCGAGGATCTGGGCACCATTTCTCCAGTATTTTTCGCGATATTCCGTTTTGGAGCATACCTGGAGAAGCTATAAGCACCGATGAATCCAGATCATTTATTTTCTCGATGTTAGTGATATTTTTAATGTATTTGAAATGGAAAGGATTTTGATTGGTCTCTGTGAATTTCTTTCTGATGTTATCGTTCATCATATTGATATAACGTTGGTAAACAGCCATGCATTTTTTGGCCAGATCGGAAGCATAATATATAGGAACGTTTTGTAATTCTGGATTATTATGCCAATACTCATCAAGAATTAGCAAGATTTCTTGTGCACGGCCCAAAGCAAACACAGGTAATAAGCATCTTCCTCCTTGCTGAATAGTAGAATGAATTACGTGTGTCAATTTTGCCTCTCGTTCGACTCTTGGAACATGTGTTGCAGTACCAAAAGTGGACTCGGTGATAAGCAAATCAGGACGCGAAGGAGGCAATTCTGCCGAGCTCAAATGTCTATCTTCCTCTCTCGAGTAATCACCTGTAAACAGGAACTTGAGGCCTCCCAATTCGACGAAAAACATAGCAGCTCCAAGAACATGACCTGCATGATATGCTGTGAATCTGATTCCCTCCACCTCGATGGTAGAATGATAATCAATGGTTTCAATTCGATCGAGAGATTCATTTAAATCCTCGTCTGTATACAAGAAATTGGCAGAATTTTCATCGTTGTCGTCGGCAATGCTGGTAACTCTAACAAAATCATTTAATAACCATTTATAGATAGCTTTTGTTGGATATGTCATGAAAACTCGTCCTTTGAAATTGGTATGTTGCATGACATATGGTAAAGATGCAGCATGATCCAGATGGAAATGACTAATCAGTAGAACATCCACTCTTGCTAAGTCAAAGTCATCATAATAGGGTAGCGATTCAGCTCCAGAAAACGCAGGATGCACTCCAGCATCAAGCATCACCACCTTTCCCTTATACTCGACAATATGACACGATCGGCCCACTTCATTTCCTCCTCCCAAACAATAAAAGTTGAGTTCTTCAGACATGGTCGAAAACAAAAGAATGGAATAAAATTACGGAAAAAATAAAATAATATATATATATAAACTTCTTTCCAATGAGTGAACAGGTTTCTTCTTCGTCCGAACCTTTGGACCTAATCAAACTGTGTTTGGATGAGCAAATTTTTGTCAAACTGAGAGGAAGCAGAGAGATGGTGGGGAAATTGCAGGTAAGTATTGGATTTGAACCATTATTAACAACATAGGCCTACGACATGCATTGTAACATGGTGTTGAGTGATGCTACCGAAACCATCTTCTACGTGGATCAAACTACTTCCGATATTGATTCTAAGACGAAAAAGAGCGATATGGTGTTTGTTAGAGGTGATTCCGTGATATTGGTCTCTGATGCGGCGAACATGTAATTTTAAATATTGGAGATGGAAAAATACACTATAAATTTCAAGGAATATAAATATTGTAATGTTATACGGAATTTCTCCGATGTAATGTTGGTTGTTTGTTTCGTTCACGACGTCTGGCCTGAAACAGAGACAGTTCGCCGGATTTTTCAAGCTTATGCAACATTTCACGCGTATACTTGGACCCCACTCTATAAATTTCATCGAATTTAGAGAATTCCAAGGTGGCATAGCCGTCAATTGGAGGTCTCAGATAGACACATTCTTTGGTGTTTTTGGCCTTTTCCAAAGCAATCACAGACGCAACATATGCCAAGCGCATTTGAATGTCGGTCATAGTAGGAACATTAGGATGAGACGAAAACGGGTTTAATCGATTCCATAAGACCCAAAATCCGCTCAATGACTCTCCATAATGCATCAATGATTTATCATCCTCTGAGCCAACATCGCAAGCAATAATGGCATGGGCTCCCCGACGTTTCATCTCCTCCACCGTCAAATTATCAATATAACCACCATCAAGCAACATGTTCCCATTATCAGTCAATGGCGGAAGAAGGGCAGCAAGAGACATCGAAGCACGAACATATCGCCATGCGTAACCAGATGTATGAATCTCCATCAGAGATTTTGTGATGTTGGTAGAATTGCAGTAGAACTTTATCCAAAAGTCCTCTATTCTGGAATCCCCAAATGCCTTCCAGATTCCTCGGTTAAATTCATGGCCCGTGGTATATGACGTCAAAGGAATCGTCAGATCCAAAATTGAGCGCCAAAGAGATCCCATTCTTCCAGAAAAAGTTTTGGCTCGACCGTAAACTGGCACCAAATCGTAATCACGAGCATACAATGCTCCCACAAACGCACCGATCGATGTACCTCCAACGTAATCAACAGGAATTCCTTGCTCTTCCAAAGCAGATATCACTCCTATATGACTGATGCCTCTTGCACCTCCACCGCCAAGAACAAGTCCAATAGACTGACCGGTCAAGATACGTGCAAGACGCATAAAATCGTCTTTATGTTGATGAATTGGATGATAATACTTTTTCGTTTTGAAAGCCATCTTGGTTTGCTGTATCATTTGTAAGAAATCATTGTTGCTGAGAATGTTTCGTAGATTGGCCGAAAGTTTGGCCGTGGTGGCCGTGAATAATTTTGTCGTATTAGCATATTTTGATAGCGGTACATATTCCACCTCAGGATGTAGGGCGTTGGTATCAAAAGATAATTGAATATGATGATGATCGTGAACCCATATACGGTTTTTAAGCCACTTGTTCGTCAATCCAGGAGCAACATATCGTTCGGGATGCAAAAGTATAAGTTCTGTTCTAGCGGTGGTGTCATTTTTTACCAGTAATCTTTCAAACTCACCAATATCTGGAGATTTTCTCGAATCGGCCAACAACAGGATACAATCACCTTGTTGAATACATGTTCTTGTCCATGAGGAGTTCACTGACGTATCAGCTAGATACATAACAATATCATATTTGTCTTCCAACTCCGAAAAGTAGCCACTCTGCTTTAATTTAGCTAAGTGATCAAACGCATGCTTGCCCAGTCGACTCAATGCTGTTGATTGGGTTAACATCTTGGTTGTTTTATTGACATTTTCAAGAGCAGTGGTCAATTTCTCTCCAAACTCAATAACTGGTAGGCCTTGAGTCACCGGTAGAATTGTAATAGTTCTATAATTATTGAAGCTTCGAACGAAATGATCGTCCTTAACCAAATTTCCTGAGGCCGAAACAAGACTTAACTCCTGTTCTTTAGACGTGCCTAATCTGTTGGCAACTATTCGAGAAACTTTCACCATAATGGATGGATTGCTCAAAGCGATCATTTCAAACAGACTTCTAGGAATTCTTGCTAGTTCTGAATCTCTAATTGCAACAACGGTTAGTTGTCGTTTAGTCTTTGTCAGAACTTCCACCTCGCCCAGTGATTCACCTTGACCGTGCTCCGAAATAATTTGCTGCAATTGTGTCTTAGAAGAGGTTTTTATCGAGCGAAATCTGCCGTTCAAGACAATGTATATCCCATTGGCAGGATCATCCTGTGTATAAACCGATTTTCCAGCAGGAGTGTGAACCCATTCCATTGCATAGTCAGCCAGTAATAATCGCTTATCAAGCATTTCTAACAAGTTCTTTGCAATGGCCAACTGAAGGTATGGGAATCTCTCGTTGAGAAAATCAAAGACTTCGCGTTGAAGAAAAGCAACATGACAATCTGTGCTCGCTACCACATTGGCAAAGGAATTTGTTCCAATAAAAGTTCCCAAGTATCCAGCAATACCGCCTTCTTTTACTTCGTATATGACCTCCTCAGTTGGCGTCTCGTCGGTTTTCTTCAGATATGACACTTTCAGACGTCCATCAATGACATAGAATATCCCTGGAGTGTATTCGTTGATCTCAATCAACTTTGTTCCGGACGGGACATATTTGAGTTGTATCGAGTCTGCTATATCGTGCTTGACGGTTTCAAAATCCAGGGAACTTTTATGCTGTACAGCAATTTCTGAGTCGTCATCCTCGAGTCCTTCCACATGACGTTGAGTGGAAGAGAAACTCCGCACTTTAGAGCCATTCTTCACTGTCATTCCATTTAGTTCTTTATTCATAACGGTGATTCCGCTCATCATTGGCGAATTAACCACCGGTGATGCCAGGGGTAATCTTCTTGGAACTGATACCATGAAGGAGGTCTGATCTACTCCTATGCTTTGGCAGATTCCCTGTGCAATCGCATCTCTAATTGAATCTATTTCTGACTCCTCATCAGTTTCACTCAAAAGTATGTCATGGAGATTAGTTCTTGCAGTATCACTTGCATTAGAATCCATTCTGGAAAATGGAGCGTTCGAAACTAAATCTCCAGGGTTAGAGGAGTTTCTGGCCGCTAAGGAAAAGTGCTTTGAAGTGCGACTCTTACTTCTTGTGGCTCTAATTCGTGGTTGTGTTAATGTCAGAACTTCATCACTCAGATTGCTATCATCTGCATCGGAGTTTAGTACATCTAGCAGTCTTGCAGGAGCTGAAGCTCTTGGTGAAGCCGAGCGAGATATTTGATCGGAAATTGGCTCCGATCGAACAAACTTGGAGCTATGAGACCTGCGAGAAAGAGGACTTGAATCATCCAGATTGCTATAAGAGGAAAGATGTGACTGAAAAGATCGCACCACAGATTGATGAATATATGATGGTAATGGCGTTGGGCATCTTTCATTCAAATTGACCTCTGTTCGGATGATGTCGGAAGTTAGTCCAAGATAATCGTGTGCAGTTTGAAATGTAACTCTGTAAAGCTTGGTAAGGATCATTTGGACAATGTGAGAGGTCGCTTTTGGATATTTGTACGAGAGTCTAGTAAACGACTCTTTAGGTATGATTGAGATTGTACAGTTATTCTTTGGAATAGCAACCAAAGAAGGAGTCTGCTTAACTGTATCCGATTGAGTTGGGGAGTCTGGAAATACCTTACCGTCAAGATCAAATTCTGATGGAACAGGAAGAGTTCCCGAACTGTTGACATCAGAGGAAGGGGCACGATTGGAACCAGTCAAAAGGTTCAAAACACTAGTCAATGACGACAGAGCAGCTCCACTTTTCACATTGTTTAATAGCCTGTATCTGACATCGTCAACAAGTACATAATTAGAGGACGATTCGTCTATGAAGATAGATTGATCAGAATGGACAGGACCCACTTTGCAAAACACCTCTATTTCGCCTTCCACACAAATTGTGAAGCCTGAATTTTCATCCAGAAGAAGAATCTCACCCGAGTCTAATTTCTGTGTCTGCATGCTTCTTGTAAGTTCAGTGAAGACCTGGGTATCTAGATATCCAAATATCTTAATTGCGGAAAGAAATTCATCTAGATAGCTAAGTCTAGATTTGTGCTCTTCTGTAGATGTGTCCAGAAATGTCCCCATCAAAGGATCCTGACGCTTAGGGTCTTCTGGAAGTCGAGAATAGACCGTCAAATACTTGTAATGAATATATGCATAAGTTGAAAGGGAAACGATGATCGAGACAAGCAGAATGGTGGAAAATGGTCTTGAGAGTCTGACAAGATAGGAAAGAAGAGAGATGAGACTTGTAGAAACCACATACACTGCAGTGGTTATGAAATTGACCACGACGTAAAACATTCTAACCGGAACATCAAACAAAGACATGATCCCACGTGAAAAAGTAAAAAGCTGGAGTGATTGCTGGCTGTGCAGCAAGGCTGTGCCGATACGAAATCCAAAATTAAATTTTCCCGTTTTGGCGTGGATCTCATTTATTACCCTGCTCTCAACAAATTCAAATATTCAACACTCTTGTTGGGCCAACCATTGTCTTTGTAGTGTAAAATTTTATTGATCTGATGTTGCACAGCCAGAACTACATGGAAGCTTTCTTTTTTTTGTTGACGAGTCGTGGATCTCTGCGTAAACTTTTTCAGTCCTTTATATTTGTTTCAACAACCTATTTTTTCTCAAGGATCTTGTCATGTCTGTGAACAGACCACTTGTGATCACTCATGGCGGAATTGAGACCACCATCTTGACTCCGCCAGCGAATTATTTACTTTACCAACAATTGACGGCAGATTTCTACAAATCTCTGCCTCAAGTCACAGAGGGCTATGCTGGCGACGAGGAGCCTGCTTCGAAAGCTGAGTTGTTGATGAAATTTTTGGGATACATTGTGCAGTCTAATGCCATTGGAACCGAGAAATTGGACGCCATTAAGCTTGTGCTGGACGAGTTTGATACCAGATTCCTGCAGAATAAGGATATCCACTCGTTTGCTGCCGAATGTCTCGCGTCTGAGTCCAATCCAACCACTTTGGAGAAAGTGAAAAGTCATATTCTCAAAAATTATTATTCTGGAATGCTCTATATCAACAAGGACTTTGGTATGACTCCTGCTCCGCTCAAGTCTGCTCTGTTCCTTGCAGCCAAGGAGAAAAAAGCCAAGATCTACACTGTTTTCGGTGGCCAGGGAAACACCGACGACTACTTCGAAGAATTAAGAGAGATCTACGATGTTTACAATCCTCTTGTTGCTCCATTCCTGTACAAAGTGCAGTCCAAATTGCAATCTCTTATATCATCCACCTCCGACATTGACAGAATTTTCACGCACGGGTTCGATCTCATTAATTGGCTTGAAAGACAAGAACAGACCCCAAGTACAGACCATTTACTCTCCATTCCAGTGTCTTGTCCATTAATCTGTGTCATCCAGCTGTGTCACTTCATCATCACCTGCAGAATTTTGGGTGTCACTCCTGGTCAATTGAACGAGCTCTCCAGTGGTTCCACCGGTCATTCTCAAGGTTTGGCTACTGCTGTTGCCATTTCCTCGGCTGACTCGTGGGAATCCTTCGAGGTTCAAGCTTTGAAGGCCGTCGAGTTCTTGTTCTACCTTGGTGTTAGATGTTTGCAAGCTTATCCATCAACCTCGCTTGCTCCAACTACCGTGAGAGATTCCGAAGAGAACGGAGAGGGTACTCCAGGCCCTATGCTTTCTATTAGAGATCTTACCTACGAACAAGTTAGCAAATTTGTCAAGGACACCAACCAGCATTTGCCAGAGGCTAAGCAGATTGGTATCTCCTTGGTCAATGGTGCCAGAAACTTGGTTGTCACTGGTCCTCCAGAATCGCTATATGGTCTCAATCTTACCCTGCGGAAAGCCAAGGCTCCTTCTGGTTTGGAACAGTCCCGTGTCCCATACAGTGAAAGAAAACTCAAGTTCTCCTCAAGATTCTTGCCTATCATGTCTCCATTCCACTCCCATTTACTTGCTCCGGCAACACAGAGAATCAAGGATGATCTTGCAAAATCCAACTTCGAATTTAAAGCTTCCGACTTGAAGATTCCTGTCTACGACACTTACGATGGATCTGACCTTAGAAACTACTCTGGCTCCATTTCCTCCAGATTGATCGAGCTTATCACTCTTCTGGCCGTCAACTGGGAGATTGCTACCCAATTCGAGGGTTCTCACATTTTGGACTTCGGTCCAGGAGGTGCCTCTGGTTTGGGTGTCCTTACTCACAGAAACAAGGAAGGTACTGGTGTCAGAATCATTGTTTCCGGTGCTCTTAATGTTCCTGGCGAAGATTCAGAGTTTGGATACAAACAGGAAATGTTCGACACCGATGCTTCATCTTTAATTTATGCTCCAAACTGGCTCAAGAAATTTCAGCCAAAGTTGATCAAGACTTCTGAAGGAAAGATTTATGTGGACACCAAATTCTCCAGATTATTGGGTAAAGCTCCATTGATGGTTCCAGGTATGACTCCGAGTACCGTGCATCCAGACTTTGTGGCAGCCACTCTTGAAGCTGGCTACCATATCGAATTGGCTGGTGGAGGATACTTTAACCCTGCAAAGATGACCGATGCTTTGACTAAGGTCGCTGAAAATATCACTCCAGGTAACGGAATTGGCTTGAATTTGATTTATGTCAGTCCTAAGATGCTACAATGGGGTATTCCAATGATCAGAGAACTCAGAGAGAGAGGATTCCCTATCCAATCTCTTTCGATTGGAGCTGGTGTCCCATCTTTGGAGGTTGCTACTGAATATATTGAAACTCTTGGTTTGACCCACTTGGGTTTGAAACCAGGTTCCGTGGACGCTATCAGTCAATGTATCACCATTGCCAAGGCACACCCTAATTTCCCTATTGTCTTGCAATGGACTGGTGGAAGAGGTGGAGGTCACCACTCTTTTGAGGATTTCCATCAACCAATCTTGCAAATGTATTCCAAGATCAGAAAATGTTCCAATATTATTTTGATTGCAGGTTCTGGTTTTGGTTCTGCTGAAGACACTTATCCATATTTGACTGGTGCTTGGGCCACTAACTTCAACTATCCTCCAATGCCATTTGATGGAGTCCTTTTCGGATCCAGAGTCATGACTGCCAAGGAATGTAAGACCTCCTTGGAAGCAAAGAAAGCCATTGCTGCCTGTGCTGGTGTTGATGACTCCCAATGGGAGAAGACTTACAAGAAGCCAACTGGTGGTATCTTGACTGTGAAGTCCGAGATGGGTGAACCAATCCACAAGATTGCAACCAGAGCCGTTGTTTTCTGGAAAGAGATGGACGATACTGTTTTCTCTCTTCCAAAGGCCAAGATGATTGAGGCTTTGAAGAAGAAGAAGGATTACATCATCAGAAAGCTTAATGCTGATTTCCAGAAGCCATGGTTTGGAAAGAATGAGGACGGAGTTTGTGATATTCAAGACATGACTTACGAGCAAGTTGCAAAGAGATGTGTTGAATTGATGTACGTTAGAAAATCCAAGAGATGGATAGATTTCACTTTGAGAAACTTCCTTGGAATGTTCCTTAGAAGAGTTGAAGAACGTTTTGCTACTCAAACCACTGTTTCCATGATTCAAAGCTTCAGTTTACTTGAAAACCCAGATTCCTGTTTGGAAACCATTTTTAATGCTTATCCAGAAGCTAAGACTCAACTAATCAACGCTGAAGATTGCGACTACTTCATTGCTATGTGCACCAATCCATCCCAAAAGCCAGTTCCTTTCGTTCCAGTCTTGGACGAGAGATTCGAGGTTTTCTTCAAGAAAGATTCCTTGTGGCAAAGTGAGGATTTGGAGGCAGTTGTTGATGAGGATGTCCAAAGAACCTGTATTTTGCATGGTCCTGTTGCTGCTCAATTTACCAACAAAGTTGATGAGCCAATCAAGGACATTTTGGACAACATTCACGAAGGACACATTGAAAGACTTTTGAAGGACGTTTATGGTGGAGACGCCTCTAAGATTCCAGTTGTTGAGTACTTCTGTGACAAGTCTACTTCTTCTATTCAAACAGTTGCAGGTGTTGAGATTACCGAGTCTGCAACTGAAGCTGTTTACTCCATTGGTTCTACCTTGCCAAGTGTGAACGAATGGTACCAGCTTTTGGCTGGTTCTCAGCTCAACTGGAGACACGCTTTTGTGTCCGCTGATAGATGCATTCAGAATTACAACTTTGTGGAGAACCCTGTCAAGAAGGTTCTTGCACCATCCAAGAACATTACTGTCAAGATTCAATATCCAAATGATACCACAAAGACAGTCATTTCTCTTTTCGAGGCTGTCAAGGGTAAGGACAAGGAAATTGTTAGAATTTCCGCCTCTGGAGCTTCCATCAAGATGGAGCTTATTGAACACAGAACTGCTGACAACACTGCTGTTGCTTTGGAGTTGCTCTACACTTATAAGAAATCAGACGGTTTCGCTCCAATTCAAGAAGTTATGGAGGGAAGAAACAACAGAATCAAGGAATTCTACTGGAAATTGTGGTTTGGTGTCAACAGTCCTGTTGATTTGGACTTCGATGTCAGTTCCACCATTGATGGTGGTGCTACCGAGATCACTCCTCAAGCTATTGCTCAATTGACCCATGCTGTTGGAAACTCTTGTGAATACTTTGTTCCAAGAGTTGGAAGAGACCAACTGGCTCCAATGGACTTTGCCATTGTGATTGGATGGAGAGCCATCATGAAGGCTATTTTCCCAAAGACTGTTGATGGCGATATTCTCAAACTTGTGCACTTATCCAACGCGTACAGAATGATGTCTGGTGCTGAGCCACTCAAGGTTGGTGACAAGGTTTCTTCTGATGCCGAGATCATTTCTGTTGTCAATGGACCAAATGGAAAGACTGTCGAGGTGGTTGGTACTATATACAGAGGTGGCGAGGCCATTATGGAGGTGACCTCAGCTTTCTTCTACAGAGGAATCTACGCCGACTTCGAGAACACTTTCCAAAAGACTTCTGAGACTCCAATGGAGGTTACTCTGGAGACCAACAAGGACGTTGCCGTTCTGCAATCCAAGGAATGGTTCCATCTTGGATCTGAACCCGTTGACCTTATCGGAAAGACCTTGACATTCAGATGCAAGTCTGTTTACTACTTCAAGAACCAGAACGTTTACTCTTCTGTTAGAACCACTGGTCAAGTGTTTTATGAGATGTCCTCGAAAGAGATCAAGCAGGTTGCTGAGATTAATTACAAGGCTGGCGTTTCTCACGGAAACCCGGTCACCGATTACTTGAGCAGAAATGGTAGACCAATTGAGCAGCCTCTTACTCTTGAGAATGCTGTTCCGTTGTCGGGTGCCCTTTACACTAAGGCTCCAGGTTCCAACGAGACCTACGCCGCGGTTTCAGGTGACTTCAACCCTATCCACGTCTCAAGAGTGTTTGCTTCCTACGCCAACTTGCCAGGAACCATCACCCATGGTATGTTCTCCTCTGCTTCTGTTAGATCTTTGGTCGAGATGTATGCTGCTAACGGTGTTGCTCCAAGAGTCAGAGCCTACAAGGCTAACTTCACTGGTATGGTTTTGCCTAACGATGAGCTTGCTACCCGCCTGGAACACGTTGCCATGATCAACGGTAGAAAGATCATCAAGATCGAGACCAAGAAGGTTGAGACCGACGAGGTGGTTCTTTCTGGAGAGGCCGAGATCGACCAACCAGTTTCGACCTTTGTGTTCACTGGTCAAGGTTCCCAAGAACAAGGAATGGGAATGGACTTGTACAACTCTTCTCCAGTCGCCAAGAATGTTTGGGATAGAGCTGATCAGCATTTCATCAACAACTATGGATTCTCTATTTTGGATATTGTGAAGAACAACCCTAACGAGTTGACTGTCTACTTTGGAGGTCCAAAGGGTAGAAAGATCAGAGAGAACTACATTACTATGATGTTTGAAACCATTGACGAGGATGGAAACCTCAAGTCAGAGAAGATTTTCAAAGAAATTGATGAAAACACCACAACCTACACCTTCCAATCGCCAACTGGTTTACTTTCTGCTACTCAATTCACCCAGCCTGCTCTTACTCTTATGGAGAAGGCTTCCTTTGAGGACATGAAGTCCAGGGGATTGGTTCCTAGCGACTCTATGTTTGCTGGTCACTCTCTTGGTGAGTACTCTGCTCTTTCATCGTTGGCTGATGTCATGCCAATTGAGTCATTGGTTGACGTGGTCTTCTACAGAGGTATGACCATGCAAGTCGCTGTTCCAAGAGACAGCTTGGGAAGATCCAATTACGGTATGTGTGCCGTGAACCCATCCAGAATCTCTGCTACCTTCAACGATTCTGCCCTGAGATTTGTTGTTGACCATATCAGTAAGCAAACTGGATGGTTATTGGAGATTGTTAACTACAACGTGGAGAACCAGCAATATGTTGCTGCTGGTGATCTCAGAGCTTTGGATACATTGTCTAACACTCTTAATGTGTTCAAGATTCAAAAGATTGATATTGTCAAGCTGCAGGAGATGATGTCGATTGAAAAGGTTGCTGAACACCTTTCAGAGATTGTGGACGAAGTTTCTAAGAAATCCCTGGCTAAACCTCAACCTATCGATCTGGAGAGAGGATTTGCGTGTATTCCATTGAAGGGAATTTCGGTTCCTTTCCACTCTTCTTACCTGAGATCTGGTGTCAAGCCATTCCAGAGATTCTTGGTCAAGAAGATTCCAAAGTCTGCTGTCAAGCCAGCTAGCTTGATTGGCAAGTACATTCCAAACTTGACCGCCAAACCATTTGAGTTGACTAAGGAGTACTTCCAAGACGTTTACGAGTTGACTCAATCCGAAAAGATCAAGGCTATTTTGGACAACTGGGAGCACTACGAGTCGGCATAACTTTGTATAGAAAAATTATAATTAATACTGGAGACATAAGTGAAAAAAATCCACGCGACGCGGCGAGGCACGCGAAATAGTAATAAAAGTATTTTGAATTGTATGCTCCAAAGAGGATTCTTTAGCATTATGAAGACCACTCAAAAACAGCAGACTCTTTCGCGATTTTTTGGATCTCAAAGTTCTCAGAATGATGTTGCTAAGAAACGATCGCGGAGTCCATCCCCGAAGTCTCCCAAGAAGGTTTTGAAAAAAGAAGATTCACATCAAGTGGACGTTAATGATTTGCAAGATGCGAAGGATTTACTTGAAATGGATGCCAAAGATGTTGCTCCTGTTTTGATTACTGGCCAACCAATTCCATATAGTAAATTATGCGAAGTTTTCGAGGAACTAGAAAATGAATCGGGAAGGCTGAAATGTATCGAGATTGCTTCTCAAATGTTTGCGCATGTTTTAGAAGTTTCCGAGACTGAGCAAGATCAGATCCGAAATTTGATTGAGGTCAATTATCTCACCATTAATAGAGTTTCTCCAGACTATGAAGGATTGGAGCTGGGTTTGGGAGAAACCTTGTTGATGAAGTCGTTGGCTGCAGGAACAGGACGGTCGATGCAACAATTGAAGAAAGACTTGGGAGAATATGGAGATATAGGACTAGTTGCACAACGGTCTCGGTCAAAACAAAGTTTGATGTTTAAACCCAAACCATTGACCGTTTCTCAGGTTTTTCATAATCTCAAAGAGATCGCTGGATATTCTGGGGCCTCATCTCAAAACAAGAAATTGGCGTTGATCAATAAAATGTTAACCTCATGTGAGTCTCGTGAAGCCAAATTTTTGATGAGATCATTGGAAGGTTCTTTGAGAATCAATTTTGCTGAGAAATCAGTGGTAGTTGCTCTGGCCAAAGCTTTGACCGAATATGAGATGAAAAAGAAGGGTAAGAAGCTTACTCCAGATATTTTGACTCGTGCAGATGAGCAGATCAAGGAAGCATTTTCGCAGATGCCTAATCACGAGGTGATTATCGAGACTGCTATCAAACATGGAATTTTAAACTTAATGGATCATTGCACTTTGAGACCAGGTATTCCTCTCAAACCGATGCTTGCCAAACCAACCAAGTCGATCACCGAGATTTTGAATCAATTCGAAAACAAAGAATTCACCTGTGAATACAAATATGACGGTGAAAGAGCGCAAGTGCATTTATTACCAGATGGAACTCTTCAAGTTTATTCCAGAAGTTCCGAAAACATGACCCAAAGATACCCCGATTTGATCAAAGTTATGAATCAATTAAAAGAGCTAAATCCTGAAATCCAATCATTGATTTTGGATTGTGAATGTGTGGCCTGGGATAAGAAACTAGAAAAGATCTTACCTTTCCAGGTTCTCTCTACTAGAAAACGGAAAGATGTCAAGGAGGAAGATATTACTGTCCAAGTTTGTCTGTTTGCATTTGATATTCTTCTGTATAATGGCGAGTCGCTGATCCAGAAATCACTTAAGGAGCGCAGGAAGTACATGTATGATAATCTCAAGGTGATACCTGGAAAATTCAGATTCTCTGAGAAATTGGACTCTTCAGATTTGGATGTGATTAGCAAGTTTTTGGATCAATCGGTCAAAGATGCTTGTGAAGGGTTGATGATAAAGGCATTGAACGATTCTGAAAGTTTATATGAGCCCTCGAAGCGATCAAGAAATTGGCTCAAATTGAAAAAGGACTATTTAGAAGGAGTTGGTGATTCGTTAGATTTGGTGGTCATCGGTGGATATGTGGGAAAGGGAAAACGTACTGGAGCCTATGGTGGGTTTTTACTTGCCAGTTACAATCAAGATACGGGAGAATATGAGGCCATTTGTAAGATCGGTACCGGGTTTAGTGACGAGATGCTAGCTACGTTGTATTCGAAATTGAAGCCAACTCAAGTGGAGCAACCAAAAGCCTCGATTATCTACGATAAAAGCAATCCGCGTGCCATTCCAGATATTTGGTTTGAGCCAACCATGTTATTCGAGGTCAAAATTGCAGATTTCACTGAGAGTCCGCTTTATAGATGTGGCCATCATTTTCTTGGTGACGGATCCAAAGGAATATCACTCCGATTCCCTAGATTTATCCGGATCAGGGACGACAAGAACGTGGAAGATGCCACTTCTAGCGAACAGATTGTGGAAATGTACGAGAACCAGGCCAATTTGAATTAGTCTTAATTTTTTCAGCCGCTTCTCCTGTTTGGGAAATAGGTAAATAATAATTTATGGAGGAAAAAGTGATTGATAGAATTAAACATTCGTGTAATGAAGCGGTTGGCCCGTCTTGAGGACGCGTGCACAGCGATCCAAACTCTGGAAATTGAGAAAGTCAACGAATTTGATGTTGGGCAATACGAGGCCAGTATCAATAGTATTTCTGTTTTTCTTCGAGAGATGTCTAGTTTGGAAACCAAATTGAACAGTTTGACGCTTGTTGCAGAATACAAAAACGAGATCTCACAAGCTTTACAATGCTATCAGATCACAGACCAGATCTTACCTGTTGTTATTAGCGCGATAGATTATAAATTGGATTATACTCCAGACCTGGAGTCAGTTGTTGGTAAATTAGAACCGATTTGTGAGGAGCTATTGGAGGCAAAGAAGACCAGTATTTCATTGGGTAAGAAGCTTTCTGTTGCTACCAGATATGTTGAAATGGACCAGCAGGTGTTGAAATCTATCAAAGATGAAATTGAAACGAGTTTTAGTGATCTCAGAACATTACAACAGATGGTTCTTTCAAGTCCCGTCAAAAAGTTACCGATACTGGAGCTATCAGAAATTACCAATAAAATTTGTCAGAAAGACGACGTCAAACTGAGAATGCCCACGTTCAGTTCCTTGGACGAGCGACTTCTAGGACTCTATGAATCATTGGCAAATAAAGTTGAGCCAATTCAGGCTTCCATTTTAATAGTTCCTCAGGCTCTGGAATTTTACGGTGAGGTGGCTATGGACATAAATCCAGATTCTATTATGAAACTTATATCCAAATACGAGGACTTGGTTCACGATCTTCAAAGATTGAAATCGGATCTCGAAGATATGTCCAAAGAATTAGTTGAGAGAAGATGGGAGCACATCTTTGCAACATTATTAAGAGAAGCTGAACGCACATTGAATGAACTAGAGGACGAAATAACCTTAAAGGGAGTATTGGGGGTTTCAGGCGCACGTGATTTAGAAATGGTTGGTGAATCAATGGAAATTGCAAAGCGAGCAATAGGAGAGCGTCTTTTGACTGACCAGAAGCTGGTCACTAAGAGAATAGATTTACAACAGCGATTTTCGAGGTTGCAAGGGATGCATTTCGAGTCACAGCGATTGCCACCTCAAAAGGAAGACATACAAGAAAGAGAAGTAACCACTATCCAATCCAAGGGATCTTTATTTGATGCCATGAACTTGAAACCAATCATGATCGAATATAATCCCACATCGGCAAAAAAACGAAGTCCTTTGAAATTTGACATCTTGGGAGATGATGTTTCCAAGCATTCATTGCGTACAGATTCAAATAACACCATTTTGAAACGACTTATCAACGAACTAGAAGACAAGGAGAACGATACTAGAAAGGGATCTGATGAAATTGTCGATCGAATGCAAAATTTGAACATCAAAGAATCCTCCTCTCCAGTAAGCAGAAGAGCTCTTTCCCAATCAGATCCGTTTATCACTCCAAATGCTAAAGCTTTTAGAACTGTTTCGCAAATAAATCAAGAAAAGAACCCGAAAACATTGAAATATGTCCCCTTACCTGTTCCAGTTCCAACATCCAAAGATCAACCAACTAAACGATCAATAGAACCATCCAAACCGCCCTTGAGCAAAATTCCCCTGCCAACTCGTCCAGAATCACGTCAGGCACTTCTGAGTACCAAAATACGCGGAACGACCTACACCAAACCGGTTTTGCGGTGTTCGAGCAGTATTCCACGTTCAAGCATTCGACCTTCAATTCAATCAACTCCTCAAAAGGCTCCTGTTAGACCATATACAGCTCTGGATATGCACAGATCGCCAACCATGATGGTTCAACCCACTCCCTTACGGCTGATCAAGCAAAGAGCACGTGCAACATCCTCTCTGGAGTTCTCTCAAGCCCAACGAACAGTCTCTTACGATAACGACACTTTTTAATGTATAATAGTATCTAGCAAACCGGCTACTTTTCGCCAAAAATCCGAGTCAGCCAACTGTTTTGAAACTTGGCTTTCTTCTCTTCTTCACTAAACAGACGAATAGAGCCATCTTTGGGATTGTATTCTCCTTCTTGAATTCGTCTTTCTCCATCTAAATATATTCTTCGATACAACTCAATCGCCGGAAGAGTGACAAAGATTAGCCCAGCAACTATTCTTCGATATGCATTCACCCTAACAAGATCCTTGGGCTTGATTTCAAACGATTTGTTGGTCTTGTTGTCATTCATGATAAAACAATTTGGGGCTTACCCCATCCTTGCACAGCCGTGGAAATTTATTTGAAAAATATTTTGAGATTTCAGGAGAAAAAAAAAATTATCAAGATATGCCTAAAGCTGCTAAGAAACAGTTTGCTAATAAGCCAGCACCTTCTGGAGATCAGATCAATAAGGTGTTTAAGTTCAATACTGACTTGGGTCAGCATATTTTGAAAAACCCACTTATAGCCCAAGGTATTGTTGATAAAGCAGAGATCAGACCGTCCGATGTGGTTCTGGAAATCGGTCCCGGAACAGGAAATTTGACAGTCAGAATTCTTGAGAAGGCTCGTAAGGTGATCGCATATGAAGTGGATCCTAAAATGGCTGCTGAACTTACAAAAAGAGTTCAAGGAACGCCGTATGAGAAAAAATTAGAGATTGTGATGGGAGATTTTATGAAGCACGAGACTCTACCATATTTTGATGTGTGCATCTCAAACACCCCATACCAAATTTCGTCGGGAATTGTGTTCAAGCTTCTTAGCATGCCTAGACCGCCTAGAATTGCTGTTTTGATGTTCCAACGAGAATTCGCCATGAATCTGACTGCCCGTCCGGGTGACGCTTTATACAACCGTTTGAGTGCAAATGCACAAATGTGGGCCAATGTCAAGCATGTGATGAAAGTGGGGAAGAACAACTTCCGTCCTCCACCTAAAGTGGAATCGTCTGTGGTGAAGGTGGAACCAAAAAATCCACGGCCAAATTTGGATTACAATGAATGGGATGGATTGCTCAGATTCTGTTTCAACAGAAAGAACAAGACCCTGAACGCCACTTTCAAAAACAGCAAAATACTGGACATTTTGGAAGCCAATTATAAAACATATCTTGCTGTTTTGAGCGAGCAAAGAGGCGAGATGATGGTGGATGCAAAAACTGACTTTGGTACTGTTGTTAAGCAAAACGTTATTAAAGTTCTTGAAGAAACCGGGTTCGGAGAACAAAGACCTGCTAAAATGGATCAAACAGACTTCCTTAAGTTGCTGTACGCATTCCATCAAGTCGGAATCCACTTTGCATAGTGTATTAATAGTTTATATGCATTCTATCTTCTTTTCTGTCCTTTAGAGAAATCTTTCTCGATCACATCGGTAACTCCACTTTCTTCGAGAGAATCTTCCTCAATCTGGATGGCATCTCTTCTTTCCCACCATCTTGTTTCACACAGTTCAAATGATTTGGTCTTTAAATGCTTTCCTCTGGTGTTTGGATTCTGACTGATAGCCCAGGTCAAGAAATCTGCTCCTGTACGTATATAGAACGTTCTTAAGGACTCGAATGGTTTTGGATGAGGTAACCATGGATGCTCATCAGGAATCTCAACTTCTTCTTCTTCCTCTTCTTCTTCATCCTCTTCTTCTTCAGCGATTAACACCTCATTGGATTCCTCTTCATCATCATCGTCATCAACATCATCGTCTTCATCGTCTTCGTCACTTTCAGCTTCCTGTCTCTCCAACTCCGTCAAATCTTCCCAAAATACACGAACTCCATTCAACTTCGAAAGATCGATTGCGTAGAACGAATCCAAGTTGAACTCCTGTTCACCGGCTTCGTACATTCCTCCATAAATGTAAAGCATATCATCCAAAACGCATGTAAGGGCATTGAACCGAACATGAGGCATTTGATTACGGATTTCCATCACTTCATCTTCCTCCTCTTCCTCTTCATTCTCCTCGATCTTTTCCTCTTCCTCCTCATCAGCCAAATTATTCTTTGCAAGAATGGAGTTCAACATTTCTTCCAATTCTCGATCTCTATTGATTTTCTCCTTCTTGGCATTGGCCTTCTTTTTCATCGATCTCAAACTCAGATTATACCATCTGTTAGTTTCAATGTTGTACGAAAGAAGAGAGTTGTAGAACTCTGAATCCAAAGTCTCCTCAGTTTCTTCATAATCAAACACTCCTCCAAACAATAAAGCTCTTCCTTTATGGTATTGCAAAGAACATCCGACACGAGGAGATGGCTGGAATCCCTGTTTTCGACGACGCTCAAACCTAATCTGGGCAGGATCACTTTTCATATTTAATGCCCAACAATCTGTGAGAATCTTACCCTTTTGCAACCCTTTACCAGCTTTCACTTTACAATATCCACCATAAATGATGGCTCCGCTTTCTGTGGAGACGAAAGAATGTCCAGAACGGGCATCTGGAATGGAATGTGTCGCTGGAAACTCAACCTGTTTCCATTTATAAGTTGTAATGTCAAATAGCCACAGATCATTCAAATAGGTGGTGTGGGAACCAAGATCTCTAAATCCTCCATACAACATCACATAGTTTTTCCAACATGCCATTCTATGTCCACTACGACTTGTTGGACCTTTTGTGTCGACCTTGGACCATTCCTTGGTCTGCGAATCCAAAATCCAGGTGTCTGAAAAATGATGGAAGGTGGACTGTTTGGGTGACGAAAACTCACCACCATGCATGACATAGATCCCTGAGGGATGATAACACATAGCATGGGAGGATCGTGGAAGAGGTGCATTCTTGGAAACATATCTTCTCCAGATCTTGGAATCGACAGAAAACACATTCAGATCATTATAGAAATGCACAGTCTGTCCAGTGTTGACCTCTCCTCCAAACAAAGTGAGTTCTCGCTGCCCTTTTGTATTGCTGGCAACCAAAGTAGCGTTCAATCGTTTCAACGGCCGGTCAATCACATCAACATGAATCTCCTCAAACTCCTGCTGCTCCAAAGCCAACTGCTTAAGTAATTCATCCAGATCTACATCGTCTTCTAAATCGTCACCTGCTTTTTTAGATAGCTTCTTAAGCTTACCGTCTGCCTTCTTTGCATTCTTCTCGTTCTTGGCAGCTGTGCGGGCCTTTTTAGCCTCCTTGGTCTTCTTGTCCTTCTTAGCCATCTATATTAATTTTTTTTCACCATTTTTTACATTATGCAGAAACTTAAATACTAGAAACCATAGCTATTTCTATTTGGATGTTTCCTCGCCGTAGTCCTCGCTCATCTCTACTTCATCATCGTCAATGAAGCTTTGATCGTCGTCGTCAATCTCGTCGTCGTCATCCTCGTCGTCCTGATAGAACCACTCATCCTCGTAGTCGTCTGCCTCTGCTGTAGCGTTTGCATCAGGAATCTCAAAAGCATCGGGAATGTCTTGCTTGGAGCGCTCCACATCTTTGGCGACCATCGAATAATATTTCTCTTTGTCATCTCTGAACAGTTTGCTGGCGTCCACATTGGCGGGCGAGTTGATGTTTGGGTCATCAAGAAGAGAAATGATCGACACCAGCACCGACTCCACACACTGTGCTGGACTCCAAGTCTCGTTTGAAGGCTCACCACTGAAGGCGTCACCAGCCTCATGTAAAATCGAAATGCAAACCCTACCGTCTTTATAAACATTTGGGTGATAGATAGGAGGCGTGAACCGGAAAGTTGGCGGAGAGAAAGGGTAATTAGTGGGGAATCGCATTTGACATTTCAAGTACGCGCCCTTGTACTTGGAGTCTGGACTTGGGATGTAGAGGCCAATGTCCCATAGGAAGATGTTGTCTGAGTCCAGTTCGATCTGGAAAGAAGGCTGTGATTTAGATAACTCCTTGAGTTCTTTTTGTAGTATTGCAGCCGCACTCATTCTTGCCGACCCTTTGATAGAAATTACGAGCCTTAGTCAGAAGGGTCAGAATGAAAACACAATCAACTTTTTTGGCCGTCGCTTCTTTTTTATGCCCACGCCGCACATCAAACAAGAAAAGCTTCAGAATATCAGATTACGTAATATTTTCAACCATACGGTATGATATATAACATGATAGTGAAATAGAGAAAATAGACCGGCGTAAGCTCTGGTACACGACTTAATGTTCACATGTCTGGTTGGTTCCAAGATTCATATACAGCATATTAGTGCTACATCAAAAATCTCAGTCCGCGGAATACAGTTTATTCGTCTATATATGTCATTAATCGTGTGATGCGGCTGTCAAGACAGCGTGGATTGCTCATTACGCAAAACATTGGTGCGCTTTATGAACTCATCTTTGATAATTTCAGACTCGGCACCTTCAGTTTCTTCAGATTCATCCACATCCCCTTCCTCAGAATCCGCTTCATCAGTTTTTTTCGGCTTAGTCTCATGAAGAAGTCTGTAAAGCATGCTGTCTTGGTCAGCATACAGCTCTTTGAACTTCCCATGTTCAGCCAATTGTCCATCATAACCCAAAACAAGAACCTCATCACAGTTCTTGATAGTAGACAATCGATGAGCAATGGAGATGGTGGTTATCGATTGGTCTCTCATCAAATTGGTCAACGTGAGATTGATGGCATTTTCAGACTTGGTATCTAAGGCAGAGGTGGCTTCATCTAATATCAAAATCGGTGGATTTTTGATCAAAGATCTTGCAATCGCAATCTTTTGTTTCTGACCTCCAGATAGTTGAGATCCTTTGGGACCTATATCGGTTTCAAATTTGTCTGGAAAATAATGGATAAAATCACAGTTGGACTTTGCAGCAGCCCATTCAATCATATCAGAAGTGACTTTCACACTTTGAGGTAATCCATATTTGATGTTATTAGCCAAAGTTCCAGGGATCAGTACTGGTTCTTGCTGAACATAACCTAGCAGTTGCCTTAAAGAATGGACAGAATACTTTGTAATATCTTGTCCGTCAATCAAGATTTGTCCCGATAGTGGACTGTAGAATCGAAGTAATAGAGAAGCAATTGTGGATTTTCCTTTACCAGAAGGACCAACAATGCAAACATTGGATCCTGGCTTGATCTCAAACGATAGATTCTCAAAAACTATGTTTTCAGGACGTGTCGGATAGGCAAATGTCACGCTCTTGAACTCAATATGCCCTCTTGAATTGGTAATCTTAGGACCAACCACTTGGTCGATTTTCGGGAGTTGATCTTGGATCTCAAACAATCTGGATGCAGCTCCTGCCCCCTTGAACAGTTCTGTATAAAACGTGGCTACACCAAAAGTAGCATTTCCGCAGTAATCAGTGTACATCATGTAGGCTGCCAAATCTCCAACTGACATGCTTCCTTCAAATACAAGCTTAGAACCAAGACCAAGAGTCAACAGAAACGTTGCATGTCCCAGAATCCCGGTCGACACAAAGAATGAAGCATTGGTCATTGCCTCTTTGTAACTGACTTCGTACACTTGTTTGATCTGTTGGTCATATCGCTGTAGTTCTTTGCTCTCTGCCGTGAACGACTGGATAGTTTTTATAGAGTTTAGTTGCTCCTCTGCAACCTTTGTAAGTCCACCTGACGCCTTTTGCAATTGTCTACTGAGAGACTTTATCATCATACCATAATAGTAAGATGCAAATAGCAGAGGAGGGCCAAAGGCAAACAAAATCATTGATAGTGTTGGAGACAAATAGAACATCATACCAATGGAGGTGAAACCAACAATGGAATGTTTGATTCCGTCAGACATGTTTTGGGTCACTGACCTTGAAACAACATATGCATCACTAGAAAGTCTCGAGATCAGGTCTCCGACCTTATTTTTATCGAAAAACTCCATATCCTGACGGAGAATATTCTTCATTATATTGGAACGTAGTCTGGACACCAGTTTCTCTCCCAAGACTCTCAATATCAGAATTCGACAGAAGGTCGCCGCAGTATACACACCAAGAAGACCTCCAACCACAAGCAATAATTCGAACAAGGTCAGACCGTAAAATCGAGCTTCTTCTAGAGTGGAGTAGTGACGAGTGGCATCCAAGATCACTCCGGTGACCTTCGGTAAAGACATGACAATGAAGGCACTAATGAAGAGCAGAAACACAGCTACTGAAAATAGCTTGACGTCTCTCCGAGCCAACCTGAGTAAGCGTCTGACCTCAGCAAACCCTGCTTGATTCTGATCGTCTTCACTGATCCCGAAAAGCTTCTCTTTCCAGGTCTTGGTCTTCTTTGGTTTAGAATCGACCTCTGTAACGGACAGAAGCACTCGTGATACAGAAAACGGGCGAGTGAATTGGCCCATTTGGGCTGGACGACGAACAAAGTTTGGATCCGGCCATCTGGAAAACGCAGGTAACACGGTTGTCTTCGCAATATTCGGGCGTACAAACAATCCCCGCGAACCCATCAACATCGAGTGCATGGACACACGAATCGGGACTCGTGGAATCAAATACATGTTGTAGAATAGGAAAGATGGATGAACAAATTGTTATAATTGGTTTACATCTCTACACCAAAAAGAAATACCAAACGACAGGGGACTACAGAAGAAAGTTCTCGGTTACCAATCGATCCTTTGAGATTTCAAATACACACGACAGGACTGAGTTCCGACCCACGATGTTATTTGACGAGATAATCCCGGACGGAAAGCAACCATAAATTCAAATGTGTTGTTATGTTACTGGATCGGAACCATCCCGATACCTCCATATTGAATATCATATCTTATTCGTCTCTATCTAAGCAGACTTGCCATAGGACAACTCAGTGGTGGACAAAATAGAACCGTTTTCGATCTTTTGGACCTTTGCCTCGGTTACGTATCTCTTTTCAGAAGCCACCTTCAATTCATTCTTGAGGGACTTCTGCACAGTTCTGGCAGCAATTGAGAAGTACTTGTTAATGGAGATACCAGCTTTTTGCCACGACGACATTTCTATATTGATAATTTGCAACTAACGTTCAACACTAGAAACACTTGTTTAGTCCAATTAAGAAAAGCTTTTTCGACGAATTTCGTGGCTGCGTAACCATTTTCGACGCAGGGTCGATCGTCTTAATTTTTTTTTCTCTTCAGTTTTGAGAACAAAATAGATCTTTAGACATGTCCGTTTCCAAAGACCATTACTATCGGTTGGCCTCTGATTTGGATGAAGAACGGATATCTGCTGCTTCTCAGTTAATCACTGAACTTAGAGCTACTGATTCAACCAAAGAGTGGGATTATTCTTTGGATAGATTAATTAAAGGTCTTGCTTCCTCAAGAGCGGGAGCTAGATTGGGATTTTCTTTGTGTTTGAGTGAGGTTCTTTATGAGTTGATCTCGGAGCGTCATGCTTACTCGGTGGAAAAATTCTTGACAGATTTGAAGGAGAAGTTGGCCAATTCGGTGAGCAATAAGAATACGGGAAGGAATGCCAGAAGTGTACTTTTTGGTGAGCTTTTCGGTCTTCAATCCATCCTCAACTCTCAGGTCGTGGTTCAGGATTTGGAATCAAATAATCTGACGAGTTATTCGATGATAATTGATAAGTTGGTTGATTTGTCTTTATTCAAGCCCTGGATCAGAGAAGCTTGTTTTGCAACCATTTACAGATCATTAATGGCTTTCAATATCGTCACCAATCCTAAATTTAGTTCTTTATTGATTCATCTCCTACAGAAAACAGAAGCTGCTGGATTGACACTGACCACGGAAGGATTGTTGATCTCTCTGAGTATTCCGGTTGAAAACCGTCCAACAATGATGGAGAAGGCAAAGATCGATCGTTGGCAAAATGGAAATCCACTGTCGAAAGGGAATCTGCCAACGCTTGCAAAACTATTGAAAGACATTGATGTGATAGCAGACGAAGAGGAAAGCTCGAAGAAGAAGGGTAATTGGACTAAGAATGTTCATTTTGTATGGATTCCATTACTCAATGAGCTCATTACGAACACAAACCGAGGAACTAATGACTTGAAAGAACGTAAATCCAAGAAACAGAAAACTGACATCAAGTATCTGAAACTATCAGAGTTCTGGAAAACCTGTATTGATGAGCAATTCTTTGCACAATCTGCTTCTCCTGAACGCAAATACAAAGGTCTAGAGGTTCTCAACACCATTTTGGATATGTCGAGCTTGTCAGGTGAACTGATAGAATCCGTGTTGTCTGGAAATCTGATGCGTACCTTGATCAACCAAAGTTCTAACCCAGACCGTTTGCTTAACAAACTTGCAAGGAACACTTTAAATCATCTGGTGGAATCTTGTGCACAAAATCAGGATCGAATTGTTCCAACATTGAAAAGCATTGTCGGCGTTTCTTTGAATTTTGATAAATTGACAAAATCCAAGATCACAAATGAATTAATCACTTGTGTTCAAAAGGACTATACATCATTACAATTGGTCAAGTATTTGATTAATATAGAGTCCACAGTCACCGAGGATGTTATCAAATATCAGCTATTTTCACTTGATTCTCTTTTGCATTTGGTTAGAGCCAAGAAATCCATAATCAAAGATGAACAAATTTACAATATCATTTTGGACTATCTAATTCAACATAGCTTTTTCAAGCTAAATGAAGATGTGAGATTTTCGGAAAGAATGGCATCTGCATCTCTAGAAAGATTGTACTCAATCTTATTGGAAATCATGACCAGCGAGATCCAGAATACCAACATGTCTTGGCCATATTACACGTTGACAAAGCTTGTCGAAAAAGATGCCGACTTTTCGGAATCTGAGTTTGTACTTCGACAAGAGTTTGAAATCAGTTTGAAGGAGTTGAAAGGTGATTGTGTGCAAATTTTGTCGGCTATCAACGAGCTTAGGGAGTCTGAGCAAAGCCAACTTTTGGAATCATTTGAAATATTGTTCTCTGTTGCTCTATTACAACTCTATTCTGGGGATGAGGAGTCCGGTTCAGTTTTGACTGACTTAAAGGCTGCCTTTGAAAGCTACTCGGACTCCAAGTCAGAAGAGATGCTGATTGACACCTTGGTAGATCTGGTTCTCTCTTTCTTGACGCAGAAGTCGTCGCTTATGAAAAAGGTGGCAGGTACTGTCTGGGAGAATTTGGCAAGTAGAATTACTGAACCTCAACTTGAAAGACTTTTCGAGGTTTTGCTTACGAAGGAGAACAAGGAAGGCCAGGAGAAGCTTTTTAATCAGACCTTTGACGAGGAGATTAGCGAATCCGATTCTGAATCTTTGGACGTGAGTGTGGAAGAATCAGAGGACGAAGAAGACAACACAGAACTTGAAGATGTTGATCAACAGACTACTAAGGAGTTGGCACAGGTTCTAGGAGTTTCCAATTTTGACGAGACTTCAAATGATTCGAATTCTTCTGAGGAATCTGAATCTGATGTGGAAAGTATGTCAGATGAGCAAATGATGGCTATCGATTCAACACTTTCGAGAATATTCAAACAACGTCAGGATGCTCAAAAATCCATCGAGGGAAAATCCGGAAACCAACGCAAACAGGAAGTCCAGGATGCTCGTGAGTTGATGATCTTCTTTAAAAATAGAGTTTTGGACTTGTTGGAGATCTTCATCACAAAAAGACCAGGTGATCTACTCAACCTCAAATGCGGTACTGTATTGCTAGATCTGATGGAACTAACTCTGGAGAAACAAATTGGTGAAAAATCGCACAAATTGGTGAAAATGATCACAAAATGTCTAGTTCAAATTACTATACAAGATAAGGCGGAGTTGATGGAGATTCTGAAAAACATCCAGGATAAAGCAGCCACCAAAGCCAAGTTCCGTGCATACTCGCTTGCATGCAATCAATTGTCATTATACGTAGTGCGGAGTTTGGTGAATTTTGACAAGGACAGCATTTCCGAGGTGTTACCAATATATTTGGAAAGCATTCAAAATTGGGCAACAGATTCCTCCAACAAAACCACTCCCCAGCTATATTTCGATCTTCTTAATTGGCTGAACGATAGAAGAGGACCCCATGTATAATTAAGCTCGTTTCTTCGCATCTTTATAATTTTCATTCTGTCTATGATTGACTCTCGAAAGAAAGTCCTGTTGATCCAAATAGCCTCCCTTATTTTTAAACTTGAGTTCATCTCCGATGTTTGATTTGTCCACGTACGAAGCCCAATCGAGTCTCGATTTCTCAAGGGTCGACAATTTAGCACCGGAGGCGTTATTGATCACATCATCCAGCAAACTGGCCCTTTTACGTTTTGGGGCCCGTTTCTTCGGAACTGGGGCAGCAGTCACCGGCTTATCTTTGAGTTTTGTAGAGTTGAAATGAGCTCGTGCCTCTTCTGAGTTGGCATCAACCCATTTCTCCTCAGTCACCATCTCTCCTGCAAATTCGTATGTTCTGGTGATCTTTATCTTTTCTCCCTCTTGATCGGGCTGTGTATCTTTGTTGGACTGCAATGGCGTTTTTGGTTTGTTCAGTTCTTCCCAAATTGAATTCACATCTACACTTGATTCCTCAGGTTTCTCGTATGTCTTTTCGTGCTTCTCTTCTTGTCGTTGTTTCCTCGTACGAATCAGACCCCCCGATTCTAGGTCTTTATACTTATGTATTTCTTCATCTTCAGCTTCATCATCATCCTCTTCTTTCACATTAGGATCATAATCCTCATCTTCAGACTCTTGATAGTCTGCCAAGGTCTCTTCAACTGTCTTTTTCTGCTCCTCTGTCATGTCCGATGGAGTTATAAAAATGGATTATTTTCAAGGTCGTGTGTTTGCTGGGGAAGTAATTATCGACGAAAATTTAGAGGGAGATAAAGAAAGCTACAAGGATTCAACATGTTGAAGCGTAAAAACGAAGAGGATGAGGAAAACTCGGCCAAGAGAGTAGCTCTTGAACCTGAATCTGAAGAACTAAAACAAAATAGCCCTTTAGAGGACAAACAGTCACCACCAAGCTCGGATGAAGTACCAGAAACACAAGAGACACAAAAACAATCTACAGAACCCCAAGAACAACCGGAGTTTGCGGAAACTTCTGGGTCCCAGAAACTAGTCAATGATGATCCTTCGTATGTTCACTTCAGAATGTTGTGCTCCATCAATGAGACTGCAGCAATTGTGGGAAAGGGAGGCGAGACCATTAACAAGATCAAAGAAAAATCCAATGCCAGAGTCAATGTTAGCGAGAATTTAAAGGGAATACCAGAGCGTGTTATAACGATACGAGGTAGTGCTGAATATGTGGCTAAGGCTCTTGGACTTATCACAAGAGCAATTATGGAGGAGCCGTTCGACCAGGCTTCCACAGTGGATTCTAAACAAATCAATCTCAAATTACTGTTCCCTCACACAATCATAGGTTACATCATTGGAAAGAAAGGTGCCAGATTCAGAGAGATTGAAGATAGTTCTGCAGCTGCCTTGAAAGCCAGTGATCAGATTCTTCCGGCCTCCACTGACAGAATCTTGCATATCTCTGGAGTTGCAGATGCCATCCACATCGCCTCCTATTATGTGGCTCAAACGGTGCTAGAACATAAACAACATCTCGCCAAGGCTGTGTTCTACAATCCTGCCAACTGTAATCAGCCAAGCACACCGGTGAACGGTAACAGTCGACCTGCTTATGGCAATGGATATGCCCCACAAATTGTGCCTCAAATGATTCCAAATCCGTACATGTCTCCTGCAGTTCCACAACCATATGCTCCGTATGGCCAGACAATGGGCCAACCAATAGGACAGTCGATGGGACAACCGCTGGGACAATTACTTCCGCAACAAAGTGCTCAAGGCCAAGAAAAAATCAGTCAGGACATATATGTTCCTCAAATGCACATTGGTTTGGTGATTGGAAAGGGGGGCAAGAACCTGAAGGATATACGAACTATCACCGGATGCTATGTCAAGGTTAATGACGAAATCCCAGGTGCAACAGAGAGAAAGTTGACCCTAATGAGCTCAAGTCCGTTCGCTATTCAGCAGGCAATCATGCTGATTAACAACAAAATCGAGAACGAAAAGCAGAGACAAAGAAGAGACCACAATGATTAGTGTATATTAGAAATACAAAGAGTGCGAGCCAAGACACTTATTTTATTCTGGCCCGTTCCCATAATTTTTCCAAGCTTTTCTTAAATACTAGCACGTTGTGATCGATCACTGCCAGGGCATTTGCATCATTTTCATCTCCGAGTCTGGTTACAGCCACCAGGGCCAATCCACGAATCATCTGATGTAAATACAGTACAGATCCGCTCTGTAACTTGGAAACACATCTTGTTGGTTGTGATACGATAGTTCCGTTTGTCTCTGTTCCAGACTGTTCGTAAAGCCCGTCCAAATCAATCGTCACGTCGATAAATTCTGCACAAACCTCATAGGTTTGGATATCCACGGGCGAGGAGTCGGTTGCAACGTAAATTTTAGAGTTGATGTCAAACAAAAACACCTTGTCCAAAGTGCTATACTGCATCAGCAAATCCAGCAAATTCTCAAGAGCAGGAAGCTCATAGATCAATTTTTGCACAATCCGCGAGAACGCCTCATAGATTGAATGGTCAAAGATCGAAGTCAAATAAAACGAAATTTGAACTCCATCCAGTCCATAATCTAACAAGTCATCTCCGACCCTTTGCATAATATCTCTTTGTGTTTCCAACCGAAAGTCTTCCGAAAGACCATCAATCTTGTGTATCAGAACCTCAATGTGTAAATTAGAATTGACACTGCAAGCATATTTGATAATAACAGCCAGATTTTGAAGAGCGCTAAGATACTCATCTTGACTGTCAATAACATACACTAACGCTCCAATTGAAGAAAACAACTTTTCAGAATCGTACAACGACGGTTCAAACAGATTCAACTGTCCAGGAAGTTCCATAACTGTCAAATCCATCAACGACTTGAAATTCTCGGTGGTTGGTTTTGTTGTACTCTCCAAATACAATGTATCTAAAGGTTGCATATCATGGAATACAACTTTGCATATAGACGACTTTCCAGACCTTTTTGATTAGTTCAATGACAATATTCAGACTTACCGTCTTAGACCCATTAAAAGCACGGTAGCATTATTATGCTTGGCCAAAACTGCCTCCATATCCATCGTTGATATATTTCAGCACTAACTTTTTGCGGCACAGCCATACAATATTAATCAAACTTTAATGTACATATCTATAGTTTATTATCACAATTGCTTTGGACGCTTGGATTCCCCGGATTCCCCTTTCATTTTTCTTTTCTTCTTTTCATCCAGTTTGGCTAAGTATTTGGCCATGTATTCCTTCACAAAATGCTTCACTTTGACTTTCTTTTCCTCGCTGAGTTGTTCCGGAGCACCGGCCTCAGAATGCCGCTTCATTTCTTTCTCAGCAAGAGTATGTACAACATCACGAGCACAATTTTTCAAAGCCTCACGTCCAATTGTAGGTTCATATTTTTTCAACATATTCGGAACCGTGCTAGCAAACAATTTAGTCCATTGTTTCTCTAAAGAATGAGACTCTTTTTTTGGTGTGGCAACAGGTGTAGCTGCTTTCTCTAAGGATGCTTGAGCAATAATGGATGATAGTTTGTCCAGCCGTTGTTCCTCTTGTTCCTGTTGTTTTTTGAGAGCTAGCAAACGCTCTTTTTCGAGTCTTTTGAGTTTCGCTTCTTCTTTTATACGGTCTTTCTGTCTTTCTTTTTCCCGTCTTCTCCTTCTCTCTTCATCGTCAATGGCAGGAGAAGCCGGCTTTGGAATTTCCCATTGAGTGAGGTTTTTGGCTCGGTTGTAATAGTAAACAGTTTTGGTGGTTGGATCTTCAGCCCATTCCCATCCGGCAGGAAGACTGACCCCGTTTATTTTGGTTTTGCTCACGTCAGCTGGCTCCGAAGTGGATCTTGCACGACGATCGTCAAGTTTAGCGACCAATTCGTTATTGGAAACTGTCTTCTTTGGAATCCGATAAACCAATTCGAGATTGTTCCATTGCTCAACAAGGTTGGAGATATTGGACTTGATCTCTGCATTGGAAGCTCTCGACCGTAGTTCCAGTAGTAACTCGTCCATCTTGCAATTGACCACAGTATTTCTGGCCTTCAATGGAGGCCAATGAAGTAAGATGTTCAAAATTGAAGACAAAAGTTGCTCTTCCTCAAGATTCAACTTATTTTCCGAAAGAGGATACACAGACTTGAGGGCAGAACTTAACGCTTGCATACCATGGAGTCTGCAGAATCTACTCACCACCTCTTCGTAGCCTTCAGACAAATCAAACCGCTCTATGATCCGAGAAACAACAATGAAATCCAGATCGGGTTGCAGGAAACATCCAACAACTTTGGAAACATCTCGAGACGTCAACGGCTCCAAATCCAGGGACTTCACAAATTCCACATTCACGTTGGAATCTATGTTATCCTTTGTTACTTGAATTCCGTTTCTCTTCTGCTCTTTGATCCACTTCTTTTCAACGCTACTGCGAACTCCCAAGGCCTCACTGATAGCATGAGGCAAAAGTCTAGCACTTTCAGATTGGGTCTTTCCTCCCATGACTCCCAAACAATTTGCGGCCCCACAGTAACATTTTTGAGGTTCTGCACCGTATCGATCGACATTGTAATCAAAAGTAACCTCTTCTCCCTTGGAAATATTGCGTTTTGCAAAAATACCCATCCGGAATCGTTTTTTCACCACCCATTTCTCGACATATGCATTAGGGTCACATGAATGGTTACAGAACCGACCAATGCTAGCTTTTTTGGTTGCATCGATAATCTCATTATCTTGAATCATCATGAAATAAAAGTGCTTAATGCCCTCATTTGAATATTGTTCTTTCTTCTCTTTGTAAAGCTCATTATCAACAATCTCTCCCTTATATTCCACCAGAAACGTATGGGCGGGTATATCTTGATCCGCACGCATTCCATAACCTTTGTGTTCTGTCTTAAAGATGGAAACCGGAGCAATTTCGTTCTTTTGAAACCGTTGATTCTGACACCCGTCTCCACAAGACATACATTGATCATCCACACATTCAATATTGGTCAATCGATTAATACAGTCTGATTCAGGACCACATGCTCTATTATTTCCATTGGAATCAATATCTTCATTACAATCACAGGCCATAAACTCGTCTGCTGCCGAGTATATATGCTTGATGCTTTCGCAATAAACATTGTCTTTGAGATTGACAAACGTAGTCAATGCTTCATCGGTAGCATCTGGCTCGCTGTCAAACAAAACAAGACTTCCAACTTCGGGTGGTGGTGTTGTGGAATTCGACAAACTTGGAGAGCTATTCATTTTCCAAATAGGCCTTCGCCAAAGTTGGTGATGTTGATAATTTATTTTTTTTAGAGGGCAAGTAGATTTATTTTATTTGTTCTCCCTTTTTCATGGAACAAGAAACAGTTGATTATGGAACGGATAACGATGAGTATGAAAGTGTGTTAGAGCAATGGAGAACCCATTCAACTCTCAATGAACAAATCTTGGAAAGACAGGTGTCCCATTTTGATAAGATCGATAGACATTTGACCAGATTGCCCCAATTTCAAGACACGGACGAGTTTTTTGAATGTTTGGCACATTTCACGGAGGAAAAATCGGATACAACAGACTTGAGTAAGTTTCAGGTACAATTCAGTTCGGAAGATGAAAGTTATCGCTATGAAGTAATTATCGAGAACCAAAGAGGAACAACAATGTTTGGAATTCCAATGTATAGTAACGAGTCCTTATTGTATCCATTGGATCCACCAAAATTTCAGACATTGAAAGGTCATGGGGTCTCAAGTTTGAATTTGTATCCATTACCCAGCAAAAGCTGGAAATGGAGTTGGAATAATTGGTACATCTTGATGATTAAAGACGTCGATCAGGAGGGTTGGGTTTATTCTCGAGTTCGATTTGGAAGTCGGAAATGGAAAGGTGTTGGACGGTTTGGAAACTTTGTGAGAAGACGAGTCTGGATACGACGAAGAGAACTCTGCCAGGAACCTGAACAAGTGCCAGCACATTTACCAGAGGTTTTAAGATTAGATAGAGATCTGGAATCTGAAGATCAAGTCCCCGCCCAAATACGCCCTTCAGTTTCACCTCAGATTTCCCACGAATCACCTGAACCACTGACGTCAGATATCAGTTTGGAACATCAATTGGAGCTGTTCATGGATCAATTAGAGGAGCTCAAAATCGATAGACTCAGAGTGGACAAGATTCTAGACCTTCTACTTTCTGCCAATAAAGATATGCTTGAATTCATTACCAGCAGTTGTGGTTCTCAGAAGAAAGATGATTGGCTCTTGAAAATGGTGTCCATTCTTGAATTCAATGAATCCAAACGAGCATTTCTACATAAGTTTGAGTCGAAATTGGACCCCCAATCCGAACTCGAACTTCAAACTATTCTCAAAATGTGTCAAATACTGCTCATTGACAGCTTTTACGATTCTCAAAGACGTCACATTACATCCGAAATATAATACAAGATACACATCATAGATGTCTTTTGAGCTCCACTTCTTCAATTGATTCGATCACATCCCCGACCTTCATCTCAATCGAGCCCTCCAATGCAATTCCACAATCAGAGCCATTTTTCACCTCGTTGACATCATCCTTTTCATGCTTTAACTGTTTAATTTTGCCGTAGAAAATCTGCTCTCCCTTTCTTATCAAACGAACTGTTGCAGATCTTTTCAAAATACCATTTGTCACACGAGAACCAGCAATCTTTAGTTTAGACTTATTTTTCAATGTGATCTCAAACAACTGTTTGACTGAGGCTGTCGAGAGAACTTTCGTTTCATACATTTTAGGAAGCTTTGATGTCAATGTTTCAAGAACATTTTCGATAAGGTGGTAGATGACATTGAACTCTTTGATTTCGACACCGGATGTATAAGCGAAATTCATAACATCTTTTGGAACTTTCACATTGAAAGCCAGAATCTGAGCACCAGCAATCTTGGCTCTTTGAATGTCGCTTTCTGTTGGTGCTCCAACTTCTTCGTACAAAAGAGTCGATTGAACTTCTTCGTTACCCAGTCCAGAGATACTTTGAGCAATCGCCTCGGCTGAACCACTGACGTCTGCTTTCACAACAAATGGCACTTTGATCAAACTTGAGGACTCATCGTCAAACAATTCTGGCTCCAGTTCTTTAATTTCTTCCATTGTCAAGCCTTCACGCTGATATTCTCTAATTTTTTCGTCTCGACGGGAATGCTCAATCTTCTCCATCATGCTTTTGTTCATGCTCTCAATATGGGCTGCCTCCTCTAATAATAATTCTCTGCGTTCTCTATTAACAATAACTTTTTTTGCAAAAGCTTCGTTAGGAGCTTGGATACCCATTTCACCAGCATCCGGAACGTCTTTCCATCCTGAGATTTCGACTGGAGTTGCAGGTCCTGCTACCTTGATGGATTTCCCAAACTCATCACTCATCACCCTCACCTTACACCACGTCTGACCTGCAACAAGGATGGCTCCTGGCTTCAACTTACCCTTCATGACTAAGAAGGTTGCAACATTTCCAAGTCCCTTTTTCACTTGTGATTCCAAAACCCATCCTTCGACAGGAACCTTATCCTCCTGGGTTTTTATATCTTGCAGGTCTGCAACGGTCACGATGGTCTCCTCAAGATCATCCATACCCTTTCCAGTTTTCGCAGAAATTCGGACTGTTGGAACATCCCCACCATAGTCTTCAACCTCAACACCATTTGCAGACAGATCAGCAACTACCTTCTCAGGATTTGCTTCGGGCTTGTCACATTTGTTGATAGCGACAACCATTGGAACACCAGCATTCTTAGCATGTTTAATGGCCTCTTTAGTCTGAGGCATTACTGAATCCTCGGCTGCGACCACTAAAACAACTACATCAGTGATGTTTGCTCCACGTTCACGCATGTTTAGGAAGGCAGCATGTCCTGGAGTATCGAGGAAAGTGATGAGTTTTTTAGATATTGGAGTTTTCACCATGAAAGCTCCAATATGTTGGGTGATACCTCCATGTTCGCCTTTGACAATGGAAGACTTACGAAGATAATCAAGAATCGAAGTCTTTCCATGATCAACATGTCCCATGATGGTAACGACAGGTGCTCTTGGCTTTATCAACTTTGAATCTGTAGGTTCTGGTGCCGGAAAGAGATCTGCACCGGCGTCATCATTTGTGGTCACTTCAAAACCATATTCATCAGCAATCAAAGTGGCAGTTTCCAAGTCGAGAATGTAGTCGTTGGTCATATCTTCAAATCCCTGGTCGTTCATCTTTGCCAACAGATCTGGCACTCTGACTCTCAGGATCTGTGCAAAGTTGGCCACAGTGAGAAAGCTGGGAATATCCAGTTTGGGTTTTTCTGCAGTCTGTTTGACTTGTGGTTTGGATGGAGCCTTCTTTTTGACCTCCCCGACAGGATTAGCTGGTTTCGATCTCAGATCGTGTTTCGGTTTGGAATTGCCAGTCTTCTTGTCTTCTTGTCGTTTAACTGGCTTCCTTTCACTGATTTTAGCTTGAGAGGTTCCTGTCTTCGCATTTTTCTCCTTTGATGGTTGTGGTTTCGGGACCTTTGGTGTATTCACCGGGACCTTCTTTTCGGTAGGAAGATCTGAGTTCTCTGCTGGCTTTTTCGCTTCCACTTTCTTAAACCGCGATCGACGAACACCTGTTGAATATGCTCGGCTGGTAGTCGCCAACCGAGAAATATTCATCCGCATGAGCCCTATGTTGCGAACTCCTATATACATGAGGGATTCAAGAATAATTATTTTTCAGGTAATTTTTTAAGGTCGTTCGTTATTCATCACTATTTAATTTTGGCTTGTCGTCCGTAACATCTTGGTCATCTGCTGAACTTTGAGACGGTGGGAGTTCGAACAAAGTATCAGCATCATCGTCTTGGGTACGATCATCATGAAAAACGTACTCACTTTCCTCAATTATGAATTGATCGTCGTCTTGGTCCAGTTCTGTAGCTGGCTCCAATTCATTCAAATCCGTAGGAATGGAAGATTCGATCAAATGATCGTCATCTATAAGAGGTCCATGGAAATTATATTTTCCCCACATATAATAAAGTATCATTATCATCAAGGTGAAGATAGCAAACACTGCTATTGCGTAGTTCATGGTGGAGATATCAATGTATCTGGATGGAGGCATACAAAGAACCACAACAGTTAGTAATATGAACAAAACACTCAAACCATTGACAATATAGCCTAGTTTCCGCAATTTGAAAGCTGACCCGCGGATCTTCCGCCGTTTGTTCAGCATGGATGACAGAATAGGAATTCCATTGGCCAAATTTAGTGTCACAACTGCACACCCCACGAAGGCGTTGAATGCTGTCGTTGAAACAAGTGAAAATAGTCCAAGAACGCCAGAAACCACTGCAGAAAGTATTAATGCGTTCTTTGGCACAATTTCCTCGTCAGCCATGGTGTCAACTTGCTGCCAGAGCTGGTTAAAAGGTAATCCCCTATCTCTACCGAAAGCATAAACTGTCCTCGAAGCTGTTGTTAAAGACCCAATTGTAGCAAATGTAGATGATCCAACGATAAGAATAACCAAAACAAAGGAGACCAGGAACGATTTAGTCGAGAGTTTGAATGCAATATCAATTGGGAAAATGTCTGGGTTTTCGTCCAGCACCAATTGAAGATCTGGTAAAATACTCAAGATTGGAACAATGAAGATTAATCCAGTAAGACTGCTGACCATAACAGAAACTAAAAGACCTCGAGGAATGGTTTTTTCCGGTTTCTTGACTTCCTCACTCATTGAGACAATCATTCCATAGCCATTAAAGGTTAAGGATGAGAACTGGATTCCACCAATGAAGAATGCCAGAACAGCGGGCCAGCCACTTCTTGAGGCATCAAAATTGGTAAGGATGTATTTTATATCATGGAAGTTGGAACCGAATAACATCAACAGGAAATCCATTATCAAGACAGTGTAGATTGTCCAATAGATGCACAATCTGTTTATGCGCTCGAGATGCTTTTGAAATTTGAGGTTAATGAGTGTACTAACAGCAATGATGACAAAGTACAGGAGCAAAATGAAGAAGTCGTCATGTTTATAATCCTTACTTTTGAGTCCAAAAATCGAGAGGATAAACTGACTTGCTCCGAATGCATAGGAAATAAACATGAGCCAATTTCCTAGAACCAAATACCATCCCGTCAACCAAGAGCTGATCAAGGCGTATTTTTCGTTAGCCAATATGCTACTGAAGTGGTACACTCCTCCTGAACTTGGAAACTTGCCAGAAATTTCCCCCAAGGACAAAGATATCAAAATTGTGAAGAAAGAGAACAACACCCATCCCCACAATATCGTAAAGCTTGAGCCACATACCAGTCCGATTGAAAGAGTAGAGGAAATTCCAAAGGGAACGTTCATGAGCGAAAACCCCAATCCGATGATAGATCCAAAAGAAAATCGTTTTTTGAGTTCCTGTTTGTACTTGAAGTGTTCAACTTCCTCAGCCACATCGTCATCTTGCCAGATATCATTGATATCGTGCAAAACATTCTCCCGAAGATGTCGGAGTTGTTCAGAATTGGGCAACAAGGAATAAATCCCCGGCTGAGGATCCTCCATAATTATATTTTATGTGCGTGTTTTCTTCTCGCCTTTGTCTAAAAAAAAAAGTCTCTAAAAAACTGTAAATATTAAGTGAATGGCTGAGGAACTGTACGACGAGTTTGGAAATCTAATTGGTCAGCCAGACTCCGATATATCTGGCGATGAATCAATAGAAACTCCTCAGACTGAGCTGGTAGTTCGTCAGCCAGGTTTAGAGGAAGTTTTTGGACCAGATGTCGAGACCATTATAGCTACTTCTGATGCTAAAGATATTAATGAACCTATTGTTGAGCCTGTAATCGAACGAAATTTCAAAGTGGTTGAGTCAGACCTTCCCGAAACGTTCTACTCGAAAGATTATATGGCAAGCATTGCGCACATTCCTTCCAAGGTTCGAAATATAGCTCTTGTAGGAGGACTTCATTCAGGAAAGACATCGTTTCTCGATATGTTGATACAGGAAACACATAATATCACTTTCCATAATACCAAGAACTTCAGACCATTCAGATACACAGATAATCATGTTGTTGAGATAAAACGAGGAGTTTCGATAAAAAGTTCAAGCGTCACTTTATTAATGCCAGATCTTAAAGGAAGTTCGACCGTCACAACTATTATCGATGCCCCAGGACATGTCAACTTTGTTGATGAGATGGCTGTCTCAGTAAGACTGGCAGATTGCGCAATCTTGGTGGTTGATGTTGTGGAAGGGTTAACAAAAGGTCTTCAAATGGCAATTGATCACATTCTTCAAACAAACACTCCGATTTGTTTAAACATTTCAAAGATAGATCGACTGATCACTGAACTTCGATCACCCCCACTTGATGCCTATTACAAGATTCGCAGTGTGATCTACGATGTTAACAAATACATTCAATCTTCAGAGTTCGTTCAAACTGGAAATTATAAACGACAACCAAAATTAAGTCCAGATCTGGGAAACGTTTGTTTCAGTTCTCATACATTGAACTTTTGTTTCACGCTCCGAAGTTTTGCAAAACAATATTTAAAGAGCTCTAAACTTGACATGAACTCGTTTGCAACCAAATTATGGGGTGATATTTATTATATTGATAAACAGTTTACTGTTAAACCAAAAGACAAGGCATCAGCAGCATCTCAAAGAACGTTTGTCAAGTTTGTTCTTGAGCCTATATACAAGCTTGTCACAATGACTCTAACTAAAGAACCCCATGATCTTCAGGAATATCTTGCAAAAAGTCATGGCATCACCAGCATTCATCGTTCGAAGTTTAAATTGGACGTTCAACTATTACTCAAAGAAGTCTTTTTTGCATTTTTTGGTGGCGTTTGTTCGCCATTCAATGATATGATTCAAGATGCTCCGTCTCCAGCAGACAATGGTCTGGAAAAATTTAATCAGCTATATAAAGGCGTTTCCAATACCCTTCTTGAGCATGTTACGAATTGCGATCCTGAAGGTCCAGTTATTGCTTATGTGACCAAACTAGTTGACTCCTCAGATGCAACTCGCTTTTATGCCCAAGTCCGCGTTTTATCAGGAACGTTGAAAGCTGGTGATAATGTGTTACTTTTGGGTGAGACTTATTCTCCAGACTTTACTGACGATATGAAAGTTCAAGATATTCGTCGAACATATATCAATTGCTCGCGCTACAATATCAGCGTATCCGGTATCCCTGCTGGCTCCATAGGTCTGATATCGGGTCATGATATTGATACCTTTATCAGCAAAACTGCTACCATATTTGACCAAAACTTGTCAACTGAGTCACTGAACATCTTCAGGCCCCTCAATAAGATTTCGAAACCCATGTTTAAGCTTGCAGTGCAGCCGTCTAATCCATCAGATCTGTCCAAATTTGTTGACGGATTGAAAAGACTCAACCGGTCCTATATCGGTTGTGAAATCAAAGTTGAGGAAGGTGGTGAACACGTGATCCTGGGATACGGAGAGCTTTACATGGATTGTCTATTACATGATCTCCGTCATTTGTATACCGGTGTGGAAATCAAGGTGAGCGATCCGATGTCCCGGTTTTCGGAGACCTGTGTTGACATGTCGAAAATTAAGCTCACAGCAGAGTCCAGTAATAAGAAAAATAGTATTGCTGTGATTGCAGAGCCGTTAGATGAGCAACTTGTTAAGGACATTGATTCCGGTATTCTCAACACCAATCAACCTAGTAGGCAATTGGCTAAAGAGTTTAGGAACAAATATGGATGGGATGCCCTTGCTTCACGGTCAATCTGGAGTTTTGGACCAGATGAACTGGGAACATGTATTTTGGTTGATGACAGTCTTCCAGAGGACACAGACAAGGAAAAATTGAAAGAGATGATGGATTCTGTTGTCCAGGGATTCAAATGGGCCACCAGAGAAGGCCCTCTTTGTGATGAGCCTGTCCGCAATGTTAAGTTCCGGATTCTGGATGCTAAATTCTCTCACAATGTTTTCGAAGCCAATGGAGCCCAGATCATCCAAATGATGCGAAAGGCATGTCATATTGCATTGATGACTGCAACTCCTCATTTAGTGGAACCTATCTACGAGATTGAGGTGTTGTGTTCTTCTGCTGTCATGCAGGCTTTGGGAAAACTATTAGACAAGCGTCGAGGAAAGAAAACTAGAGACGATCCTATCGAGGGTACCTCCTTATACAAAGTACAAGGATATATTCCAGTGATCGAATCAGTGGGATTGGAAACAGATATTAGATTATACACTAGAGGCCAAGCAATGTGTCAATTAGTGTTCAGTCATTGGGAGATTGTCCCTGGAAATCCATTGGATGAAGATTGTTACATTCCAGTGCTGAAACCTGCACCGATCCAATCGTTGGCCAGAGACTTTACCCTGAAAACCAGAAAGAGGAAAGGATTGGAAGATATTCCAAGTTTGAAGAAATATGTCGATTTATCCACCTACGAAACTGTGAAGAATGCAGGAATTATATAACTTATCTAATCAACCACGTCTATTTCTCTTGCTCTTACCAGGCCGTTGAGGCTTCTTACGGTTGATCTTGGAATCCACCCTTTGTTTCTTGCTTCCTCTGCGGCCGTGTTCTGGAGCAGCAGCAGCAGCTTCCTCCACTGCAATATTAAACTCATCCTTATCAATCTCATTATTTTGTCTCTTACGCTTCAACGATTTGATTTTGGCCAAAGCCTCGGACTTTTCTTTCTGTCTCTTCTGCAAAGTTTCGTGCTGAACTTGCTTTCCAAATTTCTTTAATTGTCTCTGCCTTCTAGCCTCTTCGCTAGCCTTCTTTTCGGAAGCCTCCTTAATTAACGTCACCTTCAATTTATCCATATGAGCGTCCGATTTCACCATCTCTGCAAAGTAGTCTTTAGGTCTGGTAAACGGCACCTTTAAGGCCAATAGCTCCTTGCGGCCAATCTTAGCAGCCTCTAGTCCTTGGTTGTAAAATGCCAACTCGCGCTCGGTGTCATCAAAAATGTCTTTAATTTGCGAGGCCACTCTCGTGGACGAGGTGACCGATTGATGTTCGTCAAATGGTAGCTTGTCCCATGGCAATGCAAAACCGGCCAAAGATTGTTTCATGGCGGCCACCCTGTTGACAGTCAACTTGGTATGTGGAACAACATCGGCGTCTGAATCCAATTCTGCCTCGGACAGTGGCACATCTGACTCTTCCTCTTCCTCATTCTCGTCCTGATCCAACAATAGTTCGTCTTCACTGGCACTTTCATTGAGTTTTTCAAGATCCAAATCCTCAGTATCAGCTTTTGGCTGAATATCTTTCACCATCTTCTGCAACTTACGTTGCTCCTTCTTACTAAGCACCGAACTTTTGTATTCCTGTGCCATTTTGAATTTTACCAAATATTTTTTTTCTTGATATAAATTTTTTCAACTTGCCGTTTTTGGATTTCTATCAGTTTTCGAACTTATACGAAATATATAAATCATGGATAAAACAATTGCAAGAACCAAGTTTTTGGAAGTCTTCCCAACACTGGTGACCGATCTCGAGGCCATTTGTAAGAAGTATGGGATGCCTCAAGACGCTATCGAATGGTTCAAACGCAGTTTGGATTACAACACCCCTGGTGGGAAACTCAACAGAGGTATGTCTGTGGTTGACACTTACGCTCTGCTGAAGGGATATTCTTCTTTTGAGGACTTCTCTGAAGATGAATACAAAAGAACTGCTATTTTGGGATGGTGTATCGAGCTTTTGCAAGCTTATTTCCTTGTGGCGGATGATATGATGGACGCTTCTATCACCAGAAGAGGACAACCTTGTTGGTATAAAGTGGACGGAATTGCAGAAATTGCAATCAATGATTCGTTTATGTTGGAAGGTGCTATCTACATGTTGTTGAAGAAGTATTTCAAGGGCGAATCGTACTATGTTGATCTGTTGGAATTGTTCCATGAGGTTACCTTCCAAACTGAATTGGGTCAATTATTGGACCTCATCACTGCCCCAGAGGATTCTGTGGATCTTTCTAAGTTTTCCTTGAGCAAACATTCTTTCATTGTCATCTTTAAGACTGCATACTACTCGTTCTATCTCCCTGTGGCTTTAGCCATGTTTATGGCTGGTGTTTCCAACGAAACGGATCTCAAACAGGCACAAGACATTTTGATTCCTCTTGGAGAATATTTCCAGATTCAGGATGATTATCTTGACTGTTTTGGCAAGCCCGAGGACATTGGAAAGATTGGAACCGATATTTTGGATAACAAATGTTCTTGGGTCATCAACACTGCCCTCAACATTTGCACTCCTGAGCAAAGAGCCATCCTTGATGAAAATTATGGACGAAAGGATAGTGCCAAGGAGGTCAAATGTAAACAAATTTTCAACGACCTCAAGATCGACCAATTGTACCACGAATATGAGGAGAAGATCACAAGCGAGTTGCGCTCCAAGATCTCTCAAGTGGACGAATCAAGAGGATTTAATAAACAAGTCTTGTCTGCATTCCTTGACAAGATCTACAAGAGAAAGAAATAGATTAATGATATATTGTTAATTCAAACCTTCACACCTTCTCCGGCTTTTGGTGGATATTCAGCGGGATATGTATCATCTTTGTGCTTGCAGAAACACCATTCAGATGCAGGCACTTGACTCATGGCAGCTGGAATATGCAGTCCACATCCGGTCCATGCATATTGGGAACATAACGTGCATTTCAACGGCCGACACATGACTTTCTTAATGTAAGTAGAATTAAAGAACAGATTTTTAAACACTGCCAAATTTCGTATGGTCATGTGTATTTCGCTCACCTGACAAAAAATATAAACATTCCCGAATTAATATTTTATAAACATGCCAAGTGAGGATGTTCAAAATTCCAAGCGGGTCAAGCTTGAGACCGCAAGTACAGACTTAGAGAAGACCCATGAAGCAGTGACGAGATCACCCCAAAGACCTTCTATTCCCACAATGACTGTGCCCCAAAGTACCACTCTTCCAGTGGAGCCTACTTTGAAGCCAACTGCAGGATCCGAGGAATGGCACCAATGGCGCAAGAAAAACCACAAGGAGGTTGAAAAGAGAAGACGTGAAACCATTAATCAGGGAATAAAAGAATTACAGGATCTTTTACCAACTCAAGATCACAACAAGTCCCAAATTCTAAAACGTGCTGTTGAATATATTAAGAGATTGAAGGAGAATGAAGACTCTAACATTGAAAAATGGACTCTGGAAAAGCTGATTACCGATCAAGCTGTTAGTGAGTTAGCCAATTCTAACGAGAAGCTGAAAGCAGAGCTTGAAAAGACTTACCGTGAGGCAGAAGGATGGCGTAGAGCTTTCAATAGTGCTCAAGACGAGCTCAGCGAGTTGAAGAAACAACTGAAGAAATAAGTGTTCGCTATAGCTCGACGTCTCGTATCAACACTCCCTCGGTACCTTGACCCAAGGTTCCAAACACATCGAAATCTGCCCCGTCTTCATAAACTTTGCCGTTGAATCTGAATATCGAGGACGAGCCAGCATACATGAGGTTATCCTCAATTCCTGAGCGATTACACATAGCAACGACAATCTTTTGATCATGTTCATTGGAAAACAAAGGCTGGAATCGAATTATCCAGTACCGGGCAGTCTGTTTATCCGGTCTCATGCGATCATAATCTTCTTCTGAAGGTTCAAGGATCAGTTCGTTGGTGTGTGGGTCCTCGTTAATATCGAACGGTAGTTCCTTTTCGAACAATTTTGTATACGCATTTCTATCTTTCCAGTCTTCGCTCCATTTTGTACTCATCCATGCTGTAGGCACCAACACGAGATCCACCTTCTCGTTTAGACAATGGTTCGAAAACTCAAATGCCTGAAATGGAGCTTCAAACTTGTATGGATTTAGGTCCATACATATTCCAATGGTTGTTCTGAGCTTCCTGTCTCGTATTTGTATATCAAATGCTTCAAATCCAGTAGGAGACTCCTTGGCTCCCCAGTTTTCATCAGTCTCATAAAGAAATGACTTTCTATAATTATGAACAAGACGGCCATCTGGTCCAATGAGGACAGCCGAGTTATATATATTGGTTGAATGTTTCTCAGGATATCCCAGAAGAGTATGACAATTGAGTTGTTGAGATATCATCTTCCCAAATTGAAATGATCGACCAGTACCCAACGACTCTAGATATGGCTCGATTTGTTGAGGGCCTTTGAAGTTATATCCTGTTAATGCCATTTCGGGGAGGATTACTATATCAGGGCGTTTGTGTCTGATACGATCAACCAATCTGCTAGCTGTACGAACATTTTCCTCGAATTGTCCTAGTAACGGATTCAGTTGTAAGGCCGCGATCCGGAGGCGCATTGTGAGGAAATAATTTATTTTTCTTTCTATCACTGATCATGGCAGTTCCTGATCTACTATTAGATCCAGAACTCAAGTTCTGGGTTCTATTACCCATCTCTGCAGTTATGGTACTTGTTGGTGTGTTACGAAGTTATATTGGAATTTTGTTGCGTCCAACATTGAAGTTACCAGAGTACAAGAAACTTAGAGAACAACAACATTTGACCAGACTGAGGAACTATAGACGCAATTTCTCGGTCTTTTGGTATAAACAGGAGTTTACAAATAGAGTGGATTACTTCAAGACTGAGTATTCAGGAACAAAGTATTTGAAAGACGTCCCATCCTCTAACCCTAACGAAATTAAAAATCCATTCGCAGACGCAAGTTCGTCCGATTTCATGTTCCAAATGCTCAAGAACAATATTGCAAACTACGTGCCACAAACTCTCATTATGTGGTGGGTGAATTACTTTTTCAAAGGATATGTGGTGATGCGTCTTCCCTTTGATTTAACAGGAAACTTTAAAAGCATGTTTCAACAAAGTATAGATACGAAGGATCTGGACGTTTCCTACGTGAGTGCTATCTCGTGGTATTTTGTGAATTTGGTGGGATTGAAGAGTATATATTCATTGATTTTGGGCGATGGTGAAATGGTGGATCAATTGATGTCTGCCCAGCAACAACAACCTATGGTGCCCCCAATGGCCGGAGCAGGTCCTTCGATGGAAAAACAATTTAAAGTCGAGCTTGAAAATTTGCAAATAGTCCAATTCAGCAGCTGTCTGGAAGATATTGAGGGTCGGTTTATGCAGAAGTGGAGGGATCATTAAGAGCTAATTGTTTGTCAATATGTTCTATGAGTTCCGCAATATGCTTTGGGCCTAAACCTGGGAAGTCATTCTCGTCAATTTTGCATGGAGACTGAACTAGGTTACTTTTCATCTTGAGATAGAATCCTTTAGATAATGGTGATTTGATGGAATGAAGCCACCATCGAGCAGCAACGGGCGACTGATATTTGCAGTACAAGAGAACAATGAATTCTTTGTCGACGTCACGGAATGGTGCAAACGCATAATGTCTCAGATGCCCAATCATGCTTGTTAACTTCATTGCACATTCTATATGTGTTGCAGAACCAATCATATCGGAAAGTCTTCTGATTGCGTAATAATTGATGCTCGCGGTAACTCCACTTGGGGTATGACTTAGATATTCCAAAAACCAATATAATTCGGACTCATTGAGCCAGTTCATGATCGTTCTCAGACTTCGTCTTGTGATTGGTGCTGAATGACCACGGAAAATCGGGCCCAAAGGGCCAATATAAGCTATAAAGACCATCTTTCTGCTCTCAAAGTTTGCTTTGATCGACTTTGCAGTTTGGTGGATTAATTCTAAGTAGTTTTCCAATGTTCTCGCAGACGGGACTAGATCTTGTGTCAGCAAAGACTCAATCAATTCCGAGGCCAACTGGAACTTTCTATGATTGATTGCCAGATCCAGGACTTCTAATTGAAGGCTGACGGATGATTCATGAAGAAAGTTATTGGTTTGTTTCAATCGGCTAACTTTCTCGAGAACTTGTTCGAAAAGTTCAAAATTGTTCAAGGTGATGAATTTACGGAGCATGATGTTTAATTCTGAATCGTCTAATTGATTAAGAAGTTCTGTTCCGTAATCGTAAACTTGCTGTTGTAATTCTGTCATCTCTGGTTTCTGACGAATGAGGTCAACTAGACCACAAAATATATCGAATGGGGTGTATCTTCTGAATCTATCAGGTTGAGAATCAATCAATTTTTGAATTCCACATTCACAATCTAGTAGTATGCCTTTGATTTCGGAATCGAACTGAATCATGTAATCGAGTCTTGTTTTCTCAACAGTTGTGTATTTCGTTTCTCCGACACTTTTTCCTTGGTCCAGTACTATACTTAATATACTTTCTTTATGAAACCCTGGTTTTCTGGAAATTTGATCTTTCACTGTGACAAGATCAACATAGTTTGAAGGAAGTCGGTTTGAGATTGCTAGTTTGAGCACATCTGAATTATTGAACCAGACAAATGGGTTTCTGTATATTTCTTTCTCTTCTAGAGTATGATGAACCGGGAGTTTCTCTGGTAGTTCTGGGATATTTGTATTCGTCTTGATGTACGCTGAAAGCTTCTGAAGTTGTTCGGACTTCGAAAGATCGGATACTCCTCGGACTTGGGTTCCAAATTTCGATCCCAACTTAAACTGTCGATATATCATTGATGAAAAAATGGACTACCGACGCTTAAGAAAAAAAACATTCACGCCGTTTTATCGTCTTCACTGTGCATTCATGAGACTTTTACTTCTTCCCTTCAAAATCCTAAGAAAATACATCAATTGTCTTTTGATATGGGCTACATTGACGACTCTTGTATCGTTCCTCTCAGGATCGACAATTGGAGACTTGTCTCACCGCTCGTTATATGGACTGAATTCTGCAACTGTTCTCTCTAACTCGATGACAGATACAGACATCATATTCATCACTGCTCATCCGGATGACGAGTCAATGTTTTTCAGTCCTACAATTGTCGAGCTGTCAAAGCCAGAATATAATAATAAATTGCATCTGATCTGTTTCACTAATGGCGATTATGAAGGCTTGGGCCGGATCAGAGAAAATGAACTGGCCCATGCTGCTCGTATCTTGGGTTTTGATTCTTTTAAAGTACTTGATTTCACCGATGACATCAATATTGAGTGGGAAGCCTGGCAGATCAAAGATACTTTAACCAAAGAATTAGAGGTGTTACCATATTCCACACCCAAGAGAGTATTGATCTCATTTGATCAAGACGGAGTTTCGGGCCATCCCAATCATCGTTCATTATTCTTTGGAACCAAAGAATATGCCAAAAATAAGTCTATACGTTTCTACAATCTCAAGTCTTGGAACATGGCCTTGAAATACAGCTCATTCTTGGTCACCAATCTCGAAATGATTGCAAAATTAGCTACCAAAACAAAGCTGGCTAATTATCTTCCCCAAGAAAACTCTTTCAAGTTATATGCTAGCTTTAACTCCTGGTTTCTCAGTCAGTCCACAATGACATACGCACATTATTCTCAAATCGTCTGGTACAGATGGCTGTGGATATTTTTTAGCAGATACATGAATTGCAACGAGCTCGAATTAGTTACATAGCATGAGTTTTATTTACCAAATTCCAAATCCATCCTCCTCGTCATCATCTTCCAAAGCACGTTGACGAGTGTTTTTGGAAGTTGTGCTGCGCAAATATCTATCCTGGGCAACTTTGAGACGACCGAACAAGACATGTTTCATTTTGCTATTGATGCAAAATTTCTCAACCATGGTCTCGGCCTCGTAGAATTTGTGTAACTGTTGGAGTTTGACCCGACAGATATTCAAATATCTTAGCAACAAGTCCTCGTTGTATTGAGCCTCACTATAGGTTATGTTTTTGTTCGTGTTCGAAGCAAGCTCATGAATATGCGGTAAGTCATCCAATAGAGATTGAAGATTCGAGTATTTCAATCTGACTTTGATCATCTCTTTGGATGGCTTATCAACCACACTCATAGCCTTTTGCCAGATCAAGTCAAAAATCTGTTGTTGAAGTTCAAATTCCGAGGAAATAACCTCTTTATTGGCTCCTTGTGTTAACATATGTGTCTGGACGTCTCTGGCAACATTAAAACAGGTTATTCCAGAAGCCCGTAGAGCTGCTGCCCAGAACCTTTGTGAATGTATAAGATCTAATTGGTATTTTTTAATTAGATTGATGCAAATGAGAAGCCCTTTTAATAGTTGTCCATTGTAAGTGAATGCAAACAAAATCTTCTCCAATAGTCTAAAATTTGGATACTTTTCCGACCCAACTGGCGCCGTTCCATTTGTCTGTCCACCAAGTCCCCAAACTTCGTCTATGAATCGTTGGAGATATTCAATCTCGCCGTTTCTTCCAAGACACATGATGATCGTCTTGGAAAGTTCCATGTCGGGAAGGATATGAGACTTGCTGAATTCTTGCAAGAGTGAAGACAAATTTACTTGATGATGACCATAGATATAATCTGGAGGAGGTAGTTCCATTGGTGCATGTTTGAATTGATTACGATTCATCACCCATGCCTTCTCGTCAGCCTGTCCCAGTATCATGAGTTTATTAGTCCACAATGACTTTGTCAGCTTCAGTTTAGCATCTCCGGAAGCAATTTTGTCTTCAATCTCTGAAATCCATCTGATTGCGGTGAAGTATCTCAGATTGTTCACATGAAATTGAACAATATTTTCATAATCTATCGTGGAAAATTGGTACCAGGTCCTGATCTTCTCAAAAATGCGTGATATTCCAGAATATGTTGTGTTTCGAGTCTTAAGAACAGACTTTAGATCATGATCCTTAGCCAATCTGGATGTATATTGGATTTCCATAATATACCATTTCGATACATCATCCATATGACTTTTCAATTTACGAATCAGTACCGAAACTTCCAATTGCGTCAACTTGGATATTATCAAATCTAATCGTTTATTTCCCGGTAAACTGCTCAAAGAATCGTAAAGCTTTTTGTTGTCTGATTCAAGTAACAGTTTTTTGAGAGTCCATACTTCCTTTGATTCTTTAGCGTTTTTCAACAGGATCTGATTTTCATTCTGAATTCGCACTTTGTAGGTATCCAAGAGTTGATGCATACTTTTAGTTAGATCTTTTCCAGTGAATTTGAACCGGGAGACCAGGGTTGGGTCACTGGAACGTTGGATGTCGAGATTCAACTGTGATAAATATCCCTTTAGTAATTCGAGATCCTCATAGTTTTGTAATGGCTTGTTCCTATACGCTACAGTTTTGGTCAAACGCCCCGATCGCACGTAATTTGGTAGACTTCGAGGAACAACTGTCATCTCAGCGTTGGATTGAAGAAAATATAATAAGATTTTTTCGGATATATAGTACAAGGTGCAATACAGCCGATCGACGCGTCGAAGTAAATTAGAAGTCGTCCATCTCCAAGCCCAATCCTTGCTTTTCAGCTTCATCTAAAACATGAGACCCAACAGAAACGTCCATAATACACAAGCCAACAATCTTGGAAATGACAATCTTGGATTTTTCCATTTGTTCAAGCTGGAGTTTACCTGCTTCGGTGTCCATGTATAGTTCAGAGACCTGAATAAGAGAAGATGAATCAATTCCATTCTGGATGAATTCGCCGGCTTCCTCTAGACAATGATCCACTGAATCAACAATGATCTTGACTCCCGAATCAATTGTATGGTGAAGCAAGGAACCTTCGATCTCAGTCATATGTGGTTTATAAGAACCAATTACTCCGATAAACACTTTTTCCACAGAGTTATTAAGAACATAATCCGCAAGAATTTCAGCCGAGGTACTAGGAACACATCCAAACACACAGGACGCATTCTGGAAATAGGACTTCAAATTTTCGTCTGAGCGAGAAACAGCAGAGATTTCACTGCCCGAGAACTCCGGTTGCAATTCCTTGACCAAACTTTCGGCATTATCCAAAGATCTGTTGACCACAACAATCTTCGAATATCTATCAGGATACAGATTCATGGCAAGTCGGATGTGCCATTGAGCCTGAGGTCCAACTCCAAAACAGACCAAAGTTTCAGGGCTTTTACCGACCGATCCAATTGGAAAAGTTTTCGCCATAGACAAAGATGTACAAAGAGCAGTTCTAAAAGCTGTCAACGTCAATGCATTGAGAATACCAACAGGAAATCCACTCTCCTTGTCCAAAATAGTAGTCACACCGGTGAATCCTTTCTTGGAACCGGACAACACCTTCATTCCGACGGTTTCTCCTGTAGAGGCCATGAACAAATGGGTATTGTATGGAGTAGTGGCCACTATTCTTGGTGGGATCAATGAATGGTCATTTTCATATTCTATTAAAGCTTTAGTCAAAACAGATTGAAATTGTTGCAATTCCGACACGTTCAAGCCTTTTAATAATTGTCTGATAGTCTTATCGTTAAGAATCCGCATGAACGATTATCTGCGCGCAATTTTTTATCAAAATATAATATTGAGCCTCAATCTGTCGGCCGCGTAAGACTTTATCAGTTGGGGAATGTGCTGCAAGTTTATACCCTTGGCCATAATATAGCTTTTGGGCTCCTTTGTTGCAGCCAAAAACTGTAAGAGATACTCCTCGTATTAAGCCGAATTCTGCTTGATATGCACCATTCTTGTTGGCCCCTTCACAAATACTATCCAACAGCAGTAATATTTGTGTTCCTAGCCCGAGATTTCGGAAGTCACTACCGATTTGTAATTCATAAAGGTAGAGAACATGTAATTCGTTGTCCATTACTGCCCTGAAAGAGACAAATCCCATCAATTGCTCCCCGTGATGTAATAGTATGTAGATAAGACAGGGATCTTCCATTTCTTCAAGTTTATCTTGCTTCCATCTTGATCCATTGATCTCTCTATAGACAGGTCCCAGATTTTTATCCAAGAGATTGAAGCATTGCTCGAATTGGGTGTCTGAAAGAGATTCCTCGATCCATAAGGACGTTCTAACATTAGTAGTTCTTCCGTTCTTCTGAATTTTGATTTCACTTGAAACGCATTCTTTCACAATTTCCAGTAGTTTATGGGATTCTGCGAGCTCAGGATCTATGATTTGACCTCCAGTTAAACTAGACGCAAATTTCGACCACATCATAAGTCCTTAATATTTTTCACGGCTGTGCTCATTATTTCTTGATCAAATTTCTGACTCACCTTCTTCATGTTCGACATTACCAAGATTGCTCGTCCAAATATTCTGACTCTGGAACCATATCGGTGTGCCAGAGATGACTTTACTGAGGGGATTCTATTGGACGCAAATGAAAACACTCATGGTCCCGTTGTGACGGACTTGTCTTCTGGAGAAACCGCTTTGGAGCTCAATAGGTATCCAGATCCACATCAGGAACAACTGAAACAGCAAATTTGCGAATTTCGTAACTTGGAGGCTGGATTACCCGATGCAGTGGTCAAGATTCCTGAAATAAATGGAAAGAAGGCTCTGTTAACTGCTTCAAATCTGTGTCTTGGTGTTGGCTCAGATGAGTCTATTGACGCTTTAATTAGATGTGTTATTGCTCCGGGAAAAGAGAAAATGCTAATTTGTCCTCCAACTTACGGAATGTACAGTATTTGTGCTGTTGTCAACGATGTAGAGATTGTGAAAGTTCCGCTGGATTTGGAAACTTTCCAGATCCAACCAGATTTGATCATTGAACAACTGAAAAAGGATTCCGGTATCAAACTCGTTTATGTCACCTCTCCAGGAAACCCTACTGCTACACAGATCAAATCTGAATTAGTTGATGAACTGATGGCCAAGGTTGAATCCATCGATTGGAATGGATTTGTGGTGTTAGACGAGGCATATATTGATTTCTGTGACCCTGGAAGCTCTCTCTCTGTTTTGGTGAACAAATATCCAAATCTTGTGGTTTTGCAGACCTTGTCAAAGGCTTTTGGTTTGGCGGGAATCCGATTGGGTATTTGTTACTCTACACCAGAATTGTCTTTGTTGTTGAACTCGATGAAATATCCTTACAACATCAGTAACATGGCCAGTGACATTGCTTTGAGAGCAACCGCTAAATCTGCTCTCGCCCATATGAGAGATACCGTTAATTTGATCAAGCAACAGAGAGCTGTGGTGCTAGAAAAACTACTACAGCTTCCTGGAATTGGTAGAAACATTGGTGGTCTCGATTCGAACTTTATTTTGGTTGAGATCCTGAACAAAGACGGAAAGCCAGATAATGAGGTTGCCAATAGATTATATCTCACTTTGGCCCAAGAAAGAAACGTGGTGGTCAGATTTAGAGGCAAAGAATTGGGTTGCACCGGATGTCTGAGAATCACCATTGGAACCGAACAAGAAAACCAAAGACTTTTGAAAGAATTCGAAGACGTTCTAATTAGGCTCAATGCTTGATTATTATATATATATAGAATCTATTCAAGAGCGTTCTTAGCAAAGTTAGGCAACACAAATGCAGCCTTATGGACCTCGCTGCTGTAGTATTTGTACAACTTCTTCTCAGTCTCATCGTCCACACTTCTCAATGGCTTGGTAACATCCACAGAAGCATCCTTGGAACAGATCATGAATCCAATTTGTCCAGAAGGATAGGTTGGAATGGTGCAGAATCCGTACTCAGCAACCGGGAATACATCCTTACACGCCTGCTTAAGATCCTTGATAATATTCAGGTGCAACCAGATACTCTCTGCCTGGGTAGAAATGACACCCTTCTCAGTGAGGGCAGCATTCAAAAGCTCAAAATATGGTTTTTGGAAAAGCGACTCGGCAGGACCTTCTGGGTCTGAAGAATCGGTGATGATGACGTCGAAACAGTTCTTGTAATCGTCCAAGAATTTGAATCCATCACCAATGTGGACCCGCACTTTAGGGTGAGAGTATGATTTGGACATCTCTGGAAGGTATTTCTTAGCAACAGAAATGACGTCCTCGTCGATGTCGCACAAAACAGCCTCTTCAACACACTCATGCTTAACAACCTCTCTAAGCACACCACCGTCTCCTCCCCCAATAACCAAGACTCTTTTAGGGCTTGGATGAGAGTTCAATGCAAGATGGGCAATCATCTCCTGGTAAGAGAACTCATCTCTTTCGGTAGCCTGAATTGCTCCGTCCAAGACCAAGACGTTACCGTAGTTAGAGGACTCGAAAACCAAGACATCCTGATATTTGGATCTTTGGTTATACAAAACCTTGTTGACCTTGAGAGACATTGCCTCGCCAGGCCACATAGTGTCGCTGACTTCGGCAAACCAGCCGTCTTTAATCATTGGGTGAGTGAGCTCGGACATGACGAAAAAAATATGAAAAAAATTGGTCCATATCAAATTTTAAAGGAACATAGGAAAGACGATCCAATTCACCAAATATCGAAACCGGGACCTTGACATATGATCCACTTTACACTGAATATGCTTCTTGTATATCCTGAGAGTTCTACGTATGAAACTCCGAGTACTCTTAACTGTGTTACCCGGCCAAACAGAACCGCGGCAATCTACTAGTAAATCCATAAAGGGCAAGAAAAACAGGATTGGGGTGGGAGGTGTGATGAATAGGCTTGTATCAATGTTTCGGTCTGGTCCTTGAGATCTGACAAATTGTAACCACAGCCATCCTAGAAAGAACCCACGCCGTTTAGAATCCTTTCTTTTCCCCCTCCAAGCATTGCTTTGACAAGACTACGTAATCTATATAATCTTACCGTGGAATCGCCTGGAACCTTAGAATTCTCCTTGCAACAAAAAATTTTCATCTTATCTTCTCCTCAAACTTAATCAATTCGTATGTCTAGGGATCTCGCTTTCCGTTTCAACAAGCCAGCCAAACCAGGATAAAGTACAAAGATCTGATCATACCTATTTGGGTTTTTAACTGATAATTTATTCCAATGACACCTATCAAAATTAACGATTTCATTAACCACGATCTATCTGTATCTCTGGACTCTTCCAATGCTTTTGAAGGACCGGAAAAGCTTCTGGAGATCTGGTTTGCGGAGTCTGAATCTACCACAGATTCAGTTTTCAGACAATTCAACTTGAGAGATATCCCACTGAAGGATATCGAAGAGATGCTAGATCTTGTCAATTGCAAGATACTTTCTAAAATTGCCACTAGCGGAATGGATGCATATTTACTTTCCGAGTCGTCCTTGTTTGTGTTTCCACACAAGATGATCTTGAAGACATGTGGAACAACAACTACGTTGTTCTGTCTTTCCAAGCTACTACAGATGGTAGTTGATTATTGCGGATACAAGTACCCCGATCTGAAGAACATCCACAAGGTGTTTTACTCCAGAAGAAGTTTCATGTTTCCTCACAAGCAGAACGAGATCCATCAAAGATGGGACAACGAACTTGTGTGGTTAAACAAATATTTTTCACAGCAAACTTCTAAAGCATATGTTGTCGGGGACTTGTCAAAAGATCATTGGTATTTATATCTCAACGGAACCGCGGATCCGGCGGTGCCAATTCCACGGCTGCAAGAGTCAATTGGTTATCCATTGTCACCAGTGATCAGTAATGGCAATGGTAGATTGAATGACGAGACTTTTGAGGTTTTGATGACGGAGCTGGACCCTGCCGCAGCAGCAGAGTTTCAATTATCGAAACACCAAAATGAGTTCCCTCATATGGATCCACAAACGGAAGATTACGGCCATTTACTGGGACATCGTATGATGGCAAGTACAGGATTGGACCACATTCTCGATGGATATGCAACGGTTAAGCACGACGCGTTTGCATTTACACCTTGTGGATTCTCTTCGAACAGTATTGTGGAAGAAAAATACTACTACACCCTGCATATTACTCCCGAAAGCGGATGGTCTTACGCGTCTTTTGAGACCAATTATCCGACTTTGGCAAAGCTGGCCCTGTTGAAGCAAGTGGTGTCAATTCTTCGTCCGGGTAAATTCTGCCTCGTATTAGTTGACGAAAATCAAAACTCCGAAGAAGAAGAAGAAGCTCATTTGGAACTGAAACAGCTCAAGGTGGAAGGTTATGGAAGGATGGACAACATCATGTATGACCTGAAGTTCGGTTACAAGTTACTGTATATGTATTTTGAGAGAGTAGCTGCTATATAGAAAATGGAGTTTTTCGGCACATGCGAAACCAAATTAGGGAACTAGGGCAGAATAAGGTTAAATTTAGCTTTTTCCACTCCTCACACCCCACTGATTAAATTCTTCATCACAGGAAGGTCGTGTACAAGATCAAGTATTCAAAGCGGTTAGTTGCTGTAGAATTCAGACAGCACATAGGATTGGTGTTTTGGGCCTGAGTTAAGCTAGAAGTTGTAGATTTCCTCGCGCAGGTTCCCTACAGCATCGCCCGCCAAAACCTACAGATGCCCACGTCCCCTCACGCACCAACTCGCCGCCCACATATTTTTACATACGTCTGCATGCAGAGTGCAAAGCCAACAAGTGCATTTGCATATTTATATTAGTTCTTCCAGCAGGAAAATAGTCTTCGTGAAAAACACAGTCTCCTCATAGATTGACTCCATTGTCATGTCTTCTGACCCTCATAATAACTCATCGTCTACCCCGACGAACAACCAGTCTTCCACTGCCCCTCACTACGCGAATATAATTCCCTCCATTTCCTCCAGCTCAAATACTGCTCAATCTGTTCCTTCTCAGTACTCCCAGTACTCGGCTCCTCATTATCAGTATTCCCAATACTCCGGATACAATCAGCCCCAATCCCAGTCCAATAGGTCATACGATTATTCAATGAGCAATTCAGCGTATTCCCAACCGCAATCAACGCCTTCGGTCGCGTCTCAGCAACAATATGGTCTGCCTCTTTATCCGAGCGCTCAGTACTCGTATTCTCATCATCCCCAGGACAATGATTATCAACAACACGGACACCAGCAGTCTCAACAATATGTCCAACAGCCTTATTCGTCCTCCGCGTATTCAAGTTATTATCCCCAGCCGGGATACCAAACACAACAACAAACAGCCTCTGGAACGCAGCCCGCGTTCGATTCGACGTACAGAAACTATCCTTCCTCGTCTGCCTACCCATTATACACTGGCTATCAACGACCGGGTGCATCGTCCTCATTGCCCCCTCCACCGACCTCCGGTACAAACCCTTCTTCTAAGCCTAGTGCTGGTTCGAGTGTTGCTTCTCATTCCAGGAATAGTTCAGTCAACTATCCTCCTGTTAGTCCCTCTGTGGGCCAAATTCAGCCTCCAGGAATTCGGCCGAAAATTACTACTACTATGTGGGAAGACGAGAAGACCCTATGTTACCAGGTGGAAGCCAATGGTGTCAGCGTTGTCCGCAGAGCAGACAACAGTATGATTAATGGTACTAAATTGCTTAATGTTGCTAAGATGACCAGGGGAAGAAGAGATGGAATTCTCAAGTCAGAAAAGACAAGACATGTCGTCAAAATTGGATCGATGCATCTTAAAGGTGTGTGGATTTCATTTGAAAGAGCCCTGGCGATGGCTCAGAGAGAAGGAATTGTTGATCTTCTCTACCCATTGTTTGTTAAAGATATAGAAAGAGTGATTCAACAGGGAATTCCAACCAACCAAGTCGGACAGCTCTCTTTGTCTTCAAAGCCAGCCGTTTCTTCAGGAGCTCCCGTTCCACAGGACTCCTCCTTGGCCACCGGACAATCAACTTATTCATATCCAACTTCAACTCCACAACAACCAGGTTCTAGTTACTATTATAATAGTTACTACGGCCAACAACAACCTCAAGTTTCCTCGTCGGTTGCGCCTCAGTCACAATACCAGTCCAGCTACCAATTTACCGGTACTTCTTCCGGCCAGGGATCAACAGAAAAATGATCTATCTAAGCTTGTTTTTCTCGTTCGTTCCTTTATCTAGCTTTTAGTCTAGGATAGATTGTATTATCATACTTGTTTCGTTAACCAAAAAGACTCTGCTGGTGTAACAGAACGCAATCTCCACCACGCACAGGGTCTAATCCAAATTTGTAGAAAAATCCTTCACTAGTCATCACCATGATGTGAACCAATTTTTTGTTCACCAAGTCCTCCGAAGAGTCTGACAATGAAGCCGAATCATCTTTCAAATGACCGCTAGGAATCATCTCCTCTGAAGCTCTGCCTCCAACACCAACTACCGTCTTTGTCTCTTTAGAGGCGGGGACTTTCAAGGAGGCAAAATGACGGTTTGGCTCTAAAATGGAAGAGAATTTTGGAGGCAAGTACGTGCCCATTTTCTCTGCAGCCTTACGTCCCAAACTCTGAGAAGTACGACGAAGCATCCTAGCCACCGACTTTCGAGAATTATCTACCAGAGGCTCTTTCAGTTTGTCTGAATTGGACTCTGCACTTTGATACGACAGGGCTGAAGATGATGATCTTCCTCGTTGTAAAGTGGTTGGAACTTGTGCATTCCCTTCTAAGAAATCATCATCGTCGTCGTCCTCCCCCTCGTCGTCCTCTTCCTCTTCCTCCTCAACATCATCTAATTCTTCCTCTATCTCATCATCATCCAACTCTTCGTCATCATTAAGACCTTCTTCATCCTCATCCGAACTCGTATGCTGGTTATGGGGATATATGTCAGGAGAAGTTTCCAATGGGTTCGGAGCTAAAGCCTTGGATAAACGGGCTTTCTTGTTTGCGGATTTGATGGTGTTTGCTGCTTCTTCCTCTCCCAGACGGAAGATATGAACAGTCTCGGTTGCGGAACTGGCGATGATAAATCGGTTGTCGGGACTGAAAGCAAGAGAGTAGACTTTGGTTGGATATGTCCCTCTCCTGAATTGGTATAACTTGATACCTGTGGCCACGGAAAACACTCTGATAATGGTGCCTTTATCGCTCGCCGTGGCCAATAACAATCCATCCTTACTAAGAGCGATTGCTGCAAGTGAGGTCCTATGGGCCTCGATCACGCTGGTAGGTTGCAATGTCTTCGCATCAAAAATGATCACATCTCCATTGCGCACATTCTGGCTATTGGTATGAATACCTTGGTCTGTTTGGGTATTTGGAGACATTTTTAGTGGAGACGGATAGGCCAGGTAATTGTTATCATTTGAAGGCGACAGCGCGAGAAGTCCATTTGGATTGGGTGGAATTTCAATGGTATGCAGTAATCGCATATTGTTAATATCATAGATGTATATCGTTTCCTCTAAGAGCACTACCAATCTTTCTCGGTTCATTTTCACAGCCAAAATTGCACCTGGGAACGTAAGTTCACAAATTGTAGTTTGTCTTTTTGTATTTATAATCTTCAATCTTCTCGGAGAGAGTGAATGTTGTTCACCAATTCCAACCACAGCCAATAACGAAGAACTAAAGAGCATCTCGACTATGCCTATGCTTCCATCGGATTTCGAGTAACATTGGCCAAACGGTTCGCAGTTGTAGATCTTATAACCATTCACATATCCCACAGATATACAAGAGAAGTCTTGGTTGAAATTCGCAAAGTTAAGAGCATCTGACTTGCGAGCTTTTTGTTGTGCCATGTAACTGGCTGTTACTTCTTGGGCAGCCGATGAGGCGTCGAACACCAGAGGATTTGGAGACGTCATTTACTGTCTGACTTTGTAAAAGTGCTTGTGTAATCGGATATCAACTTCCTGTTATGAAAACCAACAACGTGTTCTAATTTTTTTAAGACCCAAAAGCCGTTGTGACAAGATAGTTTAGAAATTTATTTAGTGTAGGAGGGAAAATAAATAAACACAATAGAAAATAGTAATCAATTGTCTGAGCAAATGTTAATAATCAAGGAAAATATATGAGTGCAATTTTTGATTCTTTGAAATCAACCGATCCACCATCAAACCATGGTTCATCTCCAAGGTTCATTGATCTTATCAATGAATTGTTTGCTCCGCTTAACGATCCTCGTTCTGGACATTTAGTTAAACATCAAAAACGAATGATTGTGGAGAAGTTTCTACAAAAGTATAGAATTTCGGTGGGAAAGGACTTTCTTCCGGTAGCCAGATTAGTATTATCAGCTAGAGACAAAACTCGAATCTACTCGATCAAAGAAACTCGACTGGCGATGATAATTTGCCGTATATTGCACGTAACTAAGGAACATGAGGACTACAATAAATTGATGGGATGGAAAAAAATGAGTTTCAACAGATTACAATCTTCCTTTAAGTTTTCAGATATCCTTGTCAATATCATCAGTAAGAGGCGAGTTGACAAAGCTCCCGGTCAAACTACTGTTGATGATATCAATGGATTTTTGGACAAACTTCATGAGGTTGCAGAGATGGAGAATTCAGAAAGAATCAAGCTATTTGAGGGAATAATGGACAAAATGAGCAATTTGGAGCTCCGATTCTTCTTTAGGATTGTCTTGAAAACCAACCCAATTCGAAATGATAAAATGTTTCTATATTGCTGGCATCCTGATTCTCTCAAGGTGTTCGATCTTACCCATAGTTTGGAGATGGTTTTCTGGGGTCTTTGTGATCCACAAGTTCGACTTGATTCCAAAGATCACCATTCACGACCAATGTATCCTTTCACTCCTCAAAGATCACGTCGGCTTCATTTGGATTACAATTCCATAGCTACTCGATTTCCCAATGGGTTTCTTATAGAGGACAAATATGACGGGGAGAGAATACAATTGCACGTTTCAAAGCAAGAAGACGAGTTTGAATACAAGTTTTTCAGTCGAAATGCAATAGATTATACGACAATATATGGAGGATCTTCGAAATCTGGCTCTTCCGGTTCTGTTGGGCCTTTTATCAAGGACTGTTTAGTTCAAGGTGTTAAGAATTGTATTCTGGATGGAGAAATGGTCAGTTATGATCCAGTGAAGAAACGGTGTCTTCCATTTTCCATGCTTAAGCCATCCGCGTACAATCATGTGAGTGGTGGGGATACTGAAGATCCCAGACCGATGTATGTGGTCTTTGATATACTACATTTGAATGGAGTATCTTTGGAGGACTATACACTTTTAGAAAGAAAAAAAGCCCTGGAACGAATACTTAAGCCGTTGCCACATCGAATAGAGATCTCTCCCTATACAATGAATATCACTGGTGAACAAATCAAAAGTCACTTACGGAATGCAATAGAAGAAGATTTGGAAGGGCTCATAGTTAAGGATCCAGAATCAATCTATGAAATCGGCAATTATTCTAGCGAGGCCTGGATCAAGATCAAACCCGAATATTTACATGAATTTGGTGAAAATCTGGACTTGGTAATTGTTGGCCAGACTCCAGCAGCAAAGACTACCTATATTTGTGCCCTGAGAGAGTCAGAAACGAATGAGAATTTTCTTACCCTATGTGGAGTTTCAAACGGATTTTCTGTGGATGATTACCGTCAGATCCAACAGATTACTTCCGGAAAATGGAAACAATGGACTGCTGGTCGGCCTGAAAATGTCAAATTTGGACGAAAAGCTCCAGATATGTGGATTGATCCCAAGGAATCAGTGGTGATTGAGGTAAAGTCACGCTCTGTAAACCTTAAAGCTGAAAACAACTATGCAACTGGTTCAACATTATATGCTGCTTATTGCACCCGAATTCGTGGAGACAAGACTTGGGAAACGGTCGACACCCTACAAAATTATCGAAACTCAAGCGATCAACGAGATTATGAGAATATGGATACTCTTCGAAAAACAAAGCGATTGAAGGTTACCAAGAAAGACACTATTCTTCGTCGTATAAACGATAAAACTGGGCGAGAGGTCGAATCTTCCAGTGAATTATTCAAGGACTACGTGTTTTACATTGTAACTGATGCTATTTTCAATGGAAAGGTGTGCTCCATAAATGATCTAAGTCAGATACTACGTCAGCATGGAGCCAAAGTTGTTCAAAATCACAATGTGCTCCTAGAACAAGAGCAGAAGTTCATAATCTTGGCTGATAAAAGGACTATGACCGTGTACCAAGTCAAACAGAATTACAATATCTTTAGGCCTAAGTGGTGTGAGGATTGTATCAGGATGAATAACCTGGTGAATCTTGAACCCTCTCATATACTTGCCGCAGAATCATCTTTGATTGAAAGTAGTTACCAAAATGTCGACCAGTATGGTGATAGTTTAGTGGTGGATCTTACTAAAACGAGATTTGACGAATTGGTTGAACTTCATTATAAGAATCCTCAAATAGAAGTCCTTGAGAAGTCGGAGAACGAACTTCTTTGGCAAATACTTGTCTTTCATCAAATTCGATTCTATCTAGTATGGAGCAATTTCAACCAATATCAGTTGATAACGGGGCTTATTGAAGCTGGGGGTGGTGAAATCACTTCTAGTATTGAACATTCCGGAATTATCGTGGTGATTGACAACGATCCCGAAAAGGTTAAACAACTTCGAAGGGCGATTGCCAACTTGAACCCATTACCTTCCAAAGTTCCAAGATTTGTGACAACTGATTACGTGGTGGATTCTGCAAATACTGGGCTCTTAGTTGATGCTGGTAGCTATAGAGTACCTTAAACTTTATCACACCTCACACCTGTTCTGAAAGATAATTGAGGAAAAATAACGTTGATTGGAGAATAAACAAATGATCGGGAAACGAACGATCCCGACTCTTGCGTCCTTAGGTGGACATTCTTGCCGTTACATTTCTATTCAGCATGCATCCAATGTTATAGTAGAGTCTAAGTTGTTGAAAACTTCGGCGGTGTCAACAAATGTTCTAGAGTTGTCTTCGGACACCCATCAGTTACCTAAAGATGTGGTTTTCGAGACAATTGGCCAAACACAATCTACATTATCACTCACAGTTCCACCCTCGGTTGATGTTCACGTGAAACGTGGCTCTCTAATCTCACTCTTCACTGCATCGGAAACAAAAAACAGTATGAGGTCTGTTGTTCAATCTAGTCTCCAAATCCAGGAGCCTATCAGACGACTTTTTTATGGAGGACATACTTCGTTGTACCAACGCATAGTTTCAACTGTTCCAATAACTTTATTAGTTTCTGCATATGAAAGTACAGCATTATTCAAGAGATCACAAACATCCAAAACGTTTTGCAATCTTTCTCTGGATGGTACAGTTGATTGGGCTCTGTTCAAGTCAGATTCTGTTCAGGCATATAGTGGAAACTCTCTTATTATCACTAGTCAGAAGTTGCCAAAGAAAGTCACCAGGTCTGGTATTTGGAGATTGCAGCTTCCAAAGGATGTGACGCCTGGACTTGCCGGAACTTTTTCCTCGGGATACAAACATGTTTCTGGTCGTGGTTTTGTGGCTCTTGTTGGTGAGGGCTCCATCTTCAAGTTGAACTTGAATGAAGACGAAGAGATACTTGTCAAAAGAGACAATCTATTTGCAGCATCTTTGGCACAGAAACAAGACCTAGAAGATGGGTTTTTCGTTTCGCAAACTCTTGACAGACATTTGGAAACCGAAGATCCAGGGGAACAGGAGATTATCATTGATGTGGACCCCAAATCTGTGTCATATCTTACCAAAATCTCAGACTATATTAGCCAGATATGGTCGTCATGGCGTGCTAAACGCCGATCTCTGTTTGAGACCATCATTGGTAACGGAAATTACATAAATGTGCGTGGACCCCGTGTGATCTTGATCAAGGCCAATACTGGGGATGACAGGTTTGTTCTTGGGCAAAGTGGAAGCCAAATCTCAAAAATTGAGAAATACATCAAAAACGGCACGTTTTCCGAACCTCCGAAAACCCCTGAAGACTATCTTAGCTATGCAACGGTGAACAATGGCAAGGTCGCATTCCGGAACACTCCTAATTTCGATGAGACAGTGTCTAAGATTGAAGCCAAGGGAAACAACAAGGCTGTGTAATATATAGATAAAGCTGTAAAGGCGAAAAAATTAAGATATCTAAGAATGTCTGGATTGGAAAGTAAGTAGGATGATTGCTTATGACTAACCAATAGAATCGCTCTTTCAGCTTAAATTCACAGCTAAACAACTCACTAGACAGTCTATAAAGACTGGAAAAGAGGAACAGGCCGAGAAAAACAAAGTCAAAAAGGCGTTGATGCAAGGAAACAACGACATTGCACAACTTTATGCGCAAAATGCTATTCGTAAGGGTCAGGAACGCTTGAACTTGTTACGACTAGCTTCACGAATTGATGCAGTTGCTTCGCGGATTCAAACGGCGGTCACTATGCGCTCCGTGACCACGAATATGTCACAGGTTGTTAGAGGAATGGACAAAGCCATGGAAACCATGAACTTGGAAAGAATTACGATGGTGATGGACAAATTTGAGGAGCAATTTGAAGACCTAGAAAGTAGTACAAACTATTATGAGACTGTGTCCAACGACATCAATGCTGTGAGCCAGCCACAGGATCAAGTTGATCAATTAATGAACCAAATTGCGGACGAGGCTGGGTTAGAGTTGAAGCACAAGATTGGTGACGCCACTGTTGAAACCGATGTTAGTGTGCCTGTGAAAGAGGTTCCTCATGAGGAGGACAAGTTGTCGGAGAGATTAAGAGCGTTGAGAAATTAAGATAGATTCTTTATCTTCCATCTCCAATATTTTTGCCGTATTGGATCAAGCCTTTCTAGCACAAAGTAGATTTCCGCAGCTTGAGCAAACATTTTCTGTTTTTGGAGGATCTTTGCTTGAAATTCAAACGCATATTGCGAATAGAGCGAATCAAGTTTGGTATATTTGGACACGAGTGGTTGCAAAGAACAGATATCCATATCTAATTGATGATAGAATCCCAGAAGATAATTCCATGACGACGGATTAGTTGGGGCCAAATCTATTTTGTGAATGATATATTCCACCTCCTTATCAATTAATCCCTGTTCTGGTGTTTGTTGATCTCCCAGTAGCACAAAATATCTGTGATTCCAACCCGAGTTATTTCGGACGTCTTGTAACAATATTTCCTCTGTGTATTTTAGTTCTGTCTCACTTCTGAATAGTCCAAACTTCTCCACTAACCATCTTCTGTAAGACCAAACATGATAGTTTTTTGAATCCTGATTGATCATTTTCTCAAGCACCGGAAATTCGTCGTCCAAGTTGAACCACTCTTCCTTTTGAAGGATCAGATCAATTACCATTGAACGATAATGCCAAATCTGATAATTCTTGGGGTTGTTGAGCGCTATTCCGCTACACCATTCCAATTCCTTCTGCAGGTTGTAATTTTTCAAAGATTTGACGATCTCCAGTCTGTAACTCCAAATACTGTAGTGGGCTGCTACTTTTTCGATCACTTTCTCAGTCAGATCTAGAGCTCGTTCTGAACGCTCATTTTTCTTCATCAATCCCTTGATCGTACCAATAAGTTTCTTGAATTCATCTGTGTATAGGATTTGACACAAAGGAGCAGTATTCAGTGACTCATCAACAACAACATCAGAGTAGTCGTACATGTTTCAGAAATAATTTAAAAAATCGAATAAAATTTAATATATGCCTGGAAGACGACGGTCGAGTGTTTTGAGCCGAATCTCCGTCGGCTCAGAATTTGATAGTGTTCGTCTTGACGTTCCTGAAATTAATGAATCTACGAATCATAAAGTAGTCGTTTCAGATTTTACTCCCTTAAAAATGCTCGGTAAAGGAGCTTACGGGAAGGTGTTACTGGTAAAGAATCGTCATACGGGGAAATTGTATGCACAAAAAGAGCTTCGAAAGGCTTCAATAGCAATCAATTCAAAAACCTACGAACGAACGTTTTCGGAGCGGACCATTCTTGCATCCATTTCAAATCATCAAAATATTGTCAAATTGTTCTATGCTCTTCATGATGACCAGAAGTTATACTTGATGTTGGAATATATTCCAGGAGGTGAATTGTTTCAACAATTAGTTCAAAGAAGGTTTTTAGATGAACGAAGTTCGACTTTCTATGTGGCACAAATGAGTTTAGCTCTTCGACATTTACATGATATGGGGGTGGTTTATCGTGACCTCAAACCTGAAAATTGTCTTTTAGACAAAGATGGTTATCTTGTATTGACAGACTTTGGTTTGGCCAAACAACCCCTTCAAACAGACTCGGAAAATTGGTGTAATTCAATCATAGGAACCCCTGAATATTGTTCTCCAGAAGTTCTACGAGGCGAAGAATATGGAGTTAAAACTGATTGGTGGTCGTTGGGCTGTGTAATGTTTGATTTGTTAACTGGTGCACCCCCATTCACTGGCAATAATCATAAGACCATCATAAATCGGATTCTCAAACAGAAACCCAAGTATCCTGTTTATTTAACCTCAGATGCTAGAGATTTGTTAGGGAAATTGCTTAATAAGAACGTCAACAAGCGACTTGACGTGGATTCCGATTGGGACAAATTTTCAAACCATCGAGTGTTCAGATATTTCGATTGGCAGCATCTCCAGGATCGCAAAATCCCAGCCCCAATAGTCCCCACAATTACTGATCCTGAAAAAGCTGAGAATTTTGATGTTCAATTCACTTCTCAAAAGTTGAGCGGACCGAACTCCAATCCAATTGACATTCAAACAGAATCCTCGGTAATTGACCATTTCAAAGGGTTTTCATATACCGCAAGCGACAATTTATTTGAACAATATCTTAGTCATAATTCATAGACTGTGCAATCCATTTTGGCTTGTTTCAATGCCTTCTCGGTCAATCCCCAAGGGACTCCAAAAATTCCGGCGTTGATTTTGGGCATGGCCAATTCGAAGTTGTCGTTTTGTTGCTTCAATTGAGTCCGGAGATCTTCCATAGCAAGCTGAGTATAACGGGCAATTTCCTCTGGAGACTGTTCACCCATCACGCTTGTGAATAAACAAACAATATTCAACAAAGATGACGACGTCGGAATCACCAATGCCGTCCCCAAAAGCTCACGTGGTTCAGATCGATATCTTAAGCAATGAGACTCATACACTTTAAAAGCCCCTGGATATCTTCGCTTAAACTCCAACGCTATCCCTCCACCCCAGTATCCTAGACAATTGCATGCATGTGCCAAATAGACCGGCTTTTTAATAACAGTTTCGGTCAGTTGAAATAGATCGCCCCTAACGTATTTAATAGACATATAATATTACCAAATTAAATATTTTTTCTCAAAGGATGAATCTAGACATCAACAAGGAATTGAATCTAATTACCAAAGAATTACGAAAAGAACATCGATCAACACGGAATCGTATTCAGTCGATCTTGCATGATTCGAAATTTGTTTCTCATATTGCTCAAACTTATCAGTATCCAGTGGTAGCCAATCAACGATGTGGATCATGGTATGTCTCGCCGTCCTTATTGACCGAAACTTGTTACTTCAAGTCGACTGATGGACATATCAATAACTGGGATTTCAGCACACGACGTTTGAACTTTCATCTTCTTGAACTGATTTCTCAAAATCAAGGTATCTTAATTATAGATTCTACAAGAAGAGGGAAAAAAATACCCGACTCATTAAGCAAAACCATTCCAATTTGGTGTTTCGTTCTGAATTCCATTCGAGATCCAAATAGTGAAATCGAATTATACACCCCTTTGAAATCTATTGCCAGATCGGAACATCTTCGAATCCTCGAAAAGCTACCATCTATCATCCAAAAAATACGTTCCTTAGATATAATATCTCAATCAACACTTGTTACGTTATTCTCCAAACCATTAAAACCTGTTTGGATTACGCCTGCATCAAAAATTCCCGAATCCACACAACATTTGAGTGAGCTACCATACATACCCATCTTCTTGGTCACAGCCAGTTTCCAATGTCAAGATGGCTCGCGGCCAATGAACGGGTATTTATATGTCCAAGGAGCTGCAGATGACCATGAACTTTGGTCAAACGGACTCACTCCGCTGCTCATGTGGCAAAATTTGGAGTTCTTCCAAAATAAAGCACACAATGATGCTGAAATCATCAACTACATCAAAACTCTCCAGCCACCAACAACTACTTCGCTTGAAATCTACTCGAATCTTGTGAAAATCACCCCAACTCTCCATAAGGCACGACTAACTGCTTCTCATATAAAATCATTCCCAGACTACTCCTACGTTATTATTCTCGATCGCTCTGTAACATTGGAGTCACGTGACGTAAACAAAAATCCAGTTGTGATACATCTGCAATTGAGTTCCAACGATAAACGATCAGGAAGGGAATTGAGGTCGCAATTACCAAAGGTGATTCCTGAGCTTCTGCTCGCCATGAAACAAGAAAAGTCGATCTTGGTGTTGTGCAGAACGGGAACAGATTTATCCGCTGGCTTTATACTGGCGTTGCTCGGCAAGCTGGATAATCCACCGCTGGATAAGGTGATAATCAGGAAACGATTGATTTCGATAATCGACTTGGACAGAGAAGTGAATCCAAGTCGTGCTACTTTAAATTCTGTAAATACATTTTTGATGTCATAATACATTATTAGGTGCTTCCAATTAGCTTTGATCCTCTGAAATGAACGAGTCGTTATGGCCCGAGTCAGCCTCGTCATCCCGTTCATCTAAGTAGAAGTTGGCTTGGGCTGGAGCATAATTATAATAATCAGAATAATTGTAGTAAACTGGCTGCGGTCCTGCCTGTCGTTGGGGCTGGTGCAGATAGACATACTGGGGAGCTGGAGCAGGGGAGGCTGAAGGGTGGTACAGCATCTTCCGAGAGTTAGATCTCGAAATACGTCCTTGTGGCTGGGCCTGCTGTTTGTACGGCACGGCATATTGCTTTTGAAACATTGGAGACGCATGCTGGTAAATCGGTTGATACTGTACCTGGGGCTGTGGTTGGTAGTGGTCAGGATAATTGAAATAATTGATAGAGTTTGTAGATGAAGATCTGGAGAAATTTTGAGAAGCCATTGATCGTGGACCCGAATACTTCGACTTGTGAGGCATTCTCGGAGAGGCTTTTTGCAGATCCTCCAACGAAGAATTGGAGAGATCACTTTCAGCCAACGAGGAGGTGATCTGACGGTTGTTCATGCTTAAGGTGTTGACATTATTGGTGACAATCTCAATATCATCCGTTTCTCCTGAATCAGTTATGGTGTCTTCTTCAATAACAGGAGACACTGCAGCCTGCTTTTCCTCATACAACTTTGACGAAATACCTATGCCGTTCAGCACGGGGACTTGTCTTAGAGTCTCATCATCTGCAAGTGAGATGTCATCTGAAGATTGTTTGAATTCCTCTTGGGAGCCTTGCAACTCTTTTCTGTTTCTTCCTCTGTTCCTAGATTTTTTGGTTTTTGGTGGGTTTGCACAACGATCTTTTCCAAAAGCAATTTTGAAAGGTCTGTATCGATTTTGAAACGAAACATGAACAACTTCTTCGTTTTCACCGTTAAAATCTTCAACAGCATTGATCGAAGACACAATATTAAGAAAATTCACAAAAGCGCATTGTCCATCACGGAAAAAGTTAATCTGCTCGATCTCTCCAAAGATAGAGAAATCTCGCCGAAGAGTATCTTCATCAGGGATTTGTGGACGTTCAAGCTTGGCATTTTCCTCCATCCCCAATGTGACTTCAATTCCAATATACAAGTTTCGAGATGCTCCTTGATTGTCGACAACTTCAGCAATTCCTGGATTAAGTGGACCGGAATGGTTTCCCCAACCGAGCTTCACTTTCCGTCCATGTATGGAAATCTTGTCCTTGGTTGCGTTAGCAAAAAACTGAGCTGCACATGTGGAATCGATAAAGGTTAAGAAGCAAATGTGTCTGTCTGAAATCAATTTGATAGATTCCAACATTCCTCCCCTAACAGTATTACAAATCTCTTCGGCAGTGGTATCCGGGTGAATATTTCCCAAATAGATAGTTCTGTTTCCAAAATTTGAATGTCTGAATTGGGTTCTAGAGCTGGTAGATGAAGTTTCAAAGGAGTCATTCAAAACTGGCGACAAAGTCGAAACTGCACCATTTGAATACAACGTCAGATCTGGAAGTGAAGGTGGTTGATACACCAAGCCATTGTATGGCTCGTAAACTTCTCCTTGAAAATGGCTAGAGTACGATGGTTGCATGACAGGTTTTTGAATTCGCTTCATGTATTGGACAGGTTGAGCAAAGTTGGAGGATTCTGAGGCCACGCGAATCGTGGACGTGTGTATAGCAATGTTTGGGTCGTGTGGAGAAGAAAGGGACGTTGAAGGAGTTGAGTAGACGTCGGAATACTGATTGGGTTCGTCGAAAGTATAATCTGCGTTTGATCCTCCACTTGACTGGGCCAGCCCGCTATTTTCTTCCCGACTATAAAATACTTTACAACTGGACAAAACTGATTCTCCAAGTGGAAGTTGTTCGACACATTTGATGGCCGTTGAAATTGAAGTGAAATTGATGAACGCCGCGTTTTTGTTTGGAATATACTTGATAAGTTCGATTGGTCCCATTTCCTCAAGTTCTTGTGTGATTAATCTCAAAGGTAATCCCGGGGGGATGTTACTAAGGCACACTGCCCGAGTCGCTCCATCATTTTCGATAGCCCATTGGACCACTGGTTGTAAAGAAAGAGGATTGGCAGGAACGATCTCTAGTTCCGGAGATTCGAGAACGTTCTTGAATTCTTCAATGATTGAAGTTAATCGAGAATAGCAGCTTCTTGCAATTTCAACATCAACAAACGATAAAATAATAGTCTTCGGTTGATTTGATTGGTTGGAAAGATCAAATGAGCAATTCTCTATAGGGCCATATTCGATCCAATATAGGAATTCGCTCAATTCGAGATCCGCCCTCAAATTCAAAAACCTCAACGACCTAGTATCGATCTGTTCCTCTTCCTGTGCAGGTTCATGGTCTGATTTTTTCGGGGCTTTGGTAACCTGTGTTAATTTGGATTTCAGTTGTTTGGAGAACGAGTTCTTTCGCATCCTTATGCGTTGCTGAGACGGATGCTGTGTCTGCGTATTATATTCCGAAGTGTTGGACACATGCGAGTGACGAGAGGAAAGTCTCTCGGAACCTGCGGTGGGTGGGGGTGTTTGAATCATTGTAGTGGGGCTTGGTCCCATGGGCGATTGAACAAAAGGAGAGCTTACAAGAAGCTGTCGGGGAAGCATTCCTTTTGCATAGTTCACATCGAATGGTGTGGTGGGTGACATGGGTACCTGTTGACCTAAAGGAACGTTCACGATTTGCGCCCCATTTGAGAGTATATGAGAATATGATGGATATGGAGGCCCGAAAACCTGGGCCTGAATGGCTTTATTCGGAGCTACTGGAAGAGTCAATGAAGGATGCCTTGATAATTGTCGCGGGTACGGCTGTGTACTAGTCTGGTCTTGCAACATGGCCAAAAAAATTAAGACCGTGTTGGCCTCTTGTGATATTTGGATAAAGATAGGCTCACCTTTTCCACCTTTCCGGTGTCTAGGTTACTTTTCAGGATAGAAGCTTAAGTCCAGCGAATGACTTTAAGACCACGTAAAATGAATTGGGATGCCAATTTCAAGAATAGATTATTAGAAAAAAAAACACTCACCAGGCAAATACTTGAAACGGAAAATTGGCTGGGAAATTTTGTTGCAGGGCTGGGCAAACTTCTGCCATCCGGGCCACTAGGAATTTTTAAATGTAATAATCGCGGTTGAAACAGGGGACTGGATTATGGATACGATGCAGCGACACAGTGGGGGAAAAATATATCCTCCCGCCAATGTGGTGGAAGCGGTTACAAGGCGTTTACTTAAGGGTTCTTAAACAACGAGCAGGATAAATAGGACTTGACAGCTCATTGATAGGGGGCATGTGGGCGAAAATACCAACGTAGATCGCCTCTTGAATCTTGGTGTGCGGCGTTCGCAAATGGTGCAGGGCCTAAATTTAGAAGCGAAAAGGGGTAAATTTTGTTTTCATCAACAGATTCAGTTTAAGACCGACCGTGCTGATGGATCAATACGGCATCGGAAAATGGGTATATTTTCAAATCCAGTCCCCCGCAACAGAGACGATCCTGTGTGAATCTGGCAAATCACAATTTTAGATCGACGCAGGAATTCCAGCTTGCGTATCACATTTGCAGGCGAAAAAATTTCTTCTTTTAGTCACCTGACCAAGATCAATCTACTCAACTTGGTGTAAGGATGAAAAAATAACATTTCAATTCTCCGTTATATAAATTTGCAAGTAAGATCGCTTAAGCGGAAGCCTTGGCAACGTGCTCAAGCAAGTCGACAACTCTGGTGGAGTAACCATACTCATTGTCGTACCAGGAGACAAGCTTGACGAAAGTTGGGGTCAACAAGATACCAGCCTTGGCGTCGAAAACAGAAGATCTGGTGTCGGTCAAGAAATCGGAGGAAACAACATCCTCGTCAGTGTAACCCAAAATACCTTCCAATGGACCCTCAGAAGCAGTCTTAAGAGTAGCACAAATCTCCTCGTAGGTAGCTGGTTTCTTCAAGTTAACAGTCAAGTCAACCACCGACACATCGGTGGTTGGGACTCTCAAAGACATACCAGTCAATTTGCCGGCCAAAACAGGAAGGACCTTTCCGACAGCCTTGGCAGCACCAGTGGAAGATGGAATAATGTTTCCAGAGGCGGTTCTTCCTCCTCTCCAATCCTTGTGAGATGGACCGTCGACGGTCTTTTGGGTGGCGGTGATGGAGTGGACAGTGGTCATCAAACCGGACTCAATTCCGTATGCATCATTAATAACCTTCGCCAATGGAGCCAAACAGTTAGTGGTACATGAAGCATTCGAAAGAATCTTGATGTCAGGAGTGTAAGTATCGTGGTTCACACCCATAACGAACATTGGGGCGTCCTTAGATGGGGCGGTAATGATAACCTTCTTGGCACCAGCATCGATATGCTTTTGAGCACCCTCAAGAGTGGTGAACACTCCGGTGGAGTCCAAGACGTAGTCGACGCCTTCCTTACCCCATGGAATATTGGCTGGGTCTCTCTCCTGGAAGACCTCGATCTTGTGACCATCAATGATCAAGTACTTGCCCTCAGAAGTGACAGTTCCCTTGAATCTACCGTGAGTAGAGTCATACTTGAACATGTAAGCAGCGTACTCCGGAGCAATGAATGGATCATTGATGGCGACGACAGTGATGTCCTTTCTAGACAAGGCAATTCTCAAAACGAGTCTACCGATTCTTCCGAAACCGTTAATTCCAACTTTCACAGACATTTTGTTTATAGGTCGGTTATCTTTGTATTATAAAGCAATTGACTATAGTTGGAGAAAAACTGGTCTTTATATACCTTTTGCAGCAGCACAATCTCCCGACACTTTAGAAAGTCGTGCGTCAACTTTTTTCATCACGCCAAAATTAATGTGTGGATGACTACTCCGGGTCAGTGTTCACCACCTTAAATTACACAAGACACAAGAGATTATTGGATAATTGAACTACGCCCCCGAGACGGAAATCCCCGATTGATGGCTATTCTGCCAACTCCGGGCGATTTTGGGCATGTATTGCGTTTTTTAGCTCTCTTTCTCCGGGTGTCAGTACTGGTGTACGGGTGTTGGGGTAAAGTAAGACTCCCGAGACGGTCAAAAGGGACAATAAAAATTACGCACTACACCAATCACCAGACGTTCGGTGAGCTCAGGATCATAACCAGCCACTACCATTTTCATGCATTCCTGGAAACAGTGTTGGTTATATTGATCTGCCGATTCGAAAGGCTAGACTGTCCCTTTTTCCTCGGCAAGGCGATAGATCACTCGGGAAGAATTTTTTGGTACCGTGCAGGAGAAACATGTGACTCATGATCTTTATACACTTGTAGAATAGAATGTCTGCGGTAAGAATAGCTTAGCTAATATACAAGAAACCATCTTTCTGCTGGGGGCATTGGATTTGCTTTAGTAGTAGGATGAGCGACGACCAGATGTCTTCATACTTTAGTGTTCTGAGTAAGCTTCAATGTATGTATATTGTATGAAGTGTATTTCCAAGGCACCAACGTTGGCCATCAGATATCTGTAGGAATTGTAATTGCTCTATCTTTCTCTGTATTGCTGGTGTATTGTTAGTGAGATCTTATGGTCTGATTGATCAGACTGCTTCTTCTCATGTACAGAATATGTTTAAATCAATATGCTACTTCAATTGAC